>JAFIDM010010028.1:57046304-57104003 GCA_023159025.1 Thereuonema tuberculata | reverse complement strand
GCTCAGATAGTACAAATGTGTTGAGGGAAACCACTGTCACACTCAAGTATTCTGCGAACAAAAGAAAACACAATTAAAACAATCAAAATAAAAAGCAAAGCTTCAAATCTTGGCCTGCCAATCCGTCAGACTCTTTAAGAATTTGAAGATAAATTAATACAAACAAGTTCAGAAATAACACAGAAACTAAAAACTATCTGAGCTTTCATCGGTGAGAGTCTGAGACGACCGTTTCGCCGTTTTTGTGGATGCTTCAGCCAGTCCTGGATTTTAGTTTCTATGTCTTTTTTGAACTTGTTTGTATTAACTTGTGGCACGTTAAACCTTATGTGTATGTAAATTAGAACTTGTTCGTTAGTAATCTCAAACGCATATATATGGGGAAGACCATCTGGGCCTGTCCCTTCCCTTCTTGAAATGTATAGGAAAAGTCCTTTTTTATTTCATATTTTTTGGTTCGATGGCAGGTTGAGACCTTGGTTGCCCCCCTCTGCCCCCACTTCCTCCAAAATCTTGCAGACGATATTAGTTGTTTTTTTTGTTTTTTTTGAGGCTATTCGAGGTCGGTTCCTAATTTATCCCACCTGAAAAAAAAATCCTACGCCCCTGGATAATATTAAGTTCAAAACCATACAGGCCTACCATGTGCCTGTGTAATGAGATATTTTTAGGACAACGAAACATTAATAATACCATAATATTAAAAACTAATAATATTTCAGAAAATTTGAAAATTTCCTGTGCTTTTAGGCAATATATCGTCCCTCAGTGCATGCATTTTTCATTAATCTTTGTCTTACTTCAAATGTCATACCTCAATTATATGTTATCTATTATTTACTAAGTTGACTATAATAAGCTATATAAACTCGCAAACTACAGAATTTAGTAACATTTTCATTTCAATTAGAAGACAGAAAGCATCAAGGTTTCAAAGTCACAATAGAACAGATTTGGACGTGATCTACAACATCGCTTTCACCACATCATGTAAATTGAAGGGTTCAACTGTTTTATGGCAAGTGACCACACAATGAAATCTGATTAATGTTAAAAACTTCCTTGAATCTGTTTTCGTAATGTTTAAAGCTTGTTATGTCCGCTTCTAAATTAGTTATTTCAGTAATAACTTAGCGAAAATCGCAAGTTATTGGTTAAATCTAATTAAGTGGTTTAATGGAATAAATTGCACCTTAGAGACATGGAACCATCTATAAACCACCTAAATGAAATAATGATTTTTACAGCCTCCTATCACCCATTATTACAAAATCTAATTACCAACGAGTGTTTACCTTGCCTTTATTCAATTACACTTTATTGCCGAATTCATCAATAAATTAGGGATAAAAAGGTTTCAATTATATTTCAACTACGCTTTGCCACGTCTTTGCTGATCACGACTTTACAAAGAACTTTTTTAATCTAATCTTTTTACTCAAGAAATCAAGAAGTTTCAAAGAATTTCTTGTTGCTTGTTACGCATATTTAGGTTTGGAGTATTTTAAATATTCTCTATGGGATTTTGTGGAAGATTGGAAAAGATCCAATAAAAAACTATAGCAAAACTTTCCATAGACCCGAATCAACTCTCATTGACACCAACCAACTAGTTGCTTTAGATGAGTTATAGTTTATAGTATTCCGTTTTATAACTCATTTTAAATTTACACGTTCTTTCTTTGAGTAACAGTAACTGAATTGGACGACTATTATTTACTGACCAAATCCATTTTCAGCAGAAGTTAAATTTGAAGGTAAATTGTTCAATTTTTGGAAGTTACAAAATTTATAAATATATTGCATTATATGGTTATTTGTAAAGTTTCAATATGTTAAAAAGTAAAGAGAAACAACATTTTATGTCTTTATGCAACATTTTAAAGACAGTCTTTATCAAAAGAGTGAATTGAACCTATATTTTAACTTTAAAAATATTTGCAAAAAGTTTTTTTAAAAAAAATTAAGTCTTTGTTAGTGGTAGATTGCCATTCTACACTGTTGGTTTTTAAACTTGAGCAAAAATATTTGGTATAGAAAGACAAGAGGTTATCACAGTAATACGAATTGATATCTGAACTGATCTGATAATTAATTTCAGAAAAAAAACATAATTCAAACTGTTGAGCTTGAAAAAGGAACGAAGAACTGTTTCGAAATTTTGCGTTTTATATTATTTACATATTTAAGTTTAAATAAATAATTTATTTGAGAAGAAGAATTAAGTTTTATTCAATACAACGAAGAGGACTGAATTAAGGAGAATGTATGGAAATATCCGAAAAGTTAAATTTTTCTTCTGAAACTGTTAAATTTATGTTTTATTTTATACAGGTTTATAAAAATTAAAATGTTTCCCATTATTGGTCATCAATCTATTTCACGTTAAAAAAGATGTTTATCCCTAACTTTTAACTTTCTATTTGGAATGATGACTTTTATACAGCTCCACTTTGAAATGCCTTCATCAAATATCATCAGATATTAATTCGTATTTCAGTGATAACGTCTACAACTTCTTCCTTTTATACCAAACTTGTGTTGTGCAAGTTTAAAAAAGACCGTAGAATGACAATCTACCACTAAGTAAGACAAGGAATAGTTTCAATCATCTTCTTGCTTCTGTGTCCTCCATCTCAAGTCTTTTCGGTGAATTGGTCCAAAGCGTGTCTCGAGAGTCAGACGTCTGGCTCCGTGGGGGTCTCGTTTCGAAGACCGAGATACGATCACGAAGATAAGCGAATGCCCGTTACCAAGGGACACCTATCTGCAAGAGTCGCGTGGAACGAGAGAGAGGCCAAAGACACAAAACACCTTGATAAGTAGCAGTCACACTGTTCGAATCATTAAAGCAGAAAAGCTTTCTAGAATTTGTTGTAGAGAAAGTGGCCATTAAAAAGATCCTGACAGATTAACTTACCACCATCATTCTTTCTTAATCGTTTTCCAGAAGATGTAACGAAAAAAAGACTGCAAGGAAACAACAAATGGAGTATTCCAGAAATGTAAGGTTTCTCATATACACTGAAGTAGCTGAGATCTTTTTTCCTATAATACAAATCTGATCAATTTCAAACTGAAACTATTGAAGAAAGTGTACAGAACAAGAAACTTAAAGAATCTACATTAAGTAGGATTTAGATTACATAACAAAATAGAAAACAAAAGACAAAAAAAAATAGACTTTAAAATACTTCTTTTTTATTTTATTGCTTTCTTATAATATCTGCCGACCATAAAAAGAATGCTTTTTTTTAAATTGATTAAATCAGTACTACTGAATACAAAATTCATTAATTTTATGTTGCGAATGAATTTTTTTCGGAACTTTCATATTGCTGTGATTCAAACTCAAGTGTTTCTGGTCATAGAAATGTTTATGAATTATGAGAACAAGATTTCGCACTACTAACAAATACTTTTTCAATTAATTCAAGTTTTTTTGATGTTCTTCTGCTTTCTCAATTTAAACTGTATTGTCATTTTCTGATTTCTCTGCAGCATGATTATTTACATTGCGAATTGTTTGTAGTCTTGTGGAAGGAGAAATTATTATACCTATGAGTAGTGTGTAATTGAAGATGTGTCTAGTTTGATCCCAGACAGGATGAATAGATGGATTAGGCTTTTTCGTCTTCAAATTACATTCTAAAACTTTTTCTTTTCTCACGTTAAGAGGTTTAGAAACGTTAAAATAGTATTTATTTCAATATTAAATAGTAGATAGTTAA
The DNA here is from genome assembly GCA_023159025.1 of Thereuonema tuberculata. Classification (NCBI taxonomy): domain Eukaryota; kingdom Metazoa; phylum Arthropoda; class Chilopoda; order Scutigeromorpha; family Scutigeridae; genus Thereuonema; species Thereuonema tuberculata. The sequence goes on along the minus strand of JAFIDM010010028.1, from coordinate 57,100,272 downwards.
TGAAGCAGACTTTCTGGAATCAAAGGAATCCGTGATATGATCACAAATAAATGTTTAGCAGTTTTGTAAATAAAATCAGACCATCTTTCTGTCTCCGGCAATAGCCCGACCTAAAACATGTTAGCCAACTGCTGGTTCCTTAGCTAGCAACCCAATCTTTATTTACTAAATTTTATTTAATATAAAGGTAACCAAGAGAGAGAGAGACAGAGATATAAGTTACGATGTTTTATGGCCAATCGGAAATAGAAGAGATCGGATGGCCCATCCAATGTTCGCGCAACTCCTATTTAAAAAAAAGAAACCAGCTCCTATTTTGCATAGGGCTAGGTGAATCATAAAACTCGCCCTGACGAGTACACCTCAGGGAAACAAATCCCACACTAACGAGAAAGGAATATGACTCCTCTAGACGAAGGTGTTACATGTGGCCCGCTCTTTAATTCCGTTTTTTTTTTTGGTTTTTTTTTATTTGGTCGTTGAATAGAAGATTCCGTTTTTTTTTTTTTTTTTGGTTGTTGAATAGGAGATTCCGCCACATTGTGGCCCGCGAGATTCACAGCAAAGTCAATTTTGGCCCGCATATTACAAAAGGTTGGGCACCACTGCTCTAGACCAATATCAGAGTCTCGTCGCTGAGCCACCAGGTCCACCTTATGATATGAAAAGGCTCGTAAATTATTAGGAGAATAGAATGAAATGATCTTTTAAAGAAGATGAAATTTTATTATTAAATACTGTTAAAAATTTCAATACATTTCTTAAAGGAAACAAATTGCTATAAAATATAGTACTTTTTTTTGTTGAAATACAATACAAGGAGTTTTTTTTTATTTTTTTCTGTTTTGAATGCATTAATGAACAACTGGAAAGGATCATGAAAATGTAATGTTAATTTTACAATTAACTCATCTTAAATGAAAATTACCCAACATTTAATTGAAAATTACATTGAAAACAAAAATAAAAAGTCAATGCTTCTAATGATTCTATCAAGATGAAATTAAAATACTTAAAAAACTTAGTTCTGTCTCACAATTTATGTCTGTGAATATCTAAGAAGAATTATAAGATGCGCCATAACATCGATATTTTAGACGATATTTGAACATTGGAGTAGCATTGAGGATAAGAGTAACTGTTGAAGGCAGATTGTTCGTATCGCTGTGGAATGTTCATTAATTAACATGTGATAATATGTAAAACATGTTGCAAGATTCTAATACCTTTAACATGGAAATCAATATATTTATTTACATATGTTTAGTCTACTGCAATTACAGGAAATGTCAGTTCGTTCAATTTGCTTCGTCATGTCACTAAGAGGACGTTTCCTGCTCACTTGTCTACTGACATGGATATCTGCACTTCTGGATTTTTCAGGCATGAAGTGTGGCGTCCTTATCTAGTTAGGCTGTGGTATTTCGATCGTAGTTTTTCTAAAATTTCAACCTAGATAATATTTAGGATTTTTTTTAAGACTGTGGCATTAGGGAGGCATGCAGCACCAATAATACTCTTGCTGGCCGTGAAAGCAAGAGTTTTAAAAAAATGATTAATAGTTCCCATAATTTTTGTGTAGTTATAAATCGTGGAAAACAAAAACAAAACAAAAAAGCAACTGGCTTAATAAGTATATTATTACTTATTATCCAGAATTACTAATTCCTGATTAGCGTTTTATTTGAACGATGATTAGAGAATGTCACTTTTTTAAGATCAACTTTATCTCTACAGATTCACTTTTGATAAGAGAAAACTGCATGAGTGGAAGATGTATGTTGTCGTATTTATTTGAAAAATGGGCAATTAAAATATAACCATTACTTAACGTAATAAAAAGTTTTTTTTTTCCTAATGATCATTTCCAAATTCTCATTCAGATTTATTTTTGATATATCGTTGAGACATTTATATATTCTTAATATATTTCAAGTTGAGATTAACAGCAAATTTATTATATTAATCATCGATTAACAACGTTTGGCAATGATTGTGACCTAGTGTTTACTACGTGACACCCCAGGACAGCTGTTTCTCTGTCTTTGGCGGTCATCAGCTGGAAGTAGTCACCAGTCCTCAGTCCTCCTAGTGTTTGGCAATATTGATTAAAAAGCTCTTGTAGTAGTAAAGTGTTGATAAACTGAGAATAAGATAAACTTAACAGAAGGCATCGCAGGAGACCAACTTGTACAGAATAGAGAGAAATATTTCCCCATCAAATTTAATAAGAAAACTCTTATTTCTTGTGATCGTAAAGAATGTAAATGTGTGTTTACTTATGATAGTCGTGTATACATAAATATCTCTTTTTAGCGTTCCCAAAATATAAGAGGTGCGGGGTTCTGTGCGTCTGTCCGTCAGTCCGTTACCATCTCTTCAGCCTAAAGTATAAGCCGCACAAACATGAATGATACCTAATTGGAAAGTTTATCACTTTCAATTATGTGGGGAAAACTGAGTTCCGGATTGCGGTCACTTTCTGTTCCACATGAAATAGAAGAAGCTGAAAATGAAATATATCATTATCTCTACAGACCGAACTATAGGTCGTTTAGACATGACTGATACCTAATTAGAAAGCTTATGACTTTCAATTATGTGGGGGTAAAAATGAGTTCCGATGTACGGTCACATCCCGTCTCACATGAAATGGTAGTGGCTGGAAATGAAATATATCGTAACCACTACAGCCCGAACTATAAGACATATAGACATGAATGATGTCTTATTGGAAAGTTTGTGATTTGTAGACGAGAGGAAAAATACGAGTTCCGGTGTGCGATCACTTCCTGTCTCACAGGAAGTGGCCAGAAACGAAATATGCACGGGTTTGTTACGGTTTCGCGTACAAGATGAAACCATTTTTTCATTGTTTCTTTACTAAATGTAAATCATGGGTTTTTTCACATCGCAGCAATGAATATTTTTTTATTCTACTTCTCGTTTTTTTTTTTTAATTTGAATCCTTGCACTTTTTTAGTGAGGACCTAAATGAGCAATGAATTTGAAATTAGAACGACCAAAACATTTTTTATGGGCGAAATCTCACCTCAAAATTAGGCGATGTGCGATGTAAGAGTATATAGTTTATAATATTCTTCAAGTAACTAACTAGTATCTATTAAATTAGAAAATAGCTTTTTGAACTAATGATTGTTTCAGATAATTTAGGTTGAAAAATGAATTATCACAAAAATAAATTTTTATGAATTTCATATCCTGGCTAGAATCAGATTTCCCTTTTTCGGAATAAACTTTCTCAAATCATTACTTATAAAATTGCTATAAAAGTTTAGGACTTGAGAAGAGGCCTTAAAGATGTCAATAAACCTTTAAATATGATGGTTTAAATATGTTGCTTTCAGATAATTTTTATTTTGCTGTTAGTACATTACCACATTGCCATTTATCGATATGCTTTGTAGTAATTAATTCGCTGGGCAGGTTTTTTCAGGGTTCTCCCACTTCCCTGCGCTTTTATCGTTCTTTCTTCGTCACTCGTTTTCAAAACTTTTCACTGTTTTAATTTAGTTAATTTTCACCTTTAGGAAAACACTAAAAGCACCAGTTTCATGGTTTTCAAGTACTCTGAGATCCATCCCCAGATGGCTGCTAATCCTTTGAAATTCATCCCCCCCCTTAATCTCCTTGATAAGGAGAAGGAAATTATATCGATTCAGATATAAAAGAAATTATAAAAAAAAGGTGAAGTTTTTTCCCCGACACTGACTAATTAATTAGGGAAAATAAAACATGGTAAAAGCTATTTTTCATTCGTTCGTTCCAGTAGGGTTAGGATTGAATTAGAAAGACGAAAGGGGTGAGGGTAGGGGAGAAGAGGCGCCAAGGAAGAGATGGAAACTCTCTCATCCGCAAACTTCCGGTCCACTTGCCAGCTGCCGCCTAACCCACCCACGCGTGAAAAGTGAAGCGACCAAATTAATAGCACTTCGTCCCATCCCTACACCTCCACCCCCACTGCCAAATTGCTTATATGCCAACAATTTCGGTGCCGGCCGTTACGGCAGAGGTGGAATCTCGGAGAAGTCTTATCTCCTTCTGCTTATCACCCCCGGATTTCTAGATGTCGCCAGAGTAATTGTCGACGCGTGCACATCTACCTTTCTCCCCACCCCGTCGGGTCTATTATCAGTCTCGCGGTATCATCACACCCATCACGCGCAGAATCCATTTTAATAATCGGCAAAGCGGTAGTTCACCGGCTTTATTCCGATGGCAAATGATAGAATTCCCCACCCATACAAATGATATTGCTTCTCGTACCACTCCTTTATCCCCTCCTTTAATAATCATTTTCCCCACCCCATCGGAGATGTAGCCGTCACCTGCAGTGCAGCACATCTCACGACAATCTCCATTGGGTAATTTTGAAAACTGCCAATTCATGTTACGTATGCCGTGTATGACCTACGAAATATTATGTGGGAACCCTATTAACTCAAATTGGAGATAGGCATTTATTACTTTCATAAACTCCGATCATTATAATTCCGCCAATTAAGTATTTTTATCTTTCCTAATAGGTCGTATTTTCAAGTCGTTAAACAACACAATTGCCGAGATGTATAAATTTACACCTAGAAGACAGAGACGCCATTCGAAATTGGGGAAAGCATTTTAAAATAATGGTTCCAGTTAGGAAACAAAATGGCCGACAGACTACAACTGACATAAAAGTTCACGTATTAAACTGCAAGAAAAGATATAACCATAATCTGTTTCAGAATAAGATGGATATAAGTTAAATGTGTCAAAAGTTAGCAGAAATATAACCTCAGTCCATGAATGAAATTCTCCCTTACCTTTTATACTTTGATAGAACTGTTGAAAATACTGTGAAATTTCTGAAATATAATGAATTGTTAACTAGTAATAATAAGAGATTTTAGTTAGGAAAACCTAATAAGCTCGTAAAGCTTTATGAAATGACACATCAATTCCTGAAACTACTGTATATTTACAAAAGTAAAATTAATTTGCTTTTTTAGTAAATATTTAGATTCAAATGTAGAATTTAAAGCACATGCTCAAGTACTTCAACAACGCAATACTATATTAAAGAACGAAAACTAATTTTAGATATATAGCTAATTAGCAAGAGATATCTTTTACCCAATCAACTTCTAATTAATGTTAAACAATGAATATTAAATCCACTGACCATAGTTTGATACAATTAAAGTTAATCCGATTTTTATAAATTTAGTATGATTTATAATATGATTTTAAAACACCAAAGATATACTACGAAGTTAGCAAAATGGGAGGAAGAAGAAGAGAAGGAAATAATCTCTTCGAAAATTCCTGTCTAATAAATGTATTTTAAATTTATTTTTAATTTTACATTTATTTTTTGATATAAGAAGATGATGATGATTAACAATAAGGATTACAGTTGAGTTTTTTTTTAAGAAAATGGATAATTTTTACTATTTGAATTCTTTGATTCTAATTACAATAGAAACGTGGGTTTTGGTTTTCAAGACTTCAAAAAAAAACTAAAAGAGAAGAAAAGAAGGAAAGTTAAGAACTTATGTTTTCAGGAAAGTTTCGAACTTTTTGTCTTACAAGAAGCCAACATATAACATTGTGTTATCGTCTGTGTTATTTTCGATTGCTTTTCCTTTGATAATGGAGTGGAAGAAAAGTGAATCTGTGGATATTGTTGCTTCCGTGTTTCCGGATTAAAATATGTTGATTGCTATATCTTTAAGATCATGTAATATTTGGTTTGCAATGTGTTATTAGCTCTGAATGTCATTCTAGAGCAAAGTTAATTGCAAAGTGTCAATTCTGCAAAACATGTAGAAATAGAAATTAATATAATTTCTACAGGTTAAAAGGTGAATTAATTACTGTTTCCGTTTTGATATTCTTATTATATGAACTCGTTAAGCAATATATGATGTATCAATACAATAGTTAAAATTTTGAAAAACAAAGAATTGTAAACTGCTTAAGAACTAATAATATTACATAAAACTTTATTCATAAATTACTTATTATGTACTATTAAATAACTAAAATGCTCAGATCTCACTACGACAGGTCAAACGAGATACCTGTAGCAATGCTTAGGTTGCTGTTGCAAAAGGTACCAATGCTAAAAATGGTAAAATCTAACAGGTGGGAGTTAATAAGAATAAAAAATGGAACTACAATTCAGGACTGGAAATATACGGAAGGTAAGAAATAATACATTGGATTGGAATGACTTTTTCATACATGTTGGTTTCCAAATGAGACTTTTGAAGTTTGCATAGTTTTTTTTTTGCTTCGTAAAATATTACAGAAAAATAATAAATATTGCTAATGATAAGTCGGCAAGAGGATTTGAATTTTCTTGATCAGATTTCAAATATAATTTTTTAATTATAGAAAACAATTTACTAATTAATACAATATAATGTTTTATTTGTTGGAGCTTAGAGGAACCATTACAGCATTTCATGGCTTGAAACACGACATTGACATAAGGAACATTGAGAGAACATTTCTCAACTTCTTATTAAAAGTGTGGATGTATATGAATTTATATATATATATATATATATATATATATATATATTCATCGGAGTATTTTATAAAGAGATAGATCCATCCATCCATCCATCCATAGTATTCTGTCCCAGCAACTCCCAGAAACGCCATTAAGGAATGACGTCAGATCGAAGAGAAAGGGAAGAGGAGGCTGATAACACAGGAAACGAAATTGTAACTGCCAAGCCACGGCCGAGAATCGAACCCGAGTGCCGATACAATGCCCGCACGGCAGACCGCCGTCAAGACCGCTCGGCCATGCCGGCACGGCAAAGAGATAGATAGATATCAGAAAAATGAAATTAGAAATAAATAATAATATTGTTTTGATGCACATCAGAGTGTAGAGAGAACTAATTCACATACAGTTGAATCGCAATAATCCGACAGTATGGGACCGAAGGGGTGTCAGATTATCAAAAATGTCGGATTACCAAAGGTTAATTTTTTAAAACTGAATTTTGACTTCTAAGGCAAGAAAATGTAAGTTATGTATACATAGTACTGTATGTTTTATGCTTACGTTTAGCGATTCCACTTGTGCTCGCCATCACACTACACTTGACAACACAAAAATTAAAACTGAACAATTCAACTGAAACTGAAACTGTTGTGAGTCACGGGACAGACGGGAGATGTCTACAGCAAACGCAGTGACGTCATCCGACGCGGCGTCTGACTACCGAGCGTGTCGGACTGTCAAATGTCGGAATATCGAGATTCAACTGTATTGTCACTTCAGGGGCTTTTAAGAAGAGATAATTATTGTCTGATCTTAGGAAATCCATACCAATTCGTGTAAAATATTAAATAAAAAATATTAAAATATTATATAAAAAAATTAAATATTAAAGAGAATTTTTCTTTTGAAATTTACACTTTTTTAATATGTTATGAAGTGATAGGATGCAATAATATTTTGTTGTTTTCTTTAAAGCATGCTTTATTTAAAACAAAAACCATTGTTTTCCATAACCACAATCAACATCAGAAACCAAAATTTTAATTAAAGAAAATGATGAATGTATGGATTTAAATCATACATCATCATTTATCACCTAATTATTAATCATTTTATACATACAAAATTTTGATTCTACTGGTTGTTGGTTGTTTGTATCTAGGCAAAGACCAAAGAAGCCATATTTATAATAACTGCATGTTATTGATGATGACAATAATTTATTATAATAATATTGATCAATGTGTCAATTGCAAGGTTCGTAGTGTTTGCTTTTACAGGTCTTCTTTGAGGCGTATTAAATATGGAACTGATGAAGGATAAATGAGTGGAGTTGATTTTTTTGAGTGGCTGTGTTGAACTTTGAAGTGTCAATGATGGACAAAACATTGAACATATGATGTAATGTCTTTACCGTCCTCACAGGTTTTTTTCTGCAATAAAAACACACATTATCACATCTATTTGTTTATATTGGCAGTCTGAAAACATAGTCCAGACTTTATTGCAACCCTGTAGTAATAGAAATAAAAGGGTAAACGTTAACCAAGAAATTTCAATGTTAGCGAAAAAATACGTATTTCAAATAATGTTAAAATTATTTAAACCTAATCAGGTATCCAAGAAAGTTCATATTTTTGATAACGCATCATATAAATATGAAAAAATATTAGTTACCATTCTTTAAACTTTGTTGTTTATATAAATATTTTTTAAATTTTATGAAATATTGAGAGTCGTAATTACATACATGTACCGTTGCATCATTATATATTATTTCTCAAAGGGTTTTTTTTGTCGGAACGCCATATTTCCTTTACTACTTCATCAAAATCAATGATTGAGGCATCATTTTGAAGATTACGTTCCCCGGTAATGACGAAAAATAAACAAATTGTTTAAAATTAATGTTTTCGTTAAAAAACATTATTTTTAAAAACTTTTTATAAAAATGTAGACACGCTTTAACAGAAGCGCCTTATTTTTCGAAAGCGAAAATATTCTTTAGCGTTGTAACCTTCAACTATTTCCTTTTTTGAATAAAAATGCACTTTAAATGATATTTCATCGTTTATTTAATAACAACAGATAAAAAAAAAAACAAAGATTTATATTTTAATAAAAATAAACGATTTATTACAATAGAAACATAAAAATTAGTCAACTTCTCATATACCTATATTAATTTCTCAAAGGTTTTTTTTTATTTCCCTTAATACTTCATCAAAATCAATGATTGAGATATTTTCAAGATTACGTTCACCGCTAATGATGAAAAATAAATAGATTGTTTAAAATTAATGTTTTCATTAAAAAAATTTATTTTAAAAATCTTTTTTGTAAAAATGTAGAAGGCAATCTATTGACAATCTCTTCATTTATTTATTTCCACATTACCATTCGGTGACTGATCAAGATACCGTGCGAATTATTCGCACGGGTCAACTTTTTTATAAAACTTGAGAAGACGCCATCTATTGACAATGTGTTTAACTAACATGCACACAAGCTGTTGGATTTGTTTATTATTTCTCAAAGGTGGTTTTTTGTTGCGAATTATTCGCACGGGTCAACTAGTTATTTGTTATATTTTTAAGGTTTTAATAATAGATATTTAGTAAACGAAATGAATGTATAACAGCGCTTAAGTAATATCTAGGTATTATAAGATATTGTGGTGTGTTTCGTGGTGTCTGGTTCGTAGAAAAATAAAGGAGGCTTAGACTTGTTGGATCTGCATCTGTTCGACTCTGTTCTTTTATTTACAGCTAACATCGGTATTTATAGACTATGTACAAAAGGATTTGATTGGTTGTGGCGATTACAAATTGATTGGGCGCTTTAAATGTCATGTGATCACAACGGGTTTTTAAACCGTTGTGATTTAAATAAAAGTGAATTAAAAGATGCCACAACCGTTAAAATTCAAAAATAAACAGATCAACAGATAATTACAAAGGAATTGAATAATAGAGATTAAAATACAGAAAACGGAATAACTAGAATACACTATGATAAAAATTATGATAAAAGTATACAAATAAATATAAAAATCCCTACAATATGTATGATACTATGTTAAGAATGTTACAAACATCAGAAAAAAGCCGAATGGATGTAAGATCTTTACTTTACAACTGAAGTAGAAAAAGGTTAGTTTTCCGAATTATAGTTATATCGAATAAAGAAGTTTGAATTAAGTTTGTATGTTAAATGCATAGTAACATTTAATCAAGAAAGATTAATAAAGTTCTAAGGCAGTAATTTTCTTTCAATCATGAACGAATCAAGGTAGATTTAGTTTTACAGAACAACGAAGAACTCGAGATATATATTAGGAACATGCTTCGGAATGTTCCGAAGCATGAGGAGCTGAATTCTGAATATAAAATTCAATTCTTCTGTAATTCGGTAATCGATGACTAAGAAAAGGGCTTGTCCAACCTGTTCCATTCACCCTCAAAGACATCAAACAGATGACAAATATTAATCATCTTCTTAAGCGGATCACAAGAGGCAGTAAGGTCGACCGCAAACAGACGCCAACGAAAATCACCTGTCGAGCATTAAATCCGATTGCAGCGAGATTAACCTCGAGTAGCCTACCGTCCGCTCGCCACTCAGTAGCTGCATTTGCATAAATTAAACTAATAACCATAATTTTACAGTCAACTGACTCGAAGCATGTGAATTTATTGTATATGAGAATTCTGGAAATTGGATGTTGTGCAGCAGGAATGATTACGACTAACACATTACAAGAGGGAAAGCTGTGGTATTTGGAAAAAGAGAAGAGGAAACTTCCCAGGCTGGACCAGTTGAGTCCATTTGCAATTACAGAAAAGTATCGTTTTCAGTAGGTTTTGGCATTCTCTCTTAATCTTTTGTCAAACAGCCACACGTGACACTTCATCTATACATATTTACATATCCATATTTTACATATGTATCGGAAATGATCTGTGATTCCGGTATTACTGAAATCCGACATTAAATCACTGAGTACTCATACATTAAAAAATTAAAATTGTTGGCCGAAATTACAACATTTGACTGATTGTGGAAAATTCTTGAGCCTATGTGTACTGTAGTCAATAGTAAATAATTCATTTTCCTTTGTAATATGTATGTATTTCTTTAGAAATCAAAGTAGGCATTTTACAATATAGGAGTCTAAATGTACATGGATGGAAATGCTAAAAATAAGATTTTGAGAAATTGGTAAGGTTAATTGAAGTGATTTACCACCCTTGGTCTCTACCAGCTTCATTCAACAAAGGAATAGTTGGAGGCAGAACTAGGCAGTTTTATTTCATTTACATTCTTTTACCAAATAATTTCATTCTCAATCTTTACAGTTTCCCAGTTATCTTCTTTCTTTAAAGCACGTTCTCTGCATTTCTTTGCTAGACCATGAAGTTACAAACATAATTTGAATTGAAATTATGTCTATAACTTTTTCATGTTGTAGCAAAGAAATGCAGAGAACGTGCTTTAAAGAAAGAAGATACCTGGGAAACTGTAATTCATTTTACAATTTAATTTTAACTTGAATTGCACTAAAATTGCTACTTTTACTGCATTACACTAATTATTAATTATGCGAAAAAATAATCCAAGAAGCTGTTGATTGGTTAATAATTTATATATACAATAAATTTAAGATATAAAACATATTAATTTTACGTTTATAGCCTAGCAGATGCTTCAATGGGCTCAACGCATCAGTGATTAAAGCGTTATATATATAACAGTTTATTACATCAATCTACATGATAATTCTCATTTCGATCTATTTGTTTGATAGGCCAGGATTTGTAGCCACATGTCAATCAATAGCCATTCTAAAATTTATCCATTAGCTATCAAAGTAATAAACGCCAAGAATTATAGTAATGTAAATCATTTACGAGTTGATAATGTTTGGCGTCCATTTATAAACTATTTTAGAAATCATTGTTTTCACATCTCGATGTTAATATTTTCTATTTCAGTGCGACAATTAAAAAACCTAGTTATTTCCTAGAAGGAAGTTTAATACAAATGTAAACAAGTTAGAATACTGTCATCATTATAATAAGAAATTCATTTAGAAGAAAGTGGAATTTTCAAAAATTGATATATACCATCAAAAATTAAGATTGTTCTCATTGGTATTCTTTTATATATATATATATTAAATTTTGTTAATATTAATTGCATTTTAATTTATTGTTTCAAATAAGTTATTATTATTATTTTTTGTTATATTTCCACTTTTTTCTTAAGCTGGGGAACACTGAATAATTCCAGCTAATGAGAGTTATTTTAAATGCCAGAAATTCAGAAAAAAAGTCAGTGACTTATTGTTTGAGTTTTGTTAAATCTGAAATGCTAAAAACATATTTTAAATTATTATATCTATAATGGCTAAAATTTATTGAGCTAATTTTAATCAAACTTCTATTAATTCAAAAAAAACACCTTAAAACAGCATTTTATATTGAAGTGTTATCCATTTTTTTAGCATTAAAATATTAATGATCAACATTTATAATAAAGCTGAATTTTTTCCTACATTTGAAAGATTACAATGCTATTCTTGGAGACATTGTTGTTAACATCAAAGAAACCACTAATTATATGTAATATGTAAAAGTATTAAATAAGACATGTACTCAATCAAATGTTAAAAATTAACAAAGTTTTCACTGTAAATGTCATTAGCTCGATATCTCGAGTTGAGAGGCAATTTTCTGAAGCATAGAATATACAAAGGAACAGCAATTTCGTGGCATATATTTAAATATTTCATGTTTAAGAAACACAGTAAGTTTAGAGCTGTCATTTGCTTCAAATATGATTATCACGGCACAGAACTAATTTGAAATTACTGGGACCTGGTTTCCCATATCAAAAGGATTATAAAACAGCAGTGTTTCATCGTAATTCTTTTGCTGACTTTCTATTCATTTTGAAGATATCAATGTAAATGAAATGGCTGCATAACCTGTCATATATTATCCTTTTGGTTGTAAAACGTTATTAAATCCCATTCACAAAGAGGACAGGTTCTTTTAATTACCGTAGATTTACTCGCCTCACCCCACACCGAGCATGAATAAATCTCAAACCAGTTTATTACCAAACGAACTTTGCCGGTTTTCCACGGAGCCATTACTTTGCTGAGGTGGTTTAATTATAAGACTGTTATGGGATTGACGAACGTCTAACATCCCCCACCCCCCTCATCTCCATTTTCTTTCATTTTTAACCCTTGGATTATGAATGAGTGTATATTGCGGGTGAGGTTGATTATAAGGGCTAGGGAAACACAAAGGGAGTAGGGCGCTGTAGTAGGGGAATCAAACAGGCCATAAACACACGTGCTCCTAGACACCAATGAATTTATAGCGCAGATAGTGGCGATATTAACGGTAGTGTAGCTAATCATGGATCAACTTGACGACGAAAGAGAACGTTATCCGGATTTCAGAAAGGGGCGGATTCGTGTTTATTAGCAGTAATTCGGCTTTTTATCCTTTTGCTTCAAAATTGATCCACAGTTTCTTGAAAATAAGCAGACATCGTAAAGACATAGCTGTATTCATACAGGATAAATGAAAGCAATAACGCCTACCAGGTTTTCTTTTGTAAAACATTTCAAAGGAAATAGATTTTGAATAGTTATAATATTGTTCTCTAATACAAATAGAAGCAAACACTGTACATTAAAAAGGTTAATAATAGTATCTTTCTCACTGCTAATTATTATTTATTCTTTATCTTACTACAAATGACATCATTTTCCTCCGGAGAAAACATTCAATCATTAGGGCTGTAGCTTTGTATGGGAACTTCACCATATTCAATTTTAATATATATCGTAAAACAAAGAATGAGAACTGGTCATAATACCCATTTGTTTTTATAGCATCGTAACGTAAGTTCCGTAAGATATATAGGCCTATATATATATTTGGTGGATATATCTCAGGTAGCTAAAAGTTTTAAGAAATCTAAAGGATTAGTGTATACACGATCAGGAAGTAAAGAGCTAGCGGCAAAAGCTGCCAAAAATATGCTGCTATTATGACTTAATAATCATGATATAATTAACATTTAATTACTATGTACATTTTACGTGTATGCATATAACAGATTCATCACAAAACATATTTTCAAGATGAAAACTTTTCCTTTTGCTACTATTCACAGTGAAAAATGTAAGGTAACCTTAAAAACATACTATTGAGACCTTATCATTATATTTTGACAAACTTCATTGTTATCCAAATAAGTTTTTGTGATGAATCTGTAGTAGTGAAATTTAATGTTAAATAAACACTGCCTAAAATATTCGTCTTTGATAACATTTGAAGGAAAAGGAGAAAATTACAGTAGATATTACGGTACACGGAGTCTTCCAAGAGCACTGCTATCCGGTAAAGAAATAGATAATATACGTATATTCTAACTAATATCATTGAACTAATTTTATATCTTACCACGTGGATATTTCCTAAGTTTGTACATCTTGTTTATATTACAAACTTAGGTCTCTCCTTCAAACAATGCTGGGAACCAGATGCAAGAAGAATCAAGAAGACAATTTTTAATATTTCCATCTCTAGCGACATGTAAAATGATACCAAACTTAGTCAGCACAGTATTCACCAAATTCACCATCGAATCTTCCCTTCCTAGACATTCAAAATGATTTCAGTCGCTCTTGTGCTCGAACTTACTTTTAATGCACCATTTTCTAATGTTTATTTGGACATATTCACTCCTCTTCCTCCAATAAACAAGAAGCTTGCTCAAAATTCGTATCACATATTGAAGAAACTTTTTTAAAAAATATTCAACTTCATAGGAAAATTGAGTTAATCAAAAATATTTTGCATAAGGTACAACATGTTTCGCAGCAACTTTTGCTATATTTTCAAGTGAAATAGAACTGAAAAACATTAAAACAATATATGAATACACTACATCAAATATGTAAAATAAGAAAATATATGAAAAATATCGTAGTTTTTAAAATTACATTTAAAGATTCTTGTTAAGAAGTTTTAAGTGCTAAAAATTAAATAATATATAGTATTCAGGTTCTATAATTGCAGGCCCAGTGGGCCATTTAAATAGGCACTAGTCTTTGTTCTGGAGGAGTCTGGTTCAATTCCGTGAAGATCGGATGTTTCTCTAACATACGGGTTCTAGGGTTTACCCAGCCCTCTAAAATTCGAACTGGGGTTAAAGGCGGAAGGACATTTAACTTGCTACCGATCAAACTTCAACCCAACAGCTAACGAATCGTTGGAAGCCTATATTTCCGACGCTCCGATGAATATGCAGGTCTGCTGAATATTCCATAACCTTTTAACCTTTAGACTCTAAAATTAGTTAATATTTTTTTATTTTTTTTTTGTAAATTAACTTTTCTTTTAAGATTCAGTAGCAATACTGGAATCATACGACTGAAATATTAGAAACTAAAAAACAAAGACCTATTATTCTTGTTAATTAATTTCTGCCAAGTTTAGTAGTTTTCCTCCAAGCAATCCTTTTAGAAAAGTGTTGCAGAATCTTCCATCAACCAGTGCCTATCGTTTATTTTTCATTTAATTGATTTCCTTTTGGTAAACAATGAAGCAAAAGCCCGGTATTGATTGTCAAGACTCCCTGGCATGTTTCAGAACTTTGCAATTCGCAGGAATTCTGACTTTAAAGTTGGAATTAACTGAACCGAGAGAGAGAAACTCTCATTCCATCGGCCTTCTTTTTTTTTCTCGCACCAGGCGAGATGGGATGCTACAGATTCTCCCTTTCTTTCTTTTCTATCCTTTTTTTTTTCTTTTTCTTGTGCTTGAATGTAGTGAAAAGGAGGTTGAAGAAATATAAGACGAGAATTTCGTTCAAAAGCAGTCGTAAGTAGTTGATAGAAATAAGTCGGGAAATAAAGGAAGACTTCTGGAAACGACTTGAAAACATTAAAATCACTTGGAAAAATGAAAATTTTTAATAAAAAAAGAAAAATTTCAATTAAAATTTCACATGTCTCCAAATGACGACAAGATTCTAATTATATTATTTATTGTAGGTGTCCACATAAGTTATGAATTGTGATGTTGCATATATAATTATTTTTCAATTGAGTTTGAATAATCTATTCAATTGACTTTAGGCTATAACAGTATTAATTAATTGAATTTTTTAGAATATCAACTTAGTTTGTTGTTTATTTAGAAGAGTTTGTTGTTTATTTTAGAAATAAAAATAAACTAGTTGACCCGTGCGAATAATTCGCAACAAAAAACCACCTTTGAGAAATAATAAACAAATCCAACAATAACATGTGTGCATGTTAGTTAAACACATTGTCAATAGATGGCGTCTTCTCAAGTTTTATAAAAAAGTTGACCCGTGCGAATAATTCGCATGGTATCTTGATCAGTCACCGAATGGTAATGTGGAAATAAATAAATGAACAGATTGTCAATAGATTGCCTTCTACATTTTTACAAAAAAGATTTTTAAAATAAATTTTTTTAACGAAAACATTAATTTTAAACAATCTGTTTATTTTTCATCATTAGCGGTGAACGTAATCTTGAAAATATCTCAATCATTGATTTCGATGAAGTATTAAGGGAAATAAAAAAAAACACCTTTGAGAAATAATATATGAGAAATTGACTAATTTTTATGTTTCTATTGTTATAAATCGTTTATTTTTATTAAAATATAAATCTTTGTTTGTTTTTTTATCTGTTGTTATTAAATAAACGATGAAATATCATTTAAAGTGCATTTTTATTCAAAAAAAGGAAATATTTGAAGGTTACAACGCTAAAGCAATATTTTCGCTTTCGAAAAATAAGGCGCTTTGTTAAAGCGTGTCTACATTTTTATAAAAAGTTTTTAAAAATAAAGTTTTTTAACGAAAACATTAATTTTAAACAATTTGTTTATTTTTCGTCATTAGCGGGGAACGTACTTCAAAATGATGCCTCAATCATTGATTTTGATGAAGTAGGAAAGGAAATATGGCGTTCCGACAAAAAAAAACCCTTTGAGAAATAATATATAAAATAATATATGAGAAGTTGACTAATTTTTATGTTTCTATTGTAATAAATCGTTTATTTTTATTAAAATATAAATCTTTGTTTTTTTTTTTATCTGTTGTTATTAAATAAACGATGAAATATCATTTAAAGTGCATTTTTATTCAAAAAAGGAAAGATTTGAAAGTTACAACGCTAAAGCAATATTTTCACTTTCGAAAAATAAGGCGCTTCTGTTAAAGCGTGTCTACATTTGTATAAAAAGTTTTTAAAAATAAAGTTTTTTAACGAAAACATTAATTTTAAACAATTTGTTTATTTTTTGTCATTAGCGGGGAACGTAATCTGCAAAATGATGCCTCAATCATTGATTTTGATGAAGTAGTAAAGGAAATATAGCGTTCCGACAAAAAAAACCCTTTGAGAAATAATATATAATGATGGAAATATATGCAAATTTTCATTATATCAATTTATGTGATTTGACTACATTAATTTACGTAATTTAATCCAAAATTGAAAATTTTCATAACATATTTTAGAAATATGATTTATTTAGAAATATGAATGAATATGTAAATACATGCAAATTTTTCATTATTTAAATTCATGTAATTAATCCAGTATATTTAGTATAGAAATGTCAAAATGTTATGAATTTAAATATATTTGTAATTAATACATTATTCCTTATAAAAATACTTCAGTCTTGTCAATATTATGTTAAACTAGGCCATTTTGGAGTCAGTGACCCTTAATGTAGAATAGAAAGTAATACGTATATATTATAAAACAGTAACTATATTGTTATTTATAATCGTCAATTTTAGGAAGTTAATGTCATAACAAATGCTGTTATTAATAATATTTTGTATACACTAAAAACTCGTTTATCCTAATCGCGTTTATCCGAAACGATTTTTTAATATTTTAAAAATACACAAAAACATATTTCTGTCAATATAATTAATACTTAATAGCGTACACAAGCAATTGCGTTAGTGTTATGTAACTATATAACTAAGTCTTATTACCAACATTAATATACAGTAATTAATGGAATTAATATTAATAACATTCACACTACTTGTTTAAAACAACATATTCCGGATTATCCGAAACGGGCACGATTCCATCAAATTCGGATAAATATCTCAATTTTAAATTCACGTAATGTTTGAAATATTCACAAACTCAATGGATGTTTGTTTTCTGTAGACAATTCTGTTTTGAAGTTCAAACAACTTGACAGAAGAATGAATGAAATTATTTCCAAAATTTCTGGGATTAACGATGTCAAAATATTATGAGCAGAAGATTTACGCAAAAATCTGTGTATGCCTTACAAATTCCACTGAGAAAAGGGCAAGACTAATAAAAACATACTAATAATAATCACGACAACAATTTCCAGAAAAAGAAGCAATGAAAATGCAATGGATTTTAATACGTTGTCAGATCCTTGATTTCATTCTAGTTCATGATTGTTTCACAGGAATTTATAATCAAGTAGACCAACATAAAAAAATGCAGAAAGAAGATTATACAGCGACAAGGTGATTACAAAAGACTCAGGAAAAAAGCGAGACATCTTGCATCGGTAAATAATTATAAGTTGAAGATTCCTCGAGTTCCTTAGCTTCATCTAAAGCGACTTGAGAACCCAAAGACGAAAGCTGAAGACATTCTTAAGAATTTTTTTTCTTCTTCTTTTTTTTTTTTTGGTCGATTTGGATCTTTACTTCTGAAATTCTGGATTGGGTGACGAGAAGGTTTCCGTGTTTCTCCCACCCACCATTGGAATGTAATTATTATGGATGAAACACGGAGATGGTATGTAATGAGTGTCAGTTCAGGAATTCACGGAAAATGTATTCACTTGCTTCACATTCTGCTATTTTTTTTTTTAAGTCCAACAGTTTTTTCGCACATAGTCACTCGCTGAGACAATGTAGAAAAGTAATTCTTCATTCATGAAGGTCGATGTCGAAAACACCGAAGACCCCAATTGTAACATTTAAAAATGTAGTAGCCAATTTTTTTTAACAGTTAGTTTTAATCTTAGGATTCTGAAACACCAAAAGAAAAAAATACTTTTAATTTCTCTAAACTCCCATGTAATTTATTTCCTTCGAAATTTGAGTCGTCTACGTCTTAGTACTTCTTGAATATTAATGAAGTGAAAATCTGTAATTTTTGCTTAATAATTGTAAAATAACAGTAGTTTCAATTTTTAATATGGAATTTCAATTCTTTTTGAAAGTTTTTCAATTCAACTCAACTGAATTTAATTTATTGCCAATAAAATTTTACAAGACTTTTGACATTTTGACAACCCAGTCGTCTTAAGAGAGATCCAGTCGAGGAGACAAGTGGGCGTCATGAGTCAGACAATTAACAAAGTGAATTACCAAAATATATAACGAAGGGAATATATAACGAAACAATGAGGGAAAATATTTACAAAAGAGAAAGTTTTAGCAAATATTTATATATTGAACAGGGAGATCACATTTTAGTAAAAATATGAGGTTTTAGATTTTAATAAGAATAATTCCAAATAAGTAATATCAAAACATTGTAGTCAGAGTTTATAGAACAATCTATCGACAACTTATTACTTTAACAATTAAAATGTAATAAAGAAACTAATTCAAAGTTTTTAAATGAAAGCTTTATTTATTTACTCAACAGTTATTAAAAAAAAAGTAAAACTGTTGCCAAAACAGTTATGATTTCCACTTTGAAAAGTTATTTTTAGATTTTTATTCTTATATAATGAAAACTGTAAAATATCAGGAATAATAATAATGTAAGGCCTGACTACATTCAGAATTTTCAATTGCTACAATTCTGTTTTTGTAGTTTTTATAAAATACGAAAACAATATTTTTATCCAACTTTGGAAGTTATAAATATAAAACTACGATTTATATATTAAATGACTTTGAAAAATTAAAAGTACAAATAACTTAACTGTAAAATAGAAGTTATAAAAATTAAAAATACAAATGACAACTGAAAAATACAAATTATAAATCAAACGACTTATAAAAATTAAAAATACAAATGACAAGTCGTTTGATTTATAATTTGTAGTTTTAATAAATTGTAATTCCGAAAGTTTCCGGATTTTTCATTAAATTTAAAATTTGAAAATATGATGAAACTTGTAGATGTCGAGAAAACTAAAATGACAGAAGCATGAAGGGGGTTTAGCTTTTCCAGTCATTCAGTTTGTCTCTTAATTATTCAGTTTGTGAATATGTTGCTTGAAGGATTCTGGAACTTCGCAGACTTATTGAAGGATATGAGGAGATGTAGCGTTTACATTTGAAATTTTACTTTATGGAAACTTATCAAGAAACTAGCACTTATTGAAGATGACAAAATTTCCCAAGAAAATCATTAGAAACGAAATTATGTTATCTAACAAGAGTTGTTACTCCATTTAGTAATCCACTAATTGCGCACGATTATATATTAAACATTAATGAAGCAGACTCCATTACTTTTATTCTAAGAAAATGGAAGATTTTTACTTTTTTTGTAAAATAAACAATACTTCATTGTGTAAGTACTCATCTTTTTACTTGTGTAAGTACATTTGATTTGTTTCATTTAAAAAAAAAACTCCAAAGAAAAAAACTTAATGAAAAACATGTTAACGCAAGTAGACGTAAAGTTCTTTCAGGAACTTCTTGTTCTGTCACTACTTTTTTTTTAATAGTCGAAAAATGATATATTTTATACAGTCAAACTCACCATAACAATTTCAGATCTTAATCACTTCAGATCTTAATGCCCAGAAATGATTTGCATCACTTTGAATAATACATCCCAAACATCCAAAAAGAGAGATAATAGTGCAATAGCCGAACTTGATGTATATATTGCTAGAAATCAAAATATGTATTTTTTATCTATTCTTTGGAGTATTCCTCAAGAGATACCAATCTTTTTAGTCTTGCCATATAATAGCCAAATATCATCAGTAACCAAGCAGTCGTTTTTAGCTACTTTCCAAGAGCTAGGTGAGGCCTATCAAATCAATCAATCCGTGTAGTGTGTTTCCCTAACAACTTTTGAACCACTGGATAGATCTTCTTGAAACTTAGTACGCTCATTTAAGGATTAGGAACGTTAATATTTTAAATTTATTCCAAAAGGATTTTTGATGAGAAATTTATCCTAGATTTGTTAATATATCATCATGAATCCTTAATCCATTCTCTAGGTACCTTGATTAAAATAAAATTAATTTGATTTACATAATTTAAGTCAATCATCGTGACTAAATTTACTTTTTATTAAAAATGGGGAGGATTTTACAATTTGCAACGTAAATATTGTGGTGAATGTTTGCAGCTTCTGGTTCGTGAAATTAGACGATGTGCTGCAGGGATTTAAGCAGTATATGTACAAGGGCTGTGATTGGTTACAGTGTTTTACAAATTGAATGGGGGATTTAAATTATACGTGGTTTTAACTGATCTTTAATTGCCTTTTTAAATAATAACGAATCAGGGTAAAGAAGAACGATCAACTGAAAATTTGAATAAAATAACGGAATTAAGTGATAAATAGTAAAAATTAGAAAATACAACTGATAATAGAAGAAATGCTGAGTAAGGATAAATACAATTATAAACGTAAGATAACTAAGAATATACAATGAATAAATAGAGCTATTATAAAAAGATAAATGTGAATACGTACAGTGAATATAAATCATTACAATATAGGTTACGTTTTTTCGTTTTTGTGACTTAAAAAAAAGAAGAAAGAAATTTTAAAAAATAACATTTTAAGGATAGTAGATTTTAAGTTCCTTCTAGCATCTCGTTACACTTTTGAATGGGAATTATTTTTTTTCCCAGAATATTTTTAATACATATTCTTCTATTTACTTATTCAATCTACTGAACATTTTTTTAAATTGTTTACAGCATAGAAAAGATAATAAAAAATAAACAAGTCAAAAATCATTGTGTTGGTTCAGTCTAAGATATGCTCAAACAAACAGACAAACACTGGATGGAGAAAATGGAAAGATAAGAGAAAGGGTAAATAAACCACAAAAGCATTAGTGTTATTCTTTCTTTCTTTCTTATTCTTTAAATAAAATCTGCGCAGTTTCTACCTACTTCGTAGATAAAGGTATGTAGACGATCTTACGAGCCAAATAAGGCATGAGGTCAAGAAGCCGTTTCTATGGCAACCGAAAGTTGGCCTCTTCAAAATTCTAGTTCGCCAAGAGTCTTTAAAACACATTCAAATTCATTACGAGCGTGAATTCGAAATACCATAGCTGCAGGTCTTAAACCCCTCTGGGGCCTTCACTGAAATATTGTCTTCTTGCATTTTCAAGGACCTTACGAATGGAGGATAACGAATAAGAACGAAAGGAACAGATGAAGGAAGCAATAGAAAAAAGAAGATTTCATTTTAATTTAGATTTTCGTGTGTCTTAGCGTGACTCATAATAAATATTACGTCTTGTCATATCTCAGTTCTTGCTTTTAATATTTTTTATTTCATTCTTTTTCGACCTGAAGAATAATAATCGATCAGATTATTCGAAATATTGTCGTTATTGTGGAGTAAAGAATTTATGGAAGAACATCATTCTGAAGTTATATTTATTATCGTAACAGATAAGTGTATTTAAAAATGTCTTCATATAGTTTTATCCGCTTCATACATATCTGTTAATATGGTATTGCTCAAATACCATATAGTTTCCAAAGCTGTTTCATTTATTCATTGTTTATATGTTAATAATATAATGTGTCATGTTACGTATATCTGTTTCACTTACATTATTTTTGCTTGATGTTCATGTTAAGAAAATGTTGTTTCTATGTGTGCTTCACATATCTTCTTATTAATTAATGTTTATGTGTTAAAAATGTTCATTCATCTGTTCATTAAAAATCAGTAACTATTTGTTGCTTCGAAATATTTCTTTCAATATTCAATGTCTACAAATTCACAAGAATTTTTAATAATGACCTGCTGTATTCAGTGCTTTAGCAAATGTATTAACGGTTTAATACAACAGATAGCGCTACTTATAACTGCAAGACTTGCCCTGCGTATGACCAGTATTTAATTTTTTTCTTTATGTGTTTCCTAGGAAAGTGAAGTTCATCAAATCAATCAACGCAGTGTGTTTGTGAATTGGTGTCTGTCCTCTAATAACTTTGACAGCTGGGTTTATCTTTTTAAAACATGATATGCACGTTTATGGCCTAGAAACAATTTAACTTTTTTAGACTTGAAATCTTTTTCAAGTGGATCTTTGTTGCGAAATTAGCGCCAGAAGATGAAAATAATGAAAAGAATAAAAAGAATTAGAACCTAAGTCAATGTCTTATGAATGATTACTTAATCACGATAAGTTAAATAATCAGAGTTACATTAAATAAGGAAGACGTATTTAAATAATTTCCTTTTTAAAAATAATAGAAAGTAGATAAATCTATGCTATTTGTATTCAGCAAATATTAGATTTCGAAAAAGAAAATTAAAAGCCTACATTTAGTTGTTTTCACGACTTTTAAAAAAACAAAGAAAAACAATGAAAAAATTTGAAGGAATATTATTTTGGGGAAAGTAGACTTTAAATTTTTTCACAATTTTCTTTTATTTCCTCAACATGTCTGCATGAAACTAATTTCATGTGACCATGCTCAAAACTATACACTGCATTATTTAAGTGAATTATACTGTAAATTGTTATAACAACTGTGTTAGTTAAGCGACATATTCTTCACTAATCACATCTTCCTTATTTAGCCTTGTAAGTTCTCATTACATAGTTGCTCATTTTCAAATGCTCAAAGTTATATATAAGATATTAGCTGCAAAAAAGCATTACAACACAAAATAGATTGGTCTGCAGGAACTTAAGCTATCACTAAGGCCTTACGGAAAAAAACAAAAGAAAAACAACCTAGCACTAGTGATATATATCAGATTTCATTTCAGAAGTCATTCAACTTTTCTAATTCTAAGAAAAACGTCTAATTTTGTGTACTTTAGCTTTGTGGTCTTATCTTTATGCGACGAATATCTGAACAACTATGTTTTCGAATTATGTGTATGAGATAGTCTTGCAAAACTTGCAGTAATATTGACGTTATGATAGAGAAAGCGAAACTTAGAAAAAATATTAATATTCCACTGAAATTTGTTTTTGTCTATTTCTCTGGTTAAACACGCTTCACGTTAGAACGGCTGGACAGATTTCAGTGAAACTGCGCACATAACTTATTTGTGGTCCAACTGACAACTTTTATGCCTTTATCTTCATTTAACTTAATCCCTCTCCCAACCCTAACCGTAGTCTTCAAAATGGACCCCCCACCCTCCACCATTGTATGTTCAGTCCACAGTAAACGATGGATACTTGAAAATATATCTAGTTGCAAATCTATCTCTAGTTTTGACTTTCTAAAAGTCAATTTTTACTCATTTTTATCACGTGTCAATTCCTGATCCTCATAACTTTGAAATTTCTCATCCTAGAGAAGCCTGAAAAGTTTTGACCATAAATATTGACCATTTCACTACTTTGTAGAAATATTTAGTTAAAGTACAAGGAATAAAAATATCAGCACAAATATTTCTGGATTATTCCCACTACGGTAAGAACTGGGTTTGTTATATTTCTGGATTTCCGAAGTCAGGATGGAAAGAAAAGAAGATGAAAAATCAAAAAGAAATGCCAATAGTCAAAAATTCATTTTATTCGTTTTCCTTTTTTTAATCCCACCTTCTGCCCCCGTCGTCTCTTCCCCTCACCCCATCTCTGCAAAGCTACAAACAATATCATAAAAGTATCCCAGTAGTGTCGTTAAACGCATCATAAAATATCATAGTAACGTCATAAACTACAGGAACACAAACCAAACATTAACAGCAGAAACAAACAAGGGGTACATTTTAAGAACGTTCTAAATCAAAGAACAAGACTACAGATTTTTCTTTTTATCTTTATTACTTTGAGACTTGATTTACAGGATAACGTGTAGATATATTTCCCCGAATTTCTGGTATTGAGAAAGTAATAAATTAGTGGAATAATTACCAAAGAAAACTTTTTTATCTGCAATGCTTAAATTTTAATTCGAAGATCTAATAACTTTAAGAAGAAAGAACAGATTACAATTTAAGTCAATAGATCTTGCAGAATGAAGATCTAATGACTTAACATTTTAATCTTACTTTCTCTGGTAGGCTTCAGAAGTTAACTAAGTCTTGTCAATTTTAGAGCGACTGGTACTGCTTTTTTAGTATATTTTGAGACAACATTTTCAAGATAAATTAATGAATAACAATGGGTCAGAGCAAGTGTTTACAAAGTAATATCTTAGAACAGCTGTTTCACGCCAACATGGCGATTATCAGCTAGGAGCAGTCAGCAGTAAACAACGAAGTTTCGATATACAGGCCAATAGAAAATATTTTCAACTAATTATTTGATAAAGAATACCGTTTTTACTTTAAAATGACAAACATTTTTAATCTGTGTTACTTAGCAAAGCTTAATCCAAATGCATTTTGTCGACAAATCACCCTTTGGTTGATCCTATTTACAATTCTATAATCTCACTGTGTTTACTACGACCACCGAAATGTATTTGCATAAGTACAAGAGAATATTTAGGTGAAAGGTTAATAGTTGTCTAAACAAAGCAATGCTGCTGTTTCGAAAAGATATAGGCCTAGTTTACTGAAGACGACGATTTCAAATAAACAGAAGAACATACAATAATACATACTTACAAATATTCCTCAGCATTATTAAGGAATTTTTGTCGTGATTTAGTCACGGTAATCAGAATTGAGCAAAACAACAAACAATGTCCATTTCATTTCACAAATGACTTGCAGGAGATAACTATCTTGTATAATGTTGCAAAACAAAATTGTTCCAAGTAAAAACAAGTTAGAACAGCGATGTTTTCTGTGAATTTGTAGGTTTTTGAATACTTGCGTTTGCATTGTTATTAAGCACTGAATTTATCTGTTTTCATTTATTTTTAATTAGATAAAGGAATTTTAATTTTCTTTCTCCAGCCAATCAAAGGAGAGGAATTTTAGAAAATTTAATGAGGAGGAGGAAGGATGTACGACACCATTTAAATACACTCATTACCAAAAAAAAAGACGCCCTAGAAGGAGTTGTCCGATTGTAATGAAATTTCATATGCAAAGACATTGGGACCGCCCAGCAAATGATTAAACTAAATGTCCAATGAATGAATAGCGAGAGCTACAGCGCATCTGAACTCCACACTCAGCAGGTGTACATAAGAAGCGATTCTCAATCTGATGGTCAAACTTTCTGTTGTATTGCGAGTTAGGATACCTTTCAACGACTGAAAAAATGCCTCGCCGCAGGATTCGAGCTCATTACGTGCAAACTGTCTGCAGAGCGGAAGAAATATGTATATAATCAAAGGATTGTTCCATCTTCAACAAAAAAGAAAAAGAAAAAACTGTCCGTACATGAACAGTTTTCTTATTTTATAGCGACCATAATAATAGCTTTTACAAATGCAAATTCTAATGATGATATAATCAAGTTGATATTCTTTAGAGAACATTCGAGAATTCTCTACAGACCTTATCCTCATATGGAAGGGAACGGATAAACCTTGTCCATAAAACATTTCTTATTCATGGATCTTAGGAATTATAATATTCAACTCGCCGTGGAAAATATTCAAGGGCTCTTAACAATGGTTAATATTGTTAAAGTCGCAGATAACAGAAAAAGAAACAATATAAAGAATGAGAAAAAGGGAGAAATGGAGAGAGAAAGCATAAAAAGAAGAATTACTCACCAATTTATAAATGGAAGGAGTCATATAAAAAAATTTCCATATTAAGACACTGATGGTTATCCTCATCACTTCAAGAAATTTGTTTCAAAAGGGAGAGTTAAAAAAAGCAAACTGTATCTATGAAGGTTTCAAGTTAACTTTTTGTAGCATAATAGAATTACGGTGGGTTTTTTGTAAAGAAAATAATAAAGGAAAATTAATATTATCGAAGCACCGAAATGAGAGGGATAAAAATTCGCATTAGTAAAGAATTGCTACTTTGCAGACCTTCTTAACATATTTTGTAACTATTGTATTATAATCACTACAGCAATGGATCATACCGAAGTAATGCAAACAAATATTCCATTTTAAATAATTTACCAGACATGTATGTGGCGAATTATTTGTCTCTAACTTAGCACTTAGGACTCTTTCACACGAAAGAGACCATGGTCGCGCGCAACGAAAATCGCGTCTCGTGTGAAAGGCTCCATTGAAATCTATAGAACAACGGTGGTCGCGTGAAAAATCACGTCATGTCGCGACCAGAATTCTGGCCGCGCGGACAGAAGTGACCAAGCGGCCAAGTGTGAAAGGCTCCACTGAAATCTACAGAACGGCCTGGACGCGCGGCCATGGTCGCGTTCTGTGAAAAGGGTCTTATGATCAAGACATTGAAATCTGACTGTAGTATTAACACAAGTAAAACTTAAAAATTGCTTCTTTTAACTATTAAATTTTAGATTTCCAACTCTATCAATGTCGGTGCTAAAGAAACAAATAAAAATGTTGATTAATTTACTTTCCATTACGAATAATAATCTAAAAGACCAACAAAAGTCAAAATCAGACGAACCCGACCACGGAGGATCAAAACTTTTTTAATGCACTTGAGGAAGAACCATATCAACGTTGATGGTTTGAAACGTAGCGATAGTTTTTAATTTTTAGATTGTCTTAATTGTAATGTGTTTTAATAGTTGATTATTTAATTTTAAAAGTCAAAATCATTTATTTCGACGATATTTGATTTTTACATAAAAACCTTTCTAAATTTAAAACTAGTTGAAACAATAATTAGAAAAAAAAAAAACAAAGAAAAAAAATAGTTGATTATTTATTGTTTTGTTGTATTTCATATGAAGAAATAAAAACCAAAACTTTCTTTTTCATGTATTTCATCATGTAATATATTATCAGTTACAAAAGATTTGGGAATTTGCTTTGTATTCCTACACTGAAGATATAGCTCCCAAATACCTAAAAAAACTATGTTTAATAGATTTGCAGTATTCTAGATCATCCATTTCTGTTCATAAGTCAAATGTAAGTTCCTTTCGTAATATATAACGTAATTTCTAAAAAGTCTCCTTGATTATTTTTACAACTGGTTTCTCTGATATACGATTTCTTATATATTTCCAAGAATTATGACAAACGATACCTTACTCTAAAAATGATCCAATATTAAATTTTTATGTTGTATGTACCGTAAAAATATCATTTGCACCCAGCGGCGATGTCAGATATAATATCAACAATGAAGAATCGGTCGAACTCTCCATTCCTGGCCTTTCGATTCTCGGAGGGGTCTTTTCCATTTAACCAGGCGAGGGGCGTGTTGTAAGAAAGACAAAAGAAAGAAAAAAAGACAGGGAGTCTCCTCCAGGGAGCTGAGGGGAGGGGGGAATGACTAGAGCGCGGGGAGCCAAAAAAGGGAGTCTTGACGTCAGGGGCCATTTGTTTTCGTACTCCGTTATGGCACCTCCGGGCCAAAAACCAAGAAAATGAATTATCGAATTGTAGGCAGGGCTTAACCTGCTCATCCCTTCTCTTCTTCTTCTTCCATTTTTGCACTCTTCTTTGTCTTATTCGATTCTATTTCTCTTCTTTATTCCCCGTCTGTTTTACTTCAATCGCGATTTTTCCATTTCTCCAATAGTTGGCTATCTTCAGAACTTCAGACAAAAACTGAAAGTCGGATACGACAATGCCTGCGTTGAAATTCAACCAAAAATTCATATTTTCCAGAAGTTTCAGTTATTTAAGAAGACAAAAAACTGGTTTCGAAATCCACGCGAAACTGTAGCAACCCATACGTGTATCATTCTATACAAATAACAGTGAAAAGCGTATGAAATACAATGAAAAAGTAGAAGAATAAACAAAAATTAAAAATAAAAGACAAGCAAACAAACAAAAAGCTCTGCCATGACCAGGATTCGAACCTAGGTTATTGCAGTCACAATGTACTTTTTACGGTCTACGAACACGAGATGAATAAACAACTCCGAATACTTATAAAGTGTTGAAGAAATTCTTTCTGAAGTGTAATCACGAGTCCCTTTTTTTCCACATCTCTACAGGTTTCATTAAAGTATCTCTCATGTCATGACGTTTAGTTTGCGATGTAGAGTGGAGACGGTGTCGATCTTAATTACCCCCCCCCCCCTCTACACTTCGTTTACGAGTTCGTTAATATATATTATGTTAATAATTAATATATTAGATAAAAGGATCAATATCTTTTGTTGAAATCGATAGAAACCCACTGTTTAGGTTCAATGCTTTCTGGTACTAATTTCTGGACAAGACCATTTGGAAAACTTCCCAAATATAGAATAGGATTGACTGTAGTCGTTAAATGCTCCTTCCAAAGTAAGATACCTTCTGAATTAATATCTACATTCATCAGTAGTTTAAAAGTTATTAGGGAGAAAAAGGTGTACATTGTTACTTCGTTCGTCTCCAGGAATGTTTCCTTTGCCTCCATCATCTGGATAAATTCACTGGTAATTTCCTTTATGGAACAAGAAGCAACAGGGCTTCTCAACAAGGCGACAGAGGCTTTGATAGAAGGTAACACTATTCTGATGAAGATCAACTTGTTAAATCAAAAGATGTACATATACAGTGTGGCCGGGAAGTTCCCGTACCCCTTAATTGATAGTCATATTTTAAGAAAATATTTACACATTAAGTGTCCAATGCGTCTGTGTATTCTCCATCATCCTGTACACACACGTTCATACGCTGCCACGTCCTATTTGATATTTTCTGGAGCATGTCCGGTGTGATGGTTTGAAATGCGTATTCAACAACATTGCGCAATTCTTCACTTGTAGCATAACGACGTTCAGAAACGTAGGCCTTGATGATTCCCCACAGAGAATTGTCAGCCGTCGTGAGCTCGGAACTTCGTGGTGGCCATTTCAATGGACCTGGCGATGCTAGATTTTACCGTGACCCATCCAGCGTCCTGGAAAAAGTTGTCGAAAAAACCCGCGCACATTAAGAGCGAAGAGGGCAAGTGCCCCGTCCTGCTAAATTTATACGTCTTCAAGATATGGGATTAACCATGTTTGTAACCAGTTTCTTCATTAATATGATCATCAAAAAAACGTGATTCAAACAAATGACTTGATATCATCTGACCCCATATCCTTATCTGAGATGAATTCCTCTCCAACTCCAGCGTGTAATGAGGGTTCTCTTTCGCCCAAAAGACTGAATTCTAGTGTCAACACTTGAAATAACATTCAATAATAAATATTTACATTCATTACGACATCATAGGGGGTACGGGAACTTCCCGGACACACTGTACAACTGATTTGATGAGCCAAGAAAAATAGACTAAACTTAATATTATTGTAACATTTATCATTATTAAAAAAACTCGGGACTTCAATATCTTAAAACTCTTTTAGAATTTTTTTCATCTGTAATCCAAATATGCTTGAATAAGGTTTTAATTTTATTGAAGTTTGATATTTTTTTTTCTTAACTCCAATCCTCATTTTCTTGCGAGTTCTTCTTTCTGCTTAACTCTGCTTCACTTTTTGTTTAAGTACGGTTTTCTTTTCTGCTTAAGTTCATTTCTCTTTTCCTTATTTAAGTTTCTTTCTCTCTTTTGTTTCACTCCATTTCTCCTTTTGATTTAAGTCAATTTCTTGATTTTTAAAGCCTATTTCTGTTTTCAATTTATATCCGTTTTCATTTTAAAATACGTCTGTTCCTCTTTTCTTTCTTTTTTTAAGCCTCTTTCTTTATTTAAGTCCGTTTTAAATTGAAGAGATATATAAATCTCTACATTGCACCATATTCTCTTTTATTCCTTCAATGATTCTACGAATCAAACCACTTCATTTGTTAAAATTCGAAATTTCTTTTTTTAAATTTTAAATTTCATGACTGTTTATCGACACGAAACTCAATCCAACATTTTTAAATATTGAAATATCTAAAAATTGATAACTTTCAAGTTTTTGATGAAATTTCGCAGTTGCAGTCAATATCATTGATCTGTTATTTTGTTTTTAGATATAAATAATTTATAACATTGAAAGGGTCGTTTTTTGTATACGTTTTTAGATTTATTAACGCAGTTTAATTATAATTTTAAGACTAAACTAACATACAATCATATATAGGTCATCACGAACGCATCAAATTAAATTTACAAAACTCCTTTAATTTCACATCTTCCAAAATCTGCACCTACGGAATATTCAATTTTCTTCAATTTATAAGCATATTTTTGGACGACTGGAACATTTGTTTTTTGTTTTTATTTTGTAATAATGCTTCTTGCATTGAGTGTGGTACGAGGCACGGAGCACGTTTCATTTCTTAATTGTTATTTTTAGTTGTTTTGTGAAACGCTTCAGAAAGAAAAGGCCGATTAGACTTTCAGAAATATTACGAAGGTGTAGATTTTGGAAGATGTGAAATTAAAGGAGTTTTGTAAATTTAACATGATCACTTTCCTTTAGTTTCGTAAAAAAAAATATAAGGATGTTTATTATTTTACAATCTAATGAAACTGATTTTAAATACAATGAAAAAATAAGAAAATTTAATGCATTTCTATATATTTATAGAAATCTGTATTATTTATCCCACACTACAACTCACATCTTTTTAACATACTTTTATTTTGATTTATAATCTACTTATTTTAAACGATAAATTTATAATATTTTTTTTGCGTATGTATGTTCTTAAAATGCTTTCACAGTAAACTAAATATTGTGTCATTATATGATCTTGAAATATAATCTTAAAATTCTTATTTTTATATTTTATTTATTTTTAATTTCAATTTTATTTAAAATATAAACATTAATTTTATTACGTCTATTATTGTATTATTTACATTTATATTACTATATTATTTTAAGAAATAATAATGTTAATAATTTATTTATATTGTTGTTTATTATTAATATTGAGATTAAGAACTTTTTTTCATTTCTCTCTATCTGTACTTGTTAATGAATTGATAATTAATAATTTACAGTTAACTAAAAGTATCGACTAATTTAATGAGTTTTAGTTAGATTAAAAGGAATGAAAATAAGGATTTTATTCCGAGTTTTTGAATAATCTATCACAAGAAATGGGACTTGAAGCCTGACTTCACTCTTGCCCGAGTGTGAGTGTATATTGTGAGAGTGAAATTTACATTTATAAAATTTATATATATTTATATAAAATTTAACATTTAAGCTAATACGAACTTGACAAAAGTTAACCGTTAACTTAGCTCTTATTTTATCTCGTTTATTTTCAATTTTAAATACCAGCATTGATGAAGTCATTATATTTGTTAGAACAGAAAAGTATGGAACTGATCTCTATTCTTCATCAAAAGTCCTTGTCGCTCTTACTGTAATTTTTCCATCACAGATTATATTTTGATTTTAAAATCCAAATTCTTCAGCAAAATAATTTATCCAAAAGTGTGATTATGAAAACAGCAATTTAAGAAAAACCCAGTAGTTATTTAATAGCTGAACTAATTTAACATCGATTGGAAATTATTACTATTCCAACACTGTAAAATGCGTAGTGCTCTTCGGAGTATGTTGATATCTACACAATCTTGATATCTTGATATATGTATACAAGGGTATATTTCCTATGCCGTGCCGGCAAGGTTGTGGTTACCGGTACCCGGGTTGAAATCCCGATGGAGAGCATGGATGTTTCAAATTTCCTTTCGTTTGTCAGCCTCTTCTTCACTTTCTCTTCGGTCTGACGTCATTCCGTAATGGCGTCCTGGAGAAGGCAATGGGAAACCACTCCAGTATCTGTTCCCTATTTTATATACGACTTCTCCTAGGGGTTCGCTCTTCGGGGATCACTAGGGTTCCGTAGACCGCATACCTTCGAATACTAAGTTCGGACTTCATGATGATGATGATATGTCTTATATTCTACTCTTTCATAACGCTATTGTGTATTGTTAATGTATTTAAATCCTTTACCGAGCAAATACAGATATTTTTGCGCGCTAATTTCTCGACAGTAACCTATTCATAAGAGATTTCAAATGTTGAAGTTAAATCGACCCCAGTTCTCAAATTTGCAAACGAAATTTCAAGTAGATCCATCTACCAGTTCAAAAGTTATTTGTGGGAAAACACACTCATACAGACTGATTGATTTTTTGAGCCTCAAGGTTAAAAATACAGTTTTTCTTATTTTCCCGCTTCTTTTCATTCTTTTCAGTTCGTTTTGCATTTCATTTCGCCTTTTTACTGCTATATCTGAAAAACGATAGAATTTTGATTCATAAAATGGCCTTTCTATCGTTTAGAGTTCAGTACGGATTTGCACAGACGAACTGCTGATTGTATTTGATTGAAAATAATCAAATTCTTCGCTCGAAATATGGTTTCAATTATTCAACAATAGCTATTCCTCTCGTGTCTAAGTAAGACACCTCCCGGTGATGGGATGTGCACCGGGCGAATGCTCGAATCCGAACGCCTCTGGATTTTCAATAAGATGGGGGAAGGGAAAATGGTGAAATTGAAGGACAGATGAAAGTTCAGAGATCAAAGTTCTCTTGAACTTATATTCACCCCCCACTTCAATAAGGTTGACAAGTCTATCTTCAAGCCAATAAAAACACAGACTGTAAGTAGCTTTCATTCCAAAGACTCCTCAGCATTTCAGAACATCCAGGCAACGAATGTTCACGTCAAATAAAAACAACATGAAAATTAAAACTGAAATCAGGAATAGTAAAATAATTATAGTTGACATACCAACTTCCGAAAATTTTATATAAAACAAACTCTCAATTTTTTTTCTTTTATTATTCTTGTTATTTACAACAATAGGCAATTAAGACTCTTCAAAACAGTCAGTCTAAGTATGTGTGCCCCTAAATAACGTTTCGATGGATCGTCTTGAAACTTGGTAGGCATATTTGATGACTAATTATTTTTTTAAATGAAGTTATTTATTTCAAAGGTAAAAATTGGATTTATCGTCTCACGATCTAATTTTTATTTGTGAAATCTTTTTCAAATGGGTGCATGTCGAGAAATCAGCGACAAACGTTTCTCATAGAAAAGCATTCGAATCTAAATCAATGGATTTCTTTTCTATTTTTATTAATATCTCATTAAATAATCAATATTAATTAAAAATGTTAATGTTGCAATCAGTCTTAATTAGATCTTGCTGATGATGGAGGCCATGTGCCTTTGAAACCGTCCAACGACCTTTTTTAAAATTTTATTCATATTGTATATATTTTATTATTTTCATTAATATTTTAAATACAAAAATTTTTAATTGTACATTTGTGTGTTTATAAGTATTTCTTTATTTCAAATATTTGATCTCACACACGTAAAACATTTCAAAAAATTAGTCTTAATCCAATGCGCATTATTAGATACAATTAATTAATCTGATTTATACAATTACAGGAGGACCAATAGTCAAGTGGTAAAGTGGTAGACTCGAATTGGAGGAGATTTCTTCACACTGAATTCCCCTGAAGACCGGTGCTTAGATACACCCAGCCCTCTGTCGGGTTCCTTCCCAGGAACGTTAGCCTGACTACCCTCCCTCATCTCAGTCCGGGAGTAATTGAAACGTTCGGATCTTTACCTCCAGTTTTTCCATGGGTCTTCATGGGCTCCCATGGGATATATCTATACTTCCATACAATTCAAATAAATAATGCTAATTTAATTAAAAAAATTTACGACAACGAAAAATTCAATAGTGAAAAATGTTAAGACACACACACACATAGGCTTTTCGTTTTGCCTTTTTTTTTCGCTACTTATAAAAACAAAACCAAAATATACAATTTAAATAATAAACTAAATAGCATTATAAGGAAAATGTGCTTCAAGTTCTTTCGAAAACAACTTGTTTTATTTTATTTTACTTGTTTAATTAAAGACTATATATAGTAACCTGCATCAAAATTGCGTTGTCAAAATTTATCAAAAAGCTTTCAACAATTTTGAATGATCATGACAATATTTTGTAGATAACGTATTGATATATGAATGCTATTTAATAATTAAAGGACGAGTCGCATTAAATAACCAAAGTTTTTATGTTCCGGCGATTATCAACAACTTATTGCAATCGGAATTCGGCATTTCTGTATCTGCCAAGGAAGAAGTGACTTACAAGATCAAAATGTTTATATATGTAGTTAACATCTTTCGCTCCAGAAAATGGATTTTTTAATCTTTACATACATATTCATATACGAAGGTCTACATCTATATTTCTCTAATTACATATCTATCCTTTTATCCATCAGTATATGAGTCTATCAGAAGCAGGTGGACGGCACTATAATTTTTGGTAATAAATAAATAAATAATAAATAAATAAATAAAGTAATTAATTACTACAATTTTAGTATCTGAGCACAAGATTATTATATATAGTATACGGAAAAGTGACATCATTGTTCAATAAGCCATGAAGACATTTTACAACTTGGCTTTAAAAAGTTAAATATTCATTAAGTAATCTGGTGCTAAGTTTCAAACATTTGCAAAAAATGTACTTTGCCTTCTGATAGGAAGAAATATATTCGGCTATATTCAACGTTGTGGCGAGATAAAATCGTGAGGTGGTGTTGTTGCTTGATAACAAACGGCAAGCATACACTCCTATATTATGTTTGCAATGTCATTGTACATCACTAGCTTACTAAGAAAACAGATGATTCACTTCACTTTAAAGCTATTAAATCCAGTTCTCACTTTGAAAATCCAAAGCCTAGTTATGTTAATTACTTCATTAACTCATTAATTTTTCTTACAACGCTGTCCTAAGAGTAAACACATATACTAAAAAAACGGAGAAAACTCAAATAAAATTAGCCTTCTTTTCGCAAGATTTCTTCGTACCAATTTAAATGATATGAAAAGCACTTGTGGAAGAACAGTATTCCTGTATCTACTTTTCCATCAACTATCCCCTCAGCAAAGTAGAGTTATACCAGTTCATGAGATCTATTCCAGCAAACTTTAAATAAAAACACAGAAATAAAACGAGGCAGTAATTTTTTTTTCCAGGAAATTAATATTAAGCTTTCATAAGACAACTTCCTTATCCAATTAGCCCCCGAGAAGATTTTAAAAACAAAATTTTCAATCGTAAAAGTCGATTAGATTCTTGTAACAGTAAAAACTAAATTGGAGCTTCAATTCCATTCGAGTAGAAACATCCCCGTAAAACGTCTGTGCCTAGAAGGTATAAAAATCTCATTTAAACCTTACACCAAAACCAGACTCATGTAGATGAATTAAATTCAAAAGAGCACCATTTTACGACGCTCCCATTGCAGTAAACGAGAACACAGCATTGAATAGAACTCAAATGTCAGCCCATTTCAAACGACCGATCTACAATTGCTTCAATTGGTTTAAATAATTCACGTGTCGTTACGTTCCAATTGGATTTAGCTTTGGCTATTTTTTTAAGAATGTAATCTGGAAGCATTAAAAAGAAACTAATTACGTACTGACAGTTTTTCTTGGGATCATGTATAATGTTTCTGGCGTACTGAAATGTCTGAGAAGCTTCTGGTCAGGAAGAAAATGGTCTATGCAGTAACTACAGTGCGATAGTACCTTACATTCTGGCTTAGATAATAGGGTACGGGAATTACTGGATTACAAAGTTAATAATAAGCTATGATGAATGTATGGTAAAAATAGATAATGTGCTATAATGGATACTGGACTGGTATGATCATATATTTAAAGCAGTTTCTAAAAGGAATTAACTCCAACAAAATTAAAGGTCTACTGTAGATATTGCGAGACGATGATATATTGTAATGATGATTGTGGGAAAGTCGTTGAGATGGAAAAACAACGAGTCAAGTTCCAGAACTGAATTAATTTATTAAATAAAATCATTGGTTTTTATAATTTTACATAGAAGAATTTGAGTGGAAGAGTATTAAAAATATACAGAATGACTGGATAAAAACATAACGAATTTAAATTAATTAACTGATTCAATGGATGCAACGGAAAAGAATTTAAAAATCAGTAATTAGGAAATAGAAAACGAATAACAGTTAACGATTAAAATGAATAAAATACAGATAAATGATTTCTAAAAATATTTACAACAAATTGTTACCACATTAAGAAATACAACTATTAAATAACGCCGGTAAGTGAATACTTTAATAGCTATTGGATTTCTTGTTTACTGATCTGAAACAAGAAATTGACGGTTTTGAACTAAAATGGAGTTGATCTTTGATACCGTTGGGAGTAACAAGCAGACTATGAAAATTGGTCGAAAGGTTAAATTCGCTGTCACACCAGCTCCAAAGTAGAAAAATGTAAGACACTACCAATTCCAGATAACACGTTAAAACAAGTCTTCTATACTTAACAGAAATTTCGTAATAAATTGAACTGCGAGGGGCGTCAAGTGGTGATATGCAGAAAAGTATTTTTCTAGTTCCTGGGATAATAACGAGCACAAAGCAAACGTACATTTGTCTCCCTTTTCACTAAAAAGCGTGAAACAGCTGCTCCTGTAGCTACCTAGGAAACATATGACTCATTAATTTATGGAAATTAGTAAATGAATGAGTTTTATTTCTTTCTATTTGTTATTTGAACAACTATTCGACAAATCGAATCTACAATACACATAAACTCCTGACTTGTTGTATTAATGTCGTTAGTTGTGATATTAATGCAGCAAGTGATCGTAGGTAGGACTTAAAGATTGAATGTCTTTAAAAAAAAATGATCTGTGGATGGACAAGTGAGAATTGACAGAAACATTTACATCAAAGATGGAATTTTAGGACAAACAGTCAAATAATTAACTAGTTTTCCTGCTGGACAGTATAATTTAATGAATAAACAAAGCAGGAAATCCCAGTAGCGATCGCATAATGCCCCACGTTCCATACAGAGCGAATGTATGGGTCACATAAAGAGAAACAGAAAGCTACTATTTCAGAAGTAGACTGCCGTATAGGTATGCCTAATATTCAATTGCTAGATAATAGTCCACCAACGCAAAAAAAGAATAAAGATTGCAAATATTTGAGCCCTCCATAGGGAACCATAAGTTCAGGAGAATATTATTTATTTATTTCTAATCGTATATCAGCTTTCCACTTAATATTCCTAACATAATCATGAAAAAAAATAAAAAAATAAATGGAAAAAAAACATGAAATAAATAAATAAATAAATTAAATAAATTAATAAATAATAATAATCTTAAAAAAAAATTGTCTCCCACGCGAAATCGAATGCGGAATTATAATAAAAATAGACCCATCAATGAAACAGACTAACGAACAGTCAATGACGGACAATCAAATGACACAGCTTCAAACTAACCAATCATGAATTTCTCGTGACACGACTGACGGATAGAATGAGGTGAGATATCAGGCTCCTGTATGAGCTTCCCTCTGTACAGAAGCCTAAAAGTACTAATATTTTTAAAGCAGCAATTCTGAATTAAGTGTAGAAAATTTTAAATTCACTCATGAATAACATGAAACTTCATGAACCTGAATATTTTAAGTTAGAGTTAAATTATTTCTGATTTCTCCCATTTTGCAATTCAATGGAATTTAATGAGTAATGCAATATTCAATTCTCTAGGAGCATATATTTGCTGGTACAGGCGTTACAGAAGCTGATCCAATGATTTGTAGTGCTTTAGCTTTGGTTGTAGCCACGCTGATCAATAAATAAAGATTCAATTATGTAAATTATACCAAAACATGCGTGGGTTTTAATTATTAAGTGCACTTACCAAATTACAAGCTGAAGACATCCTTACATGACCTTTTCTTAAGGGTTTAAAATATGAACCAAGTAGGATAAATTGAGAGGTCAACTTCAAAGCAAAAGTTTAATTTTTCTAAATGAACTTTGCTTTTTTCGTACATAAAATTAATTGAAACTTTTTATTATTTTATCCACCGATACAAAAGTCTTTCCATTATAAATTTTGATTTAAATTATTGAAATCAAAAATTTATTGCAGATATTCCACGCTAATTAAGATTAGAATAGAGATTTGATAAAACCAATTTGCCTAATAGGAAACTGACCAGCACAGCTTCATTTCCTGCACGAAAATTAGTTCATAAATTATCCAAACATCAGTAATGATTTCCTACAGTCGTTAATATATTTTTTTTTATTTTTGTTGGTTACTGAAACTGAATTGGGAATTTGCATATTTGGAAAGACAAGTTACAGAATCTGCATTACAGAATACTAATATACTGAAATTTCATTGTTACATAACTCCTCATTCAACAGTGCTTGTAACAATAAGTTTCTAAATGGTCTGTGTGTTTATCATTTCCAAAGCTTTTTAATCTAGTAATTAATTTCGATCTAACTTCTCTTTTGAATATACTTTGAACTGATTTAATTAATCTTTAATTAAAAAAATATAGAATTACTTCATAATAAATAAATTATTATTCAGTAATAATTAAAAATAACTTAATTATTTGTTATTTAATCAATTATTTATATATTAAACAGATTCAATTTACTTAATTAAGCTTTTTAATGCAGTTTACAATTATTAAAATCTTCATCAAATTAATTTCTAAAGTTTACTGAGGATTTTAATAATGATTTTATGTAAACATCAAAATAATTTCAGAAATTGCTAAATAATCTAATTTTATTTTTCAAGTTAATTAGGACATGAAATAATTTCATTAATTTCATTAACGAGGATTAAAATTATTTACTTCATTCTTCTAAAATTGGGATGAAACTACTGTGATGGATTAATTAATCTTATTATAATTGTATACTTTGTTATGTAAATATTATATAATTATATAATTACTTTGTTTTAATTATTTGGACAATGTTTAAATATTAAACAAGACTGTAAGTAATTTAATTAAATGCTTTAATAAACCTTAGAATAATTTAAAAAAAAATTTAGTTTTGTAAATGAAAAGTTGCAGAGTTGTAAATATTGAACTGTCCATAAATATGTTTTTTTAAATTTATAATTATTATTAACACATTAAAATATTTGAGACTAAGTATTTCACTAGGTGACATCCCACTCAACCTTTTATTTTTAGTTTAATTATTGGAGGTTCCATATTCCTTTCTACTAAGATTATAATCACCTCCGTATTGAGACCTTGTAGTTTTACTGGTGACTATTCTCACCTGATGATTGGTAAACAGCGTTAAATAGCCATCCTGGGATGTCAACTAGTAAAGCAATGGGTCTCATCCTTTTAATGCATTAATATATATATTTTTACACGCTTTTTTTTTTAATTGCGCATAAAAAATTCATTGAGGCCAGTGAAGGTTGGCACATGAATTTCTTTATTTTCTATTTAATGTGTGTTTTTTGGTTTTTAGTTTAATTCTTGGAGGTTCCATATTCCTTCCCTTTATAATTATTATTAAATAAAATTTCAATCTTGCTTTTATATTTTTAAAACGTTGACTGATTATTTTTAAATAATATTCAACTATAATTGGATTTATTTACATTATTATCCCAATAACAAATGATGACAATATATAATTAAAAGTACGAGTCAATTTAAAGCATAATTAGATTTAACTTTTTAAATAATTGCTGATTAATTTACTAAGTAACTAAGTTAATTTCTAATATTCTTGGAAATAGACTACTATCCTTTAAAGACCTTTCAAAATGAACTGTATTCTTTATTTTAATGGCAGAAGCTAGAAACATCATTTTTCATCATTTTGGTTGTGATATTACTCCAAACATTTGTATCTTTATTAATAAAATTTAAATTTATCAAATGTTGGATGAATGAAGTTAAGAATCAAGTAATAATAATGAAGTTTAATTTGCATAACTAGAACAATAGCAAAAACGTGAATTTTCTGTGTCTATCTATTTCTCATGAATCAAGTCGACAAAGCAGTTATTCTCAAATCCTTCGTATCAGGAGGTGGCTAGATGTGTCGCGAACATTATGATAGTGTACTACAGCGGTTCCCAACCTTTTTCAGCTGGCGACCCACCTTTCCTTATCGGAATACCTCCACACATATAGGAATAGAAGAATATAGAATAAATCCATATTTATATCGTACCTCATCCTTATATATGATCGATTTTCGATTTTTCTGATCTTTTCTGATGGTTTATTCGATGGTTTCTGATAGTTTTAGGATCAAGTCGCGACCCACCTGTAACCCTTCCGCGACCCACTAGTGGGTCGCGACCCATCGGTTGGGAAACGCTGGTGTACTATATAGATGAGATAAAACCCATTTGTATAGATTTGTTATGTGCATGATCAATTAATATTAATAAATTAAGCATTGTCATGCTATAAGCTTAAAGATTTATATAGTTTAAGTTACTTTTTATTCATTTTTTAAATATATTAATCTATATTATTTAAAAAAAAGCTTGTGTGCGTAGGTCCGCAACAATTGCAGTTAGCACGCGAGTTGCCAGGCAACAGGAGCATTGTTGCATTGTCAACTTTGCCATAGAATGTCGCACTTCAGTTGCTGGCAGAAAGAGTATTGTGGCGTCGCCTCAACTGCACAAATTTCCGACTGTTACAAATGGATTTCAATATTGTATTGCATGTATTCTTTAGAATTTAAACTTAAATTTATTTTTTAGTTTAAAGTTTTAGTTTTTAGTCTACTTGATAAAGGATTTGTAATTTTTAATTTGTAATTTATTTTTATTTTTTTTGAATAAATTAACTGTTGTTTTCAGTTACATATGCGAGGCTTTCCGGAGCTGAAGCGAAGGATATTTAGGAAAGTTTTTATTTATTAATTAAAGAAAGGGATCATACAAAAAAGAATATCTTTTCTCAATTATTCACAAAATATAATTTATATATATTTCCATATTTTTTTTAGCTTAATGTCGAGTGAAGCTAAGTTATAAAAGTCAATGTGTGTGTGTCTGTGTGTGTGTGTTCCCGAAAAACACCTGAATGGATGTTTTTGAAATATAGCATTCATGTGCAGACCAAAACGATCCAAATTTTGTACTAGAATGACTTTTGTGGATCGTAGAAGTATTTAGGATTTTGTTTCAGGAGGACCAAGTTCGGCAAAAGACCAAAAACGACAAAATAGAAAAAAAGACAAAAACAAGATAATTAATGCTTTTAGACAGTGTCAAAAGCA
This sequence comes from Thereuonema tuberculata, assembly GCA_023159025.1. NCBI lineage: Eukaryota > Metazoa > Arthropoda > Chilopoda > Scutigeromorpha > Scutigeridae > Thereuonema > Thereuonema tuberculata. The sequence goes on along the minus strand of JAFIDM010010028.1, from coordinate 57,058,391 downwards.
AAGCGGCCCCAAAATATGCATAATTTTATAAACAAACTTTTATAAAAAACAACTTTATCGGAAGCGACCACTTTTGACCCCAACTTCCGGTCAGGGAGTGGTCCTAGAGGTGTTATTTTTTGGACATGGTCACCTACTTTTTGATGCTGAACACAATGGTGAAGGTTTCGGCCCCCTACGTTTTACAGGCAAGCTGTAACCTCGGGGCCGCTAACATTGCTTTTATGCTGTCTGGATGGCACACTCTGTAGCGGCCAAACGGTTAGAGATAATCGAATGAAATCTTCACCATTGTGTTCAGCATCAAAAAGTAGGTGACCACATGTAAAAAATCAGACGTACACGACCACTCCATGAACCCCCAAGGCGTTGTCTTTCTTTTAAAAAAGGCTTTAAAAGACAGAAAACGCCTTGGGGGGGGGGGGGGTCAGGGAGTGGTTCTAGAGGTCTGATTTCTTGTTTGTGGTCACCTACTTTTTGATGCTGAACACAATGGTGAAGGTTTCATTCAAATATCTCTAACTGTTAGGCCGCTATACAGAGTGCGACATCCAGACAGGATAAAAGCAAGAGCGGTCCCCTAACGGTTTTACAGGCAAGCTGTAACCTTGGGACCGCTAACAAACTATCAGGCTTACTAAGATCCCTTCAATTTCCTATCAAACCAAAATAAAACGAAAGAAAGAAAGGCCCCTCGGTACCTTTCCCACTATATACGCCCAAATATGGATATCTATTAGAAATTTACGCTTGAAGAAGGAAACAAATTCTTATAGAAAATACAAGCGAAACAATGATTTTCTGTGGATTTCTAAAAATTGACATTAATCCGTTTAATAATTCTGTTATCTGGCGTGGTTTGTTGTGATTAAAATTAATAGATTTAATAATTTAGAGAAAATTTTTGGTATTTAATTAAATTTCAGAGAAGAAAAATTTTGAAGGTAATATTTGTATTTGATAGTTGTTATACAATAATTAGAAGTTAAGAGACTTTACAAAAAAAATAACTAACACTTAAGTAACTATTAAATAACAAATAAAATGACTAATAATTAAAAGAAAGTTGGTTTCAAGGTTTTTCTCAGACATCGTTTTTAATGAAAGATTGTAAAATTAAAAATCGGAAATTGCAAAACAATTCCGTCTGCGTATTCCACTTTTGCTTTCAAAACTCCCCCTTGACTTTGACAGATACCCACCTGAACAAGACAAAAATATAAAATTTCACCACGTTCTGCTCCCGCTTTTTTTTTTTCTGTTTTTAGTGGAGCTATGTTGTAATCTGCTGTTGTGCTGAGCCGCAGTGCTTGATTGAAGTAGCGTTGGCTGTGGGAGGACGGGCACCTACCGGCCATAAATGCGGCGAACGACAAGGCGCCCCCGGTGGCAGTGAGCAAACCTCGCGAGGAATATTGCTTGATCGCGAACAGCAATTAGGACGCAACGGCGCTGTCGGAATCCCAAGAATGACGCAACAATTTCTATTCGTCTCCAACGGGCTTCAGGCTAAAAGAAACGCCAAAGAGAATATGTCTTTCTCTTTGACATTATCCTTACTGCCAATATCTCGCTCCCCCTCGCCCCCAATATCTTTCCTTTACCCCCACCCCCCTCAGTCTTTCATATCACTGCGGCTTTTAATATGTGCCCGTCTCGATTCTGTATAAATTCCCAAATTTGTTTTGGTGAGAAAATTTCACAATTTAATTAAATGATTATCATCGAAAAACAATTAGCGTATTAAGTTCAATTAATTTCTGGAATAAATAAAAATCTAATCAAGTTGCTAGTAATAAAATTCATAAGTCAGAAATTAGTAGATAAGAAAGCTTCAATTCAAGTCTTGTGAAAAGGTTAATTGAAATTTAGGAAAACCTTAATTAATAAAGTTAATTAACTAATTATAACCCATTGAGATCATTAATAAAAGTATCAGTTAAGGTTTAGAATGCGGTACCACCCCAAAGGTCGCCCGCCATGGTGACTTGCTGCGTACTGTTATCTCAAGATCGCAGTTAACCAGATGAGGATTAGTACTTTACAGTGTAAAGCCGAACTTGGCTTTCTTTGGAATGAGGCTAGTAGGTCTAGGAAAGTAAGCTAAAAATGAAAAAATTACTAAATCCTTACGCAATAGCAAGCCTGCAAAAGTTCAAAGCAAAATTCTAAAATAAACGCCATACAATGGTGAAAACGTATCTTCTATTGGAGTAAGTGCATCTTCCATATTAGTAACGATTTTCATGAATGTTAAGGTTAGAGTTGTTAAACAACTAAAATTGGGTTTGTTATTGCAGGGTTTAAATTTTTTATTCAATTATAATTCGAACGCAAATATTACACGGTTGTATTTCTGAATTAAAACTATTAATTTTCCAGTTGCTGATGACGTGGTTGTACATTTCATAGAAATCAAATATTAATATATTCTTGGCTACATCATTTTACTCAAGGAAGAGCAAAGAAATTAATTTTCACACTACAAAACAACTCAGTGAAGACCAGTAGTGCTAAAGAGAAGCAGAAATAAAGGATTGGCCTCATGTGAGGGGATGGGGTAGGGGTTAGAAATGAGAACGCAGGAAAGAGCATTTGCAGAGGCATAATGGACGTTGTGCATGATTTATTAGAGACATTAGCGACTTTCTTAAGGTCGACCTCAAATCTTAGGGTTTTGAAGGTAGGGATGCAACCACTTTTGCTGGCGGAAGAAAACAGAAAACTGTTTTTCTTTGCGTTTTTTTTTCTTTTCTTGAAAAAAAATAAAAGAAAAAAGTGACATGATTTATTTCTGAACATAAAAGTCAGTTTTTTATTATTATTTTAATTTTAAAAAGATCATCATAGATTGATGGGAGATAGTGATGACACGATCTCTCCATCTTTCTCATTCACTTCGTCTATCTTTCTAATAGGTGAAGATCATCTGTCAGGTGTCATCTTCAAAGGAGACAGGTCTGTAATCAATCACACTCTTCAGGAGAATGATACTGGAAGAGATATCCCATTGCCTTCAGTAGGGCCCAGAGAACCGGAAACTGTTTGATTTTTCTTAGTTTTCAGCTAAAAGAGGGATAACAATAGCAATCCGCCATCCCATACATCTCGAATCATCGATTCCAACTGTTCTTTCTGGAATCTACAATTATTCTTCAATATTTTTTTAATCTCCGAAACCAATACACATTAGAGAAGTGATTATTTCCAAAATAGCTGTAGAAAATATTTTTTTCCTAATTAAAAATTCTGGAAAATTAGTTGTAAATTTTAAATTTTTAAATATACCTGGCGATAGCAATAATGTATTTTTTTGTTAATTTTACTGTTGGATAATCTCAGATGAATAACGTTCTGACATGTCAATAATGGTTTGAAGTTTCAGTGACTATACACAGTATTTCTTTGTAGACCATCAAGTTATGGAAATTACTAGTAAAAGGTGAAAGCATATGAGATTCTTCAAGTCAATGTTTGGTCGTGTTAAACTAGAGAACACAGAAACCAAAACTTGTCCCCTTTACCATAGTTCTGCCATCTTCAATGTAGGTGTACAGATTTGCTGCAATACTCTAAATGAAGATTAAAGATTTAAACTAAAAAATTTATAAAAAAATAAATATCTTTTCAGATAAGTAAAAACATTAATTCCCAATTTCAGGAAACTCATTAGTTCCTAAAATTGCGAATTTTTTTAAAAAACTAAAAGTAATTTTTTGCTCATGAATATGAGTGTGTCTTATCAGTCTAGATTCATGAAAATATTTAAAGACTTTTCACTAGACACAATGCACTTGAAATAATTCAGATATAGTGAATATTCATCATAATCAAAGAAGAGGCCTAAAATATAAAAGTATTTACAAATATACATAATGTACGTAAATCTATCATTAATAAGTAAATAAGTAAAATTTACATTTTACCTTTTCTACCATTTTGTAGAAAACTGTAACATTAGTCAATAACAATCCAGACAAAATCGAAGATAATTACACAATTTCGAGTCCTTATTATAACTAATCTGTTTTCCTCCATTGGCATAGTTTTAGCAATTATTGATTGCTTATACTATCATGATAGCATTATACACTTATATATTTAATATTTTTATATTTTTAACATTTTTTTTAAATGAAAATGAAAATTGCCACACTCTCTACGGTCTACTTACTTTCTTGAGATCATTGTTATGATACAACAATAGCTTCGATTCATTGGCTTCTTTATAATGGAACACAGATTAATAATTACTTATCAGCTAATAGGACAAATTTGAACATGATTACTTATATAACTGCGACCTGCTATCCCATTTTCAAATCTGTGGAATAAGTTAGATGGTTAATAATGTCACTAATGTATACTTTCTTTGTATTAGGTCAAACTAATAAAAAAAATCATTATTGTGATGATCTAATAAAATATAACAAAAATTAACATCAATCTCAGCTGTCTATCGTTCTCTGGAACAGATGATTAAAACACCATGTTTAAAACATCATCTGAGATTGACTTTCTGATTATTGTTCTGTTTTTATTATTATACCCCTGTGTTTTTTGATCGTTTTTAAAACTAGAAATATTTAAGAAATAAGGAAGTCAAAAAGAGTTTCAGTAAATTTGAACGGATGATGTAGATTCAGAAATAGTTACAGAAGATTCTGTCTCGAAATGAATGTTACTCCGCTTTCCGCTCTCTAACTTAATCTTTCCGGTTCTCTCTCACATCCGTCTTCTTTGCGAATTTTCTTTCCTCCTACTTCCTCTATGATCCTCAGTCCAGATGATTATCCCTAGGATTACATTCAAATGGATTCGTCACTGCAAATACTAAAGTATGTATTTCTGTAAGCTTTAACGAGTTGTTCAGCTCTACAACATCAATTGAAACGTGACTACCGTACAGTGGTAAAAATTCTGTTGTTCAGCGCGTAAGTATAGGATATTACTCAATTTAAATATGGTTTTACGAGAGTACTGAAGTGGATAAGGTTTGAAGGAAAATCCTTCAGTAGGTCGATAAGTAGGAGACAGTCTATTCTTGTAATAGAAACCGAAAACGCGGGGTCTATTTGAAGGGTATGGGGGAAAACAATGGTAACCCACATTAGGCGTAAACTGAGATATTCAGTGTTTAAAATGTAAAAAAAAAAATCATACAAAAGTTATTGATATTTATTAGCAATAAAACTTCTATTTACTTTTCATACATTTCAGTATATAAATCAATGGAAAAAGTTACGAACTTTAAATTATAAATGCAGGATTGTTCATGTTTTCTTTGGAGTGGGATTTTATTAGGATCCTGCAGTGTGGCATACCATTATTTTCTTGCATCCAGCTGTGTTATCACATCTCGTCAGCAGAAAAATGGTAACACCAATATTCGAGTATACATACTATTCTAAATTAATCTAAAATAATTGCATAGTAGAACTGAATAACTGAACATTATTAAATACATATTAACTGTATTTGGCATTAATATCTCATGAAAACTAATATTTATACAAAGAAAACTTAAATGTTGGTTGGCTGCTCAAATATAATGGTAACCAACATTCAAAAGCATGAAGACACAAACTGTACTTCTCTCTGATTTACTGGAATCAATATTCGAATTATCTTTGCTTCCTGTGCTTTATCTGAAATCTGGATTATTAATATCATCATTAAACACATCAGAATCACTCGAATCTTCACATAATTCACTTACAACAGTATAACTATCAGCACTTCCCATGCTACCACCAGCCGTTGACGCCATCTTGAATTTGTGGGTTACCATTCTTTTAAACAAGAGAATGAGGGTTACCATAGAAACAAGACAACATTGTGCTGCCACCTGGTATCATTTAACTGAACTTGGTGTAACTACGAGCTTATTAATGGGTTACCATTGTGTTTCTGTATTTGGCTTGAAAAAACCAAAATTGTGGGTTACCATTGTTTTTCCCCATACCCTTCATTTTATAACCACATGATAACTACTGGGACTGTAGGTTTCGTCGACAGTAACAACATTCATTTACATGCACTTAGAACAAAAAAAATGGAATAAAAAAGCGTAGGAAGCAATTTTAAGTCCACACATTAATTTCCGCCCATCTTAATCAAAATAATTAAAACCTACTTATATTCCAAACTTGAATAAGGTCATTTGCATAAGGTCTTAATGAATGTTAGTATCTATTTAAGTATTATGTAACTCACGTAGTTATAATTATATCAAGAAGACGCCTTTGCACATTGATATTTAGTTCAAAGAACTAAAATTCACATGGTAAATTTCTCTTTCTTCTAGTTGCTTTTTGAATGTGATTTGCTTTTGTGATTTTTTTTGGGGGGCGATATGATAAGTTAAATGATATCATGGGTTGTATTATTCGAAAGTTGGCACGCTAACTACCTTGTTATGAGAAGACAGTTGCTCTAAGAACAATGATAACGAATAATTATTTCTATAATATTTTTAGATTTACACGACACTGCTATGGTGGACTGATGCAAACAAGCACTTCCGGAAAAATACTAAAATGAGATACTAAATATCGACCTTGTACTGTCTCAGTAGTAAAGAACTACAGCAATGCAAACTTTCAATGCTATGTAATAGGTTTCAATCAGAAAATTTAGACAAATTATTAATCTCAGTATCAACACGAGTGGGAATTGAAACATTAAAGGATCTATGTTGAGGAGTGGGTTGGGATGGAAATCAAAAATCCGTGCTCCTAATTTAAGTTATACCATAAGCCAGTATCAAAATTTTATGGAAATCCGAGCAGCCGTTATAACGTGATGCACAGACAATAGATAAATGGATAAATCAGAGAATGAAATGTTCTTAAGACTTTGTATCCTCATTTAATTAAAATAATAACGTGTGTTATTAAACTTATTTTAAAAATTGTGAATTTAAATTTATTTAAATAACAATAATTACAAGAAAATTTACCAAAAAGACAAACCCTACAATTTCAGCCTTATTAATTCAACTGATGACGACCAAAGCTACTGCCGAAACTTTATGGACTTTATAATGAAAATAATTTTAACTACATAGTTGTGCACATAGTTGTGTCACGATTCCTTAAAATAAATGTAGTGATTTTAATAATGAAAAGTACATTTACAGTGTATTTGGGAGCCTCTTCTTTAAGCTGCTTATACTGACAAATGGAATCAGCTTCTGCCATTGGAGATGTCTTTCAGGTCGAGTGAATTCAAAAGTATTGGAAATTGATATTGCTTAGGACAATTCAATGAGCAGAAGGATATTTAATGTACCGTAACAAGGTTTATTCTAAATCATTTACAGAGAAGTAACTCTTAAAGAATTTAGTCTTCGAAGAAACCTCAAATGTCAATTTCCAATCATCGATTTTTTTTTTTTTGTTCTGGATTGTAAAAGGAACCACGTCTCGTTTGGAAATTGGGACTGGGTAGATTTCATTGGAGATGTGAATCTATTTAATGGGCTTTAGGTCTATCAGTTATCCGTATTAGAGATACTGAAAAGATGATGTCATTAGACTTTTAAGCAATTTTTTTACACATTATCATGTACAAAGCCAACTAATACCATATTTTGAGGAGGCGTGGTCTGTATTTTTAGTTATGTGCAATGCCCAATGAAAATACAGCCACTGCGTCAAAAAACAATAAGTTGTCTTAGCAACTATACTGAATTATAACTATTAAATATTACTCAATAATAACTTGCTGTTCTCCTTTGTAAGTCGCTGCAATGCTTTTTATGTTGCATCACAGGCTACTATCGCGGCGTTTCTGTTTTCAGCGCCGTGATGTGTATTTTCAGTTGGCCAAGTGACAATATTCTTTTATGATTGTGTATGATTATTAGAAAAAGAATTTCTGGAATTCAGATGTGCTACGAAAGGCACAATTAAAAAAAAAAAAATAAGAATTTCTCCCAACTTCACTGCGAAGAATGGGTTGATGACAGATCTTTCGTATGTCACTTTCATAAGTATTACCAGGTGTGAATCTACGCTTTTTAAGGGTTACTAGGAAGTTTCCAAAGCAAAATCTCTCATCAGCTGAAGTATTCCAGTAGCAGATCAGAGTCGACTTACGAAGAGAAATAATTCACAATTGGATATAAAAAAAGAAAGCCTTAAATAAATCAAACATAAATTGATATATTATGCTTTTATAATTTTGACCTATTTTGTTTGGTAAGCTTTTGAAACTATTTTATTTAATAACAGTAAAACTCCAATTATCCGGATTAATTCCGGATTGTTATGATCCGGTTACCCAGAAATCCGGATAACTGGGTCATAAGTGAAATTCACTCTAGCAACATGTTATTGTCAAACTGCAGTACTACAAGTATTAAAAGAACAAAAGTTACAAACATGTACCTGGGTCTTTAAGTTTAATTTTTTTTTTTTTTAATTTTAATTTTTTTTTTCCCTGAAATTTGATCCGGATACTTGGCAATCAGGATATTTGGCGATCGAATAATTGGAGTTCTACTGTATTTCAATTCTTTTGAAAGCTGGTAATGAAGCTGCAGGGAGTTTTCTGTGTCTTTTATTTTTAATTTAGTGTTAAGATCCTTTATTGGAAACCAGTGTATTTGGTGGGAAATCGAATAAAAACTGTTCATTTATGAGTTATTGCAGTTAACTCAAGCATATACGTGGCACATACCTGGATTACAAAAATACTGTTGAAGAAAATTCTTTAAAAAAATACTAAACTAATTTATAAAAACAATTATTTTATTTACGCTATTTATTAATATTAGTATTATCGGCAATAATATTTTGACATAACTTTTATTCTAATAAATATTATAAGCTTGTTTAGACTTAAATAATAATTAAATAATTACTGCTAGTATTGGCACTAGCAATACTCATTATTTTATGGAAGTGCTGTGCATTGTTAGCAAATAAATAAAATGATATACAGTGCAACTTGATAATTCGAAGCTGAAGGGACCACTACAAAACTTCGAATTATCCAAGTTTTCGAATTAAACAAGTTATATCTTTTAACTTTAATTTCAGGTCCACTGAATGCTTGAAAAGATTATTCTGTCAATAAGTAAATATTTATTCAGAAAGATCATGGTATGAAAGACAAACACTATATGTATGTAAACAAAATAAGATTTATATTACGTAAGCTACAGTACATATTACATTCAATACAGAAAATTATAGTTTTTCAAAAAATTGTGCAAAGCCTGATTGTTTTGTAAAATTCAGTCGCATAAGGTTAGCAAAATCATCAAGCATGTTTAGTGAACGGAAAACAGCTTCACTTACGTTGGTTTGTCCTTCAATGAACCGACGAAATTCGGCGCTATCCCGTACTCGTTGGCGATTTGGCGTTTCTTCTTCACACCTTTTTCCACCTCGCGAATGACGGCGACCTTTTCAGGTTAACGTTAAATTCCTGTACACGCGTGGTTTACTGAAAGACATGGTGACACTGACAGTAGGAAGCTCGAATGGCGTATGAAGCGTCACGTGTCGAACGGTGGCGGGAAGGGGATTTCAGTTGTCACGTATCGAATTTCTTAACGATGAAACGCCGATAAGTCATGGTTCGAAATTTTTTGTAAAAAACTTCGAATTAAGGAAGTTGAACTTCGAATCCACGATTTTTTAACATTGATTTAATAAGAGATTCAAGGGACTAAGAAAAATCTTCGAATTAACCACGATTTCGAATTAATGACGTTCGAATTATCCAAGTTGCACTGTAGTATAAAAAATGGAACTATATCATACTCCGTTTTTGCTTCGAGCTTAGTTGATTAGACGTATATTAAGACATCAGCGTTGCTGGATATATACTGTCTTACACAAAAAATCCCATCACCCAGTTTTTGCTAATTTATGAGATTAATTAGATGTATATGTAATAAAGGACGGAGATTTTTCCCTGTATGTTTTACCCCCGGACGGGTCCTTCGATTCACCCAGTAAAATTTTCTTTCCGAGGTTAAAAGCAGAGACCGCCGGACAGATCCCTACGTCATCCGGATGCTCGAGAATCGCTGAGGCCTATATCTCTATCATGATAAGGGAGCATTTAGAGCATGTAAAATTAGATCCCTTCAGTTTAACGATATAAAAACTGGTTAAAACTACAGAGCTAAAGAATGATTGAAAATAAAATACTGGATTTGCAGCAAATAGTCATTGGAGTTTATTTTGGCTGTAATAAGGTGATGTCTCCAACACATACATTGGACCATGTTGGTTATCAATTGGATGAAGTACGGTAGAAACTATTAGCTTCAACGTCTCAATACCTGAATGAGTGACCCTTCCCCCCCCCTTGATTAGGATATATCTAAGATACGAAAGTTGGTTATTTTATACCAACGAAGAGCCAACGTTTATTTCCAAAAAGTACAAATTTTCCTTTTCTGAGAAATAAATAATAATTTACGACAAAATTTCCTAGGATTTACTGTTTATAGACGATTCATATTAATCGAATCAAGCACCTGCTAATTAATGGATTACTTAACAGCATTAAATACTCATATCAGAATTCAAGAAAATCCATACAACGGTTCAGAAGTTATTAAGAGGGATACACAGACACTAAACCAAAACATACATACAAAAAAGTAAGTGTCTGATGAAATCTAATTTTCCTAGATCAATAGGCTAAAATAATAATGAAAACAAATTTACTTCAATTGGGATAATATTTCCTACTTGACATTTCTATCGTCATTTGTTTATTTCGTGTGCTCGACCATATATAGATTATTTTGTTACTTTTCTCATTTCTTCCATCCTTCATCCACTTTCTTTTACTGGATTCTCAAAAGAAAGTCTTGTGGGCAGTCATCCATTTTTGTTCTCCTTCCAAAGTAGTATAAGGCAAAGAAATACGATGTCTACATCCACCTACAAAATTGTAGATGGTTCAATAACTCCTTTTAGCCGCATCCACTATCCATAAAATGTTATTACACACCCTCAATTTTCATGACACTCTTTAATGATATTTTAATAAATTTAACTTGCAATTACATAAATCAATATTGAGATAAGATTTTTTTATGTCTTTATTACCCTAAATTCTTTATTACTTATAAATAAATTAAAAAATATATTATTTTTAATATTATTTTTTTGTTTTAAATAAAATCTTGCCGTATCAATAAATCAAATAAATCTATTGATTTTTTTCCTTTTATTAAACCCATATTCATAATAAAGGAATTTAAATTTCTAAACAAACAATTGCAGTTCATGTAGTATACATTTAGAGTAAAAACCTAAAATCGAGCCACATTCGCAATAGAGCTAGGCTATTTAAATAATGCGTACAGATTAAAAGTGATCCCACAATGGTTTTTCACAATCTTGCGAAAAATAACAGAACAGTCAAGTTTTATGACGTATTTCACAAGTAAGAAGTTTTTAAAACTGCTTGGATCCTGTTTTCCTTAAAGTTCACAATCAGTTTTGCAAAATACAAGAAATACAAGAGAAAAAAAATAAGAGATAAAGTTTGCAGTAGGCGAGATTACAAAACATACATACAAACTTACTGTCTTCATTCTAAAAGTAATAAAAATCTCAGAGAACAAACAGTTTCGAATTCTGTAATAAAATGCAATGTGTAAGAATTCTCATCAATGGTAAAAACAAAGTATTTTATATATACCATTTTGAGTAGTAACTTGTTCTTTCTGAATTTAAGTAAATTCATATATAAGTTAATAATAAATATAATTGGAATTATTAGTATTATTATTATAAATTCAACTTTAACGTGGAGAAGGAATATTTATCAAAATCCATATAAACAAATAAAAAACATCGCACACATTTAGAAAATAACAAAAAACGTAATAGACAAAAGTTAACGTGTTTAAAGTAATTGTAATCTAAATAAAAGTCAACAAACAAATAATAAGATAAAAAACAATTAATACATTTGTTTGGAATTTACATTTGTTCCGGTTTTCCGCAGGTCGAAACAACATGCTTTGTAGTAATATTTTGATTGTATGTTTCAAACCTTGGGTTTCCCCAGCAAAAACAATATGGCGGGTCAAGGACCAAAGCACAT
>JAFIDM010010028.1:56982371-57041304 GCA_023159025.1 Thereuonema tuberculata | reverse complement strand
CTGCAAGGATCTTGTTCAAGTGCCAATGGCTTCTACCTTCCGCCCGTGCCGAAATCAAAATACTGAAATATGCAGCAGCGTGTAATTGGAGCCGTGAATATTGAATTGTCAACAAGATAAGTTATTAAACATCTTCTTGCATTCTTGAAACGAGTAGCAGAGTCGCTGTAAGACCTCTCCAGAGAATCAACTCTCAGCTGAATTATCAATTGAAATTTAATTTCCCTGAAACCCAATGCTCAAACATTTATATGTTCTGTTTATGAACATTAAAGAAATTTGTGCTATTCTATAGCTAAAAATTTCAAAAGAAAGTTACCTACTTCAATAACAGAAAGTAAATGAGTTAATATGCCCCCCTTTTTTGTTGTTGTTAATCCTGTTTTCTTCATCCCAAATCCCTATGTTAATTTTGATTGAATAGATATTTTTATTTATAAAATTTTTAGATAAATATATTTATATAATTTCTGCAAGACATGATTATTTTAGATTTCATTTTAAAGCGAAGTAATTTACAGAAAATACTAATACGAAAGAACTTAAAGCTCAATTTCCTTAAAATGTTATTTCTTATTTTTTTTAATTTTATTTTTTTAATTTATCTTTTTCCCTTTCTTATTCACAGTCGTGAAATGACACAAAGAAATATATTGTATTCAAACTGTAATAGCAATTGAATACAAAGTGAATGTAATCTGTATTACTTATTTCTTTTGTCCCAAATTAAATTAATTTTAGTCATAATAAATTCAGTGCTAAAAGGATTTAATATACATTTTTGAAGAGAATGAGAAATAGGATAGTATTGAGATTCCAAAACTTTACAATGGAAATTTTTGTCTTCGTTTTGTCCTAATTTATCGACAAGGACCATTTGAAAAAGATTTCAGATATCAAAGTTAAATCCAGCCCTCGAAAATTCACACTAAATTTTCAAAATTCATCATGCGGTTAAAACATTTTAGGAGGAGAGCAACAGACACACGCATGTACTTGTAGACTCAGACAAGCGCATACATATATATGAGTATTTACATACAAACACACACACACATACATGTAGACTTATATACAAATACACATATACATACATATGCAGTAATGAACACACAGACATTTACAATAATTATATGGACACACATACAGACATCCACAGACATGTATACACTACATGCCCTCGCACACACGGACATCCACACAGACTGACTGATTTGATGAGCCAAACTTTCCTATTACCTCAAAATCGGGAAAAAGTATTTTTAAAAAACAAAACAAAAAAAAAAATCTTATTACAAAAATGAAGGAAAACAAAAGACTTTTGTTTTTCCTCTTCTCACCCAATTAATAATATAAAACAATTTTCAGGTCATATAGTTCTTTATATTGTAAGGTTTATTTATTTATTTATTTTTTCCCTCTCTCTCACTTACCAAGATAATCCCATAATATCCCTTCCAGGAATCTATCCCTTCCCAATTTACCTTACCCATGCGTCACCCCAAAGCACTAAGTAAACTAGTCTAATCCCACTCCATCCCCAAATTTCCCAACACGTACCTCTCCATTTAGTCCCTCACCCACACGTTAATGTCATTCTGTTTTCTTATGTCCTCACCTTGAAGATGGTTTCCGGTGGGAGATTGAAACCGTTGGGGGTAAATTAATTACTTTTTATATTAAAATATATATATATATATATATATATATATATAGATATATATGTCTTTGTCATTATTATTACTCATTGCACATTAAACTACCCATAATCTTATTACAATTGAGTAGCAAGTAGGAAAAAAAATCATTGATTTAATGTAGCTGCATGAGGATGACAAGTAAGGTATATGGACGTTTAAAACCATTAAGAAACCATAACGGGAATTTATAATTAATAATTAAAAGCCTCAGAACTAAATTAAAATTGTTATTAATAATGCAGATTGTTATGGCTCACAAAAAGATTATCATTACTTATTTTCATCAATTACCTAAATAACTTCTAGAAACAGTGGCACGTAAAGAACTTCCGTTTCAAAGCAGTAATAATTATCTAATTAATTAATAACCGAACAATGCAATAGGTTTTAGAAACGTTCTTACGAAAGTAATGATAGTTAATATTTTAAAGCAAGTTTACATCTAGACAGATTAAAATTATTGAGAAAAAGGTTTTGGATGAATGATAATATTGGAACATATAAAAATTAAAAATATATATAAAAAACATACAAACAATAAATCTAACAAGAAGTATGAAAAGGAATACAAAGTTAAAAGAAATTGGCTGAAAAATTGTATTAATAATATAAAAAATAAGTCTTATAATAATAAACTATTGAATAGTAATAATGAATCTAAAAAGTTATGGAATGTAATAAATGAACAAATAAACAGAAAAAAACAACACCAAGGATGTAAACTGTCTTAAAAATCTAAATTCTAAATTTACTTAACATGAAATTTTCAAAAAATTTAAAACAAGTTTTACAAAAAAACTACAGTGTTACCTCCGAAAAACGGACAGTCACGGGACCGGAAGTTTCGTCCGTTATTGGGAGGTGTCCGCTATTGGAGAGGACTATCTTTTTTTCGTTTTTAAGCTTATAGCATGTCATTTAATGAAAAATTATGTACAATCGTAATTAAATTATCATTGCAATATGAGAGAATATGAACAATTGCAAATTATTTACTATATTCCTTTTCAAATGAGTGATAATCCGTATGTCTTACTTAAAATAATGATAAAATTAATTACAGTATATAGAAAATTAATTTCTAGCATCCATTTGATGCCTTAAATATGTACAATCCTAAAGTTTGACCGAATTTTCCGGCTTTTTCTTGAAGCAAAACACCGCTTTTAGGAATGTTCTTTGCACGAGCAGGGCGGAACCATTTTATCACCATTTCGTCGATTTTGCTTTTTTCAGTTTTACGAAACTTCAAATTCTTCGAATTTTCGTTTGAATTCACCACCCACATTTTTCTAATCTCATCTTTGTCCTTCAAAAGTTCACTTATATCAGTTTTTTTCAACTTTTAAACGTTCAGCAAGACAACGCACACTCAGCTTTTCTTTTTCAGCAACTTCAAGATCAATTTTTTCTTTCAGTGCCAATCTCTTCCTTTTAACACCATTTTAATTCGCACTAAATTTAATCAACACGTTTATAGGATAGCTTTTCGAGGGATTGATATTTACAAAGCAACTGCAGTGAAAAGAAGGGCCTCAGATTCGTGCATTGAATCATGGGACACCGATATAATGTATCAATGTATGGGACACTGATGTAAATACAACCATGATGTGTTTGTCGATTTTTTTTTCCGGTTAAAATAACTGTCCGCTATTCAGAGTGTCCGCTATTCGGAGTGTATTACATGGAAGGTCCTATTTTAAGGGACTGGGACCCGCAATAATGTTCGCTAATTAGAGGTGTCCGCTATTCGGAGTGTCCGTTAAAGGAGGTAACACTGTACCTTGAAACTGAGTTAGAAGAAATTTTAGTAAAAGACAATAATCAATCACAGCCAAATTCAATAGTTTTCATTACACCTAATTTACAAGGGATAAAAAATATTATTCAGAATTTAAAAAACAAAAATTCTTTTGGCTTTGATATTATAAAAATGTAAGAAATAAAGGAATATAATGAACAATTCTCACGATAAATTTCAATTATAATTAATTTAATAACAACTCAACAAAGTTGGAAAATCTCAAAAATAATACCAATACATAAAGGAGGAAAGAAAGAAATTTTTTATAATTACAGACCAATATCAATTTTATCCAACTTACCAAAAATTGAAGAAAAATACTTAATAAATGCAATTTATAATTATGTTAATAAGTATAATTTATTAGATTACAATGAATATGCTTATCAGAAAAATAAAAGCACTCATATCCTTTTAAGTGAATTAACTAATGTCCTCAACAAAAATCTCAACAAAAGTATTTTAATTTATTAATTTTCATAGACTTTAAACAAGATAATTAATGCTTTTAGACAGTGTTGAAAGCAAAGCGGACCCATAGCCTAATATGCACAATTTGATAAACAAACATTTATAAACAAAACTTTATTGGAAGAGACCCCTTTTGACCCCCAACTTCCAGTCAGGGATTGATCCTAGACTCTAGTTTTTGACATGGTCACCAACTTTTCGATGCTGAACACAATGGTGAAGGTTTCGGTCCCCTATGTTTTACAGGGAAGCTGTAAGCTAGGGGCCACTAATATTGGTTTTATGCTGACTGGATGGCCACGTGTAAAAAATCAGATGTCTATGACCACTCTCTGAATCCCCCCCTCCCAAGGCGTTTTCTTTGTTTTAAAACCGCCTTTAAAAGACAGAAAACGCCTTGGGTGGGGGATCAGAGAGTGGTCCTAGAGATCTGATTTTTTGTTCGTGGTCACCTACGCTTTCATGCTGAACACAATGGTAAAGGTTTCTTTCTAATATCTCTAACGGTTTGGCCGCTACAGAGTGGGACATCCAGACAGGATAAAAGCAAGAGCGGTCCCCTAGCAATCTTACAGGGAAGCTGTAACCTAGGAGCCGCTAAAAAGCTTTCGATTCAATACTGATAAAAGTCGTAAGATACTGATTAAAAGATTAGATTATATGGGTATAAGAAGGAATTTAAATAAATCTAATTGAAAATTACTTACGAAATAGGAAATTCAGAATTAAAATTGAAAATTCTAAAAGTAAATTTTTCAATCTCAAAAAAGGTGTACCTCAGGCCTCCTTTAGGACCATTATTATTTACTTTATTTATAAACTCAATATTTAAGATAATTTAGTTTTTTAAAATATTTATTTATACTAATGATATACAATTATTAAATGACAACATAAAAGAAGAGGAAGCATATAAACAAATACAATGTGATTTGCATAATATAATCTCATGGTCAAATATAAATAAAATGCCAACAAATCAATAAAAGACCAAACTGATAATTATAAAGACTAAAAATAAACCAGTACAGTATAATATTACTATCAAATTACACAATAAAAAATGTAAGAATATTAAAAATAGGAATTTAGAATGTAATTGTAAAAAAATTGAAAGTGAAAATGTATATAAATTGGGACTTTATGTTGACAACAAATTAAACTGGAATAACCAATACATATTTATTATTATAAAATTAAACTCGTTTGTGCATATGTTTCGACATATTAGAGATTTGTTTCCACAAAAACATAAGATTATGATACTCTTTCCTGTGTTATTGTATAATGAATCGTATTTTTTCAGAACAAATCTCAAATCAAAAACATTGATAGAATAATTAACAAAATACTTAATATGATTATTAAACATTATAAAATGTTAAACACAGAACAAAAAAAAACAACTTTAGAATATTGAATAAAATTCTGCCACCGCAGGAAAGAGTCATGTACATGTTTCTTTTACACAATTTTTATTCAATGACTACCCATTTAAAAAGCACTGCAGAACAAAATAATACTAGAAATGTTTCGACAAGTTTAATTAAATTTGATCAACCGAAAAATATTTATGAATTAAGAGTTAAAGAAAGAATTTTCAATAAAATTTTTAGTCAATTAGAAAAAAATATTTTAACTGTAATTCAAATTAAAAAGTCAAACATTACTTAATATGATATTTAATTCATGGAAAAATAAAGTGGAATTTATACCGTATTTTTTTTTCTTCCTTCTTTCTTTTGTAAGTATGTAGTCATCTACATATTTATTGTTTATTCCAATAAAAAAAAGATATTTTTAATGTTTGTTATTTTTTTTCAAATGTTATAATTGACTTGTACTAATAAATATTAAATGTGTTGATTATTCTGGTTTGATTTTTGATTGACATTGTTTCTGGTAAATCGTTGCCATTTACGTCATTAAAATTGAAATCATTATGTTTGTTTTCTTTTATTATTGTTTTACTTATTTATATACTCACATTTGAGTATTATTAATTTCTAATTTCTATTGTATTATAGAAGGGATAACATTATTGTTCTATATTTTGTTATTTTTTATCTTGATTTATTCAACTATTTTACTGTTAATTTAATTTTGTTTTAATGTAATGTAACTTATATATGCAACTTCAGCACCTGCACACAGGTCCTCCAAGTAGAAGGAGTTAGTTTATTAGTATTTTAAATAATAACAAAAAGTACTAGTTAGGCTACTACAAAAATGAAAATCTAATTTGTTTAATCTACTGTTTAACAACATCTTACATTAATAATCAACTCCCGGCAATATTTCGTCTTCTTTTATCTCAAAACTTTTTCAAGCTGAGTACAAAAATTTCTAAGGTAAAGAGAACATGTCCCTCTTTCCAAAAATCCAAATAAATAATAATACAAACCAAGAATTCATGCATGCGGTATTACTAAATGTGTTAAAAGTATTAGTAAAAAGTATTATTAAAAGTATTACAAAAATAATTACTAAATGGAGAAAGTTTATGTGTTTATAGCAATTGCAATGAAAGGTTTATGGAAAATTTCCCTTAATATTCTTTCGTTTTTATCCAATTTCATTGAAATATCGTTACATTTCATTAATCTTGTTATATACCAAGTTTCATGAAAATCCAAATGTATAAGTGGACAGAAAACTATCGGTAGTACTTCAACTTACATGTTAGATACATTAATACATGTAATCACATGTATAAGCTTGTATTAGTGACTGTAATATTTACGTGAAAATATTGTGAATAGTTTTTCTGTAAGTCGATCCGTAATACTAAATATTGAAATCTGACTGGTTGAATGTAATATGTGCATTACGTGCATGTTGCAACGTATTTTCAATATATATAATTTTACTTTAAGAATAATTTAACGTGTCTGAACATCGGCTGAGATAATTAATGATAACACAGTGACACACACAACTTTAAAAAACAATGAATTTAAAAAACTTTAAAGGATGCATTACAAGAATGAACAGTTTCGTCCGGCATAGGAGTGATTGCCCTGGACTTCCTTAGATCAAAATTGTCCTGATGATATTCAGAGCAATCCACTCCTCTGCCGGACGAAACTGTTCATTCTTGTAATGTATCTTTTAAAAGTGTTTTAAATTCATTGTTTTTAAAGTTGTGTGTGTCAGTGTTATCATTAATTATCTCATAAATTTACTTGTAACTAATAATATTCCTTAACTGAATAACTTCATTAATTATTTCATTTTTTTCGGATATTAGCACGAGCAGAATAGCCACTTTGGAAATTGTGAAAGAGCGTCCAACACAAAACTTGCACTGGCGGAACTGACATCTTTAACATGTGACAGCACAATCAACAAAGCCATCATGTTCGCCGGAGATCACACTACCTTGCAATCCGTATACATCTTCACGACGACCGCTATCAGACAGTGACAAAGAGACTTGTCTCATAGATCCCACCCTAAGACGTCTCCCCCTTTCTATTTGTCATTTGCGCTTAATAAAAGGGGCTGTCACAGAGGACGACGAGCATCCATAAATATTCACAGGCGTCACGAAGAACCTGACGACAGCCTTGTACATCTATCTTATCATTTGTGCTCTGAATGTCCCGGATTTCCATCACATCCTTGAAACTTCTTATTGGGAACTTGAGGTTCTTGTACCCCACAACCAAAAACCATAAGCTTCCTATCTGACGAAGACCAAACTATAGTTTCATGAATATATTGACTTGCCCAAAAAAAACCAGCTTATTAGAATTTCAAAATAGAAGAAAATATCGTAAGTTACTGCCAATTTTGCACTTCCAAATTTCTCAAATGTAAATAAAACATTTTTTTTAATGATAGCAACTACAGTACAACAACTCCGAAGCAAGGACTACAAATATTTTTTTGAAAAATACCAGTTGTTGTTTTTTTTACTTATAGAAATATGTAAACAATAAAATCTTAAATATATGTATTTTTTTAAAATAATATTTGTTATGTAGAAATACATGAGAGAAATAACACAATGTACTAAAAAACAAATTGTAGATAAAGCTTGGTTGGTTACCAACATCAAGGCTTTTCTGTGTGTAAGACATTTATCTTAACAAGGGGTGGAAAGTGTAGATTATTTTGCTGAATGAACCTTTGCAGTGGGTTCATTTCAATAGAATCCTTTAGACATTTAGAGAGAAACAGAGAAGAAAGAAACATCGAAATTCTTCTAATTCTTGCATCTTACATGATTTATTGAATCTTATAGTTAAAGGAAAAAAATGTGATCTAATTTTTATAAGAAAGAATGGACTAAACGAAATTAGATGAAATAAACAATTAGAGGTCTTAGAATATTTTAGAATTTTCCTCTGCTGTTTAGCAGCAAATATGTTTTGATGATGTGTAAATTTAATTAACTTTTTTTCCCAGGGTATTTCAGTTTTCGTGTAAAGATCCTTGTACTCAAAAGAAACATCTAAATCCAAAGCTCTAAAAGATCTTTCCAGAACATAAATTTCTTAAAGTAAAACTTTCATTTGAAAGGCCTTTGATATAACGAGATCTTTACGGAATTTTACATATTTTTAGTGGCTTTGTGCTGCTACTATACTAAAGTCATGTAAACAATGTAATTCAAGCTGTGGATTAATGCTGATGAGATACAGCATAAAAGTTTCTAATAGAAACTAGAATGGCAGATCATTTCATTAAAATATGTGTCCGACATTATGAGTCCAGAAATTCGGTAGATGTTTGAAGACATGAAATCTTATGATTGCGTGATCACAGTTTCCTGTAATCTGCGCTCGTGTTTATGGCATCCTAAGACATAGTTGTATCTTGTTATTGACAGCAAAACACGATAGCTCTGTTCTAAGTTCAGTAATTCCATCGCTGTTGTTAAGCTTGTTTGGGTTGTGCCATTTTAGATATCAATTAGCATTTTAAACACATGCTGCAAGGACAGTTTTACGGCTTCCTCATATCCTGAAACATTGCTGAGGGAGGTTAGACTGTTTCCCATTTCAAAAGCCCTTTTAACATAAAATAAATAATGCGGAAGATATTTATATTACGGTTTGTCAACACCGATAAGAAGTTAATTTTCTCTGCTTCGAAGTAAAAATCGTCATTGACAAAAAAAAATGTTTTAATATTAAATAATGTTGATTTTTTAGTTAAATAATCAGTACTTAATCTTATTTTGGAAACTCAATCAAATAGACTTCTCAAATAGAATTTGCTATTAATTTTAAATTCTTTTACAAAGTATGTAAAAAAGACAAAAATTATTATCATTTTAATTAGCCCTTATTTTATTTTGATTAGCCGGCTTAGCTACAAAAGTGAGGCTTTCTAGATCACTCAGTCTGTATATATGTACATAAGTGTGTGTCTTCCAAATAATTTTTGACCCTCTGGGTGGATCTTCTTGAAACTTCATATACATATTTAAAGACTAGAGACGATTTACATTTAGAATCTCTTCCAAATGGATGCTTGGAAATTAGTGCCAAAAAGTGACAAAAATTCCAGAAGAAGATCACAGGAATTTAATGGATGAATTTCTATGCTATTACTTTTCATACTTCATTGTTTCAAAAAAAAAAAAACAATTTTCAATTTTCTTTTAGTTAATCCATTAATTAGCGCGAGGTTAAAGTTAATCTGATTTTGACAAGTAAGTAAATTAATTTCCTTCTCGGAAAATGCAAGATTTGTAGCGTTTGTATTCCGCAGATTGTAGAATTTAAAAGTAACCTGCTTTTCATTTTTGTAGCTTTGACGATTTAAAAAATATAACAAAACAAAACAAGAAAGAAATTTTAAGTAATCCATTTTTTGAAAAGTAGGCTTTAAGGTCTTCAAGCTTCATGTGACTGGATAGATTTAGGTTAATGACGGCGATTATTATTGATAACCAACTTAAATATGAGTACCATTATTGTTTGGTCTTATTTCTCTTAAAAGAAGTCAGTTATGTGTTAGTTGCTTAGAAAAATGAAAAATAAGGAAAGGAAGGAAATATTAGTGTGAAACTGAACCACTTTTTTTTCTTTCCATAAAATGCTTCTATCAGTTTTGTGATGCTACTTAGTACTCCAAAAACCATATCAACTTTATATACTTCCACTTAATCACAACGAAAATATAATGATTGCAATACAGATTATTCTCAATAACAACACTGGTATTACCAATCGTCCTTATGGAACTAGCGAAAAAGTGGGACAAAGATTCACTTACATCTTTTATAGTTTACGCTATCTCTGTCAAAACCTACCAGCGTTATTACTACTGGATTGTTTAGTACTTCAGTGTAACACTTGCTCTGACTATACTTTTATTAAACCTTTGGAAACTTGTAGCAGGAAAAGTCGTTGAAGGAAAAAGCTGACAAATAATAAAGTAGATTTCATCTTAATTTATCTTAATCTAATCGTACACTGGAAAAATATTAAATTCAAGTAATAAGTTTTTAAACGATTTCTCTGTTGTAAATTCATTAAAGCTTGAAAAAAATTGAAAAAATTAACAAATTATTTTTTTTTGTTCAATGCTCCATTACTTTTAGCATCGTAAAGTACTTCTGTTTGACAATGGTAGTTCTTAGTATAATTGCTAAACTACAAGCAAATGAAGTACCATTCTACATTTAATTATTAGTTTACTAATTGTCAAAATAACAAAATCTTGTTTCAGTTTTTCTCCGAGTTCTTTATGATTAATCGTTACTGTTATGCAAGGAAATTTTTAAAAAATGCTTATGCATGCTAATGCCTTGAATAATTGACAGATAATAGTAGAATAATATTACGTGACTAGAAAATGGACCTGTTATTCAAAATTTTAAGAATTATTAGTTATCTCATTCATTTAACAATGGACTAAATTAATAATTAATCGCTGAAACAATATCTGCTTATAAGATAATCTTATAAACATAAACAAAGATCCCCAGATAATAAAAAATATGAAATTCTCAAAACGTTTGATATTTATTTGGTTAATTCCATCAATAATTTATTACCACAAACAGTTATTTCTTGTATTATTATTTAAATTTTCTCATCTAAATCTTGCAATCAAATTTCAAAGCAGATGATTATTTTTAAGACTACAGGTTTTTCTTCTGAAACATCGAAGTCCTGATTTACATCAGACACCAGTTTCATATTGTTTTCAGGAAAAGGATCTAAGGAGAACCAAAGAGAATAGATTGAGAAAACTCAGTTACTGCAAACTGAAAGTCTGTTTTTCTGCTTCGAGCTAGCAAAATCAAATTTGTTGGAGCGCCCTCTACTGTCGGACGGAGACATTAAATTAATCACCTTAAAGAACGGTATTTTACCATCATTTCTCCGAAGATGTCAAATTTTCACCGTAATTACTTTTTGTTTTGTCAGCTTATTGTATCTTGCAAAGCATTTACAGCTATGGCTTCGTAAAAGATTGACATATTGACTGCAGTATATGTAATTTTATATATTATATGTGTAATTATCCGTTATTATTAGTGATACATATGTCTACATATTGTTTATTTCGATCCATTTTATTACAACAAAACGTTTTCATTTTAAACAAGTTATTAAAGTTTTGGGAACCAAAAAAAAAATGAATTCAGTAAACAGTAGTTACAATTATATAGCTAAGTTTATGAAAAGTACAATATATATTACGTACAGAATAAATATCCTATTAAAAGTTAAATTAATTTTTCTACTTTAATTGTTTGCTATGGTTGTATATACATATCTTCCAAATAGTTCAAAACGTAACATTGAACACGAAAAAAGGGGGAATGAAAGAATACATATTAATTTGCTTTCACGGCTTAGTCTATCATTGACGGGAATCAGAGACAACTGTTTCGTCCTTATTAGGACTCATCAGCCAGATTTACTCTCGATGATAAGCACAGAAAGGCGGGGAAACCTATGGGTTGCTCTCCCGCTCTCGGACCACACAAAACCAAAGTGGAATCACACAAAAGCAAACAACAATAATACATTGATTTCACAGCTGTCCTAGACTCCCGTCGATGTTAGTCGAAGGCGTGAAAGTAAACTGAATATGTATTCTTTGAACCCTCTTTTTTCATGTTTCATTCCTGCACGTTAAAACTGTCCTGTTTAACATTAAATTTTACTTTTGATTTGTTTTAGTTCAATAAAATTCACATCTATTCAATTAACTTCTTTGATTTTTTTTCCGTAAACATTAAGAACCGTTTATTAGTTTTCAAAGTTAAATTCTATTACTACCACAGAACTGTATGTATCCTATCTCTGGAAACTTTGATAGCTCACTACGAATCTCTCCTGACATTTCACTTGAAAATTATTTATGGAGCTCTATCGACTGGAGAATTACAATAAACAAAATGCATCTTAGTTTCGATTTGCAAGAATTTTTGGAATTTCATGTAAGAGAGGTTATATATATTAAAAAAAGGAGAATTACAATATTCAAAGAAAAGTTTATTTAGACATTTTTTTGTGATACCAGTATTTGTAAAATTAAAGTTTACAGAACTGCAGATTTATCAATCCATTCAGTGACTTGTAAAAATGATTGTAGCTTATGTCATTTGTCTGCGTTTAATTTTATATAATTGAAATATAGGCCTACTAAAAGTTAAGAGAGACTGTATCATAGCAATGGGGAGGAGTTGGAAATGCTTTAAAAGTTACAATATTCAGTCGTCAAATTTTGCATATTTACGTAGAAATTTTTTATATTGTGTTATGTTATCTACGCAGGCATGTAGCAAGGGGGGGAGGCTGAAGTCTCTCCGAAAATTTAAACAAAAATCTTTCTCAAAAATGTGAGTTAAAATCACAGGAACTAGTCATATCAATATAAAATTTTCGCCTATTGCAACATCCACGGGAAGATGGGGAGTATTACTATTCTTACTATGGTCGACCTCACGGTCCTTTTCTAGGAGTCAGCCCCCCCCCCCCCCCCCCGAAAGAAATATCTTGCAATGGGTCTGTATATACATCATAAAAATATGTAAGAATTAACTTATTACTCATAATCATTTTAATAGAAAAGCCAAAACAACAACAGCCAATAAATCGTTTGTCATTTTAATCAATTTTAAACGTTTAAAAGTGTCAAATAACAGAATTCCTTCAGGATTTGATAGTAGAGGCAATTTGCCACCTCTTTTCATTAACAGCTTAAGTTATTAAAGTAGATATCAACTTTCCAAAGCAAGTTAATTTTTTAATAAAAATTTGCTTTCCTGCAATATCTCAATTCTTGTAGCTTGTGGCCTTTTTCCACTGAGTTCTTCAATTATAAAAGAAAGTTGCCGAAGTATGTTAATATGCTTTTAATACTTCTTGTCCACATTTGAACCATCTCCGTTTTGACTAAGGTGTATTCTTTGCGCTATTTGTGTGTGTGCAACACAACCCTTGAGAATTGAAGAACATACCAACAAAAGATTTGCTGTTCTTCCTCACTCGTCCCAAATTCCCTGAATGAATCTACCCTGCATAATCGATCGCTGGTATACGTGATAACCTCTGCACGAGACCTGGGGCCAAACGCTGACCGTTCTCCACTACCTCACAATCAAATCCAGAGCGGAGTTTTTTTAGTCTAACAGTTTATGGCGTATCTACACTGCAGCTAGCACTCTGTCCGCTGGCGCTGTGATAACTCGTCCGCTCTAATTAAAACGCTCACCGCTGTAGGAGGGAGAAGACGCGCCTCCACTAAGATATTTTTTTTTCTCTTCTTCTTTGTTTCTTCCACTAGTTCTTCTTTCGGACCACAGGGTTCACGTGATAACAACGGAGAAAGAAAGCGTCTATGGCACGAACCCCATCCCATTAATTCAAGGAAAACTCTTCATTTAGTTCCTCATTCCCTCTAAGCACTTGGTAGAGTGAAAACACCTTGCTTCTCACTCTAAGACGAGGTGCATCTCATAATGAGAGAATTGTTTTTGTATAAAGACAGAATCGTGATGACAAGGGAGAGAAAAAAAAGTGCAACTCCACTAATGTTCATCATTTTAGTGAATTGATGGCTTCAACATTTTGATCTGCAAATAATCCTTTACTACACTTTGTATAAACTTTTCCCATAATTAAATTCGTATAAAATTCCAAATCCGTCTGTTTTTGAAAACGAAGAGTTTCTGGGATCAACCCATTTATAATGAATGTGTAAGAGAAGAGGCCTTTTGTGCCTCCCTTCCGAAATCATCATCAGGTCCTCAAATTTACATTCATTACGTAGGTTACATCCCAGTAACTCTTCATTTTCAGTAAATGTGCTAATAGTAACATCAATATAACCGTGTGTCTTATTTATCAGGTTCCGAATAATTCACAAAACTATTTTAACTAAAAGATAGAGTTTAAGTTTTTTTAAATGTGCACATTTTTATTCTGTCATATTGCAACGTCGTAACTTTGGCAACCATAAAGCAAGTAGAACCTATATCTGCAGAGAAGAAAGAAAAGTTAGGAATTTGACTAATTCAGCTAATTTAGAATAACCTACATTCAGTTTGAAAAGCATTTCTCCATCGTAAATAACTGTATGATAAATAACCATGGAAAACCATATAAAAGTATAAAAGTATCTTCTATATTATAAGGAGACCAAAGAAAGAATATAGTTTTTAAGAATGAAGATATCTTTAAAGGATATCTTCTATATTATATTATAACCTATATTATATTACTATATTATAATCTTAAAAACTATTGATATATCCTTCCTTTCTTTGGTCCCCTTCTTTAAGCCACCTAACAGTGGTTAACAGTGACATCAACATATTTCTTAATATTATTGTAAGAATAAATAATGATAGTGACATACATTATAGAAGGAAAATAGACATCAACCCATATATGTTATCCACCTGAAAATGGTCTAAAGAAATCAAAAACAGACAAAAAAGAGATTATACTTCGCCATCCTTTGCAGATACCAAATCGCTAACCATTAGAGGTGTAACTGCATCATAATGAACCTTGTTCTTAAGAATTCTAAATATCCCTCTGTTGTTTCACGTGATTTTATAATTATTTTTAATTCAGTATGTGTGTTATCATCCTAACAAACTGATCTATAATTTTGTGTAATATTAAAATACTCGTAATAAATGTTTTCACGCAAACGTAGATTGCTCAAAAAAGTTTTCAATATGTTTATTTAAATTTTATCAACCAATCCCAAAGACCACAACATTTTTATGGACTGAAAACATTAATTCACTAACTATAGAAAAGAAGCAGTCTGATCATTAAAAACTTCTGAATTTTAGATTATTTTACACATAATATTTATAATCACACAAGTTGCCGAGGAAAGGAATGAACATGTAATTTCGGATTAAAACCTCAATTTCCAAACTAAACATTTCTAAAAAAAAAAACACCATGGTAATAGACATTCAGTATATATAAATATATTATCTATTATTTAGAATATTTATGATGAGGACTGTCATGAGCGAAGCTATTCTATAATTCCGTCAAATATTGCAGACAGGAAATGACAAGCACTCAAGAGGATAACAGAAGAATTTAGAATTTAGAATTAGGATTTTAAGTTAAGTCCTTATTTTCATTCTGTGTAGTTCCGATTTATACAATTCTTTGAGATGTTGTTTACTCGTATATAAAATAACCAATAATCCGTTGCCAAAACATAAATGAAAATCCAGCTATTTAGATTTCCAGGTTTCTTCGACAACAATTTTGTACTATCTACGTTTAACACTGATGTACCCATTCAAACTGTTTAACACTTATTGGTTGTACGTTCAAATATGTAACAGTGGGATAAAAAAACGCACACATGTAAAGATGACTGAGCTCCTTCTTGAATTTTTGATATCGGAAATCCAAGACAGCTTGTTTCCAGTTTATTCATCTTTGTCAGTTGGATTTCCAGTTTATTCACCTTTGTCAGTTGGATTTCCAGTTTATTCACCTTTGTCAGTTGGATTTCCAGTTTATTCACCTTTGTCAGTTGGATTTACCCAGTATGTGCAGCTCAGGAAGATCAAAAGAAAACAACAGAACGGCCCTTGAAACAAATGTTCAAATACAATTTCTTCTTTTTTTGATTTAATTATGTCTTCATTATATCCACGAACTGACGAACCGTTACCAAAGGCTTCCGAACCTTTCCAAACAAGATTCTGCTGTTTGGAAAGAATTATAATTTACATGATCAATAATAAAAAGTCAGATTTTTGCCAAAAAAAAAATGGCGAATAAATTTTATAACTAGTTCTATAAATTGCTGATTATCTGATTATGAATAAGGCATAATAACACAATAAATTATGAGTTAATCACTCATAAATTACTTTATACCAAGAAAATCTGCATAATTACAATTTAATATTCAACCAGCACGTCCTTCTAAAATTTAATTTAAGTTTGTATATATTAAACATTTGCTATTTTAACCTAAATAATTAAAAACAATAATAACAGTCTACAATTTTTATCCTAAATTCTCATCCTAAATTTTTATTCTGTAACCAATAATACTCCATAATTTTTAATGAAAAACCCATGATATAGACGAAAAATATTTCTGATTAAAAAACCCAGATTGGAAAGTCTTTCCAGAGGCCTTCAAAATTGATAGTAGCTATTTGGAATCGTATTCAAATGATGCTTAAATGGATCATTGGGACTGAAGATTCTTTATTTGCAGTCTCTTGAACAACCTTATTATGCCCAAGGCCATTTCCATTGTAACAATAAGATCTCTTTCTTCTTGATGGTGCATCAAACAGACTTTCAATGCAATGGTTTCGAACCTAAAGAATTCTGAAGAATCTATCAAAACAACAAACACTGGTGTGCCCAGGGGTAGTGGATCGGGGGGTGGGTGGGATACAATCCCGCAAATGCATCTGCGAAAAAAAAAGAAAGAAAGAAATCATCAACATAAAAGTAGAGATGATTTATTTTGTTTTGATCCGATTGTCGAAAATAAAGTTCATTTCTCTTCTTCATGGTTCCTAGGTGCTTCAATGTCAGCAAGTACTGTATCATAATAATTAATTCATGACCTTATTAAATTATCATATTACAGAAATTTAAATATGCCGAATCAATCCGCAATTGATGTAAATTGCTGATGTATTTTATTACATCTGTAGCCTTTGTGAGATAAAAATATGCTTTGGCTACAATTGAAAATTTTCAATTTTGAAGAACACGAGACCCTATACTTTCAGATGTCTTGGGGTTCTAACTGTAAAGGATTAAAATTCGAAAATTAGGTTTGTAGAACATATCATTAACTAAACAATTTTCATATTATGATGAAAATTATATACAAAGCTAAATGTTCTTGTTTAATAGAATTGCAAATTTTTAGTACTACTTTGTTTTTGACCCTTAATTATTATCTTCGTAATACTTAAAGCCTATTTTCCTTAAATGCAATTTCTTAAAAAAAAAATAAAGCTGTGAACACCCCAAAAAAGTCTACATTTATATTCAAATTGTAACATCCATTGAATACAAATAGCGCAAATTTTTCATTTTCTGTTAAAAAAAAAAAATTATATGAATATTACTTAAACTGTCTAGGTAGCAGTTCGGACATAATCGAGTAGTGAAGGCAACGTCTCCTCTTGCGGGTAATTCGCCCAAACCTGGGTTCGAATCCCCGTAAGGGCTTGAATGTATTTTTTTGTATATGTTACTCTTCTTTTCAACGAATTCTTCTCAATTCCATACATTGTTCTTTAGCCTCTATCAATCTTGTGCCATTAAAAAGCTAAAACTGAAATATATGAGCGATTAAAGAAAGAAACATATAATATGGTCCAAATAGGATTAATTTAATCATAGCAAAATGAGGTGCAATGGATTACCTGAAGGACAATGGAATATTAACAGAAATAGAATAGAAATCGACTGTTTAAATTCCAATGCTTTTTTTCTATGGGTTTCAAGAGGTATGGGTTTCTATGGGTATAGGTATCTTCGTCTTCCCATGCTAATTTCTCGACAAGAACACATTTGGAAAAGTTTTCGAACATAAGTTAGATCGTTGTTAGTCCTCGGATATGAATACATCTATCCAGGGATTTAGAAGTTATTAACACAAACCTCAAAAACCACAAAAGATTCATTTGATGTAAGTCAATTTCTTATTGTTTTTCATTACATTTTGTTCTTTAGTTACTGCATTCCTACAAGTACAAAAACATAGAAAGTAACAGACTGCAAATCTCTTTCAACTTCATGTTTTTAATTATATGCACATAGATTTATATATTATTGTTATGGCAACCGTAATGTTTGGCAGTAAGTTGGTTGTATGTAATTTGAAAGAGACGACATTTCAGAATTTCTTACAAAATCATGGAAACTTTCACAAAGCATCACTTTGCCCTCCAGGAACTTAAAAGCTAGCTGCTGGGAAATTTTGTATTGGTTTGTTAGAAATATAACTTTATTGTTTAATATTCTAGGCAAGTTAACGTCGAATAGTTTAGTAAAGCTTTTATAGGTTCCGACATGTCAATTATTTTCAGTGATCCGAGAATTTAACTAATCCATATTTTTCCATTGAATGTGGAGAAACTACCAATCTTTTTGTTTGACGATTTTCCGATATCCACTCTTAAACACTTTCAATAGATTCTATATTTGACTTGTATTATTATGGATTTTTCTTTTCTTTGATATTTTTCTTTTATTTGCTCTTGGTTTTGTATTGCTTTTTAAATCTGGTAGCATTTGACATTTCTGAGTCACTGAGAAACTATCAAGCTACGTCAACACCTGTTTGATTAACTAAAGTAGTAGAAGCAAAGCACCAACATGAAAGTGGATGTTGTCGATATGAAAATAAAAATGTAAAATCTATATAAAAATCCAAACTGTACAACCTCTAAACTTTATTTTCAACAATAAAAAATGACGTATGAAATGTAGACTAGCTAAATACGATTATAATTATATGTAACTATTATTGTACTTCAATTTTGTATAGTTATGATACACGTTATTCCGAGGATAGGCACTCTTTGGAATTATGATTCCTAATGAAATAAAAGGAAAATATTATATAACTTTAATAAGAAATACATTTCATTTTTTCCAATTCTTTCAGATAAGCCAAAAACAAACATCTCAGGATATAAAACAACACCTACAACGTTTTTACAGAAATGAAGAATGACACCTTAAGTATTGTTAAAATCTTCCAAAATCAAATTTCATCAAAATTTTTCAGTTTTTATCAGTTACAGTAAGCCTATATAGACGTACAGATAGACGCAAGGTAGAGATTTCACAGTGAAGTAAAGATTATTTTACTTCACTAGTGCAAGGTACATAAAAAGATCTACTAAGAATAAAATACTTTCCTCGCGATTGATTAGAAAAATTACCTTAAGTTTTAATTGTATCACTTTAATTAAATGGCTAGATTTAATATCCACTTTTCCGTTCATTTGCACATCATGTTCTTTATCTTACCTGGCTTTCCTCATTATCCTAATTTCAATTTTTATGCTCCTGTATAAAGTAATCAGCCTGATCCCTACCGTATTTCTAATGTGGTGAAAATTTAATCAATATCTTCAAGTCTCTTCTGCGCCAGTCTAAATGGTTTCCTCTAAACTGCAATTCACACGTCTCATTTCAACATCTGGATGTTATAATTTGAGATAATTTCATTTAGAGATTATCTTGCTTTTAATTAGAAAATGTCCATAAGCCTCTGTGTAAGGTAATAGTTTAAATGTGGACATTTCCTTAAACTAATGCATAGCACATTACTCCAAGTTCTAACGATCAAGAAAACTACTAATTAAAATAATTAAAAGTAACAATTTATACAGAACGTACTTTACAGCGTAAACGAAATAAAAGGTTTGGTATAAAATCTTTACAATATATCTTGTAAATAAAAAATATTAAAATAACAATCGGTGACATTAAGTGCTGCTTGTTTCATATTCTGTGACTATCATCAGCTAAAAGTAATCACCAGTAAACAACGAAATCTCAGTACAGATGTTAATAGGAACAATGGTCGGAATCAATATGATACCTCGAATAACACTTAATTATAGTTATTTCGTGCATTTTCGCCGTTTCAGAAACAGCCTCTTCAGACAGAAGACTGTGCACAAAACTAAATTTTGAAAATTATAATGAATAGTTCTTATAACTATGCTTCAGTATGCCAATACTTAAATCGAAAACCTAACAATGATATTACAATAAAAAAACAAAACTGAATTTAGCACCTATTAATTCTAACAGAGACAAACGGACAAAGAAAAAATGCTCAATAGGAATAGAAAGACTTCGCAACCTTCGATAACTTATAAGATTAGAGGCAACAATTGGATAATTTAACCACATTTTGATTCAAAATTACAATAATAGTTTTAGTGAGAAGAAATTTTAATTTCAAGAAAGGTAACATTACAAGAAAAAACGTGGCATAAAAATAAAACTATAAGCCAATTGCCCTTCTGAATAACCAGTAAATGCTTTTACAGTTTTATTGACATTCTTGTTATTTTCTAATGAGATTTTCCACTGGTTTTGCGTGAAGTCTGGGAAGATAAGAATAAGGTTTACAAAAGGAAAAGGAAGGTAGTTATGAAGTGGCCACTTTATTTACTAAATCCACTGATTGCATTTACGCTGCTCAGTGAGTCGCAGAAACGCACTACTGTTTCGGAACCGCGAGCATTCATCGGGGAATAATGCAGTGGCCAAGGTTGGGAAATCTGCTCCTCTTGTATAGACCGGAATGAAATCGCTTTGAAGACGGAGGAACAGTAGGAAAACGGATGGCGAAGGCTAATTTGAATGCATTGAAAACCAGAAGCATTCGTCGAGGCGCAGAAGCCTCAGCATTCTAATCTAATTAAGCACCATAAAATTCCGAGAAATATTTACTTTGGAGAATGAGATTCGGGATAAATTCCCGACAATCTACGTAATGATAATGACGCTAGGACTTCCTAATGAAGTGCGGACGAGTGCAGGGGTGGATAAATTACTTTGGTATAAACGACAGGCCTGCATTCTTTTGTGTGAGAGAGAAGATAGCGTAGAGAAAAGGGTAGGGGGAAGGTTGTATGGGTAGAGATAAAAGATTTGAATCGAGTTGATGAAATATTATTCTACAAATAACGAAAGCTGAGCAATCCTGAAGACTTAATAGCTGAAGAAGGTGTGTTTCGGTAATGATTGAAAGTTGGTAGATTGGTGAAAAAAAAGCCTTGGTAAAGTAAATTACCTTTTTTATATTGAAGAAATATGCTAGAAGCTTCATATCAAAGAGTGAATTATTAAACTGACACAGATATAAATAACTACATTTGTAAATGACTTAAGCCTGTAGGCTTAAAAACTAAGCAAATAGCTTTATGCAACACAATGAGGTTCAGAAACAACTAAATCACAATAGATGATTATCTGGAATCATGATTACATAATCATTATAAACAACAATTTCTTAATCTTTTTATTTGAATGATGATTTAGCTAACCAAATAAAGGGCAGATATGGAATGTACTGCTAGACTAGAATAATACTGAAAAAATAAAGTTACTGGAAATTTAAAAAGAAAACCAAGAAACTTTATAATATTATATAATTTTATAATATCATAAATGTGTCTTTCAATAACATGAAAACAATAAAAATTTAATACTTCTCGATGGATTTGTTAAATACCACAGTCTGAATAAATCATATTAAAGACTTCAGGAACCAAACTTTGTAGAAAACAGTTACAAAGAAATGTATTTGATTTCTGATGGTAAGAAAGGCTATGTTATGCAAACAGAACAACTCAAAATTGTTCATACCAGACGAGAAACTAAGACATACTCTCTTGACTGATGTTTGTGATTAATACAGAATCGGAATTCCAGATTTTTGAGCAAAAGTTAGCAAGTATGGAGGAATTATCTTTAACTAAATGCAAACAATCGTTGTAGTGACATTCAACAACGTTTTGTTTCCGAAACCTTACATATTTGTGTTGAATTTCGATATATTAACAGTCACTGACCGATTTTGAAGTAAATACTGGCTGGGTTTCAACAATTTTCAGTAAATTAAAAATAATTGATTGATTGGCAGATATTTACGAATATGGAGGCTTTATTTTTTCCAATTTAAAATAAGACACTCCTAACAGAACTTAATGTTCGTACTTTTTTTCACTTTCTTTCTTTTAAAATTCGCGAGAATTGAAAATTCTCAGTTTTTATAAAATTAAAAATACAGCTTGCTTACAGATGTATTAAAAATACATCTTAAAATGGAGGCGAAGTTTCAAATCCCCGGTTCAAAAGGTTTAGAGGTTTTATATACACACACACACACACATACACATACACACACACACATACACACACAGACTAAAATATGATTTTCTCTGGAAATTTTTATCACATTTTTAGCGTTGATTTCTAGACAAGGAATCTCACGGAAATTTTCAAAAAGAAATTAGATCGTGTCTTTTTCGTAAAAAAGTATGGCAAGTTCAAGAACATTCATCCATCTTCGTCATTATATATAGGACACATACATGCACACACGCCCACAAACACACACACACAGACTGACTGATTTCACGACAGCCTCACTTTCTAATGACAAAAGTTAAATATATAGAAACATTTTTAAGGAAAGTAGATCTAAAATTATGTTAAGAACTTCTCATTTTTATTTGGAAACAATTAAAAGTATAAGTTACGAAGGGTAAAACTGAAGTTCTTAAGCTGTGTTTTTTTTCTTCCTCCATCTTTGATGGTTTGACTCGAAGAAACACATCACCGCTTTCCGATCAGCTAAAGCCAGAGACTGAGGCTAAAGCTCGTCACGGATCGATGAGAATTAATCTATTGCTGCAGAATTATCTACGGGAATGTGTGATGGATCCTCCCTCTCGTCGCACAGAAGCCCCCCCTAGGGAACTGAGGTACGTGTCTCTTAGGTAACAACAAGATAGCACGCGCCTGAGTACATGATTTATTACTGTCTCGTGCAGGAAGCCATTCTAATGATTTTCTTTAGTGAGAGGCAATACTTTCCATTCAAACCTCCCCTCCACCTTCCTTCATAAATTATTACTGTCGCGACCTCTGTTTTTAATTAGCCGAATGAATGACATGAGAAAAATCCCCTTCCCCCACCCCTTCTACCTGCGCTCGTCTATCTGTTCTGAAGCCTCCACCCCAGTGGCAAAAGAATCTAATCAGGCTGTCACCTCGATGGCATGGATAGCTAAGAGCCAAACGCTTCTGCTATAGGGTTGTGTCTTTACTTCGCTTGTTTACTACGCAAGCGCAGCAGGTTGTATCTTGCTCTGAACTCCATTGCTTCCTCATAGGATATCAAAAATTGTTAAAACAAATGTGACAATAAAATTTTTCACTTCATTTTAAGTGAATCAAAAATGTAATTTTCTGTAAATGTAAGAGTAACAGCTGTACAGTTATTTATTTCTACAGTTTAAGGCTTTCCTAGCACCTTCATGATTAAACAGACTTTGCGCCTAAGGTGAAGCAGAACCGCTCTTTGTTTTGATTTTAAAAATAACAATAACTTTTAATTAAATGATTTACTAACATGTTGAAAGATGTAGTTAATTTCATTTATTTATCTCCTAGAAGTGAAATATATCATTATACGTCAATTTATAAAATCACATTTGTACAGTTGGTTAATCCTTATTTGTATAGAAAAATTATGTGCTTAACAATATATAATTTTGTGTGTCGTAGTATTGTAAATTTTTTAAACAATAAGTCTGCTTTGATTAAATTTCTATTATCTACATTACAGTAATAATCACTCTATTTCAATTAGGGATTAAATCCAAGTTCTAGCAGAACATCCTTGTTCTATGAAATACAAGAATTAATTACAAAAGGTAGCAAGATCAGAATGGAAATTAAAACATTATGAAATTTCAAAAATCAAATCTTTTTACTTGCAAGTTCCTGGAATCAGCCAATTTTAGCCAAAAATAATGATACATGTCCGCCAATTTTGTGAAAGAAATATATGCATTAAAAGACTTATTTATAAATTAATTACTTAATATATAATGGAATATCAGATAATAAGACAATGAGAAAACTTGATTAAACAATCTATTTTAAGACACTAAGATTATAGCCCAAAGGACGGTTATTAAAAGGTTAATTGGAAAAATAATTTAAATAAGCACATTAATTTTACTAAAAAATCAGATCAGTAACTGCAACAGCAAAATTATAAAAATAATGCCATTAATATTCAGAGATTTCATTATAAATTAAATAGCAAAATGGTATTACAATCTTTTCTTATCTTTTATAAAAAAAATAATTGATTGATGCTGTTATTAAGCATTGTAGAAAGATGAATTACTTAACCAGTAATGAGTGTTTTTCTATATTCTAACGCGCTTCAACTGATGATGAATGTATGAATTATTATAGGAAGTAACGAATAACTGTTGTCCATTTCGTAGCAGATATTAGAATGATACACGTTTTTGACAAAGTGAGAAAATACTTTCTGAGTAAATCTGGGATAGGAAACATATCAGGCAGAGAAAAAAAAAACATTCTTGTCCTTTTTACTATCCATTCTGAAAGTTAACTGAGATTAATACTGATTAACGAACGTTGTAAATTGTTTTTGTTTTTTGGAATGTGCATCTAGTGCTGCTCTTTGCTAGAAGGAAGGACGAGACTACTTAGTATGCAACGATTGACCAAATACAGAAAGGCTTTCCCCGTTTGCATGGGACCAGCATCAGCTGCATTCGTGATCCGTAATCATCATACAAATGTGGTACAAAACTAGCCACTCCCGAATCGAGAACACAAAGTACATACTTTTCAGAATCAAGAATATAAAATGTAAACAGTATTTCTGAATGTAAGAAGAAAACTTCCGTGCTCAATTCTGAAATAAAGGCAGTAAAAGAACTTCTTCGTATATCAATTACGGAAGTAAGTTTTCATTTATAATGTTTAGGTTTCCTACTTCTAAACTTTGGTAATAAAAATGGAAATGTCTAGTGGAAGTTTAACACAGTATAACTAAGGTGACATTCTCTAAACCGGACCCTTCTGATTGTCACAGTATTTTTCCTAATTGTTTAAGATTTTGTTGTGTTGGCATTATGCTAAGAAAATGGGAGTCGGTATCGTTGAGGAATAATCATTTAAAAACTGGCAAACAAAAAAAAAATATTGAAAACGTGATCACTCCTTAAAATTGTTAAGATTGACTTCCAGGTTCTACGATTAAAACCAATGATAAATCATTTACCTTTAGCTACTCTCTAAATATCATCGAAATCTGACGTATCGTTAAGAAGAAGAAATGTACGATCGATTTTTATTTTATTTTACCCGTGAAAACACAGTATAAGAAAAATGGTCTTCTTATCGTATTTATTTAGTAAAAAAGACGGAATTTACAAGAAGTCAAGAAATAACTGAACTAACGTCCAGCAGCAGAAACAGAACTTACAATTGAAAAGTAGTTAGATTGAGGGCGTGCAAAGTGATTGAAAACCATTAATCACTTAATGGCATAAATTTCGATATTAATTTCAAAAAAATTTGAAAATGGTATTTTTAGCCTCTTATTGTATGTAGAAAACATACTTGACAGTATTTGATTATGTGAATTATTGTTTATATTGTAGGTTTATATCATATATGTAATGTGAGACAATAACGTAAAAAAAAATTCAGGAGTTTATTAACATTAAACTGTGGAATTCTAAAAATCAATTCCTATTTATAAGCAAAGGAATAATTTTACATTTAGTACAACTCACATCTGTTATTTGCAGTTTGGTTTCCTACACTTCAATCTTTTATTGCCAACCTCTGGCCAATGACTACGATTGTCAGTTCTCATTGTGATGTTTGGTATTGGTTTCGCTGGCCCTCTATGCTTCTTAAGTTCAAAATCTGTATCAATATTTGATGAACTTGGTCTTCCCCTGTTTTTACCCTCGCTTGGATTTCCAGTCAGACATTCTGCAATAATTGTTCGGAATTCCAGAGTCATCTTGATGCGAGAGAGCTACTCCTGTGCAGGGGTAATCTCTTTTGAATAATAACCAACTATTTACAATAACCATTTCTAAGAAGTGAAAAAACAATTTGAAATAGTATTTTTTTGATTTAATTTTTATTCTATAATACGAAATCAACGTATCTAAAAGGTCAACCCCACCCATGCTGCTATTATATTGGTTTCCTATTGATGGACATGACACTTCTACTTTTGCCTTTTGAAGTTTATCCCAGCGAGGGGCAGTTTGCAATGATAGAGTATGTGCTAGCTAGTACAACTGATCTGTTGTCATACCATTTAACAACTCTAACTTCGGCCCCCACCAACTGTTGCAGATTTTTCTTGTTATGATCCTCTATCTTGTTTTTTCAGGTCTTTGACTGGAATTAGAGAACAACCTTGCAGTCTGTTGGATCTCACACTTCCTACTGCTAGAATACTTCGTTTCCACAATTCAGCAAACAGTGGAATAG
Organism: Thereuonema tuberculata; assembly: GCA_023159025.1. Lineage (NCBI taxonomy): Eukaryota > Metazoa > Arthropoda > Chilopoda > Scutigeromorpha > Scutigeridae > Thereuonema > Thereuonema tuberculata. The sequence continues at coordinate 57,014,782 of JAFIDM010010028.1, read as the reverse complement.
AAGTAATCCAATTATCGCAATAAACGATGTAATTTTTTTGAAGTTGGATTATCTTAGTCAAGTCCAAAACAATGCTTCCACTGGTCCAATATCTTTAAATCCTGGTACAGGCTTTAGGAAACCATCATAAATGATAAAAATATGATATAAACCATTTGCATCAGCCATTACAAATATTTTATATCCCCCATTTATAGGGATTCCTTGGATTGTATTGCTTTAATGATGAACAGCCAGTGAATGGTACAATCTGTTCATCAACAGAAAGTTCCTGGGTTTGTGGGAGACGTTCAAAGTTGACATAATCGTATTTTAACATCATTTTAAAAATCTCCACGATATATTAATTAACTTTCATTCCTTTATATTTATTGATGTTAATTCTTACTTTGTTATGTTATTTGTTTATTTCAATTTACTCTTATTGCAGCAGGTTGGAAATATAGTATACTTCTGACATCCGAAATATAGTATATTAAATATGGTGTTAGTTGTGTATGATATTTTTGGCATTTAATAATTACAAAATAGTTACCAATAAATTAATATATGTTAGCTTTGAATTTTTCTAAATGCTTCATGAGAATGTACAAGATTTAAGACACAGATTAAAAACAAATAATTTTACAATAATAGTAACACATACACTAAGTACAACATCTTGAAAAACAACTTCTTTATTAATCTTAACAATATTTCATTTCTTTAAACAAGAAACTTCTTCAGGTTTCTTGAGGAAAACTTGAAAAGCTTTATCCTTCCGCTAAGGCTTCATAATTCGTTATGAATACAAATTTTAAAACTTAAATTTACAATTATACTAATAATATAATAAATGACATCGTGCTTAACTAACACAAAACTTTGTTCAAAAAATTTAGATGCCACAATTATTTTCTTTTGTTTTCCATGTGCTTTTTTATATAACCAGAAGCTACTTCCCTAAATTTAAGAAATCTTTCTTTATTTACACGGTTGAGAATTAATCATGCATGATACTATTATCAGCCTGTTTTTCTCTTTTTGAATTTTGCAAATTATATCCACCTTTGGATCTGGATTGTGCTTCATTTGTGCACAATGATCTGCCCAATCTGACAAGTTTTATTGTATTTAAAGGCTCTTACATGTTCTGCTACTCTTTCCTTCAAGTTTCTACGTGTCGAACCGTAGTGTATTCCCCAGCAGTCAAAGTAATGATGTTGTAGTACACTTGAATCATATAGTATGTATAGACTTTGTGGAATAGCAACACATGTTTATAAGTAAACAAATGCTATGCCAATGTTAGATGTGATGCCCATTACTTACTTAACATTATTATAACATCTTATATGAATTGTTAATTACTAAGTATAAATTTCTAGATGTATCGTTGTTATAATTAGAAATCAACAACATGTTATACTGTTTATCATTAATATTAATATTGAGATAGCGTTGCTTACTTAGAAATCATATTATTATAAAAAATATTTCAATTTTGTAATCTCTGAAACTGTACATATTCATGTATACGGGAACATGTATAAAAAAATTAATAAATTTAATATTTAATACCTATCGATTAACTGTTTTACAATTTAGCATTTTACTGTTTCCAGCTATTGAAGTACAGGCATGTCCCTTTCTTCTATTCAATCTTCAAGATGGAAGGGCTTATACGGGTCAAGAATTTAATAGAACCGCAGCCTAGCTCAGGTCAGGAACACATTTTAGCTCTTGATATGTTCACATCGCCAATGCTTTTAACGGCAAAGGTAATCTCAATGAATTGGATATTTACGGAAGGAAACCGAGAAGCATCAGTGATGTTAAAATCGATATCAAACAACAAACCGAGAGCATCATTCAAATCCAGAGTCCATACACTTAGTCGATCAAATGCTTCGCTGATAAATATTAGTTCCTTTGGAGATATTCGTGGTTATTCAATATAACAGATTCATTGCAATTGAGTCTTCTATTGGAATTTTAAATGATCAACTTCCAACCCATAAAAAAGTATATAAAATTCCACAATAGAAAGCTCGCAACATCATAGGCCATAGAATATCATAATAATTGAAAATAATGTGTCAAGAAGTTTTCAAGATAAATTGTAAGGGGTACTAATTTAAAAGATCCTTAAAAAAATTATGGTACGTACTAAAATCGGGACCAATTTTTTATAATAGATTTCTGGTGTTTTCTTTTCATTTCTTTTCATTTATTTAAAAAACATAACTTGTAGTTGTCGTTATTTATGATACCGCTGGCCATTTCGAAATGGAAAGTATTTTTTTCCGTCGTATTTCCAAATGAAACATCCTGGAAAGGATCAAACCTCAATTAACGTAACCTAGTGTTAATTAAAAGGAAATGTTGTTTGTTTGTTTTGTTTTTTTCCAAACGATTTCAGATAATACGTAAGTGCGTATTTTTATTACACATTTAGAGGATATTAAAATACACATTAAAATACACACCAGAAATCGATTATTAAAAAATGGTTCCGAATAGTACATAAGTACAGAAATGAAAGCAAAAAATTGCTAATCACATAAAAAAGGAAATGATATTGTGATATGCAAAGTATAAAGAAATACATATCTAGTAGTCCCCCTCAAAAAAAAAGATTAAAAAATGACCTATTAGATGCACAAAGAAATGGTATTGATATATGAACTGTGTAATGTAAAGTCCCATGAAAAAAAAGAAAAAATACATGATCTGCTAGATGTGTAAGTAATACTATTCAACATGAGATGTGGAAAGAAATACATTGAAAAAGACGAAAAAGCATTTATGTAATTGTGATTAGTGTAAATGGGACAAATACGCAAATTTTAACTCAAAGTATGAGAGAAAATTTAAAACCAAAAGAAAATGTTTTTCTTTATAAGAAAAAGTTGAAGGCTTTATATCTTCCCTATCTATATTCTTATTTAAATACGAGTTTTTTTTTTATTTATTTCCCATGTCTATATTGTTTTATATATTATGAACTGTCAGGACAATTTACAGTTCAACAATATTTATTAGTATTTAAATGTAAACTTATTTTTAAATATATAGTTATTTATGTATTTTTATACCTCACTTTAAAATATTAAATAAAACAGTTTCTTGTTAAATTACAGTTAATATTTAAATAAAAATTATTAATATAATAATAAGAAAGGAATCTCATTGACTGATCAGAATACAGAATTAGGTACAAAATTAGGTACAGAATCTTATTAGTGTAAGTTATTAATAATACAATTTTTGTTATTGAATTTCTGATAAAAGCTGAAAAGAATATTTAAATGTTGTATATTTTTCTCCTAAGAATATATTACATTTAAGAAGAATTTTCAGTCTCTTTTTTTGGCTACTTTCTACATGACTAAAGAATACAGCATGAACATGTAATAAGATAACCTATCTATCACAATACTGCAAAATTATAACTAAAACATTATTAATAACAGTAACACATTGTAGAATTCTACAATTAATGTACTGTTAATTAACAACACTTAATTACCAATTAGAGAAAAATACTTTTATCGAATTAGATTTTTCTTTTTATCTGAAATTAAAGTTATGGCAGCCTCTAGTAAGCTATTTTAAGATTAATGAGGAGTTATCCACCTTTCCTAAAATGTAAACCTGACCCTAAGCAAATGTGATAATACAAAATGATCTCAAACTTAGTTCCATTTGGAATAAATAACACAAATTCATAACTCTTTCCAAAATATTCATTTTAAGCAAATTTTCAAAACAAAAGTTGTTATTTCTTTGTCAAGCCTTTTTAAAATCCATAATGCAAACTGAATAATAAGATGTATGATAACAATAGTTATCATGAACGACAGTTGCTACATTGTTAAACTTATATTCTGTAATTTGAAAAAGAAACAACAATGTTTTATTTCGAAAGTATTCTTAAAAATGCATATTTTTTAAGAGTTATGAACTTCTTATACGAGAACAACAGATAGCATCAACATTTGAACAAGAAGTCGCGGAGAGAACGTGAAGCCTATTTTAATATCATATTTTCTATTTTTCTTCTCTCATTTTTCTTTTTTTTGGAATTCATTAAAATAACATAAACTTATATAATTTAAAATAAATAAATGGAAAAACGTATCATCTATGTTATTATCATGAATTTTAAAAAATAAGAAAAAATAAAAAAAAAAAAACAAACAATGTGCAAGATTTAAGAAAAGTAGAGTGGAGTTCTTGCAGGAATTCCTTGTTGATTTCTGCAACCGTTTTTGATTGTTGGTTTTGAGCTAGAATCTAGTTTTCTTAATTTTCATTAACAGTCTAATCAGCTTCCTTGAATTCGAGGTTTTCAATGTGCTTTAAAGCTAAGAGCTGCTAAAAACTTTTCAATTCCACTTCTTTGTTCTGAAGAAACTCTTGGGAAAGCTGAAGCTTCGCAAAAATGGGTGTTTCAAAACAGTGCTAAAAGATCAATTCTCAGCTGCTAAAACCACAGCCACAACCACGGATAAACAGAACAATTAGGGAAAACCACGGACACACTTTTATTATGCATTAGGAAGGGACGTGAAAGTAATTGGAGAAGTCCACAGACATTAGAAAGGGAACCAAGATCTGTTTAATAGTCAATTTAACATCAGATATCTTGATTGGAAGCCAACCAACAGTTAGAAATAAAATTGCTATGATAAGTACAAACCAGATAAGCCGCCATTTTTACTGAGTTCAGTGTACGTTTTTTTGGCGTTGAAAAAATATATATACCTTATTGAAATGTATGCAAGGTTGGCATAAGCATTGCCACTGTTAGGTTTATATGAAAATTTAGAGTACTGTTTACAGTCTTTAGAAGTTGAATTCAATTGATTGAAGATGCTACAGTGACTACACATCAAAATCATCCCATTGTTGCTTTAAATTTTAGTTGTACTATTGTAACACTAAATAATCATACAAAAATGAATTTTTATACATGATTTTTTGTATAATTATATTTTAAAAAATCATCTATAATAATTAATTTATAAAAGTCACTTATAGCAAAAAAAAATTAAAATAAACGTTGAAAGTCTTTTCTAAATAAAACATTAAATTTTTCGTAATAAAGCCTTTTTAGATCTTGTTATGAAACCTTTTATAACAATCATTTTTAAATAAGTTTTATAACAATATCCTTATATAATAACATTTTTTATCCTTACATTTATTGATTTTTTTGTTAAAACAACATTAAAATATTGGAATTAGTTTAAGTGTTTTATGTTTATAAGCTTTTTAGTCATTTACAAAAAAGTTCATTCATAATCTGTAATAGATCAAGACTATCCTGAAATAAGCACTTACTTAACTAGCTGAAATACTTAAACAGCTGAAAATTTAGTAAAAGGTGAAGGTACTCAATTACGATCTTTATCCATTTTCGTGCAAATGTACACCATAGATAAAAGCATAGAAAATAGTTCGTAGCATCATTCTAACAGTAACTGTTGTTGAAAGTGCTTTAGCATCGTAGACTGTCCGCGCTTCCTCCAATTCACAAAACAAACATAACATTTTTTTTCTTGAGGATTTTGAAAGTTGGAAGGTGATATTTAATTCTTTTAATCTTCTCTTTGTTTCCTTTACCAGCTTCAAAGGAACTATTAGAAGAACAGTTAATAAAATCTAACATCAACAGAAGTTTCCACAAAGTTAGTTTGTTAACTTCCTTGAATTATTACCGATATTAGAGTGGTTTGTCTTGTCTTATGTAACGAATCTTTTGACTCTACAGCAATCTTTAAGTGATACTGGTCGGTAACACAAAAGAATACAATTTACTTAGTTGTCTCCAGAGGCATCTCCTAACCCCTTCTGCCTTCTTGAAATCTCTTTTTTTTTCAACTACCCCTAGAGCTTTCATTGCTCAGCGTCTTTCAAAGTGTATTGGTTGAAGTTTACTTTGTGATTGTGGAGGCGAGCAGGTCCAGGGACTTGTCTTGGCCAAAGAGAAGGTTCCCGAAGGGTGCGGCTTCAAAAGGAATCCGTCCAGGATAGATGGAAGAAATACGAAACGGATTGAAAGAAGCAGAAAGCTGATAGCGAAAAGAAAACAAAAGTCAGAAAAGCTAACTTGGAAAAAAAAACAGAGTTCAAACAAGATATTAGTTCCTGTCTCTTTTCAAAAGGGTGATTGAATTTCGGTGGTAAGCCGAATCGAAAACAGAATCTGGACACAGAAAAAGAGTTATTTTCGTAGATAAATTTTACTTTCAATAAAACTTCATTGGAATGTAAATAGTTCCCAATATTTTGGAAATTCGTTTTAGCAAGTGAAGACAACGGAAGGTCTATTTCCATAATCAAAGAATGAAATCATCTGTATTTAAGGAGTGTCTCAAAAACGCGATCTCAAACTAATGTATTATTGGTGACTTTAAAATAAAATTTATGTACAAGATTTCTCAAACTTCTATGCTATAATTACAGCGTCAACGTGCGCGGCTATAGAAGGGACTTTGTTTAACCATTTAGTTCGCTATTGATTATTATGAGACAAGGCTTTCCTTGACAACTTCTATACAAAGACGTCAAAGGTACTTTTCATTTAGTTTCTCCCAATTAGTGCGTCTGGGCTAAATACGTACTTCCAATACGCATTAGCATATCCAATTAATATCATAACCAAAACATATCCATTAGCAAATCCAGATAACATGATATCCAAAACATGTTTACATATCCAGTTAATAAGATATCCAAAACAACGTATCCAGTTAGCATGATATCCAAAACATGTTTACATATCCAGTTAACATGATATCCAAAACATGTTAACATATCCAATAAAACATATCAAACTTCCTTAAACCTTGAAGTTTGATGAAATCGTAGATGTTTTCTTCCATCTCATTCTTCCATAATAAAAAAATGCATTAGAAATTATATTTTTAGAAAAGGAAGATTAAATACAATTGCAGAATTTTATTGTAACGATAGCACTAAAAAGTAAAACTTTCATGTAGAATAACGTTTATATATTTTTTTTAAGAATTTGATGAAAGAATAATTAACTGACCTTTAGAAGTTCCAAAAATGAGAAGTTTCAAATTATTAATTTTAACTGATAATTTTTGGAATGCAAAGATTTACGTTATTTAATTTTAATGTTTCAACTGAAAAATCATCTTCTAGAAGCTTCTGTGGTTTGGCATTTAACAACATGTTACAACTCGATACGAACAAGTGTTTATTCTTTCATTTACTTCCTGTTTTCGTTCTTGTTTTAGTTTTTTTTTTTATTTGAAAAGAGGGTAAGAAGAGACGGATGAAAAACGTGTTCTCCAATAACTTTCTGCCTCCAACGCGAAGCCCGTAGGCGTCGCAGAAGATGGCGAACCCAGACAGGGTCTCGTATCCATGACAACGGCACGACAAATGGCATCTCGTTGGTTTTTCATAAAACCAAAAGACCATACTATGTTTTCCCGCCATTAATTTTCTTTATCAGCAGTGCACGTGAGCTGCACGTGACTGCCACAAAATTTGTCACATGCAGATTGAGGAAACGTGACATGGATTGCTCCAGACTACTCACGCTGACAACCCCACCTTCCGCAATCTTCCGGGAACCACATCTCATATCACTCTTGTCTTTCTTCTCAGCATTTCCTTTTTGACTGACCTATATAATACCAAAGTCATTCTCATAAAGTTTCTCGCATTTATCAAATAATGCATTATGGAAAACTGGTTAAGGAAAAGAAAATTTGCTCAAAACTGCAAGTAGAATAAAGAATTAAAAAAAAAATAGTAGTTATTAACTAAGACAAAAGGTAAGAAGTAAGTCTTAAATATAAAAAAAAAATATTTCATACTATTTCCCACAGATATTCAAACTGTCTTAGGGCCCTTACTGTCTTAGCAGGTTTTTCACTGCACCCATAGCCTAAAGAAACTACTTAACAATAAGGTCCAAAGAACTTCCTTAATACATATTTGAAAGAATAAAATGAAAAAAAAATATTTTTACTTCAATCTCGAAAATTTGAAATATTTTGTGTCGTCCGCGTAAATACAGCGCAGTTTGGGAACCGCTGTCATACACTACCTCTCCAAAAAATTGAAATACTTATCAATATTTATGTGATGTTTTAATGATCCAGCTTGAAGTTGGAACTTGATAAGTTTTCTATATTTTACTGCATTTTGCTACTGATATCTATGTTTTTATGAAATTGAATTTTAATTTAGAAATATAAATTATTGTAAAATGGCATAAAGAAGCCAACTAAAAGGGAATTACGGAAACAGAATATAGTAATAGTTTGTCCCACTCTCTAAAGAGGCAGAATTTCAGGTTAATGCTGATGAAAGCTGTCATTGCTTAGCAATATAAATTTTAGTGAAAAAATGATCTGTCTTACATCGAAAGATTATAACTGAAGATTAAATTTGAAATGAAATTAAGTAATAAAATCCCAGGTTTGGACTCTTTTTGATTGTTAAGCTTAAAAAGGCAGTAATTAAGGTATAATCTGTGTTTTTTTCCATCTACGCCTCACGAAACAAAACAATATAGAAATAATTGAGTGGATAATTAAAGTTTTCATTGAGCAAATTGATTTAAACTGTCTGTTATTTAATTATTATTATATTACATAAAAAATTATTTTTTTTTATGTGAAAAGTTGCTTTTAGAAAGAACTTACTATTCTAAAAAAATTTAAGCAATTCAATCTACAATCATTCAGAATACAATTTTTTTTACAGACAGTATAAGGATCAATAAAACATAACAAAAAGGTAGATTGCTGAGATCTGAAACTGCAGATGCCAATTTCAAGAACATACGAGTATGATTAAGCAGAACCATGATGATGCATCAAAAGATGTAATTAATGCTTCGTGCTTTTAAATAAGACACGCTTAGCTATTACTAACTCAAGAAAGGTTACTATATAATAAAGAACTTTTGCTTATTAAATTTAGCTTAAGTAACTGATATATACCCTCTTTCTTTTCTTTGCCGCTACTAAAGATTAGATAGATATTGAAAAATGAGGTCTAAATAAAATTAGATCTAAATTTCTTTATGTATTTTTATGGATATCATTTTTGATTTCTCAATGTAATTCTAATTTCGTTAATTAATCCGACATTTTGTATTGTAAATAGCTAGATTTATGTTATAACTCGGAATAATTAATAAAAGAAGATATAAGCAAAAATTAACAAAAATACTCCAAGTAATACATTAAAAACTTACATAACTCAATAAAGAGTTATGTAAGTTTTTAATGTATTACTTGGAGTATTTTTGTTAATTTTTGCTAATTTGAGAATTGAATCTCGGGTGAAGAGGGTTAAATATATATTAACGATCAAGAATATGGATTCTCTTCAAGAATATGGATTCTCTTCAAAGATAATTTTTCAAAGAACTGGAGTGTTGATGAAGATGGAGTTTCTAAGATAAATTTGTTTGAGGATGGAATTTCGTAGCCAATATTTATTTTTCGATTTGGACATTGGTTTTAAATGAAAAGACAATTTATTTTCTTCAGATTTTGGACGAAAAGGACAATTTATTATTTTATTTCAAGAAAAAGGACAATTTATTTATTTATTTTTGAATGAGCATGGCACGTTTTATTGTAATAATGTAAGGTGCATGTCACGTTTTTTCGTTCTGTTACGAATTTTTCCATATTTATGATTGTTAATAGTTATTTTTTTTTTATTATTATTTGGGGAAGAAGACCATGTTTCTTTTCCTTAAGGTGTAAGGCTCGTAAAAGAAAGGTCGCTGAGACTTTCGAAATATAGCCAAGATGGAGTTCTTTTGTTTTCTCAATAAAGAATTATGTAAGTTTTTAATGTAAAAGAAGATATAGTTGGTATGCCAACTTTCGATTACCCGAATGGAACCCAAGAATAGTAATAAAGAAAGTAATTGATGTTGTTTTTTGCTATTTTTAATTTAACGTTTTACTTATCTGCCGATTTTGATTCAAATCAATAGCTATGTTGACTTTAGTAAGAAATACCCATCATTAAGATTTCAGCTGTCTAAGCTAATACTTTTACAAGATTTCGAAATTAAGGAGCTTCAAAGAGCTACTTACTATTATTCTCTAGTTCCTTACCTAATGGTCCGATTCGCATCAAAAACAATAGGATCTCCTTACACAAGCCTAATCCTACAGTTAGAATGTCAGCTTTATCGAAGAAATGAACTCTCAGTTTGCTGAGCTAATTGAAATCAGATTTCAAGCTAAAAATACATTCTAAGATTTTTGTATTGTCTACGATTTGTCTCCCTCGTCATTATTACTATGCTGATATGAAGACACTTCGAAGCGTTAAAGAAAAAATATGTATGTAAAATTTTCATAACAAAATACATCTTTATATATTTTGATAATCTAAGTTTAAAGTTAGATCGTTAGTAAGCTAAATACCAAATTTTGTGGAAATCCGTCCAGCTGTTTTAATGTTGTGCGCTTTCAAAAACAAAAATGTCCAAATAGTGTTCTATTCGTAAGCCAGATCAACAACACATTTTAGCATTATTTACCTTTGCGCTTTGTTCTGTAAAAATAGTATTACTTTTTCTTTTTAAAGAATGACAGTATAGATATGGGTGACATAAAGATGGTATGATCTCGATAGGAGCTTTAAGCCTTGGTAATTTCTTTTCAAAAAAAAAGCTCTAAATGGTCTCTAACTATGATGCCTATCACTAAAAGGACTAAAGTGAATTCATTATAGAAGCAGATAGAATCGTATTGGCCATAATGAGCCACTCATTGATCAGTTAAGTGCACTCAGAATTCTATGTGATCCTATCTGTCTGCTCAACTAGTGAAACGACCTGAAAGAGATTGCTTCGATAAGGTGCAGAATAATTCGGTATACAAAGCACCGGCAACACACCGCCCAAATCTACAGCAGTAAACATCGTGTGAGCAAACGTTGAAGCGTTCTAAGTATTCGAGAAGACCACTTTGGTTTCATATGCTAAAAGTGGTTTTCCAAGGCGACAATATGGAAACGAGAAGATACTGAATTCTGACAGAAAATCAAGCAGTTCTTAAAGCTACTTTTCAATTGGAAATTAAGGTTCATCAAAACAAGCAGCCCGTGGGCGTTTATGTGTATCGCTACTAATAAATTTTGATTAGCTAAATGGATCTTATCGAATGGGATTGACTCACTTTTCAGAAAATGAAATACTTATATTCAGTATATAGTATGATTTGAGTGTAAATATATGCCTTTGGTTTTACGAAAAACGAAAAAAAAAGGTCTTAAGAAAAAAAATTAAGAAATAGAATTTTGAGGAAACCGTATTTGAAGTTTTTCAAATTTCTTATCTGTCTGCTATAATGTTACGCTTAAAAATTTACAATTAGCATTACCTATCTTCGTAATAATATCTCAGTGGATAAGCCACTGAAACACTGAGTTAACAACAGAATTCTGTATCCTAAATTGTATCGGAAAGTTTAAAAGTAGGTAAATAAAATACCCAAAATTCACAATATTTATAAATATTGCTGTGTTTTATTCTGATAAAATTGAGCTGATTCTGGTCATTCTTCAATTTTTCTATCGCGATTAGGAAGAGAGAGAGAGAGAGAGAGAGTAAAGAAAAACAGAGGACCCGACATATACTTTTCCGAATTTAATATTTAATTACTTGAAAATTCCATTAGTGTTGATATTTACAAATCTGTATGATACTTGTATATTAAGTGTATATATATTTTTAAATCTGCATAATACTCTCTATCTTTCTTACAGCGTTTTCTATAGTAAATTAAACATGTAATTATCAATGGGTGAGAGCAAGTGCTTATTAAGTGACATCCAAGAACACATGTTTCACGCTATTTGGCGATCATCAGCTAGGAGTTGTCACCAGTAAACAGCGAGGTCTCGGTACAGAGGCTAATAGGAATACATGTCGGAATCGCAGTAGAGCCTCGAATGCAAAAATAAACAATAAACATTGAGAGCGGCGGAATGCTGGCACATTAATTTCTTCACTAATATTTTGTTAGTGAGTTTTCTGTCGTTTATTTTAGCTTTGGAGGCTCCACTGCAATTCCAACGATAAACATGCCTAAACATTCCTAATTGTTGCAATTACACCATTGACAGCACTTTTCATGACTATCTAGTGGAACTGATGGATTTTTCAAAATGAATTAAAAAAATAAATTATTTCATTTCATTTTAGAATAAAACAACACATTTTTTTCTATGAAACTTCGAAAATGTAAATCCTAGCATCAAGAAACATTATATATAATGTTAAAAAAAAATCCTCTTTGTTGCCACCATCTTGACTATACAGTGGCAGTTGCTCTGCTTCCAAATTTACACCATTTAACTAAAATACAAAACGAGCTGAATATGTCTAATTACTCATAATTAGATATGCATTTAACAATCAAAGTCGCTTATTACACAAATTAGAACCAAGGGTTTCAACAATAAAAAGAATAAACTATGAAATGATGTTTGCAAATGCAAAGTCATGTTTTAATTTAAATATTTACAAGAATTTCATCACATTCAAATTAGCGATTCTAATTAACTTATCAAACCATTATTCACTTAAATTCACAAACATATTTGAATCATCAACTGAAAATTAAGTCATTTTAATGAAAATTTTTCCATATTTCCAGGAATTATTTTTTATTATTATTCCATGCTTTTGTTCTGTTCCTGTTAAAAAGTTTGAATAAGTCGTAAACATTATTCGAATACCACGAAAACAAAATGATATCTTTATGCTAATGAAATTGCTGTACATGGTTAACTTTATTAGAATAATGAGGTATTTTAATTCAGATAAAACCATTCAAGTCAATAGCTATGTTAAAATAGTGGTTAACTAGCATGGGGGGTTACTGTAATGTTTTGCTGCAACATTTGCAACTCTCGTTAATAATGCATTGAAAATAAATAAAACACAGTTTTGAACATAAATTTATGTTCGTATAACTTTAATAAAATAACTCAATCTTAAAAAGATAAAATGTCCTAGAAAGTTTAATAAGTGTTTTTTGTTTGGATTTTTGTACTAAAGGCGTCGTTTTGTCACTGTCGAAAAGTGCCCTCCAATCGGGACCCGCACCTTACAAGAGAATAGATACTGGGGTGGTTTTCCGTTGCCTTCCGCAGGAAGCCATGATGGCCAGGCTTCAGACCGAAGAGAAAGTGAAGAGGAGGCTGACAGACAACGAAAGGAAATTGAAACAGCTAAGCTACGACCGGGATTCGAACCCAAGTTCCGACTTATTGGTCTCGAAGGGAAGCCGCTGTCTTTGAACGAGACCTCGCCCGAACGGCCAATAATTGGCTTATATTCTTAGAAAAAAAATCCTCTTGCATGTTGAACTCAATAGTTAATAAGGGAGAGAGAAAAATCGTAAAACTTAGTTATCCCTCCTCAATAATCAATATGTCTTCTCACATTCGCAAGACTTCTCATCCATGAAAAATTACCTGTATTCTTTCACTCAGTAGGTCTCTGAAAATTTCTCGTAAAATCTTGTTTCTTACCTTCTATATCATAACTTCTTCTCCTACTACATAACAGTAATTGAAACATAAAGAATACTGGAATACTGGACATTACGGGTGAGATTATGGAAAACGTAGCAGCGTATAAAAATAACAGAAGAAATATATTATATTGGGCAGATCATCATGACCTAGAAACAAAACACAATCTGAATCCTTAGCAGAAGTCTTAAACAGAATCATTTTATATATAAACATTAAAAGTTTTCCTTTTAGTCATTCAAAAATCATTTTATAGTTGAATCATTTATAGTTGAGGCAATGATTATTAGAAGTTTTAAATGAATAAACAAAGATAGAGGAATGAATGATTGTTTAGTAAATTTGTTCAAACAAAATATTAAAAATAAACAGAAATACATGTAATGTATGCAATTTTTTGTATTGTATTTTTCAAGCCCTATTGTTATATTTATTAAGCATTAATTTTGTGTGCTGTTGTTTATTATTTTGAAATTTCTGAAGATTTTTGCCTGAAGAACATTGACAATATGTAATAAAATTGAAATATTTAATACGTAATGACTGAAAAAAATCCCATTTACAATATATTTGAATACTTAAAACATGATTGATTGATTGATTGATTAGCCAACGCCAGCTCTTGGCATTTCTGCCATTAAGCGCCGCGCTGACCAGTAAAGATGAGCCAGAAGATAGATACCAGTTTCTGTCGTAGAATTTCGTGAATCTTCTAATTCTTTGCAACTATACAAGTGCTCCGCATTCATAGAAGGTTGTTCACAAAATAAACATTTATCAGTAGTTAAAACTCCTATTTTAAATAGGTGAGACGCCAGATAGTCATGGCCAGTAATACGACGGAAGACTGCCACTGAAATAGGTCTGGGAAGATTTCTACTAATGGGACCAGAAGAAATTAGTTGTTCCCATTTTTTTCCATCAGCAGCTCTTCTATTTTCCATATCATAGAATCTATGTACCGCAAAATTTACTCTGGTCTTAAATGAAGATAGGGATGGTACTGCTACAGGTTGAGGGAGAAATGTTCCCAATTTGGCTAGTTCGTCCGCTCGATCATTACCCTGTATACCCACATGACTTGGGATCGATTGTAGTATTATTGTCCAGCCTAACTCTTGCAGTGAATTCAATTTTTTTCGACATCTAATAGTTATATCGCAATCAGTACGATGATTACAAGCAAGTGCCTGGATGGCGGCCTTAGAATCTATGAAAAAAACAGTTTTTTAATGTGTTTTAGTAACTGCTAAAAAGTCCGTCACTCTTTCTATCGCTGCAATTTCACCATCATAATTACTGAGGGGTGCTCCAACAGCAAAATGATCTTCAAAAAACTTGCAGTAATATCCCGCTCCCGTAGCGCCTGACACTGGATTAAAGGATCCGTCGGTGTAGACATGAAGCCATTCATGCTCAGGATACCTTGTATGGATTGTTTCTAATGTAGCTTGTGTTAATTCCTCAGTTAGGGAGAGTGATTTAGGTGTATTATGTCGTACTAACTGTAGTTCTGCTGTTGGTAATCCCAATAAGATTTCTGAGGGTAAAGGGAGGTTCTTTATTTCTCTAAATTGTATATTGTATTTCTGTGTGATATCCTCGATCTTAGCTATCTATACTTAAAACATTTGAATACTTAATATGTTTGAATATCTATACAAACAAGGATTTAAATTTCCATATTTCATTATTTACGTGCTACACTTTCAAAAGCCTAACAGAATTTAAAATTAATAAACAAGCAAATAATAATATTCACAATAATAGCTTGCAACATACATAATTTAAAAATCAAATAAAGTAGTACAATCAGTATTTTCTTGCTTTCTATTAAGCAATTGTAAAGAATATTTTTGTAATAAATAGTGCTTTAATATTACTAACTTACATTCCTGTTTGAATAAGCAAGACTATTTTCTTCCAATGAATAACATGATTAAAAAAGTTTCCGATAGGCGCAAAATTTACTAATAAAATATAAATAATAACATTTAAAATCAAAAAATTGGTTGTAAAAACCAATATTGTGAAGGTAATAGCGGAACAATACTTAAAAAGAAAGAGTAAATGATTTTCATAGAAGAAGTGGAAGTATAGGTAAAATGTTATTCAGGCAAAGAAACATACTCATAATATTACTGTTTAAGATATATTAAATGAAATATTATAAATCATAAGTAGAAGTAAAACTGAAATAATAGCAATCGGATTTTCGCTGATCCTGTTGTATGGTAGCATCCTTTTTGTTATTTTTTAAATGTGCGCGTTATTTTTATGATTAGTACGGTTTTAGAGAAACACTCACTCCCACACGTTAAAGTTGAATTTATAAAACGGTTTTTAATTTATAAAAAAAAAATTGCATTAGTTTTTTTATTAAAAATGTAGCAGCAATTCAATTTCGCTGTATTCCAAAATGAAAATTCATTATTTAATTACCCAGTACTCTATTATTTTCCAATGAAAAATCCATTTTCATCCATCGATGGATCACCGGAAATTAGAATTAGAACTCAGCAGGAAATTAATCTGTGTTATACATTCCCTAATACGTTCTATCAAAAGCAATTTCTATTACAGAGTTAACTGTCTCTTAGACATAAATGACATAATCTTTTATCGGCGTCCGAGCGCCGTTAAGTGCAGTGGTTTGGACGGAGCTCTTTTCCCTAAGCATGTGTTTACATAACTGATTAATTGTCCGTTTGGGAAGTGGAAAACATGGAAAGGAAAGTGACGTTTCAATCGGGGAACACACCGACATATTTACTGCGAAGAAAAGCTGGTATTTCTGGCAGGCGTTCAAAGCTCTTTTTCGCAAAGGGACTGGTTTCTGTAAAGTACCAATCTTAGTAGCGGATTTTAACTGCTGATCTTGTATGCAATAAACCGTGGATGTGATTGGAAAAACGTCAAAAATTGATAGCAAAGATCTGAACAGAAATAACTTAAAAGTGAAGAAGGTTTGTTAGATGAAAGAAAACTTTACAGTAAATTCTTAAAAAAGAAAACAAGAAATAATGAATTTAGGGTTGTCTTTTTTAAGTTTTTTTTAAGCCTACTTTTTAGGACAGTGAGGCTTCTGAAGTCTCGATGTTCGAACGTGTTAGTCCCGTTCGAACACTAAAAATTTATAAGCGTTACATGGATTGAACCATAGCTAAGACCTGCAGACAATCTAACATCATCATGTTTGAAGTTATCTCAAGTGTTGAGAAATTAGAAACGTAGAAGGCGACAGAAATTCCCGTAGAAAAGCATTGAAACCGAAAAAAAGCGATTTCAGTAGATGTTTTAAAACAGAGAATATTAATCCACTTAAATGTTTGCGCGAATGGTAATATAATTAAGCTTAATTGACAAGTAATATAAGTTTTTTTCGAAAAAAAAAGGAAAAAAGAATCTCTACTCTTTGTAATATTTACTATAATATCCATTATATCCATGTTTGTTTTAAAGAAGAATTTTTTTTCCTTATTTTGACGAATTGCACAAACTTCAAACAAAAGAAAAATTAAGGACAAATACACTACATTTACTTTCTTGTAGTATTTGGAATTTACAATTTAAATAGGAGTCTAAATAGGGAAGACTATACGTCGTCTGCAAATACCTCTCGCTCAAGATTTCCAATAACTGATTACAGCTGAACCACTCGAATTCTTGTTGATGTATTCTTTGACGTCATATCCTGGGTTATTTAAACGTCCTCATCAGATTCGAATGTATTGGTTTTGCAAGGCGAAGGTGACATCTTTTTCGTTTCTCGTACATTCAAGGCTCCACGACAAGGGATGTTATACGAGAAAAAAAAAAAGAAAAAAGATCGAAACGCATTTCCGGAGAACATGCTACGCCCTCTGCATACCAGCCCCTACTTTTTTTTCTTCTTCCTTGAATTCCCATCCCGGTTTCTGGTAAATAGATGTTTGCAACTGCGCGGTAAGATTAATTTCGTCTAACACGCTTTTGGGCGCCTTAGCTGTGATTGGCTTTCGTCTTGGCAACAGTAGCAGAATAGACCTGATACAGGTGCCATCACCTCTATGGTAAAAGAAGCAAGTAATATTCAATGCCACAAGGCATAGAGGCCTGGAATTAGATTCTATTTCAGGACGTATTCCGCCTGAATAGTAATCCAATCCCGTGGTTAGGTTGACGAAATGTTGATTTTCTTTTACCAGAGCTGATGATAATCTTGCGCTATTGAAAACAGTGGTAACGGAAACAAGCAATTGAAAAAAAAAAAGAAATTAATTTCAAAAAAAAGTTTCGAAGAACAAAAAATCTACTTAGAATATATATATATATATATATATATATATATATATATATATAATTATTTTTTTTGAAAAAGTAGTGAAAATGACAACTTTGTTCTATACTTGCCTCTTAGACAAATTAGATATAATAATTGATGGTATGTTTAAATTGTCACATTACAAAATTTTATGAGTTTAAATTTAAAATTAGTCAAAATTTCCGAATTTCAACCCTCATTGGCTACCTTGAGTTCGAATAGAAAATTATAAATTATGCTTTATAAAAATAACGGCAAATTTTTAACGTTATAATAGACAATCAGACCACGGCCGCACAAAACAAAAACCCTATTTTAACAAAGTTTAACATTCCATTTGAGAAAGAGGGTCGATTTCACCCTCGAAAATATGTAATGATGTTAATTTTATTAATATAGTTTTTTGTTTCGTGCGATTGTGGTCTGATTGTCTATTAGATTTCAATTCAATTTACAGTAACAAGATTTCCTAGCTTCGAGGCATTTTGGTGAAGTATTATAATAAGCAAAAAGAACAAAATAGTCATAATAAACATAAAAAATTACAAAAACAAGAACAATTACTCGTTTCTCACTCAAACTTCAAATTTTTACTCTTATTTATTGCTTACTTTACATAGATATAGATAATGTTAAACTATGTTATTTTTTTCAATAGTAGTTAAGCAACTGAGGCGAATATCTTTATTACTGAAGGTGTTTCTGAATTGAACTCTGACCTATTCGTCATATTATATCATTCTTATCTTATTTTTTTAATTTAATTTATTTATTTACATTTTTACCCTACTTTCCTTTAAATATAACAAACAGTTCTTTAAATCAGTCTCTAAATGTTTGTGTAAACTACAAAATAAGTGAAACCATAGAAATATTTCAATTCACTAATGCTATTTCAAATTGTAAGGAATTTAAGTCACAAACAAGAAAATGTAAACAAGAATTTAAAGCCTACTTTATCTAAAATGTTATTTCTTAGCTATTTTTTTTTATTTTTGATGTCCTGAAAATTAAAAAAAAAGACATTTGTATATTTATAAACTACATTTATATTCCTATTACAATAACTACTGATAAAAAAGAACACATTTTCTACTGTGTGATTGGCATTATTTACTCAAATTGATAAAACCGGATTTATTTTAATCGTATATCAAATCCCGTTTAATGGATTAGCTAATGGGTTAATTCTGTAATTTGTGTAAAACATCGAGATATTAAAAGAAGTAGAATAGATTCTTTGTTTAGATTTCAACGCTTTTCTAAGGGAATTTTTGTCGCCTTCTCGTGCTAATTACTGAACAAGAACCCCTTGAGGAAAGATTTAAAAAATAAAAGTTAATATACCTAATCCTTGAATATGCATACAAAGCTTCAAGAAGATCCATTACCCGATGAGAAAAATATTAGAGGAAAATACATAGACACAGACTGATATGATGAGTTTCACATTCATATAAGAAAGCAATAGAAACTGAAAAGACAATTTTTTTTATCCTTTTATCATTTTCTCCTTCCCAATTTTTAACTCCTACCTTTTTTCTCAACACAATCGATTTATCTTCACTATCTTAAAAAGGAACTAGAAGCCTTGGATCTATTGTAATTTTTCCCGATGCTACAGCGAAATAAACTCAATTAAGTTTATTGCACTTTCCAATGGAGTGAATGAGAAGTCTTGGAAACAGAGTTTTAACAACTTTTCTCTCAACTTTTCAAGTTTTTTTTTGAAAGATCAAGAATAATTAAAATGGGAATTATAACTGGCACAAAACTAAAACAAGCAGAAGACATTTTGAAAAACAATCCGTATTATTTATTGCTATTTAAGAAAATTGTTTGTCTCACCTGGCATTTACAGTGAGCAAAACACTGTGAAAACGTGATAAAATGCAAAGATGTTTGATAGTTTTCCCTAATTAGACATTAATTCAGCTACGGTATCTCACTTAGAAGATGAATTTGGTAAGACAGAATATTTGGAATTCCCTCATCTGGTAAAGAACACAGGGGAATTAGAGAAGCAATTTTCAAATGGTTCTATCCTCTCGAGAAACAACGAATCTATGGTTGTACTGATTCTTCATTTGATAGCACTGATTTAAATGACACTTTCGCGAATGTTAATTTGCTGTGTATTTGAAATCAAACTGATACCAAGGCAAGAAGACTTAAAGAATTGGCACAACTGTTAATCGGGCGTTGCTATTGTATAGAATTTAGTTGTTATCTATAATTAAAATTTCATTGGCATCTCTCAGGAGCATCACAAACACAAGACCAGCAATTTTATAACATGCAGGGACGATGTAGCTATTTATAAAAATAATTCGTACAAAGAATATTTACCTAAGATATATTTTTTATAAAGTTTTTACTGATGTTTTCGAAAGTGTTTCTGTGTATTTTATTGAAAACTAAAATAAACTTTATTTACTTTATTAAATTTACGACCATGACATAGTTTTACAGTTCAAAAATTTCACAATGATATGTTTTTCATTGAACTCATTAATTGAGACTTGAGTTAATTGAAGACAGATAAAATTTTATTTTTTTTCTGTAAAGCACGACGGGAATTGTTCTATTTCGTTTAACGGATTAAAGCACAGAACTTAAAATAACGGATTTTTTTGAAGAAATATTTTTCAAATGTACAAAATTCAAATAACTTGAATTTAAAATTGTAAAAAATAAAATCGTAAAATCAAACGTCATCGAAATATATTTTAAGATATTCTTGTTGTATTTATTGTTATTGTAATCGTTGAGGATTTCATTAAATGCAATTAAAGTGAATTCTGACTAATTGTGAGATACGGTTGTGTTAGAATATAAATTTAGTAAAATTTATATAATGTTGTCTTATGTAATTTTGTTAATTACAAATGTTAATAGTAATAGTGCTTTGGAAGAACAAAACCAAAAGAAAAGAATGGAGAGTTATAATCAAGAATCGATCGAGAGAGCCCATCAAAAATTCAGGAAGCGCTGAGTCATGTCTGTAAACATCTTCCTGCAATGTAAATTTCTTGTCTTTACATTTTTCTTCTTTCATTTAGGTAACCAATGCACAGAAGTTAGTTAAGTGATCTGCCATTTACACTTCAAGGTTAAAGCGAAAATATTAACTTCTTCAACTTCTATATCTAACAAAGCTAGTCATATCCTGCTAAAATTGGGATTTAAGTGGCCTTTTTTTTCCTTTAAGCAAGAGCACATAAAATTTACATAAAATTTAGAATTTAAAGTTTATTAACTCACATTTTCTGTGCATCAACATTTTTACATCACTGTTGAATTATCAAAATATAGCTGCCCAATTTCCATCTGTTAAATCATTCCTGAATCACAAAACTTCCCTCATCCTCCGTGCTGTCCAACGTTGGCCGACATCGAATCCCATTCCCTTCATATTAACAATTACATACATTGACTATTAAAATTTATGAAAATAATGTTATATACAGTTATTTTCTTTGATGATTCTTGCCTTGAAAATTCTTGCCTTCAAGAGAAAAATTCGACCCACGTGCTTTTTCTTCTCTATAGAAACTGCGAATTGAAAAGTATTTGTGCATAAAAGAAGTGATCCGGAAATAGCACTTAGAAAAATGATACGCTACAACGACTCATGAGTGAAGTTATGCGTAATTGTACTTGGTGCACACCAACTTTTAATTTGAAGATCTGTACAGCCTCGATTACGAGTAGTAGCTGATCAACTGACAACCGCTTTGGTAGAGCATCGGTGCACGCCGACCTTAGTCTTCCAATGTATTATTTTTTTATTTTACAATTAAAAATTCAAATATTTTACACTTTGCCGTAATCATACTTCGATTTTCTTTTCAAATCAATTACTGTCTTGTTTTCACAAGCACGAACATTTCTAAAAATCAACTTCCAACATCATAACAGCTACAACCCCCCAGAAAATTATGGAAATCTTTTCCGAAACATCTCTTTGAATAAATTAAGTATGAATATACAAATATTTAATGTATTAAAGCCATTAAGACTTTTGAATCTTTTAACATGGATAAAAGAAATCTTTCCCAAAATTGATAAATATTAAATTTCTTACAAAGAACCTTTCATTTATTTAAGCTGACAAGGAAAATAAATAAGGCGATAATATAGGGATGAAAATTTACAATTATGAATGCAAGTACACAGAGAATACTCTATTAGGTTTCCGAATTACAAGATTTAACATTCCTGTCCCTATTAATAATTAATCTAGTAAATATGATAAATAAGCAGCGCCTTCAGAAGTTGGAAAATGTTGTTTCCTGTAACCAGTAAAGAGTCAGTCTTGATAAATGAACTTGAATTTTACAACTGTTGGCATATCAGTTAAATACAACCCCACGTCGGATGTAAACAAAGGCAGGGCTACTATATATTACCCATCGTTCCTCGGAGGCCTTCCTAAATTTGAGCTTTGGGAATTGAGGTCTGGCTTTAGTCTGATCATGCGCACTGCGATTGTATCTCATCTCTTGGAATCGTGTCAACTACAACGGGTTTTGGAGACAACCGCAGTGTAGAAACATCCCTGAACAACATCGACAAAAGCCCCAAGTTACCAGAAAGATTATCAATTAAACTAAAACGACTCCATTTAAATCAATGATCCAGCATTTATTAAACACTAAGTTTAGACAGTTTTTAATAAGTCTACCAAGGAGCAATACATATATTTGAAAGAATTGATATGCTATACAGTTGATTCTTGTTTGTTTTTTTCCGAGAAAAGTGAACCTATCTCAATGTGTGTGCATGTATATATGCATGTATGTGTGTTGTATGTATGTAGCAAAATCCTCTAATAACTTATAGAACTGCAGGCTCTTCTTGAAACTTAGAATGCCTAATTTTCCATTTGAAAATTTTCCATATTGTTGCTTTTTCAGAAATCAATCGGAAAAGTTGATGAAAATTTCTAATAGAAAAATAATTAGAACCCAAATTTTAATTGATTTCTTGGTTCTAATTAGTTTCTATGGGGATTTCTATCGACATCTTAAGAATGAAATATTATAAAAACGTAATTCTGTCTGTCATAACACTAAGTTTTTCCAATTTTGTGACCAAACTATAAGAGATAGATTGGACATGCAAATGGATAAAATGTAGATCTTTTTAAGACAAACAAAATGCTACAAAAATCTTTCGAAAAACTTTTTTGGTTTGCAAGATCGCGGTTTTTAAAGGGTCAAATTTTGACTTTTTCTCAATTTAAACGAAAAGTATAAAAGTTGTAAGAGAACACTATATTGAGAAAATGTTGGTATTTGAAAGTTCTATCGAACGATTTATCAGTCATTCACAAACGTTTCTGCGTTTGCAGGATACCTGCAAAAATGTGTGTAGTGCAACCCCAGGTGTGTGGTGCCATCCCGCAATACACCTGATGTAAGCGGAGAAGGCCACAACGGGCTGGGAAGCCGTGTATTCTCCGATCTCAATATTAATTTGCTAAATAAATAAAGTGTCTTGTTTTAATGCTATATACGCATGGGTTCCAGAGCGAAGCGACGGTACCCAGCTAATACATTTTAATAATTCTTAATAATTTACTTTAATATGAATAATTAATTGGATGATGAGAATTTCGTAATGCGGATACTAAATGAATTGTATGTTATGTCTCTATATTTTACAGGTTCTAAGGATGGAGCTGATGACGGCAATTGAGATTTCAGGGAGTTTACGTCTACATCAATAAATCAGGAAGATTCTAAAAGAAACGAGTAAAGCATCCCAGCTTTTTGAAAGATTTCCTTTTTACTGGTAATATCGCAGTTAAAGAACTGTTTCCAAAGATGTCTGTAAGAAATCTTTCTTTCCAAATTGGTAAACTGGTGGAATTTCTCAGTTGCATTAAGATCGTCTTTGAAGACAAAGTTTCCGATCAGAATCAGTGGAAAGTTTGTGGATGCAGTGAATTCGATCAAAGCTTGTGATTGCTGTCTCAAGCACCACTCGCGCTAAAGATTAGGCTTATTCTAGAGTTAAAGTCTGTCTGCTGAAAGAAAGCGAAGAGTTGTTCCCAATACTTGATATCTAATGTGATAATATCTCCTTTTATCCTGTTTCGTTTAACTGGAGGATTTTTTTTTTGTTTCTCCATGTAGATAACGGTATCGTCGTAAAATAAAGCTATAGAATTGCAATGGGTAGTAATAGCAAAGTCACAGATGGCAAGATCAGGCCAATCATTGCTCAAGCATTTAAAGACTATTTAAAGCATAAAAAAAGCGCTTAAAAAGAATTTAAAGATATACATCCTTCTAGATGTTTTATTGCAAAATCAAATTGGACTGCATACTTGGAATTCGAGTTCAATATAGAAAAAAAAAACTAATTATATTTTAGCATTTATTAAAGGAAATATCGTTGTTTAAGGTAAGACTGAATGGTAAGACTGCATTTATTCTATTAATGATTTGTAGATTAAAAAAATTAATAACCATATTTTAACCATATTTTTAAGATTCATTTGTTCCTTACTTATCAATTTTTAATGATTTTTGGAAATTTAGATAATCAAAGCCTTTTCAGTTCAGCTATATCAAATTCTAATTTAATGTCTCTTTTTTGTAATATTTTTTTATAATTAAATTAAATTACATTTTAAATTAACTATAAATTTGCAATTATTCCAGATTTCTTAATTAGTGTTATTTATAATATTATATTTTCATTTAACGAATATTCCTCGTTGATTACATTACCTATTAGGACAATTTTTTTAGCAGTATAAATTTACGAAACAAATTTTAATATGGCGACAATTAGAATTTATTTTAGATATAACTTTAGAATATGTTGATAACAGTACATGATTAGTCGTTCCTTTTGTCGTTCCTTTTGTAACATTTTGTGAGTGGTTATTTTTCTGTTTTGATATATGTATGCTGCAAAACTCGAAGAACTAAAATTGTATTCAAAGGAACCTTTAACGTGTGTATCTTAAATCATAATTAGATCAACACACATGAAATAAGGTATATTTACAAATGAAATGTTGAGCGTATCGAAAGTGCTCGCACTTCAATTGTAAATATACCTTATTTTATACTTTATGTGTGTTGGCATATTTAAGTTTTATAAAATTTTATTCATTTCAACTTTTTATTTATTTTTCTGAAATGAGTAAAACATTAACACACAGATGTAGGAAACAATAATGTACAGTCGGACCTCTATTTAACGAACCTCTATTTTGCGAATTTCTCTATTTTGCGAACTTTTCTTTGGAACCAAGAACATTTTGCTAATTTCTTCGTAAAATAACCTCCAAATAGCGAAGTGCATTTTCTATTTAACGAACTTTTTCGTGGTATCTATTTTTTTTTTCTCCTTGAAATGTTTTTATTATCAATATTCCCTTAGAGGAAATGAAAGAAATGTGGATACAGCTGAGGGAAAAAGAAGAAATTAACGATGATGTGCTGATTGATGATTATCTTTCACTTGATTTTGAAGTTGAGACCTCGGAAACACTAACTGAATCGGATATTTTGGACAGTGTGAAAAATAAAAACAATACAGCTATGAATTGCGATGAAGATGATGAAAATGGAAATGATCATGATGCACAAATCAAAAAAAACCTTCGTATGATGAAATGCTAAAATCATTTGAAACAATTTGAAGAAAATACTGAAGGGGTTTTTGGTGCATTGCAAAGATGCGAGACGTACTATAAGAAAAAACAGTTTTTCCAAAAAAAAAAAAAAAAAAAAACTCAGACAAAATTAATAGACTTTATTAGTAAAATTTAAGTACGCATGTGGTAATGTATGCTTTAAGTCATTAAAATTATTACTTTTTTTAATAATATTGAATAATAAAAGGTGAAACTCTATTTAACGAATTTTCCATATAACGAACTTTTTTTCGGGATTTAGCGACTTCGTTAAATAGAGATCCGACTGTATAAAAAATTATACAAAATTCTAAAAAAAATATATAAAAAATTCTGAAAAAAAAGAATACTTTATATAAATGGGCTTGAGATCCGGACGCTTCGGGCCTAAACGGATTGTTTTTTCAACGGTAGAATAACAGGAAGAAAAAGTTAACATTTATAGTTTGAATATTTTTGGAATCTTGGGAAGGGGTGTTCTCATCTGGGAGCTGCCAATCATTGGGGAGGGGGTTTTCAGTTTGAGGTGAAGGTCGTTGGTGTTGTTATAGTGTGTGACTTGGTCCATTCGGTGTTCGGGTCGGTGTTGTCCAAATTTCCTGACCGTTCTGTATCATTTTTTCGCTGGTGCGTAGGGGTAGGATTGTTCGGCTGTATTCAAACCTTCCCAAGATTCCAAAAATATTCAAACTAACTGTTAATCTTTTGTATCTGTCTCTCTACCGTTGAAAATGATAATCCGCTTAGGATCTCGAAACGTCCGGCTCTCAAGCCCATTTATATAATGTATTCTTTTTTTCATATTTTTTACTATGCATTTTTTCCAACATGTATGTATCAATTTTTACTCATTTCATAAATATATTTAACTCACATTAAACTCAAAATTAATATTTATTTTTATGCACTACAGAAATGTCTTAAAATCCCGGGAACTTCGGGATAAAATCATTTTAAGTGAACATTTCTTTCTTAATTTTTCATTTGAATTACTGTATACGGAGAACCACTTTCTTGTTTAATACTGAATTGGTCACGTGTAAACAACCGGCATTGGACAGATTTAATCTTAGTCTTAAAAAATTTGAAACAATTGTCGAATATATATATATATATATATATATATATGTTTTCAATCTAATTAGTAAAAATTAGGTCCCATAGGGATATTTTGATTTTCATTATATCTGTAAAAAAAACATATACCGGTATCGCAATTTATTATTAGGATTTTTAAGAAATTTAAAACACTTTGTAGGCCTGATGTCATGACTAATTATTAAAAATGAACGACCTGGATTTTATCAGCTTATATTTTACATTTGTAAATTTGAAATTGTGAAAAAAAGTATATAGAATTTCCACAAAATAAGTCAAGAATTTTAAAATTGTTTATTTGGTTTTTCTCAATTAGAATATTTTTTAACGTGTGTTTTCTAACAATATTTAATTCATATGTTCAATTTACACACTAATTCCATTAAAAAATTATTTACAATTAAAATTAATCTTGCTGATGATGGGGATCATGATATCCCCGAAACTACAGGAACTTTTTTTAATAGATTATTTAATTTTTTAATGGATTATTTAATTTTTGATTCTAATTTTAATTGTAAATAAGTTTTTAATGGAATTAGTGTGTAAATTGTACATATGAATTAAATGTTTTTATCAATTTGGAATGCAGAAAATCCAAATTAATTAACTGATATTTAATAAATGTTAAATATTAATAACATTTAATATAAAAGTTAGTAATTGCTTTTAATTTTCAAACTTGTTCCGAATGCACAGACATTCATATTTAATTCAGAATAGAATTATTTAGAATTGAATGTAATTCAATTCAAATGTAATTCATCAAATTATATATATAAATGCATATATTTAATCAAATTTTAATACAACTTAATCATATGTAAAATTTAAAAGATTTTTAAGGAGACAGGTTTGACTATTTAATCCTAAAAATTAATGAACATTTTTTTTTTTGAAGAAACAAATAATAACACCTTTTTTTTACTTTTGAACTGATTTATTACAAATCAGATTACTTACAAATTACACAATCTTATAAAAACTTCTTTACGATATTATATTATTTATTATTCCTTCAATAAAATTGTATACATAAGAAATATTAATATTAATATTATTAGTATACACAAGACTTTTAACTTAGAAATTAAATTTAGAAACAAAGTTTCTTCAAATACTTTTGAAAGCTTAAAGTACACTTGAGTTTTTTTTCAAATAAACTCAGTGATGAGAATAAAAGAGAAAGCACTTAAATGTAAATCAATGTTAGGTGTTGTTGAGTTGCTAGAATGATGTGTACATTAAGAAACTGTCAACATGTCTAAACAATCATTGGTGTCTGAAACTAAAATTAAAGTTTTATCTTCTTTAACTTCTGATTTCTTGTTTTCGAAATTAGCATAACTAAAATTGTTGTTACTTAGCATAACTAAAAGATGAAATCCACGTATCTATTTTAACACATTACAATTTGTGCACAACAATTTCCTGTGTAAAGATATCATTTTGTAAAATCTTGTTAGATATATCAATTTACGTGAGCACATCGTGTGTTTGATAATGCATAAAAAGCATTGATCGGTTGAGGCATAAAAAGCTGAAGGAGCTCCTTCACTCCCAAGAATTTATTTGATTCTTTCCAATCGAGTTTTCAAAAAAGTCTTTGTACTGAACTCTTTAAAAATTATTAAATGATTTCCCAAATAGTCTTGTCACCTGTTGTATTATTACTGATTCCAATAATCCTTTAATACGTTCACGTTGGAATTCTAGCCAAATTTCACCTTCGGGCTCAATTCTAGAACTTGGTACCAGCTCAGTGCATTTCTAAAGAACGCCTTCAATGACAGAAATTTCATTAAACCTAGAATTCCTCAAGGCTCCAGTGTGGAACCACTTTTTTTCGGTACCTAAATATTTCCAGAAATTAACATTTTTAACATTTAACATTATAAAAATAACATTTTTAACATTTAACATTATAAAAATAACATTTTTAACATTTTTGGAAATATCTTTTTAAAATTTGTGTGCGGATTAGCTTACTCTGACTTTTTTATCTAGTTTGTAGAATGAATCAGACGATTTTGGGAATAAAGATACGCAGAATGATTTTAACTTAACCTGTAAGCTATTAATCCTAATAGATATTTTATCCAATAATTATTGGCTGTCAACAAGAACTTAAGCAATTGGTATAATTTTTGTGTAGCATACGTATATTAATGAAATATTAATTGTAAATGAAAAAGCTTTGACTTAGTTCTCAATGAAATCTAATATGATATACAGAGCTTTTAAACATTTACATACCGGTATCATTCATAGACGTAACTTTGCTGATCACCCTACTAAACCTACAGTATGGTCCTAATTTAGTTGCAGATTTTAAAAATTCATCTCTCTGACAGAAACAAAATATAATGATTGAAATGGGCCTTTGACATTTTTTTCCACGTTTAAGATTTAAGCTGGCCGAACACATGACAATTTTCTTCAGTATTGATGGTCAATTTTATTGATATCAACCGTTTCCATCAATAAAAATGATCAATATTGACCAATATTGACCATTTCAAGAAAATTGATGTTGATTAAAAAAAGATCAACTTCACTTGTCAATAAGTATTGATGGTGCGCGAGCGAATCACATGAACGAATGAAATCACGTGACAATGGTAACGTACAAGCATGGCGCCTCTTTGAAGATAGGAAATGCACTCTGAGCATTTTTTTTTGAGAAAGAAGGCATAATCAGCAAAATGGGTCTGCCAAAAAAAGATAATCCGAACAACAATATTTGGTCAATTGATCATGAAAGACGGAAATAAACTGTATGCAACGACGCTCTCTCTAGCTCTCCCTAGTGCAGGACGAAGCGCCGTGAAGCATCAATTATCAGACCAATACTCGATTAGAAAAAACTGTGTGTTCGCGCGCGATATCAACTATCAATATCAATTTTACTCAACCTCCAATACTGAAGAAAATTGTCATGTGTTCGGCCAGCTTTACGATCTTAACGACAACTACTTTTCTTTTTCTTTATTGATACCGTCACAAAATGTAAAGGGTGGTGGGGGAGCTCTTAACAAGGTTCTGTTCGTTTGTCCGTCTCCACGTCTGTAGCCCAAACTAAAAGTCGGACAAGCATGAGTGATAGTTCATTGGAAAGCTAACGACTTGCAGAGATGGGAAAAAGGAACGTTTCGGTCTGCGGTCACTTCTCGTCTCACAATAAACAACCGAAAATAAAACATGTACGGGTCTTTGTCGTTATACTATACTGTGTAATAGAAACCAGCTACGACTGATAGTAAATTAAAATGAATGCATTGCTAGGAACCTAAATGAATGTGATTAAAGGAAGGCTTGTTGACTGCAAGTCACATTGCGAGAAAAAATTCTAGCATCATTTAGCAAATGACCTTGACCGTCGGTTTATTTATTTTTTTTTTTGATGAGATACATTTGATGTTGTCTCTGTTTCGTGAACGCGACAACACAATATAAAGCTGGTCGTGAGAAAATACCGTCCGCTCAAAAAACTTCCCACGTTTACAAATACGGGTACACGCAGATAGATCTGCCCTGTCGGACATCTGAGATTTACAGGGCAGCTCTCCTCCTTTAAACACAAAGGAAGTGCTTAACATTACACACAGACAAGACAGATACGGAAATTATGTAATAATTTCTATTAATAATAAAATGGTTAGGATGGACGATGAGTAAACGAAGGATATTTAACAAACAATTTGAATGTCCGCATGGCGTAATGGATAAGGCGTCTGACTTCGGATCGAAGATTCGATTCCTCTCGCGAACGTTTCATTGAAGAATTCCTATTTTCTCTTTATAGTTTCCCAGCAAATTAAAATTATTTTCCAAACATAGTGAGGAGCGTCACGTTACAAATCAGACAGATCTGAGAAACTACATTAGAGATCTATATTATGTATTATGTTATTTATATGATAATATATACGTTATTATATATTATCATTAAATTTTCTTATCCTTTGAAACACTTTCTAAGTGTATCATAGACTTTAATACAAACAGAATGTACACGTAAAAGAGAAATTACAACTTGGATTGGAAACGAACGTGATAAAGGGGATGTTCACTTCCACATTCTCTTGTGTCACATTCCATAGGAATGGCTCACTGATGGGATAGAGAAATTATCCTTCGTTCATGTTTCCGCCATCTTCTCTTTTCCGGTTGAGTAATTAAAGAAAAACATTGAAAGCAACAACGAATGATGATTCTCCAGAGGATAGAAAAAAAAGCGAAGAAATCATGCAAAACTACAGAGATAAAAGGCGGATCGGATTGAGAACCCATTTGCATTCCGAGGATTCAAAACGTGTACCTCTTATCTTTTGCTGAAGGCAATCAACTTTGGCATTCTTTCTATCTTTTTCTTTCATTCTATCCCTTCTTTGGTCTGCGCTGGAGAATAATCAATACCAACTATAATGTAAGGGATTAGTAAAGATTTGGCGGCATAGATTAAGCAGAAACCAGTATTTTTAATTAATAAACAATCTTTGAAAGTTAATGAACAACCAATGCGAGACTTTCCCCAAACTCAAGTAATTTTAAACATTAAAGTTTCTGAGTGATTCAGCTCACAAAGTTTAGATCCTAAATAAGCCTTTCTTGATCTCAATAAATCAAAATTTAGTCAGTTCTAAGCTTTATATTTGAGAAATTGTCTGAAAGTGAGAAAAACAACATAGTAATATTTAAATTACTAAAACCAAACAATAGTGTTACGGACTAACATTTATATCCAATCTTAAGCTATCTTATAGTGAAGACGACAGTGAATGAAAGAAAAAAGAAAATCTACTGTAAAGATTATTCTCCTAATTCCTGTTCTAGCATTCAAGTCAGTCAAAAACGAATTAAATGGGAGCAAATGATTATTAGTAAATCTACTATAGTCTAAAAAATACGAATAAAACTAAAGTTTGGAGCAAGCGGGAATTTAACGGAAGGAGCGTTAAGTAAAAACGATACTGTAATTATAAACTGTTCGCCCTATTTCATTCATGAAAACATGATCATCCTTTTACAAATTGTTATTCGAGATATAATTAGGAAATAACTAATTAAGTGTATCTGAATAATACTTAACCTTCTCCGCCCGAAATACAAACAACTATGCACTTCCCCTCGCAATTAACGTAAGCTAGTATATACAAAATACATTATCAATTCTAAAATTATTTTTTTTCCTACATCTATTGGATCTTTGTAATAATACTAGTATATTAAGTACAAAAATAAACCTGTTCAGTGTAATTTCTGTTGTTTTTTTTTATTTCTGCAATCCTTAAAAGAATAGTGTCAATTACTTTTACCCCAAAACATTGTTGTATCGGGTTTTCAGTTAAAAAAGATTATTTTTTACATCAAATGGTATCCTAAAAATACGTCTTTTAAAGATGAATTTTCAAATTTTTTGAGGGAGATCCCCAGGACCTCCCTTCCCCGCTATGCTGGGGATATTCTACATTCACCAGACCCCGCCAGTAGTCAACCGGCATGATGACCCTCCTCCCCCGGTTTGATTTACTGAAATGCGTTTGGATTAACTTATTGTGAAACCCTTGTCTTTGCTTCCAAGGAAATATAGGATTCTTTGAGTGAGATCTTAATGTGTGTTCCAAGTTGGGAAGTAATTATAAACATTACACACAATTGCACATTTGAATTTAAAGCTTTATGAATAGAGACGAAACTAGTAGCTGTTTTTAAATATACAGGTTGATTCACGAAGATATGCAGCAACTTCGGGAGCTCATTCTACATGTAAAAGTAAAGAAAAAAAGTTATATAAACATA
>JAFIDM010010028.1:56959867-56977371 GCA_023159025.1 Thereuonema tuberculata | reverse complement strand
GAAATCTTTCGCTAGCCGTAACTCGATACCGAAGCATTTCCGGACCTGGGTTTATATAACTTTGTTTCTTTACTTTTACGTGGAGAATGAGCTCCCGAAGTTTCTGCTTATCTTCGTGAATCACCCTGTATATTCAAACGTGCAACTGTGTGGTAATTTTTTAATGATGTCTAATTGTTTCTCCTGATTCAGTTATTTATACATTCAACGAATACAGGGTGTTTCTGTGTCACCATCTTGTAACTTTTGAACCACTGGATGAATCTTCTTGGAAGTTTGCATGCATATTCGAGAAGTAGCGACGATTTCATTTCTCCCAAACGGGTCCTTGTCAAAAAATTAATACGAGGAGACAGAGAATTCCCATGGAAGAATCATAGGAATCTAAACAATGGATTACATTTTTGTTGATCTTCTTGTCTGAAAGCAGTGAATATTTAATCCTGAGTCTATTGTACATAGTTCGTTTGTTACGGTTTCTTAATCAGATTTAAAATTATTCTGATTTAGAATATTTAAATACTTCTCATTTAATTCATTTTTTCATAGAATGGAAAATTTGATCTTCTATATTCAGTAAATGTTATAATTTGAAAAATTATAAGGTTTTGTGTTATTGTCGTTTTGAAAACTGTAAAATAATGTCCAAAACCGGAGATTCTAATCAGTCCCTCGACGCATGCGCAGAAGCACTGTTTTCCTGACATTTAGTTTCGACGTTTTGAACATGGTTAAGACTTATGAACAAATACAGCTTTTAAATAAAAATCTAAAAAAAAAAAATAAATAGGAAAAAATAATGAATTAAGTTCATCCTGAATATCAACAGAGGTATGTTGATATTCTGTCTCGACTCCTTAAATAAACAAACATAAAAAAATAACCCCTATGCGCTTTCATCTCGCCGCACGCCAGGAGGCAGGGCACCCAGAACGAATCAACAAACCAACGTTTGCTGTTGGTGTCTGGGGGAAACTGCATACGAAACATAGAAAAAATAGGCTAGAGTCAATATCAACCCACTCTGCCAAGCCACAAATGCCTTTTCCGTACCAATAGAAAATTCGCTTCTAACGTGGTTGCGGTCGTTACTCTGACGGACTCAAAATTCGATTCTTCGAGAAAACCAAGTTCGAAATTTATGTTTATTAAATTTATTTATGTTTATTTAAGTTTATTTTTTTATCTTTAATTTGAATAAAACATGTTTGAAATAACTTTATATTTTTTTCAAAAAAAGCCATAATATTATATATTTGTTTATCTCCCGGCAGATAGCCGAGCAGTCTATTTCCTTACTAGAAACTCTTCAAAAGAAAAGAAATATTTTGGATATTGTGGGAAAAGAGTATTTTTCTCAGTCTCTTATTATTATCAGAAGATTCGGATTTTATTTAACGTCCTTCCTCCTACGCATCTTCCTTCTATGCGTCTTGCTCAGTCTTGCTCAGTCATGATCAGCCTTGATTAGTCTTGATCAGTCTTGGAATAAATAACAAACTCATAAATTCGAGATTGGGAACAAAGTGGATTCCAAACATCGCAAAAAAGACCGAATATAGAAAAAAATTGTTAATTGAATATGCAAACTTGAATTCTTTATGAAATCTGGACAGAGATTTTTATGATTATTTTTAATATCAAGAAAATGAATTGTAAGTAATTTAAAACTGAATCTCGCAAAGCTGTACAGCTTCTAGTTAAATCTGTGCAAATAAGAATCGTTAATTAGAATAAGAATCTATAGCGTTTGCAGTATTGTTAAATGTTATGTAAGCTTCGCTGGTATACCAAATACATATTTTAAAACAAAAATTCTGATATAGATATTTGAATTTATAAAGAATTTGAGACAGCTTATAATGTATAGGTTTACCCATCAATACATAAGCCACGGAAAGTCCTGAAATGTGTATAGACGGTGCCCGACTTACGACGGTTCGACTTCATGATGGCGTTTGATCTTCCGGACTGGCGACAAACGATACGAACTCTGTCGTGATGTTAGGCATCATCCGCTAGACTAGGCTAAGCTTCGATAGGTTAGGTGTAACAAATGCATTTTCGACTTATATGAAGGTTTTGTCCCTAAAAGCCCACGTAAGTCGAAGAGCATCTGTGTAATACTACCCCTACTTCGAAATCACAAAATATGTAATTAGTTACTAAAAGTATTGAATCAAAAACACGTCAAATTATTGCTCTACAAATTATTGTATATGATCACTAACTTGATATTACCTTGTGAAATGTATATCAAAAGTATGGAAGTACTTTTCTGAGCATCCTTACAAAGCTACACTAACCAATAAATAGTTAAGACCATCTTAACTAATAAAAATTAAATCACCTCGCCCCCACTTCATACAGCGACAGACAGCATTCCTATGACCAACAGCCGCACACATAACGAGATGAGAAGTCTTAAGCATTAAATACATTTATGATCAGCTTTCTTTATTGATCATGAATTTCTAATGAATTTCTTAGGATGATATAATATTGGCTCTTGGCTTTTGATGCAAGAGAAGCCGTTTGCCATTCCTGACTTAATTACGCATCAAAACTATCTCCTACTAATATTTGATCTAAACTAAGACAGCAACAACTAAAATGATATGTTACGTAATAACTTTAATTAAAAAGAATTCTTCAATCTGAAATACAACTATCCAGTAAACTGCGTAAAGAATATAAATAATTAATGAATAGAAAACACAGTTGAACAAACTCTTATTTAAACATTATCATTTTTTTGCGGCGGATTATAAAATACGAGCTCGTTGCGGTTATTTCTGAAGTGATGAAGGCTAATACCCGCAATGCATTCGTATGTTGTAATCCGACGCATTACAATGTGAGGTTGTATTTTTTCTTTCAATAAGAGATTTTTCAACTGTGTTTTCTATTCATTATTTAGAACTACAACTATTAAAAGCTGTTTCTATAAAATCAACTTTATATTGTTGTGACCAATTTCAATTTTCTATTTGCAATGCATTAAGAAAAGTCCATCTTTATTTTTCAATCTGTTTTGGAAATAGTATTCTGATGTTTACTTCTTGGAGCAATGGACTCGCCCATTTCCGTTTTTCTTCCATCCAATTTCTCGTTTCTTCGATATCAATCTACATTTCAAGGGAATGGAATATTTCTTCGTTTTCTTTTTGAACTTCGTATTTGTCTGTTCTTGTATCAAGTATTATTATCAATTTTCAAAAGAAAATATGAAATCGATGACGCCAAATGTTACATCGACAACTGTTTTAACTCTGAACTTAAAAATAGGGTTCTTTTAAATTTTATTTTATTTTTTCCCTTACCTGTAGGCCTTTATTCTATGATCTGCAGTAAGCTATATGCTTAAATATCATATATAATATCGTTACTGTATATAATAGTAAGTATTTATAAAAAAGATTTTCATTTTCCTTTTTTTCTAAATTCATAATCATTACTTAAATCTTATTTTCTATTAATTTCATTTATTTACCTTATTATTTATATCATTCCTACAATTCCTGAACCACTTAATGTTGAAAACAGCACTGCTTTATTTATTTTATGTAGATTTAAAACCTTAAATGTATGTAGTATTAATTACATGTACTCATTATATACAGTATATTCAATAAATTACTATAAGTTATTATGTGTTTGAAGTATATATCAGCTATGGCCGCGCGGTTGGCGTTGTCGCTATAACATTGGCCTCTCACCTCTTGAGTTTCGGTTCTCATGTGGGTTTCGTGATGGTGGACGATCCGCGCTGGGCAGGTTTTCTCGGGGTTCTCCCATTTCCCCTGCACTTCTCCCACCTTACTTCTTCTCTCAATCTGTCGTTAATTCTGTGAGTTAGTACAATAGACCTCCGGTCGCAGTGGCATCCCTGCCACCCACATTACCCACATAAATGTATATCAGCTATAACTACGCATAGAAATACACATGTATGCTGGTTTACTATACGCTTTTGTTCAAAAAAAGTATGTTTACCTGTTATAAGTGGATCATATTAAACAGAACCTTATGTTTTAAGGAATGTATATGTTTAATATTTGACATGTAAAAGGGATATCCATAGATTTAACAACGAATCTTGACTCAATAAAATACGATATTTTTACACTTAAAATCACTTTCAGAATCAGTTCAAGATTGGAAGCATAAAAACAATTAGCTTCACTTCAAGAATGAGAAAATAAGCATTGCTATTGCGATGGAGAAAGAATATTTTTGTTATCTCTGAAATAATTTAGAGACTATTACTATGACATTCAATGTTCGTTTAAGCGATTATAACATGATCAAAAGAATAAACATACTTGTGTCACTTTATTCATTATATCTCAATATTTACATCTAAAACAACTGTTCATTTTCATAAATTCTGTAAAAAAAAAGTTAGGTAATACTTACATTTTGGAAGAGATGTAAAAACAGCAAAAATTCCTTACCTGAAATTATAGAAAAAAAAATTAAAAAGTGTCTTTTTGACATCTTAAATTAATTTAACAAATAATATATTATAATTAGTTTCAGATATCTTGATATTTCTGTTCAGTGGTTAACAATCGTTCTCTTTACACTAATCGGATAAATAAAAACTAATAAATAAAACTCATTACTATAATTAAGTTCAGTAACTTCATTATAAGAAGACATTTAATGTAATTTAAAGTTATCGTCTGAAGTTTCCAGGTATATTACACGAACTAAGAAAACTTCTAAGCACTTTAGCATAACATTGAAGGAATAAATTGCGAAGTTGCATTATTAATTTCCTCAGGAATTCCCAATTGATTTTGGAATACCCTAGACCCCTGCATGAGTAACTTAGCAGAGATATTTTATTAAATGCTATCTCAACAATATGTTAACGACTAACTGTCAAGAAAAAAACTTTAGATTTAAATTAACCACTGTACAATTGAATAACTACTTTTCTAAACAAATATAAATAATAATGTACAATTCTACTAGGTATTTTTTTTTATCTTTTATTTGGTGCTGATATTTTGATACGAAACATTTGGTGTTTTGATACAATAGGAAGATTTGATACTTGATATATTGGATATCAAAGATTAAGATTAATTGAGGTACATTATGGACATATAAATGTAATATCTTAAGTTAAGTTAAAGTTAAAGTTGCGATCAGGCCCAGAGGACCGCGCAATGCAGTACTGAAATATATTTCATGTTCTTGAAATATGATATGATTGTGTTTAAAGATTTTATTTCTGAGTATATTGTAATATACTGGGTTTTTCTAAAAGATGGATTAATGACGTATAAATTGGACATGAACAATCTGCATACTAATAAAAAAAGGAAGTTTCAAAGTTTTTTAACACAGGTTAAAAATGTTCAATGCCCCCCCTCTGCTGCATGGCAAACATCTAAGCGTGTACGACGAGTTTGGCTACCGCTTAGATGTTTGCCGTGCAATAGGGGGACACATTGAACATTTTTAACCTGTGTTAAAAAACTTTGAAACTTCCTGTTTTTATTAGTATGCAGATTGTTCATGTCCAATTTATACTTTATTAAATACAAATTAATTAAATTGGGTCCATCTTTTAGAACAATCCTGTACATTTATTTTTCATCTTTTCATTAATATTAAAAATATAGCATCAGCAATAATTTGAATAAAAAGTCTTATGTTAGTTTATACATAATAGAAAATTAAGTCCCTAATACAAGTTTCTTCCTCTTTTCTAAACATCACTGGAAATTAGTAACTATCAAAAGAATATTATAAGTTAACAAAAATTTAATAAGACAAAAAAGTAAATATATGAAGGAATGGATTGAACTCTCTATTTGTTGTTCAAATTTAATTCATTCCAGTTATTAGATTTTAAATTATTTACTTGAAGGGTCATGCATAATTTAGAACCAATTCGTTTAATATTATTAACCAATGTGGAATTAGAAATCGCATTAAATATGTAATTAGTTCATCTAAAAATTGGTAATAGTGCTGTAATTTAGCAAACTCGTTCGATTTGATAATTAAATTCCGTAATAGGATTGACTTGAGGTTTCCTGATTCGAATCATTCTGTCTCCTAATTAAAGATACTTTTTCTGTTACAGTAAACAAAAGAAAATGGTAAAATTCACTTTATCATATACCAGACATCTGGTGACTTGGTTTTGTTTGGTGTTAGGATAAGTTTTGCACGCTTAAGGTTCGAAAACCGGATTGTATTTCCCAAACCGGTTGATGGGTTGTGACTGTGTACGTCTGCTGCCTACAGGTGTATTTAATTATGGATGGTGATAATGACAGGGAAGTGTGTGTGTGTGTGTGGGAGGGGGGATCATGTAATGTTTCGATAGAATTTAAGATTGGGTAACGTAACAGCCTAAGCGGAATTGGTGGAGTTCCATCGATGTGATTAGTGCACAGATGGGTCAATGTGATACGTAAATTTAAAAAAGAAAATTAATACCAAAATGACAATTCAGAAAAAAAACAGAAGATATATTTCTGTAAGTATCTGATATAGGAAACTTACATTAATACCTACTTAATTGATAACAAGTATGCTTAAAGAACAGGCATGCTTAAAGCTATGTAAATTTATAAGAGAAGTTTTAAGCGCTTTTATATCATTGTAAAGAAAAGAATAAATTAAATTTTAGAATTTGAGTTAACAGTAAAGGTAACTCAAATAACTATTTATTATAGAATCGCTTTAATGGCTTATGATTTCTGAATTATGATTTCAAATGATATAATGAAAATATCAAATTAAAAATGAAAGGTAATTGTGAAATTAGCTTTTCTTGTGAATTATTCATATTAAACTTATCAGTACTTATATTACAGATATGCATTATTATAAACACACCTAATAGGACTGAGGAACATTTAAAAAAAGAAAGAAAGAGAATGATTCAGTAAGGTATTTTTGGTAAATAGAACGGGCCAAAACTGCCCAAATCACTGATACTAGGCGTATGAAGGATAATTAAAAACAGCTTAGTCGAAATTTAAACGATAGAGGGTATATAATGCTTGACATACTGATTGCAAATGTATTTTTTCTCTGTATCATAACAGGGTCATCGTATTAATTCAAGTATTAATCATGAAATAATCGTAATGGCTCTGATCTAACAGAAGAAAAGCATGGATCACTTTCAATAACTCAACAATGATCTACAGAAACTTTCCTCCATTCTCTGACATTAAAATCGAATGGGAAAATCAAAAATCAGACACAAAAATAAGAGCAAAAAACGAAATTCTGATAAACTTATTGTATTGTTAGATATAAAATTCATGAAATTCAGCATAAGATTTAATCGAATTAGGCCTTGAATGCAAATTATTGTTATAGCCATTCCGGCTTAGCTTGTGGTCTTGGCGGCGGAACCTGGATTCGAATCCCAGCACCGGCATGGATGTTTATTTCCTTTTACTGTGTTCGTCTATCGCTTCTTCACTTTCTCTTCCGGTTTGAAGCCATTGCATAATGGTTTCCCGATGTTCCAAAAGATAGATATAAAAATGATCTCACAATCCACCTGGTGGGAGATTAGAGTAATATCCCCTCCCCCCAACCCTCATAAGGTGGAAGGCTTACAGCCAGAAATGGTTAAAAAAAAGGGG
This sequence comes from Thereuonema tuberculata, assembly GCA_023159025.1. NCBI lineage: Eukaryota > Metazoa > Arthropoda > Chilopoda > Scutigeromorpha > Scutigeridae > Thereuonema > Thereuonema tuberculata. The sequence continues at coordinate 56,969,740 of JAFIDM010010028.1, read as the reverse complement.
ATGAATAAGAAAAAGAAGTTGTAATTATGATACACTATAGTATTAACTGGGTTTGGAATACTTCATGTTATCAATTCGCTTTTTAATATTAAGAGAAGATGAAAATTTCGTTCCTGTTCTTGTTTTATTTTTGATTTCATATGATTTGACATATGAAAAGCAGAAGTGCTGACGTGTGAATTGAATGATGTAAGAGATGCAGACTAGAACTCCCAAAAACTTGGGAATATTTGATAAACATTAGATTTAGTGAAGAAGGTTATGTAAAGTTTTGTAAGGTTTCCTGTGGCTTATCCACCTCTTCAAACACGAAAAAAATTCTTCATTTCTGCTATTTTACTTCGGACAACAAAGAGTGATTTCATTTCGCTTTTCGATGTCGTTCAGTCCATTCAATGTTATCGGGTGTTCTAGAATATCTTGGTGGCTTGCCGGAGGAAGTCCAGATCTTTCCTTCTCTCTAAACCCTAATGATTGATGATATCACATTAACATGAGATGGATTTCCTGTCAGCAGAGACGCCTGGCGGCAAACACTGTCTATTTGACGCCTCAATTAGGTGGTTCAGGAAGAGGTTCAGAACTCAGTGACCACCTCCATGGTCCTACTGCTGAAGAACATTAGTCAATAAACTGAATCTGAGAAACGAAGAAATACATTGAACACCTTTCTGACCTGTTGCTTTGGGTTTTTTTTTCTTGAGAACAGGATTTAGTGACTGAGCTGTGAAATAACAACTTCAACTCGAACATTTTCTTTCTCTGTTCTATTTGAATGTGTATGCAATTAAAACGTCTGGACAGACTTTGTTAAAATTTTCGATACTTACGATGATAATTGATTCAGCTGAAAACAATTGCTCTATTATTTTGATATCCACCCTATCCCAACGCTACAAGTTCAATCCCTGCACTAGGGATAGCGGAACGTAGCATTAAATTGTATGCTTATAACTTAAACAAAATGAAAGGAGCAAATGATGTTCACAAAAATATTATGTATTTCTCAAAATTGAAAATTTCACTGAGTCAAGCAATTTAAAACTTCCTTTTCTTTTACTTCTTCTGGAGATCGCTGTATCCGGGATTATCAATAACTAAAAATTCCAATGCCGTTCAGCCTTGTGGGGAAAAAATGGCGGCCTGTCACAAGGCTGAGTGTCTGAACCTGGGTTCGATTCCCGGAACAGGCCTAGATAGAAAAGGAAGGAAATATCTAGGCCGCCATTTTTTCTCCACAAGGCTATGACTGAACGGCATAGGAATTTTAATATAGAAAAGGAAGGAAATATGTTTGTCGGCTTCTACTTCTCTTTGTCTTTAGGTTTGAAGCCATAATCTGAAGTTTCCATAACCTTGTGGTTTCTTGAGAAAGGGAACGGAAAACCACCTCAGTATCTGTTCCAAGAAATGTAGCAAAAAATACACCAAACTAAGTACTCAGTTGGCACTAGACCGGTAATGAGACAGAACACACACATACATAATAAATAAACACAATTGACAAAGTTGTACAAAAAGCAAATTTTAGATTTGAGAAAAGAAGTAATGAATTTTTGAGCAAATTCGACCAATATGGAATGAGCTACAAGTCATAAAAAGAACATACTTTCCTACTAAATCAAGTAAACTAGAACCTATTCTTCTAAAACAGAAATATTAAAGTATCTAATAAGCTTCTCTTTATTTATTCAGTTGAAAAGTAAACTTATATTTAGTAAAGTTTAAGATCAAAAACACCGACCATCAACTATCTTAAAAGGCAAAATTTTATTATTTGTTTAAACTCGGCCTATGTATTTTTTGAGTAATTAACTTCAGACCATCACATATTTTCAAAGTGGTCTAACAATGATCGAATAAGAAATTTATTTTTAACTAGATCTAGCTGTTTTAGGAAGTCTACTGAAAGAATATACAAACTTCTATTTCGAAGGCGTATAGGTTTTTCCCAGATTGAAATAAAATTTTTATCTCTAAAATGAATAAACGTTTGTAACGATACAGACAGATCATTTAGAATGGGTTATATAAATCAAAGCATACGATTCATTTTTCCTTAACAGAGTTTTAAGAAATGATTTGTAATGATATTCAAGCACAGAAAAAAATAACCAAAATTATTCTGTATATAACCGAAACAGCGAATTTAATTGTTCTATCTCCAGATTTCTTCTCTGTCAATCTGATGCGCATCACTTAAAACTATTCAACGCGAATTAAAACGCGTCTGAGGCTGTTGCTTAGATAGTGATACGAGGGATGATGTGCTAACGGAAATTTGCATTTCTGACACCATACACGCCTATAAACGCGTGATTTTTTTGGAACCAATTTTTTTTTTCAATGAATGTCCTTCCCAAAGCGTCATTACGACATACTGCAAATTTGATGACATTTCGATAAGTAGTTTTGATTGTAGAGTGCGTGAAATAGGTGAACTTTAATTATAGACACCCTGTTTATATATATACAGAGTGGTGCAAAAGTCTGGACCCATAAGCAATTCCTTATACAACAATTTATAGTTTACATATAACAATTGATTTACTTATTAACAATGTACAACAAATGATTTCCTATTTTTAACATAATTTCCCTCTTAAGAGGGAATAACTCTATCTTCAGCAATGTGCAAAGATCATGTGTTTCCCGAGTACGAAAATGTTTGGAAGAAGGTGGAAAGCAGTTCGAACACTTATTGTAAACTGTAAATTTTTTTATAGTTACATTTTCATAAGTACAATTTTGTAAATCAATTGTTATATGTAAACTATAAATTGTTATATAATAAATTGCTTATGGGTCCAGACTTTTGCACCACACTGTATATTCAACTGATTTCTGTTAAACAGGATACGTTTCTTATTTAAGGGATTACATTTGTTATTTTGGCATAAAGTGCTTCTGCAATTCTTCAAATTTAAAAATAAATCATGAGTTAGTATGTGCATCATGCTGAAATAGCTAGAACGATTTTTTTTATATATCGGAAAATAATAAAACAGAAATGCTTGCGTACATGAAGTTCATTTTACCGAAAAATATCAATCAGAAAATTAACGAAAAAAAATTTTTTGGGGGGGGGCTTGCCTCGCTTAAGAGATTTTTTTTCCATACATTTTTTTGTTTTAAAGTTTGGTTTTCCAAACTGCACGACCTTAATTCTATTAAAGGCAATAATCTCTTGTAACTAGATCTCGATAGATCTCTCTTCTCTTTATTTTACATTAATCATAGCTGTTGGCATAATTAAAAGAATTAATGTGAATTAAAACTTTTACCGCATTCATTTATATCGATCTACGCTTAGAAAAGTTCAACTTAACACTCCAAACCACCTAAAAAAAGGAAGTTTGCTTCAAAACTTTGAACACCTTTGAAAAAAAACCCAGAAAAATTAAGAAGTTCATTAAGGAATCTAAAGCCTACTTTCCTTAACATGTTGTTCTGTCAAATTTCTTTACTTTCCCTTCTTTTTTTATTTAAAATCGCGAAAATAACGAACCCTACATTAATATCCAAGTTATAACATCTGGTGAATACAAACAACCTGAAAAAATGAATTAAATTCCCATTAATTTAAGTTATCTAAATGGGATTAACTTTAATCATATCCAATAATGCGCTTATTAATGGATTTGCTGACAGGATTAAAGTTCATTGTTTAAGGCAATGAGAGATTAACAGAAACAGGATAGAAATGCCTTTGTGTAGAAAGTCTTGTTGAGTTCTAGGGCTAATTTCTTCAGAAAAGTTGTCAAATACAAGACAGATAAGGAACGGATGAGTGGTAGCTCAGGGTGCAAATCCTTTGTTATTGAGCATCTTTGATTTACGGTTTTTAAGCTAATACATGCACATTAAGCTTTATTTTTATAGAAGTCATTTTGGAAATAGGCTAAAAATATCTCTTTGTATTTCGAATAATAATTTGAAAACAAATGTAATAACAACAGTGTTAAAAATGCATTATAGGAAAAATAAAAAACAGAAATCCTTAAGCCAATTCTTTGAAAATGATTTTGAGGAATTTTTACGTTGAAATTAGCAAATGTCCAAGGCTTGCCTGTATCCTCGTCTCCAGATATGAAACAATTTCAAGTCCTTACAGAAACTAGCATACCTTAAAATTTGGTAATTATTGAGATCAATGAAAATTTTTAAGGGTCATTCACAACTTTCATTAAGACTGGATGATGATTAAGGGTTGTAAATCTAATTCTGTAATAGATACTACATATTACTACATATTTTCCCGTTTATCTTAATATTTAAGGAATTGAATAATGAAACCAGGAAAAAACCCAGCGTTATTCTATACATAAAGATAAACTTATTAATTCCGTTGTTCATTAAAGACTATAGATTTGTAGGGAAGTGTCTGCATGTAAACTGCATATACTATCACTTTACCCTTGATGTAATTGTAACACAATAGTCTTCATTTGGTAATACCGCTTTACAAACTTTGATTTTTTTAAAAAGATATTACCATTATTAGAAGTATATAATTAGATCTGCTTTTATAATTACGATAATATGTAGTAGTGGAGACCTTCTAATAAAAATAAATAAAAGTTATGAGATAAAGAAATAGAAAGTTCCAGCCTCATCTGACAACTTTTGAAAACTGTGCAAAGAAACCCCATAGATGTCCAGGAGTGTTTTTGTTGGCAAGTAAGGGAATTGCAAGCTGCTGGGGTCTTTCTTAAACAGAAAATAAGAAGACTTCAGGGTTTCCAAATTCAAGAAGGCAACAGAAGATTTGTCTCTCGAGTCCACCACCCAATGTCCCTCGCAATACTTTTTTATCTCTTTAAAAGACCGTTTCTCAAATGGAGGCCGGAAGTGTGTAGGCGTTAGGAACCATATTTTCCCCTTGGGAATAAGAAGAGACTAAATTATAATTCCATCAACCGCCAAAGTAATTGCCAAATTACGCTGGTGTCGCTGGAGCCGTGCCACGTCGTGAGCCAAAATTTTGGAGAAGCCTGGAAAAAGTGGCAGTGTAACAAGAATGAAGGACGAGAGAAGAATATAGGGGAAAGATTTATTAATATCTCTTCTTCATTACCCCCTTCCTTTCGGGATGCTTAATTAGTTAATCATGTTATGTAAACAGTCTCAGGTTCTAATCCCGTAAAGGAAAACCGATGTTAGGCCACTGAAGTTAATTATAAGATTACCAAAATAGAAGAGGAAAAAATAGGATAAAATTTAAAAACAAAATAATGAACTTAAAAATATTTATTAGAAATTATTATTAGAAATCGGCTACGGGGAAAAATACTTGGATTATTATTTCTTGATTAAAAAGTAATATAAAAGTCAGATTAAACACCAGTATTTAACATTTAAAAGGACATTTTACATCTAAAAGACATACATATAATTGCAGGAGATTTGAAATTGAAATTAAACAATAGATTTCTATTGAAATCTTAAAGGATGGTATTTAATCGTTTTTGCTCATCTATTAATTAGCGAGTGGATTGTATGCTCAAAGTTAATCGATTTTAGACAAAGTAAATCATGCCTAATATAAATATTATTTATATTTTTTAAGAGAGCGGAACATTTTTATTGTTTATATTGAAAATAAATATAGACTGATGTTTATAAGTTTGTTATGTCTTTATGACAGTAGAAAAAGTTACTTTCAAATGAAAGAAGATAAAATTACCTAATAGTGTCTTCGTATATCTTCCATTTTGCTCTTGTAATTTTATTTAACAACATTTTCAATTGCTAAAGAAACAAGAACTACAGTAAAATGCAATTTTCTTTTAATTTTTAAATCAAAAACAATTTCTATTGAAATAAATAATAGAGTAATTTATTTTCACTGATGGACAAGTACAGAGAGATTTTTTGTTCGGATATTTATTTGTTAGTATCTTCAATTAAATGATTGATTAAACATATACCAAAAAATATACCAAAGTAGAAAGACCAACAACTATCAACGAAAAAAAACATAACAGACACACTTTCCTTACAATTTTAGAATTTTTACAATTTTAGAATTGCTTTATAGTTTATATTCTTCTCCCAATGCATATCTGGTTTCCAGTATTACTTTTGTTACTGTGTTATTATGATTTTATTATGATTTTCCATAAAAGGCTGAAGTATTTGAATGTTATGCACTTATATTTTTGCTAACTTCCATTCAATGAAATATACTAGTTAGTTGGGAAAGTCTTGTTTTAAATTATATTCATTTTGTAATAAAGAAATATATTGAATTAAAAAATAGCAATATACCATGTCTAAGTCACAGATCCAGACTACAAGATGTATCCAATCCTTACTCAGAGATGGAATACACAACCAGAGATCAACCCTTCAGCTCCTCCTTAACTCCGGCAGATATAATGCTCGAAAATCGTCAGCAATTTATTAATTACATTTTAGCCATAGCATTATTGAATTCTATACTAAATCAAAATCAATTAATAATTTAAAACATCTTGAGCAGAAATGGCATAAACCTAAACATCTTCTACATTTTTAACCACAATGAATATGGAGAGTGTAAAAGCTTAAATGGTGTTTAGTTTTGATATAAGCCACTGTAAATCTCGGCTTCTGCTTTTAGTTCTACTTGCGTATCAGCATTTAATTTGCTAAGTGGTTTTGTTAAGAGTACGGCAACAACTATATCATAGAAAGCGCTAATTACTTCTCTTGAAACCTAAAACAAATAAGATGGATATAAACTTGTGTTTATTAAATCCCCTTAAAATTTACTTTCTTAAAGATGTAGTCTGTTTCCATTATATTTTTTTTCAACATTTCTCGAAACTACGATGTAAAAAAAAAAAAATATTTTTCTTTAAAAATATTTTTAAAGTCTTAGGTTTTAAGGTTAGTGCTAATATAATTTCTGTATTTTTAATTTTCTCTAAATTTAAGAAAGAATACAAGTTTTAAAACTCTAATTAGGTTATTACATATTTTTTTTAGCTTTCCTCTTTCTCAAGATCATTATTAAAACCTTTAAATTGAAAAATATCTAACATTCAAATAGAATAGTCATTTAGTAAGCAGTGATTAAACTTCTCGAGTCACGTTGTCTGTATCTCTAGTTTTTAGTCAGTAACTAATGGAAAAGTTTAGAAGCAATTTTTCTAGATATTTATGCTAAATACTCTCATACCAATCTTTCGAAGTTTAATTTTACGAACTATATTAAGTAATGTAAAAAAATTATATAAAAAAGAAAAGTTGGGTAAAATCTATAATTATTTGAAAACGTTAACAAAAAAATTATTTCACATGTCATATAATTTCCTAGGACGAAATCATAATTTAATGTGTTCAATGTTTTTATGATTTCTTGTTAAAAGTTTAACTAAATTACCCAATTAATCGAATATTATCTATGGTTTAATAGATTTAAATAATATAATGAAATATTTTTTATCCTCAATTTCGTACACTTATTACAATATATATCTGTATACATACAGTATTGTTATAATAATTGTAAGTTTGATATAATAATATAAATAAAGAGTAAAAATGATAATACACGAATGTTAAAATAAGCGTAGAGGATTTTCATTTTCTTATTATTCTTGTAATGTACATAAAATGATTGTACCACATCGACAATAGAAAAACATACATTTATTTCATGAAATTATGTTTTTTTATTTTTAATATATTTGTGTAAAACGATGGATAATAACCACTTCAGTCCAATATACACTTAGATATGTCATTCTTAATGATTCCCATTCGCACATCTATCCACATCATACTACTGTATTTGATACCCTCAGGCAGCGTCATATTTCCCCCCCCCTTGCTGATTTTGAACTGACTTTTTTATTGCAGAAATCCCCATGATCTGGAATGTTCACAGTCCAAGTCTGACGTTGTTTCGCTCACTTGTTCTCTCTCCAGAGTGCTCTGCTTAAGAATACTTTAATTTGAATGCCCTTGTGTATACTTTGTAATCGCTTGTTAATAAAAACAGTCTTGAAGAATAAATTTAAAGTAATTGATTTAAATCAAGAAATATATATTTTTGTATTTTTTTCTAGGATTTAGTTTTTTTATTTTACTTTTCGGTTTTGTCTTATAATTATTGAATACCTGATTAAGTACTTTTAGCCAAGTATCTTTCAATTGTTATATATTACAATTGTTCCCTTCAAAAGATAAAAGTAATAATTTGATTTATCATCAGGATTTATAATCAGTAATTTATTACAGAGCATGCACAGTGTCCACTTGAACATTTTCGTCGTCTGTTTGTCAGCTTATCACATTAAAACAGCTAGAGGGTTTCTAAAGAAATTTGGTACATAGCATACTTATTGTCCAATTTATAGGCCCACTTGTTTTGCTCTCCATGCCTCCCAACCTTCAAAAATGACATCCGAATTCCTTCCATCTTTAGCTGACCAACTCCATCCCCTCACACGGATTTCCTTAAAGTTTGATTAGATTTTTCTTATTTAATTTTTTTTTCAACTTAAAACATAACCACGCTTGTTTCGGTCTCCGCCTTACCCTCATTCCTCGAAGTGAATCCCCGATCACTGCATGCTCAGTTCACACTATGCATGGAAAGCTCAGTATATACCCCTAGTTATACGTCGCGTACATGGATGACCAGATTGTTTCAAAATTTAGAAAGATGCTTATTTCTTAAACTATAGCCCAATTATTTCAGCCTCTAACCCTTCAGTCCAGAAAATTCATGCCTCAGCTCTTCATGCTAGTCCCCACTAAGCGACAAGAAATGTATGTTATAGATTCTTAGTTTTATACGCAGAATATACTTGATGAACTTTTGCTTATATATTTAGTGATAATCCTCTTCTTAACAAAAAAGAAATGTTCTAAAGTACTAATTAAAATTTTCCTAGACCATGTAATTTGAACAGTTTAAAAGATAACTATATCCTTTAATAATTCATATTAACTATTAAGCTAAAGAGTTAAGAACTATTTAGCATTATCTAAATTTTTGGCTTAACTACTTTTTGATCAAAAAATAAAATTTTAGTTTATTTCCACTTGATTATATATTAAGTGAACTGAGAGAGGCAACCCTCTGTAGAATGGGTACCGGGTTTCATTCCTAAGGGTACAGACGGGTGAGAATTAGACTGACCATCCGACCTCATCTCAGTCCCGAGGTCAATGAAACGTTGGAAGCCCAACTCTTCCAACGCCCCCTTGAGCCACAGTGGGTCCAGTGGGATGTACCACACTGATTGAGTGAGGATGCGGAGTCTTACTATTTCACTTGAACATTTTTGTTTTCTGTTTCTCCATTTGTCTGATAGTTATGCGCATCCCGTTAATTTCATCGAATTATGTACGTAGCTTATTTATGATCCAACTTCAAACATAGGAACGTTTACTTTGATCTCCAACCCTCCCATCAAAATGACGCTCCAACACAGAAGATTATAAAAATCATCCATTTATACAATGCACTCAACTACTTAATATTATTTTTTAAATTAGTTCGTTTCATAGAAATGAAAAAGGGCCAAGATTTGATCCTTTTAGGATTTCAAATTTTACTTGAGAAAGTAGCTGTTTATTGATTTTATTTATTTCACAGACTATTTTTAAAAACTTGAATTATTTCAAGTATTTTATTTCCTTTATCTTATTCTTATGGAAAAAGTAAAGATAAAAACGCACACAATTAAAGATTCACTGAGCTATTTTTGGAATTTTCACTCTTTCTAGCGATCATCAGTTGAATTCGCCCAGTACTCAATAGCTCAGTGGAATCAAACGGAACATAAACACAGCACAAATAAACAGAACAATGGCCCTTCAGATCAAAAAACATCAAAATACAAATGAAGAATAAAAGGGCAGTAAATCAATCCC
>JAFIDM010010028.1:56941585-56959857 GCA_023159025.1 Thereuonema tuberculata | reverse complement strand
TTTGATTCCACTGAGCTATTGAGTACTGGGCGAATCAACTGATGATCGCTAGAAAGAGTGAAACAGTCTGTCTTGGATTCCCAGTACGAAAATTCCAAAAATAGCTCAGTGAATCTTTAATTGTTTGCGTTTTTATTTTACATTTTGTTTACTGACATTCTCACGCACGTTAAATTTTTCCTTTATCATATTCTTCAATTATAAAAACATGTAAATGAAAAACCTGTCGCAAGTACATTACTTTGCCTTTAAAGATAATCATCACATACATTGTGGCAACTAATGAAAATCTGTGAACTAACTGATACAAAAAAAAAATGCAAGCAAAATTTTTATCCTACAACAGGTAAGATAACATTGCCTAGAGGTTTATATCGATTTTTCTTGTTTTCGTTCAAATGATAATTGAATTAATTTTCACAAAAAAAAGATTAAGGATGAAGCAGTAAATTTGTAATTACAAAACATAAACACTAGCTAATTATAAATCAGAAGGAAATTTTGGAAATATGAAATTGTTAGGATACTTTTATAATTGGATACGTTCAAGTTACTTTGAAAATAAATTTTCCCTATTTCTTATATCCAAAATTTCTCCCCCAAACAAAAAACAATGACCATATCTGTACAAAATCTGAGACTTATTTGTATTTTTTTTTTTTTGCACAAAATAATTTACAATGTTACAATTATAACAGATATTAATTGCAATTTTCAATAAACTATACGTTATTTATAATAAAACATATAGTATTCTGAATGGTGAAAAAAAATTCAATCAACTTTAAAGAAGACTACAAAATAACATTGTAATCGACTCATCCCTTTTTCAATCTGGAAGCTTACGTTAACCATGGAAATTAAACAACCTACAAAATGGCGCTGTTGTCACAGAGTAGGTTTACGAGCAAAATAAGCGGGAATGCGCTTTTACCATCCGTTGAAGCGTGGGTGATTAATGGGGGACAAATGAGCACCCCACCGGACGCCTACTTAACCACTAAATAGTGCATCTCCGTAACATGACAACGTCTGGGAAATTAACGATCGGTCTGATTATACTTTCAACAAATTAACAAAGTACTTCAAGTAGAACCATATCTAAAGTGAAACATTTTAATAAGTAAACGATAATTTTAGTTAACAAGACCCATTTAAAATTAAATAAAACATATCACATGTTTTAAAGTGCCTCGCTTTCCATATCCGAGTCTGAGAGATACTTTAACAGTAAAGATATATATATTTAATTTTTGTGTTAGAAATATATTTAAATTTAAAGACCTGTTATAGAAACACCACTAGAAGTGTCTTAGATTGAAAATGCTGGTATATGAAAGTATATCAATAGCAATATATTGAGTGTTGTGATAAATAGAATATAGGCTAGTTAAATATCCATGTGTAGTCTATGTATCACGAGAATCCGTGGGTATTTAGTAACTAGACTGTTAATGAATCACTTAATATAGTAGCACGGCACCAACAACATCAATCTTTAGAAAGTATGTAATTACCATACTATAGGTGTAAAACTTAGCAAAATTGTATAATATGCAGATGGCAAGACATGTTGCATAACAAATGTAAAAGTACACAATTACAAATAATAAATAAATGTAGTAAAGACAATAAAACTAACACCATATTGAGTAAGCTAAACTCAACACTTCTTCAAAAGACTACTAAGAATTGGAATCTGTTCAATCTTTTCACAAGGAAAAAAAAGTCCTGCAACCCTTGATATTCAGCAATTTATATCTGTTAAATACAGTTTCAAAAATATATCTAAAAACAATTAAAAAGAAAATGTATAAAAAAAGAATAATCTTAAGATAGATTACTTCCAAAATATATAATGGAAGAAACAAATTCAAAGATTTAGTGCTGATAAACAGTAGTTAAATCTCGTTATAATCAAACGGTTGTCCAGGGTTTCCGTAATGATTCGTAGATGACATTTTACAATTGCGGAGTTAACTGCTTTTTTTCCTTATATTTTTCGAGGAAAGTAAATCAAGACTGCGATATCTAATTAAAAGAACTCAAAAAGGTATAAAACGGATGTGTAACATATTCAATTAAATTAGGTAAATCTTTTTCTACTTCCGGTCGTAAATTTCGTCTATAAATCTCAAGTGCGCTGATGCCTTTTCGCATGGAAATAATTTTCACGTTTATTTGATTCGCCGTTTCCCCCACCTTTAACCCTTCCACACCATCGCATTCGCAGTCTTCTGCAATAACTGGTTCGTCCTTCTTGTGCTTCCCCAGACCCGACCACAAAACTGTAAGAATCCCATCATCCTGTGCCTTCGCATTACGTGAAAATTGGCGAAGCAATAAAACTGTAAATTAGAGGTTAGAAGAGGCCAAGGTACTCGGCATGCACACCCCCGCCAATCTCAACATTTCTCCCTCTTCTCGGTAGTTTTCAACGACGAATGTGGTTTATTTTCTCTTCCTCCAAAACCACAACAAATGCAGTATCTTCCCCAGCAAACTTCACTCTCTCAAAACTTCACCAAAGAAACAAATAAAAAAACAAGCAAACATAAAACTAGTGAAAATAATGAAATTGCAATATCCTATACGCTTATCATTTTAAAATTTCACTTCAAAAATATTAATTTTAGCAAATTCCAAACAGTTCTGAATTTGACTCTAATAACTTCCAATCTTCAAATCTTTGGAATTTCATATTATTTTTTAAGTTACTTATTTCGAATTCAAAAATTCGATATTCAAACGAAATTTACATTAAAAGAGAAAACAACATTTTATCCAATGGCCTCGAAAAACCAAACCTTATCCATTCTTCGGTGAGGTCGAAAGAATTATCGAAAAGAATTATCCTCAGAAATTTGAAATTCAAAAGTATTCAAACAAAAGGCTGCGACAACTCAAGCATGAGAAATAATACTTACTTGTTAGTAATTGGAAAGAGGATCTTTCAGAGAAGCCTATTTCCCTCGTAGTATGTTTATGAATTATAAACCATAAGACTCTACTTAAATGTTAAACCCTATGTACTTAAATTTTACAGTTTTGTTCCTTTTCATTGTGACTGCGTCATTAATTTTTTAAGGAGGTAAGTTAGAAAAATATAAAAATATTTATTTTTCTTTTTTTCTCGTTTTCTGTTGTTTTAAAAGGTACAGTTTCTTTACAGTTTTCTAAAACGTATTACAATTTTTGTTGTAGATTATTATTTTTTATTAAACACTAATAATTCAATTAAATTTTTACGTGTGTAAAAAGACATTAAAAGAATAAGAGAACTGACATATATTTTTTTTTTAAAAAGTAAAGTGCATTTAAAACACATACTTACAGTTGTAGGACAGTTTCGGCCAACTTAACGTTGGTCATCATCGGCGACAAGATCTTAATTTTTTTTTAAATATTTATATGTACGTCGGATCTCTTATTCTTTTAAACACTTGCCCAGTTTCAATCCCAGTCGAAGATAGGGGTTTATTCTCAGATTACTTCTCCTCCAGAGGTGATCCTAGGGTTCACCCAGCCCTCGGTAAAATAGGGAACAGGATTCTTTCTCTGGGTTAAATGAAATGATGTGTATTTTAATTTAAGTACTTATAGTTTCAATACTTATTTTTTGTAATCATTTGAAATCTAAAAGGTTTCATACGTTCAGCTTTTTACTAACTTGATACTATCTTCTGTACACTGTACATTTTTACAAATTGTATTTAAAAGAAAAAAACAGCGAAGGTAACTATGGAATTTTTCTCTTATCTTTTATCGAATATATGAAAATACACAATTGATCTGATCCTATTATTTCCATAGATTTTCCATTATGAAATCAATCTATGCTACTTTATTATGTAAATAGCATTTTCTCTTTTATGATTAAGCTGAATGAAGGGTGCATAGCTATTTAATCGAGAACTATAACGTTTGCTTCTCTTCGCTATCAAAATTGATTTGATGAACCTACCAACTCAATTTAATCTAAATAGATTTTATGAGAAAAAAAACCCTTCTGTCCAAGTTAATGACTAATTACACAGAACCTACTGCTGTGAAGTACTGGATTCTGATTGAAAGAGATTCCTATCAGCATTGCAAAATTATCAAAACATCTTCAGTTAATAAAGCCTGAACATATAATCTGTAAGCTCAACTCTGTATAATGCTTCATTTAAAATGTTGAATAGTTATATATAGCATCGATGAAAATTCAATACGTTATTTCAAAAAATAATATAAAGTAATATATTAGTAGGATAATTTTTGCCTCCCGAGTTAAATTTTTTAGGTAGTTCGAGGATGTATCTAGAGATAGCGCCGCGTGAAAAATAATACTGACCTACATTGCCCATAAGTACCTTCAATATGGAACAGGATCTGGCTGAGCAGTAACAGTAAATATGGCGGCATCGATAGACGTTCGATTGAAGCAGCAAGCGGTGAGAATTTGTCAATAATTGCTGGACTGATGCGAGATCGAATGTGATGCATTTCTGGAGAAAATTGTGACGGGGAATGAGTCGTACGCACCACATTATGGACCAGAGCGAGGTGTCAGTCGATGGAGTACCGCCATATGAATTCCCCACCACCGAATGCTGATGCAAAGACTGTGGCACCAGCAGAGAAAGTGTTTCTGGCTGTCAAGGTGTCGTGCACATAAGGTTCCTGACTGATCGCGAAGCTATGACTTCTGAGGTGGATGTGGACACTGCTGAGATTGCTGGCACGACTGCACAGGATGCTCCCAGAATATCTATTCCTCACCAGGACAACGCTAGGTCTCATACTAACCATCGCACTGTGAATGCTCTTCAGAGGCTAAAAATCCCCGTACTTCGTCATCTGGCGTAAAGCCCAGATCTTGCGCCCAGTGATTTTTTTGTTTCCAAAGTTGAAGAAACACCTGAAGGGCAATCGCTACAGCTCCGATGCAGGAGTTGAAGCTGCTGTTCGCTATTGGTTCCGCTCCAAAAGACCTGAATTCTACGCTAACGGGTTAAATTATTTAGTTCGTTGTTGGCCCAAGTGTATTGCTGTGAGTGGTGACTATGTACAAAAGAAACTACTTGATATTGAAGAGAGTATCCCAGGCTTTTATTTGATGTTAACCATTTTGTCATGTGATATGCATTATACATTCTATTTACAATGATGAAACAATTATCAGTATGCCCTCGTATAATACTATATAAAAAAAATTGAGTTGGATCATAAATAAACTTGGTACCAAATTTTAAAGAACTTAGTCCTACCATTTTAACGAGGGATTTCTGAAGGTCATATTTGAAGAATAGGAGAAGTTTGAAACCAAACTAGTTATGTCTGCATTTTAACATGAACCGTTTTAAATTGGATCTTGAGGTACTTACAAATTTTATGGAAATCCGGCGTTCCATTTTTAGCTGGACGTAAAAACAGACAAATCGGAAACTCAGTCAAATATTTCATTCTTATCTAAGATTTGGTTAACTCGGTGATCTAGTGGTACTGGCAGTGGCTGCAGGCCGAAGAAGCAGGATTCATTCCCAGATAAAGGTTATCTTTGCTTACTTCTTCTCCGGACGATCTGTAGGATTCATGTAAAACCGGGTGTTTTCCTGGATCGTTGGGCTGATCTGCCGATCTCAGCTAGTTCTGATCATCATTGGGAACCTAAATCTTCGGCGCCCCATGAGTAACGATAGCTGTATGGGAAACATAGTACCTACTTCTTCCTATATATCCCCATGGGCAGAGAGGTACTTTATTTTCATTTAAAAACTGCCACCTAGTATTTTATTATCCTGTCTGATGCACATGAAGGAGATTTCCAAACATAGGATATTCCATAGTTGTGCAAAATACTACACAGAAATTAAAGAAAGAAAAAAAAATCCAAGGAAAAGATAAGAAAAGGTAACATTAACTCACTGTTTATCAAATTAATCGATTTATAACGAAGAAACAAATGAAAGAAAGAAAGGGTGTAAGGAAAGGAAACTACTGAAAACCAATTTAAAATCATGCATTTTTTTATCGAGGCTTTCATGGTAAAACGTAAGACACTGATGAAATCCTCTAATAATTTTTAAATTTCTTAACAACAAAATTTGCAAACTTTTTATATGTGATTTCAAAAATAAATATAATAAAATAACAATTTAAACTCAGTCAAATATTTTTGAATATTTATATATATTAAAACAAGATCCTCAGTTTCTTTACAAATGTAAAGCAGGACTAAAATTCTAAATAATTCCAGTTCGGTAGTTTTACCAAGTTGGATATTTCAATAAATCTCTTTTATCTCGATTTCATACTTCCGCAACTAAGTTTGCAAAATGAAATGAACAAAATTTATAGTTGAAATATGGCTACATGAAGCGTCATTAAATGCACTGTAATTCTAACTGGAAATCTAGATTCATATAAAGCATAAAATGATCTGAGCTGAAACAGGGGTAATTTTATTGATGTATGGGGTGACAAATGTGTGGAACATTTCGCTCTGCAGATGTTACATAACACAAACGAGCTCCTGAATATCAAAATCAAAATTTTAATAATTAGCCAGCTGAGATCAGTTCTGCAGTTTGCAGTTCACGGTTAACAGACAAAAAGTTTGTTTTGTTACATGTTTCAATGTTGTTCCTAGAATGTCTTGTATGCCTCAAATGCTTAAATTTTATAGTAAGAATAATTTCTTATTTTTACTGCGTGGGCTGGGAATTAATGTTACATAAACATATCTAATTGACATTTAAATAACTGCAAAACTGTTTATCCTATGGAACGGAAACTTGATAACATAGAACTAATTTGCAGGTGCATTCGAATTCTTCATTATTACAATTAAAGTAAGCCTTAAAAAAAGTTTAAACTTAAAAAAGAAGACTTTTCGTTATACTGCAATACATTGTCCTGATTTTTTATTAAAGCCATAGAAATGACAACAAATGAAGTACATTTACTTTTAAATTATAACACCTCCTCAAAACTAAAAAGAATAGAAGCATTATTTCCTTGAATTGCCTCAATCAAATTGACTTTAATATATTAAAACATGCGCTAATTAATGGATTTCTAAAGGATTAATATTCCTTTTAGGCATTTCTTACTTTTCAATGGAAATTGTTTTTTCACTTTATCGCTAATTTATGTAAAGGGTTATGTAGAAAAAAAATCAAATGAAAAAATTAAATATTCTGTTGTCCTTAAATATACTGGGAAAGTTTCAAGAAGATCCAACCAGCGGTTGAAAAGTTATTACGGATTTACATACACATTACACTGATTGACTGATTAGATGATCCTCAGTTTCTATGAGGGCCGTCTAAATTTAAAAACATGGGCATAAAATATTAAAAGGAACAGAGATTTTGAATGTAACTCATTGATATAGAACCTGATCTGAAGCAATGAAACATCTGTAGTTTAATTATTCTAATGTAACTTATACTGATTTTGCAGAAATTTGATCTTTTGGTCGAGATCATATCAAAATCATCAAGACCACCATAATTAAAAGTTTGAAATACCCGCTTCCATTCTTTGATATACATTTATTTATTTCCAAAAAAGAAAATAAATATAATTTAATATAATCTATTATATTTGTTTCTCGTTACTTGTAATAAGATCAAATCTTTCTTTAGAAATTCTTAAAAAAAAAACATGCATTTTAAAAAAGATAACACATTTCTGCTGATGATGGATCATGGTTAATGATCCGAATCGTTCTCAACGAAAATGTGTTTTTAATTAATTTATCGATTTCTATTTTTGTTTTGTTTTAATTAAGAATTAAAGATAATTATTTACTCTTGTTTAGTCTCTACTTTCAATATACTATTTTTTCCCGAAAAAAAGAAATGAAACATTATTTACGCAGAAATTTTTATTTTTTTTATTTTTTTTTACAAAAAAACAAATATTTCACTTTTAGCTGTATGCTTGTAAATTCACTCAAAAATAAATAATAACAATGCTATAAATAATAACAGTAAATAATAACGTCTGCTTTCTAAAATTTCTTCTAATTTCTTATTACAATATTTCAGTTATTATAAGAATTTTCTGTAAGAATAGAATAGAAGTATAGTATAAGTAAATAAACAATAAATAATTGTTATATAATGTTTAATATTACTTAAATACAGCAATCTACTGAAACCCTTCAGGTTTTGAGTATATTGTCAAAGTATTATTAAATATTAGACAGACTATAAATATTGATTCTTGTTTGATTTCATGTTGA
This sequence comes from Thereuonema tuberculata, assembly GCA_023159025.1. Classification (NCBI taxonomy): domain Eukaryota; kingdom Metazoa; phylum Arthropoda; class Chilopoda; order Scutigeromorpha; family Scutigeridae; genus Thereuonema; species Thereuonema tuberculata. The sequence goes on along the minus strand of JAFIDM010010028.1, from coordinate 56,951,621 downwards.
AATAAACGAATCTCCCTTCTAGAATTCGTATTGAATTCAAGGCTTGGAGGCTTATTATAATACATATGCTTATTCTGTAAATAATGTGTTAACTAAGCAATTAAATAACTTATATAAGTCGCATTAAAACTTTTGCTAAATTAAAATACCTTCAGGAAGTGATTTACTGTTTTCAATTATGATAAATGTGTTATTGTTTCTTTAATAAACTTTCGTCAAATTTGAATATATGTTAATATATAGAGTATATAAATAAGAAGAAAATATTTTTCTTGAATATACATTACAGAGCTGTATTAATATAAGAGTGTAAGTATGGAAATTTGTCGAAAAACACAAAATAACATAAATTATGACTTAGCACACAAAATACGTTATTTCACTTTAATAATTCAACTTCCAAGTTTTTTGTCGACCTAAAGTGGTCGGTGCAATTTCAAAATACTTGTAAAATTCGTCTTTGAATATACCAACAATCATTTTAGTCTTGATACCTCCATATTGTTTTTATCTCATATCTGGCTTTCTGGTATGAAACTACAGTCTAACTTCTACTGGTGTATTCAGTAGGTATTATAATTTAAAAATAAGTGGAAACTTTTTGTTTGTATCCTTTTTATAACTAAAAAAATAAAAAGGATATTTTAAAGAAAGTAGGCCTTAAGTTCTTCATTCTACAGAAACTTTATGTTTGAAGAAGAAAGTTTTAAAGGTAAAAAGTTTGGACTTTTTATTAAATATGTTTTACAAATCTTTCACTTTCTTTTCGTCAGTCTTTTCGCAATGTTGTTTCTAAATTCTGAATAAGTTCTGGAACAACCTCAATTTGTCAAGAAATGGACAGAACATAGATTAAATAAAGGAGGAATAAAATTCTGTAGAACATTAGGATAAGTGTTTCTACCTATGTTTCAAAAACAAAGTAATGCTCATCGAATCAGTCAATCTGAGTATATAACAACTTTTGAACCACTGAACAGATCTTTTTGAAAATTATAGGCATATTCGAGGACTAGGGATAATCTAACTTTTATTTTTTAAATTATATTTTATATTTATCCAAATAGATGCTTGGGAAGTTATCTATAAGGTTACACAAAATTCTTATAGACAAAGATCTGGAATCCAAACAATGACTATTAAATCCTTTTTGTTAATCCACAGCGCAAGGTTTGATCTGATAAAAAGTAATCCAAATTATATCATTCAAGTAAAAATAACGCGGATTTAATTCTTTTCTTTTCAAAAAACTGGAAATTCGGAACCGTTTATATTCAACAGATGTTTTAACTGAAATAGAAATATAGGCTTTTAATTTTTATAAAAACCTTAAAACCAATAATATTTAATTGGAATGTAGGCTTTCAGTTCTTTCAAACTGTTTGTATCATTTATAGGTGGAGATTCTATAGTTCTCCATTGCATTCACCAGTGAATTGTACACAGTCCATTTGATGTTCTGGTCATCTAACTAATAGGAGACCCTACATTCACTAATTGGACCGGAGGGAAAACTATTGGAGCCTGTAATGGACTATCCAATCCTCACCTTACTGTGTTCTGGTTGCCAACGAACGAGAAGAAAAGCTAAAGTAAAGCGAAGAATTTGTTTTTATTTCATTGACTGAAAGTGAACCAATCCATATTCCAGTAGCAATTTTTTTATCTATTACTTATATATATGAAACAACAAAATTATAGTTAGAGATCCGACTTTAAATTAATATTGAATAATAATTATTCCGTACATCTATTCTGAATACTTTGAGTAAAATTGTAAGAAAATGAAGCCTAAATTGCTAAAGTTTGCAACAAAGTCTCATCTATCTAGGATAATTAGCTGTTAATGCAAATAATTACGCTTCATAATTGCTTGTTTCTAATGGTGTATAGCAGCAGTTCCCAACCTGGGGTACGGGGAAGGACGTTCGGGGGTGTACGAAAAACAATTGACATAATTGCGGAAAAAGGCACATATAGCAACAGTGTAAGACAAAAGACAAAGTAAAAGCTGTCAAAATAATCCAACGGTACGGTGAAGGGGGTGGTGCGGGTTTTTTCGTTGTTTGACCTTCAGAAAAGCCTTTGTTATCCTTCCTTAAACAGTGTTTGACGACACTGTAAATATATACACATTGTATGACTTCAACTCAATATTTAAATCCCATTACTGGCCCATTTATTTTCAGTTACAACATATAAAACTGACATAACAGCAACTACATTAATTACAGACATCTTGCTAATATTTTAGGTAAATTTATGAAAATGTGCTTTCAAGGGATACGCTAGTAAAAAAAAGGTTGAGGAACCGCTGGTCTATAGGAAAAACATTCTTTGTCTTTTCGTTGTGATTTGGATGCCATTAACTGATCTGATTAACCATTAATGTTTTGTGTCGTTAGAAAGAAGGAACCTTTTGTTTCCAGTAGATATGGACCAATCAACCGTTACTTTTACATCCAAGTTTTACAAAGATCCATTTGCAGTTTAGTTCGAATTGATCGTGCTGAAAAATTCCATTCGTCATATTTATGTAAGAAAAAAACCCATTTTTAAAATATTTTAAGAATATTTTTTTAAATAATTAAATTGCTAAAAATATTACAATCTAGACAGACAATCTTGATCTGCTTCTCCGCATTGTTAGCAGAGGATGACCATACAGCAGGTCGAAGTTGTCTGTCTATATTGCAATATCTCAAAAACTTTTAATTATTATAACTTGTTTTACTGTGTGTTCTTGTTTATAAAAACTTAATAATATACGTTTTTACTTTTTAACTAAGTTGTAGTTAATAAAAATAAGAAGTGTCTGAATTATGCTGAACATAGAACTGAAAAACAAATTTTCTTTGAGTTAAAATTATTTTGTGAGCTATTTTATATAATGATGGTTTGTCAACGATACAGCAAAATTAAAGAACTTTTAATAGTTCGCTTCCTATATGAGCATAGTTACTGGTTTTATTCGTTTAATTTGTAATCTAGTTTCCGATAAGATTGTTACGCTCAGCATGTGACTCTTCACGTCCCTAATACGTTTTCATCTGCTGGATGAAACTTCGTGAAACTTAGTATGCATATTTGAGGATTAACGACATTTAATGTTTATATTTGAAATCTTCTTCAAATGGGTTCTTGACGAGAAATTAGGGCGAGAAGACGAAACAAATTCCCATAGAAAATAATTCGAATTCTAACAATAAATTTCAATTAATACTAATCCTTTTAACGAATCCATTAATTTTCGAGACTAGAATTAATCCGATTTAAGCGAGTTAATTGTAAAATGAGGTTTTTAATTCATTTCTTGTATGGAAAAATATAGCTAATATTCAATGATATTATAATTGGAATTTAAACACAGGATAACAAATTTACTGTGTGGGAGGTAAACATCCATTCAGATAATAAAAAAAAAATCACACAAACTTTGGTTAAGTAAGAAATACATTTAAAATATAACACAACGTTTCGGCAATTTCAACTTGAAAATTACAATTGGAACTATAATTGCTGAAACGTTGTGTCATATTTTAAATAAATTTCTTACTTAACCAAAGTTTGTGTGATTTTTATTATCTGAATGGATTAAATGTAGGCTTTTCATTTTGTCGTCTACAGAACTTTTAAAATAGCTTTTTAAACATTTCCTAACATTTCTCTCTTTTTTTATTAAAGAAAATAGGATTTACGTTTTTTTAAACTTAATGTTGAAAGTCAGCCATGTTACAATGAATTTATATCTTTATATTAGAAGACAACGACGTTAGGAATATTAATAGTTCTAATGAGATAATATTTTTATTTCTTATTACGATCTCTATTGTTTAATTACTAAAAATTTCCATAACGAATATAAAAACTACCCGAGACCTGAAAGAAAATCTAGAAAAAAAGAAAGAAAATATTTTTTTTCATTTCGATGTGCATTTTGTTTTGTTCCCATTATCCACATCTCGTCTGTCTCTTTTCGTATGTATTTAGTTTCAACTCATTACCGAGCTTGTTACGAAAAGCAGAGTTGCCAAAATTAATAACTACGGAAATATGTTATTTATTTGTCTTCAAAGAAAAGAAAAAAAGCTCTTAAGAAGGAAGACTAATTATGCAGATGGCCAAGGAAATATCATTAGTAAAGGCAGTAGAAACAAGCTTCAAATTCATACGGTTACATTTCTTTTTTATTACGTTTGAAATAGATACAATACAGCAGTGCTCGCAGAACGACAATACCATCACAAACAGCTGAAAAGCAGAGATCTCCTAGTAGTTATACCTCTAATCTAAATTCATCCTTCCTCTATATTCTTAGAAACGACAATATTTAACACCGAGAAGTGATGAGTGTGTTCTGTTTGTTTAATTCTGATTATTCATGTATTATTGATAGGGAATCCGAATAGGAGATTTTCTCTATTCTCTATTTGCCACAGTTTGATCACTACAATGGAAGTATTCATTTTTTGGTTGGAATTATTCACTCATAGTTACACTGCTTGGATTATTTTACATCATTATCTACATTTTAACTTGAAATCGAGCTACAACTAAACCCGTGTCTGTCAGCAATCCTTTTCCAGAAATTCAGTGGTAACTTTTGAAGCTCAAATTTTTCTAAAATGGCTGTGAACTTTGATAAGTAATGCGAATCTGTAATAACGCTAGCCCTATTGAAGAATTGAAAATCAGTCAATAATAAAGCTAGAACGATTTAGAATTACATTACTTTTGGTAATGTGTTTTAAAGGGATAATAAATTGACAAATGAAGCTTATATCTTCATGCAATGTTATTAAGCGTAAGCGGTAAATTACATCAACTTTATTTCCAAAGGCTGATAATCAATTAAAAAAAGAGAGATAAAAAATTTAGTGTCTGTTATTCAGGCAAACACAGCATTCTTATAATGGCATAATTCAACAGAATGACAAATTCTTTTCCCATCCCAAAATGGCATAGATTTTAAAGTTTTTAACTTTTTTTTTAATTCTTAAAAGATGCCTGGCATTGCTGATTGATCACCTTTCAATTCCGTAAAGATCTCCTTCAGTTTTTTTCCTCTTTCTGAATGTTAAGTTCTTTTAAGTTTTTTAGCTCAAAAACTAACGTCAGAGTTTTGTTTTGGCTAGATGTTCTTTTTTTTCTTTTAAGAAATGTGTTTGCATCACATGGTTGAGTGTCATCTCCAGAAATCATTCTTGATCAGACTAACTTCTCGAATAGAAGATCTGTTTTTTTCCTATCCTATTTTTCAGTCTTCTTTTTTTTTTCTTGTTCTATTTCATTTTTCTTCCTTATCATCAGTGTCTGTGGTCACCAGTTCTATGCTAGAGACTCGCAGAGTCTCCAAAAGAGTCTTCGAAAGAAAGTTCTCCGAAAAGAAATATTTCTGGTCATATTTACAAAGAAGTATCATCATATTTTTCTTCACCCATGAGTAACATTCCAGTACCACAATATCATCTTAGAATATTTGTCACGTTTTTTTAACTTGGGGACACTAAGAACTGACAAGTTTGAAGAACATGATAAATAACGCATTTAAAGCTTTTTTACAATATCTATTCCCTTCTAAACGTCTGCATCTATTGCTAGGTATATGATCTTTTGACGTTGAAGATTTTAGTACAGCACCGTTCTTATAGAGAAAAACCTTTTTAGCGAAAGCGAAGGTAGACGCTTTTAGGATTCCCATGTCTGGGTGAATTGTGTAATACCCTCAACAGTCTAAACCGAGAGTCGGAGCCCCTCCATGGACTCCTGTTGGCGGGATGATTTGGGAACAATTCGGCTTCTAGTTTAGATTATTTAGGTGGCTACTGACCGCATCAGGAAAAAGGTTTTTGGATGACTACTGACCACATCAGGAAAAAAGTCGGTAAATGGACAGAATTAGATCTAACTAAGAAGAATTCACAATGCTCAGAAGAAATAGGATACCCTCGACCCAATGAAGCCGGTTCAAGTTGGCCACTGGTCTCTTAGTTAAAGAGTCTTCCAAATGATGCAAAATGAGGGGTATAGACATACTAAATGAATGCAATGAGGGCATTGCTTGAAATTTTTCTTGGCCCTTGAATTATACTCCTTGAATTCTGCGGGCCAGTTATTAGTAGTGTCACTTTTAACTAAACCAGCGTTTAACAGAAATGTTTTTGTTCATTACAAAACTGCAAATTGACTTATTTTCAAAATAGTCTTTTGATTATTTATTTTACCATTTGTACAACCTTGGTATGATGTAGCTGAAAAGTATATACTGATAAATATGGTGCAATAAGATAAATATGGTGCTTTCTAAGACCGAAAGCGTTGAAATAGGAATTTGCAATTTCATATCAAAACTAGAAATAGAACTTTTTATCTTTTACGAATGAATGAAACTTCTGACGTAGTCTTTGAAATTGCAAAGGAAATAAACACACACACACACAAAGACACAAAAAACAAAAACAAAACATAAATACAACGTGACAGTAAATATGCATTCGCACACTGAGCCAACATCAACGAGAATTCTGAACAGCTGTTTCATATTAGGAATCAGCAGCAGAATTTACCCTTGATGTTGGCTCAGTGTGCGAAGGCATATTTACTGTCGAGTTGTGATTTTTTCTCTGTATTTATATGTTATTATGTAAGTTAAATTTGCTTTTCATAAATACAACGTAACCTTAGAAATCTTCTAAAATGCTTTAATTTCAAAAATCCTGATATACAGCATTCTTTACAAAAAGAAGTACAGCAAAATTTTAAAAAGACGAAAACTGATAACTTAAAAAGTTATTATGCGTGGTATGTGGCTGTCACAGGGTATTCTAAACTTAGTATTCTAATTCTGGATATTCTATTATTTTAGCAGATTATATATGCGGAGGAAAATAAGGGTTACTATTTTCAGTCATAAAGTTCACATCTCGTTCGTCCTAGGTCATGATGAGGAATAATTTTCACATTTCAGGTAGATGGAAATTTGATGAAAGGTTGTGACGATCGAGAATCCTACTAATTTTTGCTACAATCCTAGAAATACTTAAAATCTACAACCATTATTGTTTCTTCACACAATATTTTGAACTAACCAAATAGGTGTTCAGAAGAAACCAAGTAGATATACCAGGTATATGTTTTTAACTCATATAATTTCTCCCATCTACTCTAATATGGATCCTCAATGGTCAAGAAAATTATGTGAGTGCATCTGTAGCCCAATAAAAATTTAGCCCAGTGTTCTAATCCAGACAAAAATTCTAGTCATTAAATCATTTGGGCAACCATAAATTTAAAGTAGATTCAGTTTCGTTCTAACGGTCGAGGTTTGCTCTAACATTCCTAACAATAATGTACGATTTTTAATTCCGTTTCCAAATTATCTTAAAAATATTTTAGGGTATTTTTAAATGTTTAAAACGACTGTTAACTTCATTTGAAAAACAACATATTGAATTTTTCAAAGAACGCAATAAAAATAAGGAAAAGTTTAGTTTACTAGGATTATCTGCTAATATAAAGGGCGCCGTGAATCGAAAAAGATTAAGAAGTACTGCTTTACTATATATAAGTTAGAAAGTTTTCTATAATCATATTTCTCTTTTATTGCTGAAATATTTTTGTAGCTTCCAATCTTAAGATAATAAAACAATTCCAGAAAAACAATACAATGATACTGAAAGGTCTCTAATGAAAGAAAGGAAAAAAAACGTAAGACTTCCTGGCCACCAAAGAATGCCTTTGCTACTATAATTCCTTTTTCTTGAGTCTCAGATTGCAAAGACGCGACGAACGGATCTCAAGGGGAAACCAAGCAAACTTCTAAACCTAATTATTTTGAGACAATGTACAGGAAATCTTGTTTATTTGCCGAGAAATCAATCACTGTTTAGTGGGACGGTTGCTGGGGTGAGATTGGAATTGCGGGAGGGTTACGAGATAAAGTCAAGAAGAAAGAAAGAGGAAATGGGCTACGACTTCTATCCCCTTTATCCAAAGACTAGCGTTATTGAATTAGCAAGAGAACATAAGCATCAAACAGGCCTAACTACGCTTATTCCCGCGGGTTTATTGAGTTTCAACTTACATACACTTCTCCTCCGATCTTCTTTATTTTCATTTTCCAGGACAGAAAAAAAACCCCGCTAGAAGAAGCTTAAACTGCTGTTCCTAAACGGATTTCCTATGTATAATATGAAAAACAGGCAGAATTTATTTACTTAATTTCGCAAAACAAACTGAAACGAGATGCCCATTAAGAAGAAAACTTCATGTTATAAATTGCGCCTGTAATTGCGCAATGTTTTATTCATTTTATTCATTTTTTTTTGTTTGGTTAGCTGAGGCTTCATTAAATGGAAATGCAGCGAATAATTTCATTGAAACATTTAATAATTTCATATAAAAGAACTACAATAACTTAAGTATGCTTTTACTTTCCTTTTCTTAAAATCTTCGTTTTTTAACTTTGAAAATAATACAAATGTTAAGTTAATATTTCTTTTTTTAATTGTAAAGGGAGTTGAATATTTCCCACTAGTACCTCGGCCTTTGTTTAGGCCTATTGTACAAACCCTAAAATAAATATAATACGCCACAGAAGGAGAGAAAGAGAAGAAGTAGACAATCACAGGGAGAAATGAAGGATCCATACCGCTCGAGATTCGAACCCTAGTTCAGACACATCAGCCTCGTGATAGGCCGACACCTTGACCACTAGACTATGCCCGAACAGTTTTTAAATTGTAATATCTGCTTAACACATATTTTCTGAAATTAATTTAATCTACATATCTCGCTTAAATTATCAGAATTGAATTAATTTCTTGTGATATTAAAGCTCGCATTGACATTAACAGGATTAATATCAATTGTTGAAGAGATCGATAAAAAATAAGAAATTCCGTTCAAATGCATTTCTGCGGAACTTTTTGTTACTTTGACGCGCTCATTTCTGGACCAGAATGCATATGAAAACAAAGTTGAAATATACAAGCTAGATCTTCTGTTATCTAATGCTTTTTAAATTTACACGACATCCATTGAGCAGTTCAGAAGTCGTTAAGGGAACACACGTGCTGTCTCACTGATTTTATAACTAGGCTCATTTCTAAGCTACATAGGCAGATGTGAGAGCTGTCCTTTTAATGTTTATATGACACATTTGTTCATAATCCTATACGAAATCAGTGCTTATGATCTTCTAACATAATACTTTTGATATATTTTATGAAATTTGGATAGTACATTTAAGGACAAGGTATGATTTAACTTTGATACTGATATTTTTTCTTGCAGGTTCCTGTATAGAAATTTGCGCCAGAATGTGACGGACATTTCCAAACCAAAGCATTAAAAGCCAAACCATGGATATTAATCCGCTTAATAATCAACTATGTATGCTTTGATATGATTAAAGTTAATTGTACATATTGTAACTGAAATAAATATTCGAAGATTAAATAAGTTTTAAAAATAAAGAAAATTGGGAGATACTATTTGTAATTAGTAGACATTATATATTATAAATACATACGAGGCTTCCTTGTATTGTTTTCATGACTTTATAAGAGATTCGAGTAACTTATTTTCCGCCAAATGTTATTTATTCAAATGTCTTTTAATTTTTTAAATTGTGAAAACCAAATAAAATAAAAGCAAAAGCATTTGTTTTCTAATTACAATATCTAAAGAGTACAAGCACTGCCAACTTTTCGTTTTATTTACTTGAAACAGTCGAAATCGGATCAACTTTAATCGTATCAAACAATACGGAATTGATTAGCTATGATTCGATATTCGTGGTTTTAGACAATGTGATACTAACAGAAACAGAATAGAAATCCATTGTTTAGAATCCATTGCTGTTTTTTGTGGGGCTTTTTTTATCGCTTTTTCGTGCTGATTTCTGGTCAAGAATCCATTTCCCAAAGACTGCTTAGGCCTCGAATATGCATGTCAAGTTTCAAGCAGATCCGACCAAAGAATCAAAAAAGTTCTTACGGCGGCGGCATCCCATACACATACATAATCATCCTAC
>JAFIDM010010028.1:56882374-56941485 GCA_023159025.1 Thereuonema tuberculata | reverse complement strand
ATCATCCTACACACATACATCATCATCCTATCCACATACATCCTACACACATACGTAATCATCCTACACACATACATAATCATCCTACACACATACATAATCATCCTACCCACATACATAATCATCCTACACACATACATCCTACACACATACATCTTACACACATATATAATCATCCTACACACATACATCCAACACACATAAATAATCATCCTACACACATACATCCTACACACATACATAATCATCCTACACACATACATCCTACGGCATCCTACACATATATAAACACACACAGACTAGCTGATTTGATGAACTTTACCATTCTGTGAAAATTTCCTAAATACAAAGAAAACAAAGCCCTCAAAAGTAATCACGTTGTTCTGTAAGGATCCTATTGTTTTTTCTTTACATTTATATTAATAGAAGTTATTCCCCATTTCATGTCGTGTTATACTGAGCTTTTCCCCTTTGTTCAGAGACGTTGTAGTAATGAGGTTTTAATGTAATTTGGACAGAGATTTCAAATGAATGCTCGACGATATCTGCTTCTAAGACTGTCTTGGCTGTAATTCGTCTTCTTGTTCTACGCAATTGAAGATGCAGCGCCGTTGAGGGACATTGATGAATTGCCATCTTAATTGCAAATAATCTTTCGTTTCCTTCAAATACGAAAATGAATGGCGTGAGTTGAAATTATGGATTTTTTCCCTCCCTTTTTAAATATGAATTTCCTGTGCTTCAGGGAAATCTAGACGAACGCCAATGTCTCAGATAGAAGGAACCTGATTTTTTTTCAGCCCAGAATTAATTATTTTAAATGAGTTATTCGAGAACAGATTATAAATGAGCTTGACAAAGATCTCTGACGCTTTAATTGAATTTTAAATTTTATTCATTTCTTAACTGAAAAGCAAAGTGGTTTTTTCTCCTCTCTAGTAATATTAAAAGTAGAATGTATGAAGAAAGAAGAAATAAAAACGCGAATTTTCTTTAGAATACCTTGAGCTTATATGCACGGGATTCTGGGACAGCTGTTTCGTGTTTACCTTACTCATCAGCCCAATAACGCAGTAATAAACACAAATTTTTAAGGGTGAGGTTAGGATACAGGAAAGCTTCTTTTCGTTGGGTTCTTAGAGGTTCCATTGATAGGAACCACAATTTTTTCCACATTCCCATACTCGCTTTGAGCTTACGGGTACCTGAGTAACTTATGGTAGAATTATGTAGACTCATGATAATAAAGTTTCAATTCTGCATTAAAATTGCAGAAGACCCGACTGTATAAAAAGTATGTAGATTCTAACTTTAGGAATGTTATGTAGACCTTCTGATATATAAAAACGATAAAGATTCCTGATATATTAAAATGCATAGGATCCGGTTATGTAAAAGTTATTTAGAGATTTTGACTATTTAAAAATTATGGAGATTCTGGCTTTAAAAATATATCCTGATATATAAAAACAAATTAAGATTTATTAAGAATATATTAAGATTCCTGGTATAGTAAAATTACATAGGATCTGACTATAAAATTCTCGACACATAAAAATTAGAAAGATTCTGGATACATAAAGTTATATATATTGAGAAAAAAATTGTAGAAGTTCTGAATTTTTAGAAATAATAAGCTTTCTTCTGTCATGAAAATCCTACAGATTTCGGCTTTAAAAAATCGTGTACATTTTGACTATAAAAATTGCTTAGATCCGGGCTATATAGAAACTACTTAGAATCTGGATATGTAAAAATTATGCAGATTCAGGTTTTATAGATTCTGTCTATATAAAAACTATGTAGAGTTGATGTAACCTTGCTACTCCCTCTATATTTCTACTTATTTTTACTTAATCATGTTAGAAATTGATTTAGTCTCATCACCACCACATTCATTATAATTTTTAATTTCATTGTTATTAGAGAACAAAATGGAACTTATACTAACAAGTTCCAGTAAGTCCTAAAACAAAAAGCAGAATTGTATATGATGCATTTGCACATATTTTAATATTAAAATATACTAAAAATACACTAAATTTAGACAAAGTTTCTTTTTCTTTTGTTTTTTACTTACAGTTAAAAAAATGTTTAGCAATTAAACTATGAAACCTCAACTCTAATTTACCTTTTACTTTAAGTTTTAGATTCCAGTAGCCTAATATTAGCATTATAGACGTTTTCTGAGGACATTTTTGCAGTTTCTGTTAAATGTCTTATATGAAATCTCCCTACTGTGATATTTTTGATAGGAACAATGCTTTTTAATCTTTTAGGGAAGGATGTAGTTGCAATAAATTGAATACTCCCTATAAATTTAGAACGAAGCAGGAATAAATACAAAACAGCTCATATTTATAATTTACCAACTTTAAAGTTCTTGGTCTCGAGAGATTGTGGTAATCGAATTACCTTGGTTTTCGAAAGTAAGTTATTTTTCCAATTTTCGTAAGATTTGATTTTAGGGTCTGGCTGACTCGTTGCTGATCTTTAAATTTCATTCCCACTGATTCATCTGTTATTTTCATTCAAATTCCTTGAATTAAATAATGTTCTTTTAGGTGATTGCTGAATTTGAATTCAGATTCATTAGTAAATTAGCTCTCTAACTTTTTATCAGCAAAGGAAGATCAGCGTGATGCGATCCCTAGTGAGCTAGACCACGGTTATGAAGGAATAGCAGTCTACGAATGAATTTCCTCTCAGTGTAATTCTATAGTTCATCCAACTCTATAAAAGCATTTTGACTTCTGCTAACAAAATGGCTGCTTCTCTTATATTTCACTAAAGATCAGCTAAAGACTATGTTTAGAAGTTCACTGAAATAAATGCACTATTTTACCGTACGAGGCTCTGACATTTCTTTACATTCTGTCCAATGAATCAAATTGCCATGAAGATTTAATAAAAATTATAATGAACTCTAACAGCTCCTAATAAGCAACTTCCACTTAAAGACTTCTTTTTTTTTAGCTACCATACCTATAGGAAAATATCTCAAATACCACAAAGTCCGTTTTTTTATAAAATAAAAAAAAGAAATTCAAACACTAAAATAAAAGATAAAACTTTGAAACAGCATCACATGTTCTTAGTCCAGTCAACAATGACAATTTTACTAAAGTCAACTGCAATTCAAATAACTATTAAGAAAGTGTTCCTGAAGTTTCGAGTGATTATAAGAAAAAAATCAAATCTTGTAGTTTTAATCATTTCAGGATTAAAGTTCAAAAAAATAATCTTCAACCCGGATATTACAAAAAATTCTTTGTAAAACAAAATAAGTCTCACAATTTCTTTTCTGAATTAGAATTAAAACCATCTTTTTATCCCAAATGATTTCTTTATCCTTATAAACCATTTCTTTGTTTGGCATTTTTCATTTCGCTGAACTGCTTTTTTCCAGCAGTGAAATAACACTGCTGGAACTGTGGCATTTAACTGTAAGTATCAGCTATATTGACCATACTTTTTACAAAATACAAACCATCATAAATCGGATTTTTCTTTGGTTTTCTATGCAATCATTTCTCAAACTGGCTCAATCTTCATTCTGCTGATAATGAGGAAATGTTGTTCAGCCATTTTATCTTACGAATAATTTTGCTGCAGTTATTAATTCATTTCTTTGTCTGGTCTTCCAAGTTTCTTGAAGAACGTCTAGCCTTTGAGTAAATTTTTTAACGTCTACATTTTCGCTGCAGCTAAATTATGGAAGAAAGCTGGGAGCTGAGCAGTCTTGGTAAGATGGTGGGTGGAGAAGGAAAGACTGGAATGAAAACAAAAAGTCAAAGACGAGGTTATACTCATCAGCAGCAACTAATGGAACATGTTCATTCACTATCCTGGATCATCTGCCAAAAGAAATCGCTTCTCCTCCCCCGTTCTCCTCCGACACCGCCACCACCTCCACCATCCAGAGCACTTCATTTTTTCTTTTGCGAACGAGCTGTGCCGTCACAAGACTCCCCGCTGCCCCGGGCAATTGTTCATCTCTCGCAAATAATTACCCATCTCGCGGTAAGCGCCTTAGACTGTCGTAACGCGCCAACAAAAGCGGGGCCTGGGAAGGGACGCACGTGGTGTTCAATTTATCAGTGCCTCCTCTGTCCCAGAATAGCAAGAGCAGGAAAAGTTACTGTTGGCAATCAATAGCAAAAGACCAATTGGACGTGGTAAGATGCTCCCTCTCTTCAAAAGGATGAAAAGGCATTTGATGGATTCCCACTGCGCGGACAACCTGCAGAAAGAGGAAACGGAAGTCACGCATCAAAACAACGTGACTAGAACGGAAAGATACAACAATTTTTCAAAGGAAGCTTGTAATACCAGGAGAAAAAAATATGAAGCAATTGGGACGGGTAATTTGTAATACGAGATTAGTACTTATTGGGGGATGTAATAATAACAAGTTAACGAAGGACGTAGGAAATGGGTGCTTAAAAGTTGGCAGATAAATTAACAATATATCCACGAATTCTAAAATGTACAATTTAACAAGAATTATTTCAGAATCGCAAGAAAAACCAACAAAAATGAAATGGGGAAACTTAAAATTGAGTTTTCTGAACTATAAATTTAAATAGGAAGACGAGCCGATGTTTTTATTTAAAGAATCACCCAGTTGTTCTTCATTTTTTGAGGCTGGAATCGAAATATTCTGGCACTATCTCGTGGTTTGTAATGACTTGCCAATGTAATAAATGCATCATTTTTCTTCTACGAAATGGTAGATGCCACTGTCTAATTACCTTACCAGCAAATTACGTAATTGTAAAATAAAAGATGAATACATATTTGGCTAAAATTTAAACAATATTTTTAAAATCGTTGTTAAACATTGCTTCAAAGTGTATATTGTACCAGGCTACGAACTTACAGATTAAAGAAGACAAAAAGAATCAGGCATCAAACAGTTAGAAAACGTTCAGCTATGCTTCTCCCTATATTTAGAGAAACCAGTTACATTTCCCCAAGAAGCAAAATCAAATTAAGTAACTATCAGTTAATATGTACTTACTTAGATTAAATTTTAAACATACGATTAAACATCATTTTAACATTGAATATTCAAAAAAATTGTAGATGACAAATATTCCAATTCCTAGTAAGCAATTTATAATTAAATAACGTCACTTTTGCGTATTTATGATTGTTGACTGGTGATTAGGAACCAAGTAAACTGACGGTCATGACTACCATTAAATACCAAAAAGGTTTAGAAATATTAAACTGAAGATATGAACACAAAGAAAGTTGCAAAGGAAAATAAAGAACAATACTGCTTTACTGAAATTACAATTACAATTGAAATTATGGGACATTTTACGACATATAAAAAATTACATTATATAAAAAATATATTTTTTTTGTGTTTTTCAGACGTAGCTGAATGATCAACATCGTACTCTGCAGTTGGTGTAGTTGAAGCAGTTGATGCGATTTCAACATATTGGACCTTCGTCAACATATTGTTTGTCTTTCTTCTTGTGTTGATTTCTTATCAATTAAATCATTACCAACAGAAAATTATAAAATATTCCTGAAGATATTGACTTGTGCGGCAACATAATCTACATTTACCACCACGGTAACCCACCCCACAATAAGGCTAGTGACGTAAAAGTGAAAAAGGTGTGGATGTTGGCAAATCAACTTTCAATAATAAAAAGATATAATAGTAAAATTACAGAACATTTTAAATTTTTTTTGAGTAATATTACATAAATAAGTTTGCACTACAAAAGCAATCATTATTGAAAGTAAGCAAAAAGAGAAACTTCAGAATTTGGAACTGGAGGTTTGACATCTACATTACTGATATTGAAATATTACCTTGAATGAATAAAACATTCGATATTCAATTTAATGATATTCTTCTCATTCAGGGTCATCGGTTATCAGGATATCATAGAAAGTAAAAAATGTAAAGTAATGAGATTGTACAAACTGCTCTAATACAGATGCTTAAAAAATAACTATTAAACTGAACTAGAAAGAGATAGAAAGAGATAATATCCAATTTATATTATCTTAATAACTTTCCGTAGTAAAATTAATTGTTAATTAAAAAATACAAAAATTAAAGTAACCTATTAACATCACAATTAGAACTGTTGAGTGAAAGACAAAATACAAACACAGACATGTAAGAATATAAAAGGAAAATCTAAATTACATAAACTATACAATATTGTAACTGGAAGCTTCTTTATATAAAGATAACACAGTTAACTAAAGAAACCACACAAAAAAATAACTTGCTAAACCAGTCACATTAGTTACACAGTTTTATAAAATTTAAAATTAAAAATAAAACAAGAATAGGCCTATATCAAAAATTCTAAATTATAATCCTCCTTGATCTTCATTCAGCCATTTGCCGTGAATCAACACCTCGTTCAGAATTCTTAACATAGCAATTAACTATTTATTTGGAAATAATAATAAGTTCATATGTATTTAAGCTTGCATGTATGCATGTGTGTACATATATACTGTTTGTTATGAAATAGTAAAAAAATCATTTATTTCTCTTTTAATTTTTAGGATTTGTAACACTTCTTAATACTACTACTACTACTAATATTTCTAATCTTAATTTTATAGTAGGTTTAATATTTTTATCTAATAGCAGCTGAGTTACATCAAATCAGTAAGATGCCCCCTTATACCTTTTGAACTGCTAGATTGATCTTCTTGAAACATTTGAGGACTAAGGACAATCTATCTTTTTTTAAATTGGGAAACTGGATCTTTGGTTATATTTTTCAAATTGACGAATGGGTCCTTTTCGAAAACTTTGCACGATAAAAATTATAATACAAAACATTGGAATCTAAACAACCGATTTCTATACTGTTTCTGTTAATATTATGTGTTAACATCGAATATTTAATCCTTAATCCATTTCAAGTTCGATACGATTTGATACGACTTAAAGTTAATCCGATCTAGACAATTTAAGTAAATACTGATTTTAATTCACTTTTTCCAGAAAATGGAACATTTGTGAAAAATTGTATTCAACAGACATTAGAATTGGAATATAAATATAGCCTTTTCATATTTGTCGTTTTAGTACTAAAAAAAATGAAATAACATTTTGAGGAAAGTATGCTTTAAGTTCTTTCGAACTTCTTGTTTATTTCATAATCAACTACTTTTAATTCGATGATTCAATCTATCTCTACATGACTGAGAAAAATACCGTCAGAGAATATTCCAGAATTGTAACGAAAGTGAATTCAAATACTTTAGCCACTTATTGCTGTTGGTCTTCAACTTTAATCTTTCTGTAAGTCCATTCTGATTTCAAAATGCGCAGAAATCTGTGTATTCAAAATAAGATGAAGCAACAAATTAGTCTGTGTAAGACATGAAGGGTGTAGTGATTAAAATTCACCAAAGTTAGTTGCTTCTATTGTGTTGTTGGGAACGCTAAATGTTGACTTCGGGTCAATGCTGATCTTGGAAGAGGAGATACAACAAAATAAAGGGACGGCTAGATTTGGGATTAAGCCGTCTCCGTCCCTGGCACCCCCACCTCTCCTCTTTATTTCATGCCGTTCTCTGTTATCCTTTATCTGCAACGCTGTAATTGAAGCACAACAGCGCCATCAAGAAGACCTAATGCGGTAATGAGGTGAAGAGTTCTTTCGTTACTGGTTCTGTAGCTAAGCAACGCTGGCGTTGCAGCGCCGTTAGTGCAGTAGGGGAGGCCCCGTGCATATCAGTCGTCCTCTCGGCCCTAATAGGAATACCGGAGCATCTCTCAGGTTACACTGGTACTCTCTTATGAAAACGAAGCCAACCAAACTTATGATACGTGTTTGACTATTTGATATTGAAAACCAGTCGTATTTCAACAACGTTAAAAGTAACGCTATCCAATAACAGACAGCTGCTTATAAATTAAGCTTTCCACGGAAGAACATTCACAATGTATGATTTCGTCGGAATTAAACCCAAGTAAAGTTACAACGGTTGACTTGATTCCAGTAAGACTAAACTTCGTCCATTATAAATGAAAGATTCTCGTATTGAATTCCTTATTTTATGATTTCAAAGAGATGATATAAAATGCATTGAAAATATTTGAAGAAATTTTCGCCAACCATTACAAAAACAAGAAGTCCCTAAAAAAAATTGAAGCCTACCTTTTCTTACATATTGCGGTGCTGTATTTGTTTTTTGATTAAATTATTTAATAAAATAATAGAAAGTCTGCGGATTTTTACAATTACAAATTCTGCTGAACATAAACATTAGAAGTTTTTTCATTTTCTAAAAAATAAATAAATAAATAAATTAACGTTATTTTCTTAAATTGTGTAAATCGGACGTACTTTAATTATTTTTAATATTAAGACGATTAAAAGACGAATTAATATCCATTGGTAAAGATGTCAATAGAAATCTAACGTTTCGAGTTTGATGCTTATCTATAGAATTTTTGTCACGTGCTTTTTTCTCGACCCATATTTGAAAAATTTCAAATACAAAACTTAAATATTCTCTTGTATTTAAATAGGCATACAACGTTTGAAGAAAATCTATCCTGTGAATCAAAAGTTATTATGGGAAGGGACAAAACACAAACACACATACAGACAAGCTGATTTAATGAGCTTCACAATCCAAGGAAAGTGGCTACTAAATTAGAACCAAATTCAACTCTAATCATTTTTAACTGCATAATTCGGAATATTTTCCCTTCTCTTGAAAGTTTCAAGAAACTAATTAATAAAATAAAAGTTCCTAATCACAATATTCAAATGTTACATTGTCATTTCAGTGTAGCACTTATCAGATTCATGTTCTTGAAACTAATGGCTTCTCTATACTTTGTTTTTAGAAGAAAGAATAACAATTAGGAATTTTCTTCAAAATATTACGAGATTAAACAAGGAAATGAAATCATTAACGATGACCTAAAGAAAATCAATACAGAAATATCTTCTAGAAATGTCGTTAAAAGAACAAAAAAAGCTGGGAAAGGGTGTAAAATGTGAAAAAATGAATATTAGATACATATGAAAAGGGAATTGATAAAAATACACAATTGGTTTTGTCAATCCACTTCAAATGTCCTTTCTAAGGTCAGACGACCTCAGAGGCCTTATCTTTTCTGAATCCATAACTGCGGATATTGTATCTAAGCAACTGAAATATGAGATCTACATTCAAAAACCAGCAAAGACTTACGAGACACGAATATCACACTACAACAAAGCAAACATGAAATAAAGAAAGCATTTCCAAAGATGTTTTCTCAGAAGCATTTTATAACAGATCAAGTATCTATGACTCTTAATCTGTATTCTACATGTATTAATAATTAAAGCCTGTGTCTTTTTTTTAGTCTTGTTGTTCATTTATTAGATAATGTTCAATTACCATTTTGTTAAGATCGTAATTATTGATTGGTAACTACAACGCCAAAGATTACCGAATAATAATTAAGACAATTTGTAATTTAGGGAGAAATCAATAATTGGGGTGAAAGCTGTAAACTCTGGTGACAGTAATGTGACTTTAATGAATTATAAATAATAGAGCTACCATTTCAATAATCAAATTTCATTACTCAAATATTTTTTATTAAAGTAATTAATTTAATATACGACAGGAATTTCCTAAAGATATGACTGTCTTTAAAGACGGAATTGCAGACATTACAGACGTCGTAAACGTAACCACTGGAATTATTTACGAGGGGGGACTGGAAGAAAGAATGAAACTATATTTCAATGCTGCTGGGGCTTCTGGAATTCTCTACATTCCTCAAATATTGGACAAGAAGTTTTTAGATGAATATGTGTTTTTTTTTCCTTCTTTAGTTCTACATCAGTAAATTTTTATTTTTACATCGGAAATAATCTCCCTTCATTACTAGATAAGCAGTGTCTCTTGATCTGCTGAATTGTTTATATTGCTGTCCTCTGCTCGAGAATATATTTGCTGTTTTACGTAAAGCCTGAAACCAATGTTTATGGCTTAGCATTCATGATTCACTGCTAAGTTGCTACGCAAATCTCTTCTAAAAAAATGTTGTAAAGACGGATATTTAAGCGTCGGAATTTAAGTTTTACTAGAATAATCTTTGTTGTTAATAAAGGATTTTTACAGTAATAACCAATGTTAATTAATTATATGTATAACTTACATTTAAAGTAATTACAATTGGTTGTGTTTACTATAAGTCTTCAGCAAAAGTCAGAATCCAGTTAAAGCTGCAAAGGCTTATTTGGAAACCAGAATGAAAAAAGGAAGCTTATGAATTAAGTATTGATTTTTTTTTAGTAAATCTTCATTCTGTGTTTTATTTCCAACGCAGGATCTTAAAACTATTAAGAATTTAAAGTTACTTTACTTAAAACTCCTATAGAAAAATTCTGGTTTTATTTGTCTTTCTTCTTCTGAAACCTACATAAAGGAAATATCTATATTTGCAAATTATACTTTCCCTTAAAACTATCATAAAATTATGCATTTGCTAAAATCTGACTAAATCTTATAAATCTGGAATTTCCTTAATTTTAAAAACGAGATAGCTCCCAGAAATTGAAAATGCACATTTAGATAAAAGAATTCCAGTTTTTGTTCAATGTTTCTCATTTTTAAAGAACGTTTCTGTCACTCCACGCTCGAATTTTTCCACAAGGATGATGGGGAAAATTGTAGATGCAAGAGATAGGTTAGATAGTCTGTAAACCATAAATGTGCATCCCAGTTTTATGAAGATTCAGTCACTGGTTCAAAATGGAGAAAAACACACCCATTTACACGAAGACCACACACACACATATGCACAGTCACATTTACATGTAGACAACACACATGCATACGCAGATGGACAGACTTATTGATTTTAAAAACATAACTTTAATAAAGAAGGTAGACAAAAAAAGAAAAAAGAATTGAGGAAACTAAAGTCCTGAAGAAAAATTTATTAAAATAAAAATTTACATATATTCCTACACAAAAAGCATTCTTCGGGTTTTCCCGATGGCTGAATCTCAATGGAGAATATTCCTCTTTAAGTTTTAAAGAACGTAAAGATCATGGCTCCAAAAAATTCCTTAAATTTGAGAAAAAAAATCCAAAAAAAACCCCAGCATTCTTAAAGAGTTTGCTTTAAGAAAAATGTTAAGTTAAAAAATCGAATTTTTGGAAAAAGATCAGAAAATTATCATTATACATAGAAGGAAAAATAATTTTTATGGAAAAAAGATCCAATCATAAAAATCGTTAGGCAAGGATTAATTCAATATGGTAGCCTTATTGTTTTAGACAAGAACGTGAAAGAGCGAGAATAACAACCCGCCATTTTAAAACAGAAAAATTCCAAGAATATAATTACAACCAATACATTAGTTCACAGTTTTTCCTTTGACCTCTGCACTAATTCGTATTGAACGAATTAGAGCGACTATAAATTGAAGATTTCATGAAGCACAAATTGGATAAAATTCAATAACTTCATAGAACCGATTTTCATAATTCAGATTAGGCCTAATTTTTTTTTATCGTAAAAGAGTGGTAATTAAGTTACAACACCGCTTATTTTGAGTATAAATTGGTATTCAACTATTAACAATTAAATTGTATTCACTAATACGTAATTTACGTCCTAATACGCTAATAGAACTATCGTTCTTGAAATCAATAGCAATATGCTGAAAGTTAGAACATTCATGGAGCTGACATTTTGTAACAGTTCGTGAATCAAGAATGCAGCTACAATAACAGCTTTTCAAAAAAAACCACAACATTCAACTTAGTGGATAATTACGAAAGTTAATAACCATTGAACAGCTGCCATAATAAGTTTTGAACAGCTGGATGGAATCTTCCTGAAACCTGGTTTCCACATTCGAAGACTGGCAACAATCTACCCCTTATATTTGAAATCTTTTCCGAGTGCATCCTACAAAATGAGTTGCAAAAAATATTTTAAAATACAACTGTAAAACAATTTCAGTGAAAATAAATATGCCCTTCTTGGGCAACATTACTATATATAACTATAATCTTACAATGTTGAAAATAAGAAAGATAAGGCTTGAATTTCAGATAAGGAAAAATTCTTATTGATTTTTGTTGCAGATCAGACTAATGGGTAAAAACGCTACTGCCAAAAATAATTGCTAAGCGTTTTTGTGATAGGCTAATACAGTAATCGAGTTAATTCAATAATTATTAATATCGTCAGAAGCGCAGTGGTGCCTCAAAAGAAAAAAATAAACGATAAAAACTCACTAATTTTTCATGTGAGTTTTTTATTGTGTATTTCTTCTTTTGAGGCACCACTGCGCTTCCGACGATTATTCCTCTTGGACTCGGTATGGAGACCTCGTTGTTTACTGGTGTCTGCTCCTGGCTGATGATCGCCAAAGAGCGTGTAACAGCTGTTCCAGGATATCACTTGCTAAACAATTTGGTCTCACCCATTGTTAATCATTTATATAATAAACTTAACGTTGCTGAAAACGATTTCTCTGATGAATTTAATATAAATTGGATCCCACACAAGCGAAAAGTACCAGTACAAACAAAATAATTATCTAACAAGGAATATTTATCCTTTAGTAATCCATTACTATGCTTTCGCTTTGGCTTGATTAAAATGAATCCGATTTAGACATCTTAAGGAAGTATTGGGTTGGCTAAAAAGTTCATTCGGTTTTTAAGTAAAAATAAACGACCCATTTTTCATTTACATCAATACTATTATTGAACAACGTCTTCAACGGTTTGTTCCACTACCTTCTGCCATCTTTCAGGCAACTTCGTAATTTCATCTTCCCACAACTTTTTACATTTTTGAGCAAAAAAATGTTCCAGGTTCTTTTGGTGTCTTCCAGGGAATTGAATTTTTCCATTAAGAGAATTTTGTAAAGACTGAAATAAATGGAAAACCGAAGGTGCAATGTCTGGTGAATATGGAGGATAAATCAGAACTTCCCAACTATGCTATAACAGTTTTTGCCTGGTCATCAAAGAAACATGCGTTACTAGCACCAACTTACGTACAAAAAAAAACCGATCGATCTTTTTTGGCCGACCCAATAATATTTCTTACACTTTACAGATATAATCTACAATTTACACAATATTTCGTCTTTCTATGCAAAAGACTTCTTCAAGTTACCAAAAATTTTCGTTTAGACTACAAAACTAACCAAAATATCTAAACAACAGCTTAATAGCAATATATAAATATAATACATAATACATATAAGCTAATTGTTTTAATTATTGAATTCTCAAGGTTATGAAAGCTCATGTTTAAACATAATTTCTTCCTTATGTCCGAATGAAATATTACTCATTTTAAGGACTTTTCCATTGTTAATACAATCTGTTCGGTAAATAAAACAAGATTCTATCATTAACCTTTCTTTTTCATTAGCAATTCTACATTCAATTTGAACAATAGGGTCTGGATTATGTCATGCAATGGTCTGATGATTCAGAAAGTTTTCTCTTTTTATTTTTATAAGGTCTAAAGTGTTCTGTTAATCTCTCGTTCATCGTTCTTCCAGTGCTTCGAAAATATATACTTCCGCAATCCCTACATATTAAACTACACACTACACCCATGTAATTGAGGATGTTCTCTTTAATAACTTTTCCTATCTTAAATAAGTTGTTCCCTTTATAATAAACAATTCTAATCTTTATATAAGCATTTTTAATATATCTTGTAAATAATTTACTTCTAGAAATCCTAAAAATATAATAACACTCCTTTAATTCCCACAATACGTCGTTCTTCTTAGCGAAGAACTTCATCAGGTGGTACCAGAGGACAAAAAACTATTTTCCTTCCTCTACATTTCATAAGGGTTACAAATAAGAACTAAAAATAAAACATTTTCGTATATAAGTTAACAATTGAAAACTTTAGTATTCACTAGCATTATTAGTATTAATAACTATCCTGGTGAATAAGATAGTTTTCAAACGTTAAACATGTAAATGAAAATGTCATATTTGTAGTTCTTTGTAACCCTTATGAAATGTAGAGGAAGAAGAATAGTTTCTTGTCCTCTGGTACCACCTGAAGAAGTCATTCGCAAAGAATGATGCAATATTGTGGGTATTAAAGAAGTTTCATTATATTAATAGCATTTCTAAGAATTCTAATCTTATTATCTTTGCAAATATCTCTAATATTTTTACTTAATTGAAGGAATTTCATGATGAAGAAGAATAACTTAAGTAATACGGATTCAAATAATTTTTTGAGAAAATGGAAAATTTTAATGTTATATTAGACAGATATTATAGTTTAAAACTTTTACTCATTTACAATTTACTTGGATAGTAGGCTTTAACTGTCATGGAACGTTTTCAAATCATAAAAAATTTTAAAATAAAAATTAAAAACACTTGTGAGTTGTTATCAGTTCCTGTGCACAGTTCTGCGAAATCAGAGCAAAGAATTTGTATTTACACTTTATTTGATAATTCCCAATGCAAGGATAGGTGATTCGAGGTTGTTTTTTTTATTTCATCTAGAAAATCTGTTTACCAGCTAATCTCGCTTATCGCTTTAGGCCGAACTGTTTCTAGTGCGGTGAAATTGCTTTGATACAAATGTAAATTAATTAACCGGTAAATTAGGCAACGCGCTTCATTTCATCTTTTGAAATAACTTATCAACATAGCGCGTAGTAATTTAGAATAACGCAGCTCCAAAGGAATCCAATTTACATTGAAAGGATCATAGAAATACCTTTCTCAGAAATTTACACTAAGGTCATTTTTCTTCTGGCGGCGGCTTCTTTTATCAAAGGAAAAACAACAAAAGATTCCATCAGTTAGTGCAGTTTAAAAAAACAAAGTAGCAGTTTTTGTGATGTATATCAAATCGACCGTTCAGCAGATAAAATAATCAAGGAAATTCAAATCCATTAGTTAGTCTTTGAAATAAATCAATACAATTAAGTTTTCCAACTCTTTTTTTTTTCCTACCCATTCACCCGTTCAAAAAAGTATTTTTTTTTTCTTTCATCAAAATGTTTTCTTGCTCCTGGATTTCCGCTTCTTTAGCTCTAAACGAACAAATAAAAAATGCAAATAAACGAGCAAATAGAGAAAATTAAAATGGCTACAGAGAATTAAAATTGACATTAACATTTAATAAACACTAAAAACTAACGCGACCGGTTTTCTTGTCGGTTTTTCAATATACTTTTTAAATGTCAATTTGAATTCTTGAACTTCATAGAATAATAGGGTTAATAAAAATTATTTAATATAAGATACAATAAGTTTCGCATCAACTTTTGTAACATTTTCAAGTGAAATACAGCTGAATAACATTAAAACAATATATGAACATTATTCATTAATACAGTGTGTGGAGGGAATAATTGAAAAAATGGGACCAACTTAGTTGTAATAAATGGAATTTTAACACCAATTTAAATCAAGGAACCAACACTGGAATACCAACACCGGAACCAACACGTCTGTTGAATGCAAGTTCTGTTAACTTTAATCAAACACAACAAGAAATCTTAAAAAGAGGTTTAAGCTTTAATACTGGTAATGAAAAATTGGACATCTATAAAATAGCCACTAAATTAGAGAGCCAAATCAGATTTATTGGCAACCAAGAAGTCAGAAAGGAAACTCGTAAAAAAGTTGGAAAGATTCTTAAAGGGGGAGCAATAGTAGCATTAGACAAACAAGATTACATTGATATGTGTGATTATTTTCTTGATAATACAAATGGTATTAAAAAATCTAAATGCAAGGAAACACTTATTATCTTTAGAATGAATAAAAGAATTAGAGAATTGTCTAAAGAAGGTTTTTTATGATGATGACACTATGGAATCATGGATTGATCGCAACAAAAATCTTCCAAAGTTTAAAGGCTTACCAAAAATTCATAAAGATAAGATTAATAATAGTATGTATAAAATCCGCCCTATAGTAGCATGTCAGAACAGTGCAATTATGGGAATTGCAAAATTAGTGGTATTAGAGATTAAGGAATTGAACTACAGGTCGAAGTTTAGTATAATCAATAGTACAGAATTCTTAAATAGATTAAAACAACAGATAAGTATGCAATGTACATCAATGGTTTCTTTTGATGTTGTAAACCTATATACATCCCTCTTTATGCCTCTCATTAAAAAAGCTATATTACATGCATATGATCAAACAGCAAAAAAGAAAAATATAGATATTAAAAAAATTTTAAGGTTAATTAAATCTCTGTTTGATTTGCAATATTTTTCTTTTAATAATAAAGTATATCAACAAACCATAGGTTTGTTTATGGGTCTTCCCTCATCAGCAGTCTTGGCTGAGTGTGTTATGAAGTTAATAGATGATGAAATATGGGAATTACAAAATGTAAAGAACAATGTTTCATTTATGACTAGATATGAGGATGACACATTTTTATTAATTAAAAAAGAAGAAATAAACCAAATACTATTAACTTTCAACTCAGTAAATAAAATGATCCAATTTACTATGGAACAAGAAATAGAAGGTAAATTGCCTTATCTAGATGTCATGATCATTAAAAGTAATGATACTTTCAGTACTACAGTTTATCGTAAGGAGGTGTATGCAGGTGTTACATTAAATTTTAAAACCGCAGCACCAACTTCCTACAAAATTAATGTAATAAAATTGGCTGTCACAAGAGCCTTAAGATTATGTTCAAATAATAAATTATTGGATGATGAATTACAAAAAATCAGAAAATTTTTTGTTATGAACAACTATCCTATAGATTTCATCAACAAGATAATATACAGAGCACTTAAAGAAAGAAATGTTAATAAAATCAAAGTTGATAACGCAATTAAATATGTAAGTATTCCATTTGCAGAAGAATTACAAAACAAACTAACCCCATTGTTGGCTAATGTAGGAATTCGTATTGCAAATAAGGCAAGAAACACCATCAGAAATATCCTAAATAATGAACGTGACATAATATCTAAAGAAGAGATAAAGAAAACAAATAAGGAGAAAAAGGGAGCGGTATATGGAATAAAATGTCAATCGGGAGGGGGTGGGTGCCAGTATATTGGTGAGACAGGCAGAAAGGTAAAAATTCGAATGAATGAGCATTCCAAAGCCATAAAAAAGGGCAATGACCAATATTTCACAGCAGTTCATCACAAACAAACTGGCCATCTAATAATGGTGGACAATCCGATCATTTATAATATTATTACAGATCAATACTTAAGAAAATTTTATGAATCATTATTAATTAATTCCAAATTCAATAAATGTTACAATACTGAATTGTCTATAAAAAATGTATTGCATTATCAGCTCGATTAACTATTTTCTATTGTTTTATTAATAATTGGCTAGCATTGATATTTGATACTTTGATATTATTGTAAAATGTAATCCAAAATTTGTAGAGGCCTAATTTGCTTCTGTTATTTATTTATAGTCTGATGAAAAGGCCTGTATACGATGCCTTGTAACATGTAACGAATATGAATTTTTTAAATGTTTTTTTATATCTAGTAGTGTGTTTGGTCCCATTTTTTCAATATATGAACATACTGCATCAAATTTCAAAAAAACAAGAAACAATACATCAAGATAAAACTGCAACTGAATGATAACAAAAAGCTTTCATGAACTTAAATTAAAAGATAACAAAAGCTGTTCTTGTATTATTTTCGTGCTATTCAGTTGTATTTCACTTTAAAATTTAGGAAAATTTGCTGGAAACATGTTGTATCTTATATTAAATAATTTTTATTAACCCTATTATCCTATGAAGTTCAATATTTAATAGTAATGGGTTTCTTTCAATTACGTTATTTTGAATTCTCTGTGTAGGCATTTTAATTCGTATAATATATTCCCACACGTTAAAATATCAGTTTAAAAATATACTATGTTATAAGTTATTTTTAATTCTAAATAACTTTGTCAAATAATAAATATTACTGTGTCTTTTCTTTGAATCCTCCTGTAAAAGAGGAAAAAAATATAGAAACGTGCAAAATCCCATTGTTACATAAGCTATTTTCAAACCTAAGCTGTTTTCAAACGGGCTACGTTCCAATTTAAGCAATTTGTAAGGGTTTTGTTTTATTTTTTCAAGAGCCTTTTAGGCTTTTTTTTGTTGTTTCTTTTTTCTAGTTTCTTCTTGGTGGTTAATCTGATGGCTCATTTGTTCCCGAAGATGCCACCTTCTTCTGGGGAATTTGTATAAGCAATCGGCTTCCGACAAAATTCATTGGCGGCTTATGTATATGCCGCCACATATGCCTTGATTTAGTCTTTATTTAGATTTCAGTTTTAATTACAGAGAATTAAACTCAATAATTTAATAATAAAATAACACACAAATAAATAACTTTAACGTGCAGGAATATAATATAGTAAAGAAAATACAAACCTGCACATGACTAAACAAAAGGTTCTCGCAGCCCGACCTAACATGTCAGGAATGTGGGACAGATGTTTCAGCGTTATTAGGCTTCTTCAGCCAGATGTACCCTTGACGGTAGCTCAGAGAAAAATAAGAGAAAACCATTTCTTTGCTGAAGACATTTCAGGGAGCTGAAATGGTTTTCTCATATTTGTTTCGCACTCTGAGCTACCATCAAGGGTATATCTGGGTGAAGAAGTCTAGTAAGGCTGAAACAGCTAACCCAGATTCCGACATGATAGCTCAAGGTGGGAAACCTTTTGTCTAGTTATGTGCAGTTTTGTATTTTCTTCACAAAATAACACACAACTTCAGCATTATTTACTTTATTTGTAAAATACCATTTACGATGTTTCAGCAAGAGATATTTATAATTTACAGTGATAATAAAAATAGTAATTTCATGAAAAAATAAGACAACCAAAAAAAAACTGAGTAACTGAAAAAGAATATTTCGAGTCGTTTGTTCTGCATCTTATCATTAGGGAAATGAGAAAGGGAAGCTTAAAATAAAAAAGGGATGTCACTGAATTTATTTGATATCTTTTGTAAAAAGAAACGGTAATGATTCAGAAAATCTAATGTAACTCATTATAAATAAGTCCAAAACTTGAGACTTTTTTGCTCAAACTTTACATTTAGGAGAAGGATGAACGAAATGTACATTTAATATTTCTCTTTGTTTTCTAATTTACATGTTTTTCTAATGAAGCACGTAAATGGAAGTGCTACCAATGATATAACCATGGTTTAGAAAAAGCTTTAGTCATTTTTATTTCTCAACCTAAAACTCTAAATAACACATCATTTCCACTAAAAATTGGATAATCAGAAGGAATGTTCCGAAATGTCATTTAAATTGCAAAATTAGGCCTTGTGTATTTTCTTCTATAACCTTACAATATTAAATTTTTTAATTGAAAACCTTCTGGAGACATCGGTAAGAGCAGGCTTATGAATAAAAAGAGACAGCAGAGTGCCATGAATAACTACTGATCGATAATCTAGAACTTTCGGCATATTTAAACGAGATCTGCTTTTCAAGATATTTCTACATCTACCAATATATCTCTGAAGACTATAACCTTTGTAATCTGAATTATAAAGTTACCTGGTCATTCTGTTTCAAAGTAAACTCATAGAAATACGAAGTAAATCCAGTTTTTCCAGTAAAATTGGAAGGGAAAAGGATGGAAAGCGGTCGTGGCCAGAGAGGGAGGGATAAGGCAGTGAAATGGGTCTACCTACTGCCCTGCCTCCATTAGCATTCTGAAGCAGTTCTTTCAGCCGCTTGTAGTTTGTCAACTGGATCTGGGCACCGCAGTTTGGCTTTTAGGGCGAAGCGAGATGCTGATTTATAATGTGCTAATACATCCCATCGTGCATTTCAAAGAGTGCCAGCAGGACTTGGGAATCATGTCTCTTATTTGAGGTGCGTGGCTGAACGAACATGGGATTCCGTCCGTCTCTCTCTATCGAGTTCTTAAAGCTCGAGAAATGGTGGTGGGAAAATCTTGACCCAAATTTATATTTTTCGCTGTAGCATCTTTCTCAAGTGACCTGAAAATTTATGACTTCACTAGTAGTGAGTGTGTGTATGGGTTACGATCTGCAAAGGCTCCACAAAGACAAGCTCTTGTCCCATTGCATTTGGCTCCGTCCTCACTTAGCATTCTAGGGGCGTCCCAGCCCGCGGTTCGACGTAAATCTCCGTTTATTAGCTCCGGAAGATAACACCAAATTCCCCAATAGCAATTCATTAGAGTCGCCAATGTCAGTAGGCATTGCATCTACGATCCATAGAGCATGCAAAGTACTATGTGGTACAAAGAATAACACTACTAAACAAATGCAATGTAGTACAAGCTTATAATTTACTAACGTAATCAACCTGAAACGAATAAGAGAGAAGAGTTTCCGGAAAAATGAGGAAACAATATATGAATGATAAACAAGATACACTAAATGATTACTTGAAATTGAAATCTATTACTATGTTGAGTAAATATCTCGTGAGTTGATCAATCTTTTCCCTTTTAGTCCAAAAATTAATTTTCTCTTTGAATTCCATTTTATAAGTTTTTCTTTAATCTTTCCCTGCCTTTAGACTCTGCGGAGAACTACAGAAAGCCGTCCCAATTTTAAAACGAATTATCATCAATCAAATTTTTAGACACTGGATTTTTGTTTTTGATTCTGTCAATAGAACAAAATCTTTCTTCATTTTTTTTCCAATTATCAATCATTATAAAACATGTGGCTACTGATTAATCAATCACAACCTTCGTCAATATATTTTAAATTCAAGTAAAGTAGAAGTAGTCATCAACTAGATTTTATTCTCTCCCTTTCCTGATCTTCTTTTTAACCGGTGACAATATATCAACTTTTTCGATAATTTCTAGCATTTTTAAACTTGCAAGTCTTTCCTAACTAAAATCATAAGCTAGTATTCTTATCCTTTCATATTTATTCTCTGTATACAATCATTACACAGAAAAATCGTTTCCTGTTACTCTTACTGTTCATTGCGCATCCAAAGTGCAATAGTCTATAATCGATTGATCATCCAGAAATTAATATAAAGCATAGTGAGAGTTTAGGACGGACCGTTTTGTCCTTTTAGGGATTCATCAGCCAGATGAAATGCTCAGATAGTGCAAATGTGATAAGAGAAACCACTACCGCACCCGGCTATGGCCTTCCTCCAAAAGAAAACACATTTAAAAAAGAAACCAAAACAGGCAAAACTTTAAATCCTTGCAAACTCACCGATGAAAGCTCAGATATTTTTTTATTTCTGTGCCATTTCTCTATGCTTTACGTAAATTTACATTTTATTTACTACTGCATAAATTTTCACGTAGAATTTTTCTTCCTTATTTTGAGTTGCTCATAGAAACTGTGACCATCAAACCAACAATTCAAATATTTACTCAAACTTAACTTTGTATAGGAATAATTGTACAGGAATAACTTCCTGGAATAATTGATCAGTCATATGATATCTGAATAATGTACACGTTTCTTTGTCCCAGAAATTTAGAAAAACACTTTGAATTGGCTCATTTTTTCAATAACTCTAATCACCAAAATTAGAAGCGCAAATTTATTGTCAATAGATTTTGCAAGCAATCTTTGGGAATACATCAAAACTGGGATAACTGAAATTTACATAAACATTTTCAAAGACTGTTGGGTCAAAAAAAAAAAGAAAGTTCTTTGCTTTTATCATCCGTCAAAAGATTACTAGAAAATAAGAAGATAAGGATCGTAGAAGATTTTTTTTTTCGAAATAATCTAAAAATTTGAAAGCTTTGTGGAAAATTTAATTAAAAATGGAAAATATTACAAGAGATCAAAAACTACTGCTGAAGTTACATAGAGAAATATATATCATATTCTAACAGAAAAACTATCTTACCTTTCCATTATGTTTCCCTGAGAACCAGATAAATTTCTGTATAACTTTAGAATAATAAAAATCCAAATACGAGTATTTTCAGAGACAATAAAAAAAGATTAAATTCTGACATTTGAGAAAAATTTTGCAACTGGTTTGAGATAAATTTTGCGGTGTATTGTAGAAACCTTGATAATTGCGATTAAAATATTGTAATGCATAAAATACAGGTTGGCGTACTTATGTGCCGATTTTATAACCGGCCGCAAAATAATAGTGCAATACAAAAAAGAAATGACTATTGGGACCGTTTTTATTTGCGTAACCCTCTACATTCCCATTATTTTTTATGACGTCATTAACTAATATTGAAACAGTTTGCATATTATCTCTAGAAAGCATTTATTTATCGTCGTCATTATTTATTTATTGACGTCATTAACTGATATTGTAACAGTTTGTATATTATTTTTAGAAAGCATTTATTTATCTGTGTTTTTATAGAAATTATGTAGCTGAGTTTATCTGTATTTATTTTAAAACTTAACCGTTATTTATTCCTTTTCTTTTTCCTAATTATTGCTGTTCTGCTTATTTTTAAAATTCTCTTCCGTTGTATCCGTTAAATCAGTTAATTTAAATTCCTTATGTTCTTGTCCAATCATTATGTATATTTTTAATTACTTAACCAATCAAAGCACACTATATGTACACTATAAAAAAATCAATGTTTTTCGTTCAATAAATTAATTCAGTTCAGTTCCAGAACTTGATTCGTTGTCTTTAGATCCCCAAGAAACCATTACAATATATACTTTGTCTCAAATAATTTTATATTACTAATGAAATTAAACTTCAAAACAAGAAATAATAAATGCTCAATTTCAGCGTTATTTGAGCATCGAATTCCTATTTACCTTTATCTTTGCTGTAAGTGAAAGATCTTGGAAAAATTGAACGAAAACAGAGTAGGCCATTAGGTTCTGTTAAGTTCTGCTTTCAACTTTTCCAGCATGGCTTCTAAGTGTTTTAGGAAAAATTCTCAGTGGGGTAAATTCTAGATTTTTGAGATTTTTGTATAACAATTAGATTACAGCTGCTTCAAAAATACATCTTCAGATACTTTATTCAACCTTTATTTACTGAAAATATTTTAAAAGCTATGAAATAGGCTTAAATATAGCTTGATAGCAATTTTAATGTACAAAATCAAAAGATCATAATTTCGTCATTGATACGATAATTCATTGTTCTTGAATCCTATGATTTGCTTCTTTCACCATTTTCATTCAAAAACCTTTAAAACTTGTTCTAAAAGTCTTTTCAATGATAAAACTGCTGATGAAAATGATAACAAAAGTAAATAAAACGATTACAGCGCTTCAATAATTGTGTCAATGCTCAAAACAATGACGAAAAATGTGATTTGGACATTAGCGTGATGCTAAAAGCTTCCGGTTTGCTTTTCAAGATGCCACTTCTAGATCAGTGCGTACTTTTGGTATAAAACTTTGGTATAAAAATAAACTGAAACTCTGCGATCGTCTCAGGGGACGATATACTAATTAACGAATAAGTGACCAATGGATTCAGCTTTAGCCAACTGTTAGACCGTTAATAACAGGCTTAAAACACAATCTGTTTAAACTGAAACATTAAAGGAAGCACATTCAGGGCATCAGTTGTATTTGCCTACCAATTTTATTCCTCTTATTTGAATCGATATTAAACACGAAATATCTCAGGCAGTTCGGACCAATAAATATCTAAGTAAGAATTTAAAAGTTTGTAAAACTTATTACCAAAACATTTAGTGGTGCTGTACCTAGAAATAAAAACAGAGTCCATTTTGCATTATTACCTTGTAATGATACAAATGCATGTATTCTTAACCTCTGTAATTCAACAGCAAAGATAGATGTAAAAAAAATATAAATATAAATTCGAATGGCTGTATAGTATCTATTCAGCAACTTTAATATCATTTAATTTTACGAACAACAACAAGAGATATAATGCTACTATCAAGACGAATTTTAGGATTCATAATCTGCATCAACTTAACAATGGAAGTAGAAATTGAGTTACTTAACATAAAAAAGTGAACCCACCAAAAAAGTACTTTTCAATTTTCTGTAAATTCTCTGAATTCTCCACATTTTACACACTTTATTATTATTCAGATACTGTCAGATTGAATTTGAAATCCCACATATTTTCTGTATGACATCTGTAATGAAGACGGAATTTCAGTGATTGCTCAATAAATTTTAGTGGTATTTTTAATATAGTCACAGAATTAATTCCTGACCTACAGAAATGTAACTATGTATTGCCTGCTGTCTAGAGCCACAATTTCAATTTCACGTGAACTATTGTTTATTTAATTCCAGGATATATACTGTAAGATGCGGTATATCTTTAAAGAACCCTTATTACAGACATATTATAAACATCGTGTTAGCATTTTATTAGATTGAATGTCATTTTGCTTTCAGATGTTAACACAGCAGATGCTTTATCTATGTTTTTCACGATCAAGAAAAGGAAAGTAAATTTTAAATTCGTTTAAATTGATTAAATCGTAATTAATTCGTCATTTCTAAGCTAATTTTTCCAATATTTTTGAATTATTTATCGTTATTCCTAAGTATTATTTTACTTAGCATTCTATTTCCTTTGCATTTAGTTCTCGATCTGTGAAGAAACACTGTAAGAAGCACTTTTCGAGTTATTTATAGATTGCTTATAGCATAACAGCACTCAATTACTCAAGTGATATAAATCTCAGGAAGCAATTTGAGTAGCATTACGTTTGCATGAAAAACGGCAAGTAATCGCTTAACATATTGCTTTTTAACTTGGAACAACCTTTTTATTACTCCAGACAATTCTGCCTGCACCACCTTAAAATTGGTGCTACGAGAAAGATTCATGGCCGCTCAAGGTAGTGGAAGATTCAACCTGGTCTTCCCGTGACGTACAGGGTTGAGCCAAAAGTCGTTCCCCTTGCTCCTCCCAGCTCTCCTTATTAATGTAAAGTGCACGTTTTGGCCCAATTCATCATATTAAAGCGTGGGTGTGGCAGGAGGAATTGTTGTTCCTCGGGGGAGTTTGGCGGACATGAGATTAATCGCCAGTGGAGGAGAGGGAGTAGCTGGGACAAAGAAACAGGGCTCAGGGCTTTACTGCTCATAATTTATACCTCGGAGATTCCCAAAGAAATGAGGTCAAATCATGATCGTTTATCTGTTCGCCCGTGACAAATCCCTGTGTTCCCATTTAATGACTTAGTGATGTAGACTACAAAGAAGCGAACAAAAAGAAGGGTTTACAATATATATACCAAGTGATCTCTCTCTTCGGAGAGGTCGCTCTGTATTCGGAAGCAGTAGCTTTCCCCTTCTCTTTTTCGCTATAGAGAAAACTTCCAGGAAACATGGTATTATCGACAAATCCATAGAGCATATAAATAAACTAACAAGTCATTTGAGAACAGAAACTGTCAATAAACAATAACAAACAGAAGAAACGGGATACTGATTAACCACAACTAAAGATAACAAGAATAGAGTAAATAATCAGCAAATACGATAAAACGAGAGAGATGATGTGACGAAGAAATTCACATTTAAATTAAGTAAACTAAATGTCACAAAATGGGTCTTTTTTGGGAGGAAATATTTCTGTTAATTTGTTTACGTAATTTCAACTTTTTTCATGATATTTACCTATATACGTTAATTATATTGAAAATTTTCACTAAAGTTATCAATCAAACTTGTTATTTTATTATTTTGTCCTATTTCGCATTACAGACAATCTCAGATGCCTGTGAACCATTGATCAGAATCTAAGGAAAAAACTCCTGTATGTTTTCTTTGTTAGATCATCGTAAGAATGAGTTCTCACTATTCACTCAAAAGGTGGCCTAACAGAAAGAAAGCAACGTCAGTTTCATTGTCTAAAATTGTCCACAGAAATCTGAGAAGGATTGGAGTTTTAATTTGAAACTCATAAACGCTGTCATTGTAAATCATTATATATTAATACGAATCCATTATATTTAATACGAATATTAAGCTCAATTAGATTTCAGTCTTTAAATTTGTTGAGGGAGAACTTAAACTTTCAGCAAATGAAACATTTGAAGGTAAGTTTCAAGAAAATTACAAGTTACCATTTATTCTACGAAACAATAAACAAATAAAAATAAAAATAAAAAAAGAAAGGTTTTAAGAAAAATAGCCTCTTCAGGAATTTCTTTAAAGGAATAACTTTGCATTTCAAACAATAATTTCTTTTAATGTAATAAATTCTCATAGTTATCTGAACATTCAGTCTTTATAGATGACTTCTTGCTTAGAGAGGATTTCCTCTCCGAAAATGACAGAATAGTCTATCAGATAGAAAGGAAATTTTGATTGAAAGAGTTGTTTTAGTTTTATGTTTATATAAAGTTTCATCAAAATCAGTTTGAGGTGCTTCTTGAAAATAGGAAGCATTTATTTACACAAGGCAAGCTGAAAACCGAAAAATTGAAATTTTGACCTAGCATGATAAATCCTCTTATTCTTCTAGAATATTTCTCCAATGTTGTCTATATTTTATCTGTCTGTTTATACGACCATCACTTTAAAATAGTTTCCATTAACATTTAAAACGTTACTTATTTACGAAACCCATTACACACCGATACATTTATTTTTGTTCTGTCCTCTCATCCCTCGAAAATGATCCCCGAAACCGCTCACTCAAATGGCTGTTCTGACCTCTTCAAAATTCGGCACATTGTTTATTTATAGTTCAACTTAACGTAAGAGCTTTATATTTTGGTCTCTATTCCACCCCCACAGTTCAATTGATGCCTCAGCGGAATTGATGCCTCAGCGCCGCATGTTCAGTCCACAGCAGTACCATGAATCGCTGAGTATTTACCTATAGTTTTAAATATGCTTAGAGAGATAAATGAAAGCGCCCAAAATTTAGCACTGAAATTGAACAAAAATATTTGTAGGAATTGGTTTTGCCAAGATCCTAAATTTGAAAAACAAATCAGAAATTGTGAACAACAACAGTGATTTTTTTCCAATCCCTTTGTAGATGTGGTTTAAATTATTGCTGTCCATATACGCAAGCAAACTTTAGTGATTTAAGTCATACAGGCAAGCTTACAAAGAAAAACTTCAATAAAATAGAAATAAAACGAAGCAATTTCGGACATTCTAGTTTCATTGGCAACGATTACTACACTACAGAGAATGCCAACTGTCTTTGTTTCGAAAATATTATGTTAATCCAATTCTCTTTCTGTCAAGAGTAATTGATTCATAAAATTCTAATCCCCCAATTCTTCCTTCAGTTTGCTTTACAGTTTTCAAAGCTTTCTCGAGGCAATAATCAGAAATCTAATTAATTTATCCTTGCTCGTTCATTTTTTGCGCATTCATAATTAAAAGTCAATGCTTTATTAGCGTTGAGAGTATTGCTTTTTCTTTCTGTTTAAAATATTTCCTTCCAGAAACTAATGTAAAATATTAAATCTCGAGCTGCCATTACTTGTGTTTTAAGTTCTTTCCGAGTTCTCGGCTCGAAATCCTCAAGTTTCACAGCACATTTACTCTTTCGTGATTACCGACACACTTCAGTTTTCAGTTTAGTTATCCCACACGTTATTAGTTTATACTAATTTTTATCAGATCTTTCAGCTTTTAAATAAAGAATAAATAGAAGTACTGCACTTATTACAGAAGAACAAAAGAATTGAGAAATACTAACAAAGAAGTAATTGAGAAATAGTGACTATACATTGCTTTAAATAGAGTATCTATTTCGCGGTATTTACATTTGCTACTGCAAATATAAATAGTATTTACTTTTATATAGTAAATACTAGTAAAATACTTTTCATAGTAAAATACTTTTCAGGATACTGTATATTAGTTTGCCTTTTTGCGAATTGGAGTTTTCTGGATAACTCTATATTGTAAGAACTGACCAAATAGGAAATTTCCTCAAAATCTAAGTTTATTAGTTAATAGATGGAAATAGAAAATAGTAGATTTCTCAATTTCAGGAAACGAAATAAATACGAAAAGATGTAACATTGTTATTTAACAAGTATAACTCATGAACAATTTGACAGTAATTCCTGTTGAATCATGAAAAGAAGTCATGAGTTACTTAAAATATCGTCATTTCATTACTAATGATAACAATATCGAATTTTCAAAAATAATAGAGTATTACTTTCACTCAATAGAAATAAACGATCGATAAAATGACTGGACATCCAGGCCGATTTTGAAAACATAGTAACTGCAAATCAAATTAGTTATTCTACTTATGACTGTTGGATTCCAGCTGTAGACCTGTGTCCTTTATTATTGGTACGTGAATGGCAAGAAGAATGATGGGTATAGTGAGTATTACATAAAAAGCAATCTTTGAGAAAGATATGAAATCCTAGAAGCCAATTTTTCAAGTACTTCTATGAAAGAACTCATACAACCTGTCTTAGATTTGAATTGTGCAACTGATTTGAAATAAGAAACATGAACAAGATTGGAACAAAATAAGAAGAACCTTAACCTTGCCTGAATCTACGAGGATACCTTTGATATAAGGTACAGCACTTTGGATAAAGAAAAGATAAACTATTATATGTATTGAATTCTTAGCTTGTTCGACAAAATAGCAATTCACCTGTTTTATTTTCTTATTATAAGATCAATATATCTTATCTCAATTCTGAGCTATTGTAATTTGAAAAATTAAGCATGAAATTTCGAGTCATCCTATATTTAAAATGTATCTGTGCATAATATCAAATAAAACAACACACATACTATTGAGTACTAGAATTTCCAAACGATATTTTATTAAATATAATAATACAATACACTTTTAAAATATTTAAAAATATTGAGAGAGAAATAAGCAATCAAGCATAGTTCTCTTTGCTTATTCGCAAGAAAATGATTATGGTATATATCTTTCCTAGTAACTTTTTATTAAAAATTACGAGATATGACTGCAGTTGGACACATTGAAGTTATGGGTATTAATATCCGGGTTTTACTAAACTTATTTTTTATAACAAAATAAAAAAAAATTGCGAATTAACAATAAAAAGCCTCTCTTGATAGTTTTTGTTTGTTTTGTTTTTATTTCTTCAAACTCCATAGAAATTCCGAAATCTCAAACTCACATTATTAGTCAACATTTCCTAGTAGTGTCCCTCAAATTCTCTCTCTTTAGAAATGCAAAAAATAAAGCCTTCTTTTTAACTACAGCTACTTCAGGTTTGAATTAAAATCTGCGTGGTTTTTTTCGATTTGATTTTTATTTTATTCTAATGTTGGAAGATACTCAAAACATATCCCGACATCCACTGCAATAATATACCCGGAGATGTCAACAAATTTATTACTGGGTTTTAAATAATTTTAGCATTTCATTCTTCGAAGAGATCTGACATCAAATGTCTTTATAACCAAATCGACTCAGTAACTGTTTTCATTTGATTGTTTCTTCTCTCTTTATTCTATTTCTAGTTTTTTCCCCTTTTTTATTCTTGAACGAAAATGGAATCCTGCCTCAGACTGAGCTACTTTTCCTACGGAGGGGGTGGAAAGTCAACTTGCAGTCGCCCAGCGTCGATGGAAAAATGCAATCTACGCCCAAAGGCAATAAGTGGTAAGATTTGTGAAGATGTTTTCGACGTATAAGTTTTCCAGTCACGATGACCTCTCGGTGACCCGAGGGGCGACTTACACACAACCCTGAACTCTCCAATCCACCCCCACTCGCGGTGATGACTTAAGAGCTCCCAGTGGCAACTGCTAGGAATTGCCTTCATACGTAAACAGTGGTGCTGGATCGACGCCAAAGATTTATTTAAAGTTGCCAAGGGGGTAGAGGGTTGTGAGTGGGCGCTCGAGTGTTGGCCATCGCGTAGCTTTCTTGCTCAGTCCCCCAGAAAATCTCATCATGGAGAGAGTTCCGGAAATTCTGTTTGAGGCTCAAAAACGTGCCCTATAAATATGGAGGGCGAGCCGGACATGGAAGGAGATGGGGGTTGGTGGGTGACATTTTCCCTTTTGTCACTTTTTTTTCTTCCCTCTTCTTTCCCGTCTTCCTCTTCTTCGTTTCATGTTATTAGGAATCATCGATCATGGAAAAGAGGCATTGGAAAAGAATTTCTCACCCTTGCTCGCTTTCCCACTCGTTTCCCGAAACTCAAAAAAAACCTCAACCACCACCTACTCGCAGACTTCCACTACCTTTTTTCTTTTAAGAGAAAAGGAGGGGGAAAAAATGTAGAGCTGGAGAAAAGACAACACGCACAAATCACCTTTCCCTATTCCTCGGTATCAGCCAAGATCAATTTATAGGTCCAATTCTTCCTCAAGAAAATTTACCTCTTTGCCTCCAAACCCACTACCATCAGAATTGCCTGCTCTTCCCATGAATTCTATTCACCTCATTTTAAAGAATCGTTCAGTATCAGTGCTATTGATAAAAAAAAATATTAATTGCTGCCATATTTCACAGCAAGTTGAAGAAAGTTACACTTACATATATTAATACACCAATAGTGATTAGTATAATAAAACAAGACAGCACACACATAATGTTTGTTATATACACACTGAACATTCTACTTTGCATTTTGTATATTAAAATCATTATCGTATATAAAATAAATATCACTATGTACTAGTTTGATCAATATTCAGCACAATATCACCAAAAAAAAATGTAATTCTTCTCAATTTCTACAATTTGTGGGCAAAATGGATAATAAAATATATAAACATACAAACACACCAACATACACACACACACTCACATATATATATATATTTAATACACATATAGATCTCTAAATCTATTTTACATAGAGATATTACGTGTAGATATATTATATATTGAAACATACAGCCAATGGCACACACATAGGCACTTACACAAACTGATACACAAGCAATGACATGCAAAACTCATATGTTAAAAAAAATGCCTGAAAATAAAAAAAAAACATATAAGAGGTTAATGAAGGGATACTGCACGAAGCTCGGTTTTCTAGTCCTTGGTAAAACAGCATTTAAAATATAACATTTTGAAATATTATATCACATGTAGTATTAGAAATAGAAAAGAGATATTTGGGAGAAAGTAGGATTTTTTGAACCCAGTAGAATTTTAGAAACAATCAGATACTGCAATAAAATGGAAAGTCGAAACGGAAAAAAGTTGTAGTTCAGATATTGATACTAAAGAATCCCATTAAAAATATAAAAAAAGATAAATATATTTTTAAATTTTACAGTATTTATAACGTCACATCAAAGAAAAAATCAAAAAACAAATACTCTGCATCAGTATTCGATTTCTTTGTGAGAATTTCTAGATTGCGAAGTATTTCTAATATTAAACGAAAAATACATCATTAATATTATACATTTTAGTTGTTATTCATTTTATGTGTTATTCATTTTATGTGTTATTCAACTACATTCAACAAGTTATTATAACATGAATATTAATGTGTTAACGTTAACTTCATAACATTAATGTTATTCAACTGTGTATTAATCAATTATTTTATGTTATTCAACTATAAAAAAAACAGCATTAAATCGATTTTATATTTATCAAAAACCATATGATCTCTATAAGAAGATAAGTTATAAATCAATTTTTTTGAATTCCAGTCTGCTTTGTATTTTGTAATGAACAAATGAGAAAAACGTAATTTCTTTTTTTTATTCATATAATTTCATTAATTTTATTATTAATATCATAAAAGCTTATACACATCCAACCTTGCTTTGGGATATTACAAGTAATGGGATTACGTATAACATGTTTTATGTCTAAACATAAGATTTACTAATAGATTTACTTATAAATTTCATATCAACAGTAACTTGAGAATAACTGTAGGAATTAGAATTTTTCAACTGTTAAAGATGCTTAACATAAGTTCATTAACCTAGCTAATTAAAATTTAAGTTCATTAATGCAAAGAAATTCTTTATATTCCTCCAATTTTTTTTTTTACTTAAACTAGCCGCTTTCTTTCATCTTAATCTTTTAAATTAATCATTTCATTAAAATCATGTAAAGAAATAATATTGTAATTTTCAAAGGTTATTTCTACAAGCTGTATTATTTTCCATTACAATGCAGATTTGGATGTTAAAATGTTTTTGATGTATTTTTACTTCATTACATATGACATCATGTTTAATTTCTAAAATCTTAACTTTGGTTATTTTCGTATTTCACTAGGTATGAATTAACTCGTTAAAAATACTTTAGTTTAAAAAGATAATTGCTAATAGTCTATTTTTATAGAAGTTAAGACTCATAAAATTACTCGTACATAATTGCATCAATCTGTATGTCCCTCAATGTGTTTTTCTCCCAATAACTTTTCAACATGTCTAATGGCTTTACTTGAAACTTGGTTTATATATTTACTCATAAGAAACATTATAATTGCATATTAGATATTTTTCCGTTTGGTTTCTAGCTGAGAAATAGCTCATGAAGATAGTACAAATTTTCATACAAAAGGTTGTAAACGAACGAATGAATTTCTGTCTAAGTCCAACAATACACATTAATCCGTTTATTAATCCTCTTAATAACGGCTCCTTTATAATGTCATTAAAAATAATTAGATTTAGACAAAGTTTCTATTAGTTTCACCGCTTTAAAAAAGAAAAAAGAAAAGTAAAAAAAAAAAGAAACAATTAAACAAAGGGAGCTTTAACTTCTTCCAGAAATTTTTTTATTCTAGGTCCTCAATTTGTTCTCGTTCAATTGATGTCGGTATCTCCCAAACATTCATTGAATCAATATTTGAATAGGTTTTCTAAAACCATAGATATAATATCGTCAACAAACTCTGCAAATATCGTTTCCAACTCTCTAAAACTATTTAAAAGAAGGAGTTCTAATTTTAATGATAGACCAGTCTCTTCGAAACTTGGCTGGAGTTCGATTTTTTTTTATTTTGTAATTGTTTTTCGTTTTCATGTCGCAGATCTAATTAAAGAATGATAATTTCCATAACTCTTCGAAAGATACCATAAATTTAATTAAATAAAACGCATCACACATTCTTCTTCAGATATTATCGATATTTCAACTTTCTTACGGAAAGTTTTCTTCAGGAATAATTACAAAAATTAAATACAAGAGGAAGAACGGAAATGTCTTGGCAATTGCCAAGAAATTTATATAGGAAGTACGGGCAGATCCCTTAAGGAACGCCTAGATGAACATATTAGGGCTTTCAAATATAAGAAGTTGCGCAGATCATGTCTTACATTTACATCACAACCCAGATCCCATTGTAAAAATAGTACACGAGTCAAGTGACGAAACAGAACGTTTCCTATTATCATGCTTTATCAATTGGTCAAGATGCATGAATAGAGATAAGTCTTTGAAAATGAATGAAATCTCTTTTGGATTCTTTGAAAAATTTATGGAAAGAAACATAAATATGAAAACTAACTTAAAAGTTAATAATTAGCTAGAGATTACGTATTGTAAATTTAACAAGTGAGGACTAAGAAATGTAACAATTGTAAATGACCAATTTATTCTCTGTGATGTTTGTTAATTGACAATTTGTTCTCAAGGATAACTGTCAATAATGTAAATTAATAATTTGTTCTCAATGACAATTGTCAAATAATGTAAATTAACGTTTTATAATTTATTAACATTCATGATTGTTATATTCAAATTTTTGTTAGCAATAAGAAGGAAGACATTTCCGTTCTTCCTCTTGTTTTTAATTTTTGTAATTATTCCTGAAAAAAACTTTCCGTAAGAAAGTTGAAATATTGAAGTATCTGAAGAAGAATGTGTGATGCGTTTTATTTAATTAATTTCCATGACACTTAGCATCTTACCATAATTGTAATTCCTGATTATAGTTGGTGATCATCAATGTTTGAATAAGAATGTCTATTCAAGGGTCTGTCTATCTGTAATCATTACATTAATTTCAGAAGTTAAAACTTCAAGGAACCAATTTATTACTCAAAGATAAATTATCAACCAAGTTTTCGTTCTGGTATTAGAATCTTTCGTTTTCTTTAATTTAATAATTGAAATGAAATAGGTCTAAGTAGAAATTTGAAAACCAATTTATTACAAATGTGCACTGGGTTCTAAAATACCAATGATAAGATTCAGTGTTATCCAACGTAAA
Organism: Thereuonema tuberculata; assembly: GCA_023159025.1. Classification (NCBI taxonomy): domain Eukaryota; kingdom Metazoa; phylum Arthropoda; class Chilopoda; order Scutigeromorpha; family Scutigeridae; genus Thereuonema; species Thereuonema tuberculata. Next base: position 56,907,390 of record JAFIDM010010028.1, on the reverse strand, counting down.
TCTGCCTATAAAGATGTTCTCAAAATAATTGGTAGTTAAATCGTTGTCAGGGCTTTAAGAGAATCCTATTGAGAAGAATAATGTTTTATAGCCTTAAGCCATATTATATAGATCCAATCCAGGTCTTAATCAGTTTTTAGCTTTAACTGGACAAGAATCATTTCGCACTAAAATTTTATCTATATAAGCAGCTATTGAATTAGTCTGATTGCGGTGCTTTATCTCAGTATGTTTCGCTGATTATTCGCTCGAAACTCCTTAGCTGTAAGTCGTAATATACCAGTGGCTTTTTATTAACTTAATGTTACTAACCTTCAGATTACGACAATTCTTGGACCATATTGATGACAGGAGTTTCATAAATAGGATTTCTCTGTAACTGCATTCTAAAATCCTTTCATTCGTAACTTGCTTCAAGAGTATTATAAATTAAAGCTTCGATTTCAGTTTTAATAGCATTTAATAACTATACAGACAGCGGCGGATTTGCCAAAAAGGAAAATAAGCAAGTGGTTGGGCCTTGCCATGAGAGAGGCCCCTTCGGCTGGAAAGTGTGGAAAGAAGTTTCAATATACATGATAAGCTGTGCAATAAACAATTACTTTTATATTAATAGCTTATTATAAACTTTATATTAATGATAAATGCGATAAATTTTTTCTTCAATTTCTGCCTTCTGACTTACCTTTTTTTAGTTGCCAGGGGTCCCGAAAAGTTTAAGTGGTTTGGGGCCCCCTTCGAAGCTAAATCCGTCATTGTTTACAGAAGTATGTAAATCTGCAACCGCCAGTTAACAAAAGTAGAATTATTAAAAATAATAATAAGAATATCAGTAACGTATCTTATAAGAGAAAGATTCGTGTTGATAAGGTTTCAATTTCAAAACGACAATTAATTTTGTCAGTTCCATTCAGTTGTCGATATTCAGTCAACGAATAATTCAGCAAGACTGACAACTGATTTGCTATTTCTTGACAATCAGAAGGTAACTCATAAGCTAGAATTCTTCTGTTTTCTGCCAGGGAGAAGTTCAGTAATTGAGCTTGAAACCTTTCAGTCAAACTTATTCCAAACTGAAGTTGTATTGTTACCATTTAACGTTTTCAATGGAAACCATGACTTAATAATAATGAATTTAAATAGTATCTGATATAAACTACCCATGATCATAACAAAACTTAAAAATAATAATAAACTAAAATCTTAACAATAAAATAACAGCAGAATGACAAGGAAATACAGAATAAATGATATCAAAATGAAAATATACCACAAATTCTATAAAAAGAACAAGAAAATACAGCAGCCTATATAATTTGAATTTGAAACTTAATAACGTAAAGATAAAACAGAAAATTAAACGAAATTTTATCAGCTGATTAAATACAAATGTAAAGAACAAATCAATTCTTTTAGAATATCCTTTTACGTGTCCACGTTGAAAATCTTTATGGACATAAACATTTGATTAAAAATAGTGAGCACACATGTTAAAAAGCGAATAGTATATACAAATTAAAAATAACGAATAATAAAAATACTTAACAAGACAGGACATTTCAACCCACTAAACGTTGGGTTATCTTCAGCTTCCTATCTGAAGATACCCAACGTTTAGTGGGTTGAAAATGTCCTGCCTTGTTAAGTATTTTTATTATTTATTGTTTTTAACTTGTATATGTTATTCGTTTTTTAACATGTGTGCTCACTATTTTTAATCAAATTCTTATCATTCAAAATCTTATTGACTTGCATTGTCGTGATAGTTTAATATTTACATTAAAAGCAGTAAAGAATTGGACACATTCAAACTACATCTATAGTCCGTAATAATTAGAATATTATATATAATTAGAATATAATTAGAATTCTCTTTATTTACTTCTGGTTCTTCAGAGTTGTAAGAATTTTCGATTCTGACAATGATATTATAAAATTCTACATTTAAAGAAGTCTTAGTAGTCTTAATTTAACTAAATAACTATAGATTATTGATTACAGATTATAGATTTTTAGAACTATTTCTAATTTGTTGTTATTGTAATCAATTTCTCGTAGATTTTTATGGATTTGAATAATAGTGATATAATTTTGCCAAATAATCGATTGATTTTAATTAATTCCCAGATATATATTCGCCATTGAAACATAATTGGATATTAAAGAGTAAAGCACTATTTAATTAATTAATAACCTTTGAAAGCAGTGCCTCCATTTAGCTATTTAGTAAATCTCAACAGTTTCTCATTGTAATTAGTAAATTGAGAATTTAATTTTTGAATAGATGAAACAAGCGTTTTTGACTTGGTAAAAAGCTGTACAGCCCGCGGGAAGAGAACATAACTCACCCCCTTCAAGGACGTAGCCTTCTCAATGTCAAACGGCGCAAAAAGGGGCAGTTGACGCCATAAACATGTCTTTCCGGAAAGCTGGTTGTAGAGATGAGGCAATGGCTGCTGTGAACGCATCTCTTTTACACAATGGATCGAATTGGAGCCAACTCAACAGAATCGTCGACCAGCCGAAAGCGTCTCTAACATGTATTCTTTTTTTTTATGTTATTCTATTTCCAAGACAAGCACTTTGTTTACACTTTCTTAGCTGCTACACAACGAATCACCATCCTGCTTCAAGTAATGAGAGTTTCTCAAACAGAGTTGATTATTATTCAGTTATATTTCGTTGAACTCTAATCACGGTACTTCAGCGTTCTCATTCTTAGGGTGAGTTTGGTTCCAAGTTACGAAGGTTGCCGACAATTATGAGCAAATTCTAAATTAGTCTAAAATTGATTCGGATGAAATAAAGTACAATGGGTACTTTAACTAACTAACAATTTCTTTAAAACTAATACGTCACGGCAAAATTTCATGGACCTCACCAGCTCCACTTTGTCAAGCCCTTTTTTTAAAAAAAATTTTAGAAGAGAGAATACCTCCCTCTTTCCCAAATTTCTAATCTCCAATTTCTAATTTCTAATTGGAGATTAGAAATTTGGGAAAGAAGGAGACATTCTCTTCTCTAAAGATTTTTTTTAAAAAAAGGCTTGACAAATGGAGCTGGTGAGGCCCATGAAATTTTGCCGTGATGTAGTAGTTTTAAAGAAGTTGCTGGTTAGTTAATAAATTACTTACGATATCTTAAGTAAAGTACAATGTGATTTTTATACTTTTATATTGATATGAGGCTTTGACTGGAGGCTTTAATTTAACTGTTTAATGTCGTTTTTACACTTCATTTCAAAGCATTTATTCCACTTTCTAGGAAACGAATAACGGACAAATAAATACAATATCTATCTTTATGTCGCGTGAAACCATCATAATAAACATAAAAATCTTTTCAATTTATCATCATTTTTGTAGTTTTATTTTTCGAAAGAGAGTAATTTTTCTTTTACTAACTATAAAACAACATATCCGGAGTACATAAACTTTATATGAAAAAAATAGCTTCGATTTAGATTGCAACAAGATTTATCAATACTTGTCAAAAAATTCCTTTAGTTTAAGTAAATGGTAAAGAAAAATTATTAACTTAAAATAGAAAGATATAAACTGTGACAGTAGAAACACTAAAGGCAAGGAAGACTAAATAATGCATAACGTATTCCCCTTGAAACAGTACAACTGAAGATGGACATTCAGCTGAAGATGGTTTTCTGTGACAAAACAAGCCGAAACTATCCTTGACCAGGCTTTAAATTTTTTATATATATAAATACCTTTTAAACTTAAATGTGTGATCTTCATCATTTTATTTTAGAAACTAAAAAATTTTTTTGTCAACTTTAAAATGTTAATTTTTTTTTTAATTTTTAATTAAAAAAATCTTACTAATATCATATCAACAGTATTTTGTTAAAATTGGAAACGTAATAGTACTGTAGAATCTGCAATTCGAGTAACTGCTATCTGAGAAGAGATTGAGAATTTCCTGCATGAGAACCTGGTGCTTCATCTGTCTGGTATAAGAAAATCACGTTCAAAATATTCATCGTTTCAAATAAATATTTCCTCAATTTCCAGACTTCTCAAACATATTATACAAAGCTCTTCTGAATATAATAAAAAAGTAATGATTCAAATCTCATTATTTACCAAACAGGGCTCCAGAACAAATAAAAACAAAAATCCAATTTTCAAAAACAAATAACTACATTATGCAAACATCAGCGGTTCTTTTAAAGTTGCAGTGAATATTTACTAACTAAATGAATTGATTTAAATATTGACTTTTATATCCACGGTCTGGTACAAAGTTCACGGGAAAGAGGAGCAATAAGCTATCTACAACATAGAAATTGCTTACAGGAAACAAATGATGATTTTTGGTGTTGTACAAAATTACTGAAGAATTACTATTTAACAATTACTACTAATAAACAGGAAAGTTGGTAATATATTGTTATGTTTGCAGAAGTTCGACATCAATAAAATTGAGAGAAATAGTCAGTTTGTTTGTATACACTATTTCAACTGTCGGACAATAAAATGAAAACTGTATTTTACTTAACTTGTCACGAGCATTTTGTTTCTGCAAATTCAAGCAACCCATCTCCCATTTGGCTATTGCTGACTTTGAGGTTTTCGCTTTGAACTTACAATTATCACAGCAGAACACTCTGCTCATGAAGAACTGGCATTTTAAAATCAACACGATCTTGTGATTTTAAGAATCAGCATTTTCCCCAATATTTTGTTAAATGAAGATTCGTTTCTTTTCAGTTTTAAAGGAACTAGCCAATCAGCTTCAACTTTGTCGTGTTGACTTTTACGATTTAGATTTATTTCTCTGGGAATCGAAACTTCTAGCATCACAAGAACTTTAATAGGTGGTTAAACTGTAATTGACATCACTTTATATTCAGATTCTACATAATGCCGAACCCGTAAAACATTTCAACTATATTTCCATAACGCGAAGATTTTATATAGGAATTACAAAGCCTTAGAAAAATCACACAATGTAATTGAGAAATAATTAACATTGTTATAATTTTTTTTTTTCTTTTTCATCTCTAGACTAACTTTAGTCAATACTGTTGTTGAAACACTAAAATCGCGTAGACAAACAAAATGTATTACAGTTTAGTGATTACACCTACATTAAAGTGATGAATTTTGATCTTCAAATTTTTCTTGGTAATATCCTACTCTATGCAGTTTTTTAAAAAACTCAGAAGACATTCCTGTCAAGCTGAATATATTGTGTATGTTGGATTAATAATTTATTAAATACTAATTACACTTTATGTTTATATCCATCTAATATATCGTTCTTTAAGAATTTGACATCAAAGTAATCAGTAAACAATAGAAACTTAGAATCTATAATATTTTGGCAAGAGAAAACCAGTACTCACAAGACTTTCAGAGAAAAAAGAAATCGCTGTCGCAATTCTTACCTATAAATAAAGAAAAGTAAGTATTAAAAAATGTAATACTACAATTTTAATTAATTACATGTTATTTGGATATATTTCTTAAAGTTTGCAAAGTTATATGCAAATAGCTACATAAAGTATATGTTTCATATATTATAGCATTATACAAAATTTGATACGTATTACAATTACATATAACATCTATACGTTCACATTTTTACATGCAATTACAAATAACAGAAATTTCTTTGTAATTTTTAATATTTCTCTGTAATTTCAGGAAAAGAAATACTAGTTAAACTAATGTTATCGAAATCCTTTTTACTTATTTCTTACTTCTTATTAAAAAAAGTTATTTCTTATAAATTTCTTATTATTGTTAGATCTTGTTTCCGAAAGTCATTCTTGGTAATTACTTTCAACTATCAAGAGTTAAAATCAAAAACCATCCGTGTTTAATTTCTCTGCTTTAAGCTGAGTTTTTGAGATTCATCTGCCTACATCTTAAAAGTGCAAATTAGGATGAAGAAAAATGCGGATTAAGTGTCGCGAATGAATGCCGGAAGACAGCGGACATTCATCCTGGCAAACTGATTTGTATGACAGAAGAAACCTTGCTGAAAGAAGAGGAATGCGAAGCAGGGGCAAAAGCCGTCTTTGTTGTTCCTCACAATTGGCTGTCTAATTGGCATAATTAACCACATTGTTTAGGCCTCGGTGGCTTATGAAGAGCCGCCACCATCCGTCCGCTATCTTCATTCTCAGTTCTTTTGTTGACAACAAGCGTCGACAGCTAAACTCTTCTTCCTCCTCCTCCTTCTCCATCCTCTCTTTGACCAAATCTCTCCTTCGCATACCTTCCTCCTCGCTTTGTTTCGATCTTTGTTTACGAAATTGCCTAATAAAAAGTATTCTCTGCTTTTGCAGGCCCATCTGCAGGTAACACACGCTGTAAAATTTTACTAGGCATATCTGCTTCTGTCAGTGTTTTTCCAGAACAGACGCATCTACAAGAACAACCCCTATAAACACAGCGACAAAACACCCCACCCCTACCAAATACACCAAAAAACAAACAGAAGCTAAAACCCGCTCCAGAACTGGAAGCTGTTCCTCTTTGAATAAGGAGTAATAGGATTAACTTATTCATATCATACAAATCCCTCCTCCTCACAAACCCTCTTGTTTCTGTTTCAGAGAATGTTTGTTCCAGGGTAGATTTTTTTTTCCTTTTCTATTTCTATCTATCTCTAAAATTGAAGCTAAAAGAAAAAGCTGCCTGACGAAATACATTTTACAGCACTTGTCTATCAAAATATTTGATCTCTAAAAATAAAAATTATCTGCAGCAAAATTTTTTTATATATTTCTGACAAAGATTTAATAAAATATGTTTACAATTTTTATTCGCAATTTATTGAAATCATTTTAAATTATAACAAAAATTACTGTGTGTAATGATTATACGAACCTCACTAATTAAATATGAAGAATTGCGAAATTCTTCATCAGTATCAAAAGAATCTCAAATATTCTTCACAATAACTATAGTGTTAATATACTGTAATTTTCATTTGGAAACATATATCTTATTTTATTGTATGTTATAAATTGCTTTAAGTCGTGAGAAATAATTATTTTTTATTCATTTTTCAAAATGTTTTACGAGTAATTAACAAACATTTCAAAGTAAAACTATATTTTAATCTCAGTGAATATGTTCATACTTAAGTAAAGAACATGTAAGGAAATGATTAAATAAATATTTGATGCATAAGGATTAAAGAGTTATTAAACTATACAGTTAACGTCAATTTATCGCTCATTTGAAGCGAAGGAGCATCAGAGTATCATTAGAATATATTATTTCAGAAAATACAGTATATCAAAATAGAAAGATTTTGTAAAGTTATCTGTAATGACAGAATTTGTATTGACAGTTATTTCTTATGACTACACTTGTGGTCGTTAACCTAAGTATAAACTTATTGTACTTTAAGTATAAGTGAAGTAAAATTTTCTATTTATATATAAACTTAAGTACTCATAAATGAAGTTTCTGGAAGAACTTGAAACCTACTTTTCTTAAATCTTTTTATTTTCACTTTTCTTTGTCTTAATTTTTTTAAATCAATAAAACCAATGTTTCAATTCTAATGATTGTCTTTGGGAATTTTCATCACGTTACTTCTCGCCAAAGAACTAAACGGGAAAAATTTCTAATATAAACATTAGTTCGTATCTTTTCCATAAATGTGCATCTTAAGTTTCAAGGAAATCGAGTAGTTCAGAAGTTATGAATGGGTGTACACACATCTACAGAATGATTTGAGGAGCATTATTTTCCATTTGGAGAAGCTGCTAAAAACGCACAAGAACTGGATGGAAGAAAGCCGGATATTCAAATTAACTTAAACTTTCAAATCTAAATGAATAACAGAAGATGGATTAAGGACTAAAATAGATCGGAATGTCTACAAGCCGTAGCAGAATAGAAGACTACATTTATGTGATTGATATATTCCATAAATAGGGTCGGCCTCTTCATTATTTCAGAAATTCCTTGATTGTAAATTTGGTTTTTATTTACGAAAACTGAATTTTTTTCTACGTAAATATCTCAAAACTTCCTTTTTATATTATCAATTACCAATTTCGAATTAGTTTTTCATGTTTAAAGTATCACGGTTAAGAATTTGGCCTTGCAAAGTCTCGTTTCTGATAGAGGCCTTCTCTGGCATCTTCTCATTTCACTAATTGCAACTTTAGTAAATGCGATAAGTTCCAGAAAGGGCTGTAATATTCTATCTCAGAGGAAAGAGATAACAGTTTTCACTGCCATAAAAGAAGGTCTTGGCCGTAACTTAAAAAAGAAAAAGAATAAGAAAGAAAAGAAATTTTACGTAAGGTTTCTTTTCTTTTTCTAGGATGTCACCAGAACAGGGTGAAGAGATAAAGGATATTTGGGGGGGGGGGGTCATCCACCAAGGGGGAAGGGGATGAGAACGGTGGTGTAAACGATCACATTCGATCCATCGTAATGCGGTTTTTACAGCTCTGACGGTCACTCTGCTTCCGTATTAACAATGGCCCTTGTCACTGATAACCCGTCTGGCTCGACTGACCTGTTCCGCCCACTGGCCGGACATGAGCTTCTCCACCGACCGCAAAGTGTCGATCGCTTCTCCGCGTGAACAACCACTCTGGTACACAAGAAAATAAAATGACTTGGGTTTTTTGGGTTTTTTTTTTCTTGCAACGGTTCACAAGCTTTGTGTTTGCTATAAACTAAAATGTAGGAATATTAAAAGCCATTTATGGGCTTCAAAACGGAGCATCAGATAATGTTTATGATTACATCTAACGATTTTTCTTCAAAAAAATTCTTCGAACCATCAAGGTCTTATTTCAACATAAATATCAATAAAATATTTTACAAACAAAAGTGCTTAAAATCAGTTTACGATTTACAGCATTTAAAGTTTAATCACTTTTTGTAAAGTTATAATTTCAATAAAAGCCAAATAAATTCAGTTAATTATTATACAACATGCGAAATCTAAAAATTCCATTTGAACACCATGTGTGGGGATTTTTTTTTATCTGTTTATCGTTTATGTGTTTTCTAAGCCCATCACATTAATACGGCTGAATGAATTTCCATCAAATTTAGTAGGTAGTTTATTTATGGCCCAACTTAAAATGTAAACTTACATCTAATTTATCAATAATTAGTTATACATTTATACAACATACACAATAAATCAACATCTTATTTGTTATGAAGTAGAATTAAAATATTTTATAAATTAATAATATTTTAATATTTTTAAACAATGTAATTTTAAAAATAGTAATAAACGAATGACTATTTATAAACTGATAGTAAAAAGTATAGTGTATCAAGTAGGAATGAAATTATTATATTTACTTTGGTATCTTCACTTAAAAAAAAAACTTGCAGTAACCTTAAAATTTTAATCTTGTACAAACGGCTTTTCAAGCTTTTTCAGGGAATTAAAGAACAAAACTTCAACAGAATTTTATCAATTAAAATGTAAATAAGCAATTTTAACTTCTTCAAGGTAGAACTGAAACAATATTCGGCGTTTCTTCCATTTCGTGAACGACCAGAGAGTTTGCAGTTATGCAAGATATTTGTTTTGTCTTAAAGAGCACTTAAGAAGAGCTAATTCCACGCCTGAACAAGAGATTAATTTTTTTTTTGATTATCACTTAATCCTAAGAATTACTTTCCAGATTCATCTTCCTGCTAATTGGATTAGATTTCCTCCGTAATGAAATTACCAAATCTTTCATTTCATTGATAATTCTTCCCCCCATTAAGCTTTTTACTGATGTCTTTTGTCGACTCCTTTTTGGAAGATATTGGTAAGATTTGGAGACAGTAGAAGATATGAAAATTCTTGAAATATGAGATCCATTGAAAATCCTTTTGGATTCATATTTTTTGCTTAGTTTGTAGAAACTGAGAGTAAGACAATTTCTTTCCTGCAAATGTCCAATCTCTGACTGACTTGAGGGCAAGAGAATACAGATGACCCGAATTACACGCAGATAGCAGGTCATAAAATCACTCAAAAACTCAAGTATTTTGACTAGATCGCATTCCCTCAGGGTATGGGAGATCTAAAACAAAAAGAATGAACTCTCTAAAAATCCAAGATTTCAATCATTTTTTTTTGCATTTCTCTCAGCATAGATTTTCGAGTTAAGAAGTATAATACCAATTGAGGCACGCTCGCAATAGAGTTGGGTATCTAGTGATACCATGATTTTAGCTGATATCATCTTTTCTCGTTATCGAGACTGCTCAAAATATGTTTGAAAAATACGTTTGACGAAAAATCTTTATATTGTGTTCCAGTAATATGAATTGTACAAATTCTTCAAAATTTGCTACAAGAAATTCATGAAAGAAGTATAGGCCTACATGCCTTAAAATGCTTTATTTCTTTTTGTTTTTTAAAAAAACCTTGAGATCAATATAAAATCTCTGTATCACAATAGCTTACCAAATAGAAGCAATCTATCTTTAACGTTTTCATTTGCTTTAAATTGATTTAACTCACAATAGCTTACCAAATAGAAGCAATCTATCTTTAACGTTTTCATTTGCTTTAAATTGATTTAACTCCAACAAAGAATTTGGGTTACTTTTATTAAAATAATGCACACACAAACTTAAAATGGTTTACAAAATAGATTGCGATGTGTGAGAGATCATTATGCGCCATCAGTTATCTACTACTCTTTTAATGGTCTGTTCTATGGAATTTATGTCAACATGCCACCAAATTTCTTCACAATGATCGAAGTGGGTGGATAATTTTCTTAAGGCAGATAACATTTATTCTGAACGATGTATGTCTTCCTTCAAGAAGGTCCCATTCATTCGTTCAAGAGTTATTAGGGACCACACAAATACACGGTTAATGAAAATAATTCTCATGTTGACATAATGAGAGTGATTCTCGTTAATATTTTTCCCTTTCTAATTGAATTCATTAATTCAGTCGATAAACGAATTACAAATGTCATACTTCGTATTGTATTATCTATTATTCAGGGTTGTGGAGTCAGAGAAAATTGGCTTTGATTCCATCTCCGACTTTTGAACGTCTCTGTCTCCAGACACCGACTGCACAAGTCTGGAATTGTCAAAAGAAAAGACTCCGATTCTAGTAAAGTTAATAAGTACAACTCCAACAAAAAGCAACAAAATCCACGACTCCTGAAGTCTAATTTTAACTCCAACTTCACATTCCATGTATCTTAACACCTTTAATTAATTAAATTTTTTTACCTCATTTACGTTCCAGATAATAGATAATCTGGGACAGTACATTAATTTCTGATAAAAGCTCGGTTTGTAAATTTAGTTAGAAAATATACATTTTATATATTCAGCTTTTAAAATTAGAAATCAATAGCATTTTGAAGAAAATCTGCAATGGAAGTATTCAGTAATGTACACTGCACTTTACCCAAGCGTAAATGCCAATAAGACTTAGACTTAAATTCTATAAAGTAAAAAATGTATTAGGAAAAAAATTCTGAACTGAAAAGAATCAGTTTATATCTCGAAATTGTCTGCAATTAACCGCACTCACTCACACGCCAACTTAAGCCAATTTTCGGCTCCAGATAGAATGTTGTTTGTTTCCTTTGAAAATATGAAAAAAAATAGTCAGGCCTCAACACTTTTTGTAGACACTAAAGAAATTGACTCAAATAGAAACATTCAAGTTTTGAATTAATGTTGTCATGTGTTCCGTTAAATTTTATAAGGCTATTCACAATGGTAAAATACGCCATTATTATGTGTGGAGATCTGATTTTCCTTTTAATTCTGAAGCTGTTTTTTGAAAAATATATAGAGCACTTTTATTACCTTTCTTACACCTGTGTATATAAATATTTCTTTCAAATTTCCCGTTTTCATCATTCAATTATAGACAAACCACTTCCCACTTGTCCTTCAAGTGGATTGCCAAAAACTGTGTCGCCAATTTCTGGTTTGAGTCACGTTTAAGCCTAACAGCGATTCTAACCGGGACTTTTTTTTTTTAAAAAAAATATCTACTTCAATTTGTAGACTAGAACGAATTCTCAAGGATTCAAGACGCTGGAAAGCGAAGAAGACTTAGAAAAATCAACCACGAAATCTTGCTTTTTCAGCAATGTTAAATGAAGCATGTGATAACAGACTTAGAGGAACATCGATTTCTTTCTTTTCTTTAAAAAAGAATTCCAAAGATTACTGCCAGTTCTCCATACCTAACAATCTGATTCAAAAATAAAAAAAGTATTTAATACAGGTTTCAATTAATTTCAGGCAGAAGTATTAAATGAAACTGTCATTGGAAGAAGAACGCTATCTTGAAGTAAAACGATATGGAACGCTCGATGGAGTAACGTCAAATCAAAAAGCAAAAATAAATTTCAATTAAAAAAAGCCTTTCGAACACCTTTTAGTTTTAGATCTCTAGATCTTTTTCTATTAGTCGGATAAACACCAAAATAAATATAAATATTCCTTAAAGTAACCTACATCTACCCTTAAACTTGAACTTTTTCATATGAAAGCGTTACGCACGTAATAATTGTAAGTCCTTATTATTTTTATACTATTACTGAAACTGTTTTATTTAATTTCAGAAACAGTCAATATTTCTAGATATTTTGAGACCAAAGCCTTGAACAAATCGAAAATTGCTACGCCAACTATATGTAGTACCTGAGAAATTGGAAAACACAGACGAAAGAAAGACAGACGTGGTTTCTTCAAATTAAAACTGATTCCTAAATTTTTCTTATTCTATAAATCATTCATGCCACACAAAATCTTCTCTCCTGTAAACATTCTTCTTTAATAAACAATTCTTTGAATAATAAGCAATTTTGTTCGGTACGGTGTCTGAACTTCTTCCGGTACAACTGAGAAGCAGAAAGAAAAATCTATCTGTCCCCATACAGAAGCAGTTAATATATAATTCAAAATTTTACAACAAACTAGAAATGGGTTATTATTTAACTTCTTTCTTTCTATTCCATTTTCTTAAGGTGCTGCTGAGTTAACTTGGTTTCAAGTCATCCCTTGAAAATCATTTCAAACCATCATATCTTTTCCAATAGAAAAAACTTGAAATTTTTCATATGAAAGCGTTAAGCAGGTAATAATTGTGAGTCCTTATTAATTATATATTCTTTTTCATTTCTTCCTTTTATTTAATATAAAAAGCTTCAAACTTCATTTTAAAACTTCTTCTTTATTAATACGGACAATATTTCACAGAATTTAATCATTCTGCTTTCTAAAGTCATTCTATTTGAATATTTACATCAATAATAAGTAGGTTTCTTCCTGTTCAAAAATGAATCATGATTCATTTATTAACCTACTTATTATTGATGTAATTATTCAAATAGAATGACTTTAGAAAGGAGAATGATTAAATTCTGTGAAATATTGTCCATATTAATAAAGTTTTAAAATGAAGTGAGTTCTTATTATTTTTATACGATTATTTTCTTGTTTCAATTAAATCTTAAGTCGTTACAATTATCAACGCAAAAAATCCCGATTTAATTATTTATATCTAAATTATATAAAACAATTTTTATTAATTTTTAAAAAAAGTCGAAACAATTTTTAAAACCAAATTTTAGGAAATACCTAAGCAGTGTCTCAAATTTCAAATGGACATTGAAATGAAGTCTGCAAACTCTTACCACAACGAAAACAGTTCGTATGTTATGACTGGAGGGAAAAAGGAATTTAATTAAAAGAATAACAAAACTTCATTGAAATTTTTTATCTTGAAAAGAATAATTCATTATAACTATCAGAAGTTTCGAATTGTAACCTAATTCCTTATTCTTGCGGAATTACATGCAAAAAAGAATTCTAACTAACCAAATGTGAGATGAGGAAAGCAGTCAATTATGAAAAGAGAAAATTACTTTGCTAATCCCCTTAAAACAAGGCTTCTTTTAAATACAGCTTCATTAATTTCTCTTAATTAATTTTTGTTATTATTCATTGCTGAATACTTGAATTATTAAATACTGAAATTTGAATATAAACCAGATCATTATGATAATGGTTAAGTGTTTGCAAATGTCACATTTTCTGAATTTTTAAACTTTCTGAAGTAATCAAGCAATTTTCCCTAATTCTGATGGCATTTATTAATTTTAACAATTTCTAAGTTCTAAGAATTAATGAAACTTGTTTTTAATCTAATCATTCTGGAAAAAAACACTTATTCATTTATTCTACTAAAACTGTGGTTGTAAGGCTAAATAACATATTTATTACATTTGGGTTAAACCTAACTTGAAATTAGTTAAATAGCAGCATAAGGATGGTGACTCATAACAGATGAGACTTTGAAACAATTCTTTTCTTTAAATTAAGTAATAGAAAATGAAAAACTCTCCACTAGCGTTTTAGCTTCTATATTAAGGGTGCTAGTATGTTGTCATTCCCTGTTACTATATAGTTATAGGAAAGAATGAATGAATTATAAATAATTTAAAATGATTATTATTAAACATTAGCAAACCATACATAGATATACGTATAGCAACCCGGCACAATTTTGAGGCTCCTATGACATCCACTCGGCTTTCTTACTGACTGAATAAATTATCTCGAAATTCAAGACCACGCTATCGTCGTGTGTGCGTCGTGAGAGTGGGGTAGGGAAGTCGACCAAAAATGATCTGTTTAGCCTTTCACGTGACTTACGGTTTATACATATCGATGAAAAATGAAATATAGGTATCCTCAATAGTGTATCTAACATTTGACACCTTATTTTTATTTCTGTGTCTTATGGTTTCGGAAGTGATAGGCCAGAAAATCCCAATGTTTTCTTTTATAAATATGGATACTCTTATTTTTTGAAATCTCAATTGGCATTCTGTTTTTGCGAAATCCCTAATACAGGCTACGGACTATTTCGCCTCGCGAAGATCATAGACTGTTGGCTCAAAGTTGGCCCAACTTATCTCCAGCATTGTCATCTAATTGCAAATGTTCGGCCAACAGTCGATATACACGAGATACACTTTGGACAGATTGAATGATCGCTAGATTCCACCCTCTCCTCTTATATCTATGTTGTCTGAACCGAATTAATTTTAGTCAAATTAAAACTCGCAGAGACATTAAGAGGATTAACAATACCAATAGCACGCATTGTGAAGACGTCGATAAGAACCCAATGTTTCGCTTTAAAGATTTTTATTGGGAATTTTGTCATCTTTGCGCGCTAATTTCTCGACAAAGAACCACAAGCTAAAAAAATCAATACAGTTTATATTTTGTCCTACAGTACGAAAATCAATTTCCAGGAGAAATTCATCTAGCAGTGGAAAGTCATTATTGCACAATACACACGCAAACACACACACACACAAACACACACACACAAATATGCACCAAATGTGTGTGTTTAAAGTAGACTAACTGATTAGATTAGCATCATTTTCCTAAGAAAATAAATTCAAATGAGAACAAAACACAAATGAAATATTCCCAAATACAAATCAATTAGATCATCCTTCCATGATTAAGATAATCTATTAAACTCCATTCTACATGAAAATATATTATATTTTTCTAGAAAGTACTCGCAACGAAAGTAGAAATCTAATGAGAAAAACAAAGTTCGAGAAAGATACGTGACCAAAAAAAGAAAATAAAAAAACGAAGAGAAAGGAAAGAAGAAAAAGGGGATGGGAGGAGGAGGCGATGAGAAGAAGAGGGTGTAGATTTGGGGAAATCAATCTTCTTCATCTCCTACCTCAATTGCGGAAAAATGGAGAAACAGATTTGATCCTAAATCCTCTCATAAATTCCGGAAGTAGAGTGAAGGGGAGGTTTGAGATTGGCACGTGCATTTCAGATAGGTTTCCATAGTCTCACGTGACTGGAAATAATTACACTCACAAGATTCTGGAGATGGAGCGGTTTGTGGATAAAAGAAAAGGATAAACATCTCATCCATTTCACATACGTTGGACGAAATCTATTGAAAATAATTTAATTTGTAAAGGACGAACCATCAGAGACACTTTGTTTTAAGACTGCTGAAATAGCTCGAAAATTATAGTCAAAATGAAACTCAAGATAATATAAATTAGAATAGCAACGTTTTTAAAGTTTATTTGATCTTCTTGTTGTTTTTATAGGCATTTTTAAGTGATTTGTAAATTTTTTTGTATAGGTTTTAGAATTGAATAATGTGTATGATTGTTTGTGTGTGTGTTACCTCGTCTAATAATTTTTGAATTGTTCTAGGGATTCTCTTGAACCTGGGCATTCATTTTTTAAAGATGAGAAATTTTTTTATAAAAACAGCTTTTCTGTTTGAAATTTTTCTTGTGGATCGAGAAATTCAAAAATGACAGTTTTCCCTTAGAGAAAATTTAAACCGAACAGTGAAATTCTGTACCAACCTACATTATCTCTTTTAGTAATCATTTAATTGCGCCTGATTGATCGTAAATAATAATTAGATTCAGTCAACTTAACAAGCACGTTTAATTTTTGGGTGGGTTTTTTTTTCGGAAAAGAGAAAATTTATATTGTTTTCAGTAAAAATTAGAATTTAAAAGAAAATATTAGTTTTTCGTGTTTATGATTTTTTGCGATTTAAATAAACAAAAACAAACATAAAACGAACTGGTAAAAAGAAACATTAAGGAAAGTAGACTTCAAATTCTTACAGCAACTTATTGTTCTTTCAATTAGACTATCAATTCTATTTGTTCCTCTGATTTCTTTGTACTCTTGTCACCACAAATACAAAATAAGTACAAGTATTTCATTGCTTATGTTAATAAACACGAAATAGCTAATTATGCTAGGATTCGCGAATAAAAAGTTTTGCTGTACCGCAATTAATTTCTAATGAATTGATAGATGTTTTCGATTAAAAAAATCTAAAGTCTGAGTTGCTGAGAACTCATTTCAAAGTCTAGGTTTCTAATATTAATAAGTTCTTAATTAATAAGAAAACCAAATGCTTCTGAGCAAATAAACTACTCAAAGTCGTTAGGTGGACAATACAAGAAAGAAAGTCAGTCGTATCATTCTCATAAGGTATATCAATACCTGATGAGAGTCCTCCATTTAATTTTTGAAGAAAACTTTTCACAAGGAGTTTAATGTTTTTAAAAGATCTATGAACACACTAAGTTAGCAGAAATGTAGAGCGAGATTAGCTTTATCTAGATTAAGTGATCGTTAGCCTTATCCTCATTAAAGACAATTGAGAAGATTAGAATCCAAATTCAGCTGTCAAACGAAGTGAGACGGCCATTCCGATGCTCGCTTGCTTTAAACTACAGTTTAAGAAATCCTTTATTCATTTACTAGGTGAACTTAAAGACTATTTGAGAAAAAAATAAATAGCCATTGAATAATCCCAATTTATTGGCTAGAAATGGAACCCGGTTCTTCCAGCCACTAGATGTATACATCCGTGGGCTGACATCAATGAACTTGGCGACAGAGATATTTTACGTTGGTAAGTGTGGAGTTTTCAAGAATGTTCTCTCACTGGTTCAGAAGTTTTCTGGGGAAGAAACTACTGCACTAAACGGAGAGATATTTTAATCTTAGAATATTTCCTTTAATTGAAAAGTTAAGCTGAATCTTCCATTCTATAAGAACTTTGGCATTCATAGTCAAATCGGTGATGAAAGACATCTGAAGGAATTTAGAATGAATATATTAAAGTTCATCATTGATGGCTTAGGTCAATAATTCTTTCTTGAATGCAACTCTGCAAATAAACACGGGAAAGATAAGTTTGTAGCTGGTGGATTGCGTTTGAAATGCATACAAAGCAATCGCATCAACCTTTCAATTGATTGGATCGATTTTAACAATCCTTACTTAACCCCGAACGAACCTCCAAAGATTCAGGTTTGGGCGATTTTCTTCGCGGTGACTCCGAAGCTCTTGGGTGGTGCGTCGGATTAAATATACAAATGCCTGTACTTTACGGCGCGCCTTTATCATCGCGCCAGCAAAAGTGGATTTTCGCCAATCAGCCGTCGATTCGGCGCAGATGAAAATTGACGTATTCCGAGTCGGGATTCGGGGCTGAAATAATCGCCGCTAAGCCTCCCTAAAGATGCTTTGTTAGAACCGACTTGGCTGCAGGAGGAAGATTCAAAGATTAGAGCACCAGCTCTGCCGTTGTCAAGAGGCCGATTTAATCCTGTCACGTTTCTGCGATTGCCTTGTGTGTTCTCACCTGAGGAGAGAAAATTTCCGGGACCCTACTCTATACCCCTACCTATCACCAGGTCAAACGGGTCGTAAGGAGTAAGGCGAGGGAAATGAAATGAAAATTCGCAGCGCTTAGCCAAAATGAAATGTCACACTCGGAGCCGCTGGAAAACGCCAAATGAGGGCTAATAAAAATTTTATGAAGATTTCAGTTTTAGGGCGAGAATTCGTAGTTTGTTTTTTTTTTAAGAGAGGAGGGGAGAACAGAAATAATAACAACAACAAAACAGCAAATGAGTTTCAATTCTGTTTTGGTATAGCCCACCAATCGAATTCCGAGAGATATAAAGCTGTTTCCCGCCATCGACTGCAGGTCGCACGCTTTAGACCTTACGACGTCAGCAATATAATTTAGTTTTATAGGTTTACCAAGATAGCTAAGCCTAACACCATGTTCTGGTAATGTTTATTGCTTACATTTACCCTCGTTTTTCTCTCTTCGGGGATTTACTCAGCAAATAAGTATCTATATATGGGGATGTGAATTAAATTAGATGTTTTCTGCAGTTCTGGTTCGCGTTATTCAATAAAATACAACATCTAAGCTTAAATTGTTTATTTTTTTTTTTTACCCAATTTATTAATGATTATTCTACGGTAGCTAATATGGTATAAAAAAAAAGTGTTTTTTAAAAATGCATTTTTATGTATACGCTTTATTTTCAACATTATATTTATTAATCAAATAACAGAAAAATTCTGTTTATTGGTTCTGAGTTTGTTTTAATCTATTTACCGATTGAAGGCTTCGCAATTATCGTATCTGTTTCTGTCCATACACCCCCTCATAATTTATGAGCGCCTAGTTTGATCTTTGTACAAAAATTAATGTAAAATTTAGATCTTTCAAATCATTAAGGTTTGTCTGAAGTATTCTTTTCTCAAATTGAAGCAAAAAAAATAGCAGTTAAGCATGTCAAAACTTCTTTAAGATGTTTTTTAATTTAACGTCTTTATTTAATGATAATTTTTACGATGTGTGAATTCAAGATTTTAATTAATAATTGATATTTATCCTATATTACTTTTCACACATTAAATTAATATCTTAAAATTTAAAAATACAGCGGGAAATGAAATTGTATTCCATATTTTTTATAATTTTATTGTTTTAAATATTTTTTCTATTTTACGAATTATTTATTGCTTATGTATTTAATTATTATATATTTTATTATTTTTATAATAATTAATAACATTGTAATAATTGTATAATAGATATTTATTTAAGAATAAATTTATTTTATTTATTTTACAAAAAATAATTATTTTTTTCATATTCTTCTTTATCAAATTTTTTCTTAAATCTTATTACACTTAACAGATAAAATATTTCGACAACAATATAATTTTACAATATTTCGTCTTTTTATGGGAAAGACTAAATACTGTGAAATTATATTGTAATCGAAATATTTTATCTGTAAAATGTAATAACTATTTCATACTTCTTTCTCAAATAGTTGTCAGCGTTACAATTAACAGACGAAAGAATCATTTCAGATGTTACAGTTGAAGCTGACTGATATTTTTTTTGTTTTTGCACCTTTTAAGGACCTTTAATGCTTATTGGTTAAAATTACTGTAATTCAAATTCAGTTTTCAGAAGGTTTTTGGACTGTGGAAGGAGAATAAGGTGGAGAAAGAATTTTTAAATTTATTCTAATGAAAAATAAATTGAAGATAGTTGCTAAAGTTCATGTCTACACATGATACCTACCAAATCAAATACATTTTATATATAAATAAATAAATAAATAAATAAATACAATTTATCAATGTTTGTTTTAAACTTAAATATTTTATAACTTATGAATATTTGAATTATCTTTGAATTTGAATTGCTGTCAGAGCTTATTTGGCCAATACGTATTGCTTAGAGCAGTGTTTCACAACCTTTTTTGTACTATGCCCCACCTAAGCCTTTCTAAAATTCTTATTTTCCCTATTACTATTACTTACTGCCCCCTCCCCCAATTATAATAATAATAATAGTAATACCATCAAGACATTATTATCATGAAGTGCATGTATTTCTTACTTACTTAAATTAATATAATTTATATACAATTACGATTTTTCATAATTTAAATAAAAAAGAAACAGTTCTTAAACAGCAAATCAGTTTTATATATCGTTACGGTTAAAATATAACATAAATATTATAATATATAAGAAAAATAGATACGGTTTATAATGTCATATTTTATATCATCAAATCCTATATGTTATAAACAATAAACGAAATATGTGCATTTGCACTGAAAATGGAAAAACGACACTGACCCCTCAAATAGGTTTATAGAATTTTCGAATTTCCCCTCTTAACAATCATATTGCCCCCCCTGTGGGACGTGGGCCCCACGTTGGGAAACACTAGTTTAGAGAGTAAAACATCCCAAAGTTAAAATATATCGAACAAACTCTACTAACTAAATTTGAATTAAGTTTAAGAGTTTTATTTTCACGGAATAATTAATCCATAATTTAATAGATAATTACTAATCGTGAAAGTTTTTCGGCGGACAAATCATACGCATAAATCATAAATGATTCTCTTTAGAAATTAATTAGTTCACTACTCACGAAATTCCTCATTTCCATGTGAGTTTAGGCTTACACCCACTATTTTGAGTCTCGCCATCTCTAGAGTATTCTTTGTCAATGATCACTCGATGCATTTATTTGCTGGTTTGCAATCCTTGCATGGTCTTGCTAAAAGAATTCTTTATCTTCACAAAATTACGACATATTCTTCTCTAATGCCATCAGCGTTTAAAACAAACACTTTTTTTCTTTCGTCCCATAAGCGTTCTGGCGACAAATCAGCATCACAATGCACTCTAACATTGGTAATGCTGTCTGTCATTTTATATCACTTCATTGTTGCACTGATGGCTGGAACTTGTCTGTTTAGGTAATTGTTCATCATTAAAAGAGAGAGAGTTCGATAACAAAAAGATATTTAAAAAATAATACTGAATACTGAACACGTACCTTTTTTTCTTCCTTCTCCAGTCGTTCAAACTTAACATATTCCTAGCATTTTTCAGAAATCTGTAATATTTATATATTTCAATTGAGAATAAATGTGGAACCTCAATTCAAAACTTCTCGAGTCCTCAAAAAAATCTTTTAATGCCACCGAAAAGCGCGAAACAGCTGTCGTCACCTTCTAAACACTTCATCTCATTTCTTTGATCTGCCAATTTATTTATTTTTTTTTTTGGGGGGGGGGGGGCAAGTGATTCCTTTCCTCTGTGTAAAAACCACAACCTCATCTGTATTTAACTTGAAATTATCTTCTTAGTAGTAGCCTTAATTTATTCTTTAAACTACCTAGCTAACTTATTTCGCTTTTAAAAACTTGAAAAGAAACTGTACCACCACACTTACGAAAACATTATTTTACATTTATAGCGCTAATCACATTCGGAATCTCGTTTCAAAAGTTCGAATGAGCAAAGCAGAATATAATTAGTTGATTTGCCACTTTGCAAAATAGCGCGCTAGAAAATGAAATTACAGGGAATAAATTACATTCCAATAAATTTGGTTAACAACATTAAACTAAAGCAAAATACGAAAATGCATTTAGTTTATAACAAAGGGTTCAACTTTCTCTGACTGAAAACAAAAAGCTTTAATGAATTAAATAAATTGCTAGGTTACTTTTCCTGCTTGTTCTAAATTGAAAAATGTAATGCTTTTTTCTATTAAATTAAAAGTACACTCCAACTCTCCATACTGGCAATTTGTCGCAATCTATATATATTTACGCTATTATGTATCTATTTACATTTCATTTCATGTAAATGAGTCCAATAAAATATTTAATTAAAAATTAATTAGTGCTTAATCATTCCTGTTACTAATAATGATTAATCTGTTTTGCACAGATTTGCTTTTCAAAATCAACTGAATAAGATTAATTAAATATTGTATTGTTATAATATTGTTATAATAAAAAGCGAAATTTTATATTTTTATTTTAATATATTTTGTTTATTTTTTTGGAGTTCATACTACGACTTACAGCATGTAATCCGGTATATGGCGTTATCATTTTCAGTAAAGTGTATCTCCATTTTATTTGATAAATAATAACTTCTGGAATATATGAGATATTGTGAAGAATGTATAATTTTAATTTAATAACCCTGTATTACGACATTTTAGATTGCATATGTAAAGATAAAATCATTGGATTGAGAAACACTTTACCGTTTTTCTTTTAAGTTTTATCAATACATTTATGTGCATAACTGACGTAAATAATGCATTTTTAACCAAAGTGAATACCGTTAACATGCATTTTTACAATATTCTAGTCTCAAAATTTATCTTCAGCTTATTTTACCAAAAAAAAAGGAAATCTTAAAAAATTAAAATAAATGTTATAAACCATTTAATATTCAGTTAATCATACAGGGTAACGCAAAAAGATAATAATTCTAAAAAAAAAAACACAAGTAAATTGATATTATCGGGATGTCGAAGCGGTAACGTTATTTGGAAAAGCGTCGTAACTACGAATCAGCAGTCGCAAAATCGAGGAATGGTGGTAATTAAAACTGTCGTATGAGCGAGTGTCGGAAATGGGATATGACTATGTTATAATTCAATGAAAATTAATTTTTGTAAGCGTGATGTTTTAATAATAATTATTGAGTGGGTGCTAATATAACGTGCGGTCTACCGCAATCAAGGATATGATATTAAGTTTATGTAATTAATATTATACCACTATTCAATATCTTTATGTGTTTCGTTTATTTGATGATCATTAATACGTTGATACTGCAGTGTAAATGTCCCGATAGACCGCACGCTATCGCGGTAGACCACGTGCTACCATGGCACCTTTGAGTGTTGGTTAAGTGATAATCGAGAACACCTATTTTTCAATTTTTGGATATCATTAATAAACATTACAGTTTCAATTAAGAGATTGCAAGATGGAAACTGTGATATCCCGTTGGAGGCATCACCTAAAGATTTGGTCTCAGCTACTGAGGTAATGGGTTTAATGTCTTCTAAATTATTATTCCAAATAATGTAGTTTGTTGTAAAGAAAAAAACCAACAGATAAAGATTTATTAAAGTAAGAATTGAAAAGTTGAGAAATTTACAAAAAAAGCCACATTTTGTTTTGAAGGCTGAAACACTGCTTTCGATTCTGTCCAAAAATTTAATCCCTATCTTTCGATGTGTTCTGCTCGGTCTCCTGATCTTGCAGTTGATGCAAACAAATCATCGTCATCCCCTCGGAAATCTGGTGCTTCCGCCTGAGCACGCGTCCACTTGACCAAATAGAACAGACACGGACCTCTATGGAAACAAGGGCACTCCGTCTTTCCAATCAGAAGCGAGAAGTGTGGGTGGTAGGGGGGAACGGGCAGGGCCGAGCCATGTGGAAAGAATACTAAAAAGCATTAGAAAGAAAAACATGTTTCTGGTCTTTTACTTCAGCACTTCTGGCTGCAAGGACCCGTCACTGTGGATCACCTCCCACATATATCAATTCTCTCTCTCCCAATACTTCACAAACTATAAAATTGAAAAGAAGTCAAAGAGCCTTTGAAGAGACCAAGTTTCATCTCATAGCAGTTTCGATATTGGTGGGAATACTAATGTACGAAAATCAAAATTAGATTTGGCTGTGATGAATATCATTACTGAACTTTAATCCTTACGCTAGTTGATTGAAAAACAGAAAAAAAATAGATTTTTTTTAATGAAATAGAACCGTAGAACTGGACATGAATGGACCGTTGTACCATAGGACCATAGTACCCCAATGGCACCTCGGCTTCAGACCTGGTACAAACCGTACAATTTTTAGAATATGCCAAACGTAGCGGACGGCGAGAAGAAGAGGTAGCAGAAAGCGGGTCAGGGATTCGAACCCCTTATTCAGAGTATCAGCTTCGTGGGAGACTGACGCCTTGACCAGAAGGCTTTGTCTCAGCAGCAATAGAAATCTACTTCATTGGCTGCAATACTATTTCAATACTTCAGTAAAAAGACAGTTATTATACTTCAAGAATAATAATTCTAGCTGTAGATTCTGTAGGTCAGAGCAAACAATAACGTTGAGGCGTTCTGTCTTTTTTGGTAGGTAACAATAATAATGACTGATGATATTCAAAATTATTACTGCTATGAACTAACAGAAAGAAAACATCGATTAATATCCTAATAAGATATTTAACAACAATTACATTAAGCTGCAACACATTATATAGATATTTTATGTATCAAATCAAGGATGTCCTTACACTGATGTACAAAGTCAGAAACGGATATTTAAAGTTACAAAAAAAAAATTAACATAAGTAGGTGAATTGGCTATGGCGTTGATAATGTATTTTCACAAATCTATTTCTGATATTTTGGTGTTTCTTCTTGAGTCAGCAATTTTGCAATAGAAGTGATCATCTAGCAGAACGTGATTTTAGAAATATTGAAGCTATCTATCGCAACTGATTTCTTGAAATAAGTTAATAAACATATAAATATTAAGTACTCTTTGCTTGATTAGTGGAGTTTGTGACACATTCAGAAGATATAGTATAAAAGTCTAAATAAAATTAAAAATATCGAATATCCTAGGGAAAGAAATAATATCTATAACATCGAGATAAACGCTAATAATATAATTCGATATTTTTATATATATATATATATATAAAACAAAAACGTATTTTATCATATAAATCTTAAATTGGAGAAGCATGCTTGACGAACTTTGAAGATCCTTATGTATACTTGTTCACATTACAGCTTAGAAAG
>JAFIDM010010028.1:56824800-56875265 GCA_023159025.1 Thereuonema tuberculata | reverse complement strand
ATTATAGTATATTGTCAACAGTAGCCGCACATATATCATTAATAGCTAATGTGTGTTCAAATAAAATCTTGTTTATTACTGCAATATTATTGTTGGGTTTTGACTTATATATATCATACTAAAGCACAGTTAAACGAGATGTTTATTTAAAAATTTATTTAAATGTTAAAATTTAACTTTTGTGTACAGTCTTCTGTCTCAAGCTGTTTCTCAAATGGAGAAATTTCATGATATGAAAATTCATGGGTTTCTGTGTTGATATAATTTGGAAGATGTTAGGTTTATGGAATCTCGGAATTTCAGGTACATTACAAAAGTATCCATAAAATTTCGTGTTTTAACCTGATTATGAGTTTTGTTAATCCATTTGTAAGGAATTCTAGATCACATTTGGTTTCCATTTCAATTGTTTGAACTATTGTAAATTTTCCTCTTTAAAAGTCATTAATCAGTTGAAAACTCATAAGATTAGGACTAATCCTTTAATCCGGGCAATCTTATTAAATTTAATTTTTATCTCTTAATGCTCAGTTCGTTGAAATGATTGTAAATGATTTATATAGCGTTTTCCAGCGAAAATAATTAAGCAGAAGCAATAAACAGCTAAAAAACATTTGTTACACAAAGAACAGAAACATTTAATTACTTTGCAGTTCATTAAAAATTAAAAACAAACAAAAAACCACCCATCTGTTTTGTACATTTATTTCTTTCATCCTAGGTGTAAATAAGTCTGAGATTTTGTTGTTCTTGTTGTTGTTTAGTTAAAAAAAATGCAGATATAAGAGAACTTAAAGCCTCGTTTCGTTATAAAGTTATGTTTTTTGCTAAAGTTTTTTTTTTTTTTCATGTTGTGAAAAAAATAAAGGAAAAATATCTGTTTATGTAAGTACAGTAAAACCCCGGTTAACCGAACTGAAGGGGAGGGAGAAGCCGTTTCGAATAACAATTTTTTCGGTTAAGCCATGAACATCTAATACAGCTACAGAATTTTGTATTGTAATTACAGTACGTATTTTTGAAAGGTTTTGAAGGTCAAACGAATTCAAAAATCTCTTTGTATGTTATGCTTATGTTCTTTATTTAAGCTAAATTACATTTTTTAGGATTACAGTAGACTACATCAATATGCAGTATTCTGTACTTAATAGCTTGTAGCATATGAATTACTCATTTAAAAAGTCATAGCCCAGCACACTCTCGCCCTCGAATTAAAATTGAAGTACAGTATTATTGTTTGGATTTGCGATTTGCGGAGGCGTTTCGGATAACCCGGGTTTCGGTTGACCCGAGTTCGGTTAACCGGGATTTTACTGTATTAGAATTTATAAAGTGCAAGAACGGTTTAATATAACATTTTTATCATTAATTTCTCATTTTGGTTAATAAAGTTATTTAAGAACTTACTGCTAATAGATCTAATTCGTGGTTTTGATTAAAATTTAAATTGTGACTAAATTCAATGAATTTTGAAGAAATTAAAGCATACAAAATAATTAGTTTAGGCCTTTATTCCAGTTATTACTGGATGTAATTCATTGCTTGCTGTCATTCAGAATTGCATTAATCCTCAGTATCCGCTGGCTCCAAATCTGTGGATACTCTTATCCGCTTCCACAAAAGTGAACTCATTTCGCCTTAAATGAAATCTATTCGCGGCTATGCGCTATGCGAAAAAAGTTTTGAGAGCCTATCTCGCACCAAAGACATGAGCTCCACTAAGCGAAGGTGTCTTCGTGTTATAATATGCCTCTACGTCGTTCTGGTAATGTTCCTCGTATTGTCAATGTTTTTACGCTGTTTTTTGTGATAAATTTCTTAAATTTATTAGCGAACCGTAGCACTAATGAAAGTGTTTTACCATGAGGTCGTAAGTGAAAACGCGTTACTCTTTATCTATTAGCTTTATTGAATAAGATTCGTGTTCTAAAACATGAAACGTAAAATACCTTTATAAAATAAGTACTAAAGCATGGAAGCTCTTCTTATAAGAACGATACATGAAATGATGGTTTTATGGTAGCGGTTAGCGAAAGTGTCCGCGCGAACAGTCTCATTTCCTCATAAAATAACTGCTTCAGTAACCACGGTTTCTGTTACCGCGGGTTTTTTGTAGGCATATAACACCCGTGGTTAATGAGAATTGACTTCAATTGCAAAATGATTTAGTGGTTCGTTTTGCAACTAAAACCCGGTAATTTCTTTACAAACAATCATAAGCAAAAATTCAATGCAAATATTAGATTTTCTCATCTTTTTTATGTACAATATTCATCCAAAGGGTCATTCATTGATTTAAAAAATTGCTAGGAGACCATTACACATACCTAGACACATTACATCTACATACTTACTCTTACTTACAAACATACTACTTTTATTAGCATATTTTCTTATTTAATTTTAAAAATAATAAGCACATTCAAAAAATGTAATTGCAGTAAAGAAATACATCGTACTCCTTAATGTATAAAAAAACTACAATGTCCAAATTTTACCATTACTGGCAAGTTAATAATCACATTAAAATCACTTTTAAAATTGTCTGATAAACATTCAGCTAAGCACATTCCCCACAGGAGTAGAGTTTTCCGGAGATTAATTGAAAGCATACAGGCAAAAATTAAAGAACTCCTTTCAAAACAGAAAATTAAGTTACGTATGGTTTCTCTTGAGAATTTCAGGCTCTGTATCGATTAACATCAAAACAACTTTTCTTTAATGTACTATGTAAACTAAAAAAAAAAAATCTTAAAAGCATGAACTTTATTTGCCAGATTTGTAATGGAGGTCACTCCATCTCCACTAACACTCACTGAAATTAAGTGGAATATAAGTTTTGAAGTTTCTCCATAAGTTTCTGCAAGAATCAAGAAAACTAGAATTCATTTCTGTATCTCATTAAAAATACAATTTTCATCATTTTACGAATAATCTATCTATAGATTATCTATCTATCTTTAGATTATATCTATACATGTACATAAAGAAATCAACCTAATAAGTTATAATATCTAAAAATCAACGATGCATTTTAATAATAACTTCATTAATACCAAAAATTATTGTAAACCTCAAGATGACACTTGAAATAAATTTTTTACTTTAATTAATTCTCCAAACACTTTTACTCCTTAATTCCATGGCTGCAGTACCTCAGATATATCAATTAATTTTTGCTTCTCTCCTACAAAGTTTAAAATCTATACTCCATGTCTAAAATTTAAAGATAGAATTTGTATTTTCTGCGGAATGAGGTATTATCACCGACCCTGTACACATGGGTAAAGGGGGGAGAAGCTTTTAAGAATGTCGTGTCCGTCCGTCACTATTTCTACTGTCCAAACTAGAAGTCCTACAGAGATGAAAGATACCTTATTAGGAAGCTTATAACTTGTAGAGAAAAATACCAATTCTAGTCTGAGGCCACTTCGTATTTTTCAGGAAGTCAAAGTGGATGAAAATAAAACATCTCTGTAGCCCAAACTAAAAGTTGGACGGACATGACTGATACCTTATTGAAAAGCTGATGCTTTTGTTGAGCGGAGAAACATACGAGTTCCGATCTGCCATTATTTCTTGTCTCACAGGAAATTGCCGAAAATGAAACATATAGAATGTCACTATAGTTTTCCAAACAATTTAAAACCATATTTTTTCTTGTTTTATTTAGCTCTTACTAAAGATCCACTTCAATAAAAGAATTCACACAAAAATATCCAGTCAGCCTAACAAATCCAGGACTGTGCATAATATTCGAGGCATAATAGCTATGAATTTGCACTTGATATTTCAGTATGTGAATGTAAGCCTATAATAGATGCTTTTAAGTAAATATACTAAAACCAAATATATTGTGATCTAGACAGTGGGAAACAGATCTCTTCTGAATACTTCAAAGATCTCAAACTCTTAAAAGATCTATGAGAGAAGCAAAAAGTTCCTTAATGATTACGAGAAACCACAGTCATGCTATTAATATAAAAATATATTAAAAGTAGTACAGAAAGGTATGTAAATGTTTCGAGATCTTTGGTCAACATAAATGACAGGAAAATAAAACATTTTTGGATTTCTAAAAAGAAAAGAAGAAGAACAAGAACTGTTCTTTAGTAATAGGGAACTCCCTTACTGAACTCATGAAACACTTTATCGAGAAATTTCTTCATTGGAAATTAACTTTCTCTAATCGGAATCAAAAATATTTTATTGGACAAAATTTAAATCGACAAAGTAAATATTATATTTTATTTGTAAATCAATTTCTATATTGTTCATGTGTACCTATTACTTTGTGTTATTATATACTAAGCATATAAAATGTCGTTAAGATATACGAACTTGATTTACTTTATTCTATCATACTTCAATTTGGAAAGGTTTCACCTGTTGACTAACCACCTAATATATTGATATGACAATACACCGACTCTTTACTGAAACCAGATTGGATTTTATTACAGTGCATTTATTTATAGGTATCTTATAGGTATCTACAGAGGACAAGATAATTAAAACATTACATTCTTCTAATACTTGCATGGACAAAAAATTTATAGTCTTACTATTTCAGGCCTTTTGAGTACTTTTATTAAGCATCCTAACTTCCATTAAGTAGATCTTTAGTAGGCATTAAACTTAAATAAAATAATAACTATCTATACAGAAAAAAAACACATCAACTAGTATTCAAATAACATTTCAATATTAATTAAGTAGTGTATTTCCTTCAACTTTTGTTGCGTGGTAAGTGGATTTCAAAAATATTTTACAAATCCTAAAAAGATTGTTTTGCTTATTTGATCTCAAACTTTTTAAAATTATTTTTAATTTGCGCAAATGCGAAAGAGCCTAAGCCAGAAACATAATTCGTGGAAAGAAAGAATAAAACATATATAAGAAGGAGACACCAAAGTCCACGCCAGGAGTCGAACCAGAAGTTCTAACGTATCAGATACATTACCACTCTGCAGTACCCGAACGGCCAAAAAAGGATTGTTAGCACATAGCACAAACATTATATTCTTGAACTAAGTGCGGTTACTAAATATGCCGATCAAGTCTAATAATGGCTGTGCTAGTTGTTTCCTGAAGACTTTTAAAGTTATCATTTTAATGTTGAAGGTAAAATAGCCAAATACTTCTCGAAAATGCCAAATAAATTTACAAAGTCATCAAGTATAGAAATGCTAGATATAATATCAATGTTATCATTTTGGAATGGCTAAGTTTGAAGCACATACAAACTGAAAGTTACTAAGCAAATCAGTAAGAAATCTATTGTTAAATAACATCGATGCACATCTCTGAGGACTATTCTATACATTTCCTACAGATTCTTCTCGTACAATTTGATTTTCCTAAAACCGAACACACATTTCTAAAGAATGTGAAAGCATTAGAGCTTATTAATATTAAAGCAAATTTTTCTACACAGATATGCTTTAAAACGCATTTTCTCTAGTAGAGATATATACGGATTTAAGAGATTACATCTCTTTAGCCAAATGAGGTTGTTTTTAATTTTACTGAAATCTCTTTCCTCTGTGAATCCTAACAGGAGATCTCATCTTCCATTCACAATTATTTAAGTTTATATTTAAGTTTCTCAAGAGTTATTTTTTTTAGAACAGCAGCATTTCAAAAATCAATATATTCAGATTTATCTTTGGGTTTTCTCAAATTGAATAGATATAATCTTTTCATCACGCTTTCCTGTTCTTTCAACGTTATTTTAGGGGTCTGTACATTCAGACAAACTTTTGAATATATGAACTTTTGAACAAAATATCTTCTGATGCTGATTTAATGTGTTCACACAATAGATTCTTCTTGGATTCTTGAGTTCTTAAGCTTCCTTGTCTTTCTCTTCCTTTCTGCTTCTTATCTTACTGCAGAGAAGTTTTTAATGATATTAATAAATGAAAACCCGAATTCTTATGATATCTTTGACTAGATAAGCTTTGTACTGATAAATTTAAAATATAATGACATATCCCTATGAAACTTAAGGCTGCTTAAATTCAGATTTGAATTAATTTTCAAAAAACAAAGAAATCGAAATATTCAATGCTTTCGTAATAGAATGAAATACAAGAATGACACACAATATCTGTCAATTTGATGATACTAATGACCAAATGGTTACAGTACGACTATTAACAGTATTTGGATGCTATTAAATCATCTTACTCCTGATTGCCTTTCCTGCGTTTTCTTGTAGAAAATCTGGAACGAGAGATAGCACCTTCAAATTTGTTATGGGATGCTTGAAATGTGCAAATTCACAACGCTTCGAAAACAAGATATGCGTAGAAAATATTCCACATTCTTTCTGCCAAGTCAACCCAGATTTGTAGCCTCGAATTTTTTTGATCTGTATATTAACTTTGACTTGTACCAATATTAAATATTTAATACCAATTTAAATTAAATGGTTTGTTTGACTTCAGTAGGCTGAAATCTACTGATTGAAACTTGCTTAAGATATTCACGAATTGCATCATGAAATACCATCACCAGAAAAGAAGTATTGTTTCAAATTTCTATAGTAATACAATA
Organism: Thereuonema tuberculata; assembly: GCA_023159025.1. Taxonomy (NCBI): domain Eukaryota; kingdom Metazoa; phylum Arthropoda; class Chilopoda; order Scutigeromorpha; family Scutigeridae; genus Thereuonema; species Thereuonema tuberculata. The sequence goes on along the minus strand of JAFIDM010010028.1, from coordinate 56,868,704 downwards.
GTTTCTTGTTAAAAGAAAAGTTTAAATCTGTTCATATGAAATTCAATTTCTGTTAAGTATGATATGCTAAGATTCTAATAGTATTTTATATTTATTTACTTAATACTAATACCAAAACTATTGATTGCAAAATTTTATATGTTTCGGAAAAAGAATACTAATTAATATTTCGAAGTTTTATTATACAAATTTATTATCTAATGTTAGATTATCTTATTTATCTACTAAGACTAATTTGCAGTAAATAATTTAAGCCATATTACTTATTTTATCATAAAGTCCTATTAAAAATGATACAAGATACATCCTCTTCTTATCATTGCTATATTTCGCAGTTTTATTTCTTTTAACTGCTTCATCAGGCCTTTTCGCATACAAAGAAAAAAACTCTTCGTAAAGCATAATAAAGAATCTGGTAACAATACAGGAATGTTAATAATATCATGATAAACTTTACAATTTTTTGCTTAACAACATTGTTTCTAATAAATGTAATTTGCTAAGTATTTACAATTGACTTTGTATATAAAACTTTTACATTATTGAAATTTTTCCAAGTTTTTACAATTGGTTATAAGTTTTTCAAGAACTGTTTGGCTAACTTCTATCCCTTTTTGTTTGTTAAAACATTTGAAACATAACACACGATTCTAAGATAAATCTGATAGAAGAGGATGTAGCTTGTATCATTTTTAGTATTTACTTACATCTTATGTTTAAATATTATAAAGCCCTATTATCAAACAATAAGAATTAAAACCTTCAGACAAACTAATTCATTTCCATTTTAAAGGTCAGGAGATTTGAATCTTGTACCTTAAAATTCACCCATTACCATAGTAAACTATTCGCAGTAACATGATGTGATGGAAAATGTCAAACAACCAAAGCTGAAATGCAGGAATGCATGCATAATTCAAGTTACTTCACTATGCAGCGCAGCAAATCGATTGTCGGAAACGTCTTGTCCCTTATTCATAACGAGAAACAATCACACCAAAGAGTTTATACTTTCTGCACAAAGAAATCATAAAAAAGTATGTAACGTAACAGGAATATTTTTCTCCGAGATGACTATAAAGGATTATTTAAAATGGAACCCTAACGCTAGTCGGCAACATATTTAAGAGTATAAAACAGAGTTTATCGCTATCTACAAGAGTCGTAAGAAGTTTCGAATTCGCATTTATTGGTAATCTGAATCCAGCAATAAATGAAAGACGAAGACATCTGAGAAAGATAAGAAAGATTTCTTCTTCCTCTTTATTTTTTGAATCTAATCTGATTTCAACTTGAAAAATATTATTTTCCCCAATAAGATCTTGAGAAGTATCAAAATTGCTTTAAGAATGTCGTTAAAATAAAACGTGTAGTTGATAAGTTGGAATCGGGAATATTCTTAGCAATTTTAAACAGAAAAAAAATAAAATTTTAGTAAATGGTATAGCTTTCAACATTTCATAATTTTCTTTTAGCTTAGTTCTTAATTTGGTATTTGAAAACTTCAGTTTGGATCCTTATAGACAATAAGTCAAAAATTCCACAATTTCAGCATAATAATAAGTTCGAATCATTAACTGCAAAAGGCAAATTAAAAAAAAAAATTAAGTCGTCTTAAATTTGTGCTTATTACCACTGGATTACAATTTTTAGAGGCTTAACAGTAAGTAAATATGAAGTTGAGATTCCTTGTAGATGTGAGTTTGGAAATAACATGGTAATTATAATAGGTATTTATTTATATAGGTATTTATATAGGTAATTATAATTATAGGAGCTATTATAGATAATATAAAGGAAATATTTCCTTAGTGTTATTTCACGTTATTTGACCGTTTTTAAGAACAAAGTAAATTTAAGAACAAATTGCAAATAAAAAATATATTAAAAATTTACGGTTATATGAAATTACTTGCATCTGATACAGTAAGAAATATATATTGATATTACATAACAATTGCTATTAAAAGAATTACACAGCAATTATTATTGCAGGTTAGACACAAAAGGAAATAATTCAGGGATAGTTGAGCATCTTGTAACTAATCCAAGCCATATATGTGATTGGAAAAATATAAAAAAATGTTAGGTAAACATTCTAAAAGATTAAAATTAAAAACAAAAGAAGATTTATTAAATAAAACACTAAAATCAGTAAATTACTTTATTATAATTTAACAAAGTGAATTTAATTCATTCATTAATTTAATTAGTTTAAGTGTGTGTCAAATTTACGATTGGTATTACATTATTTTATTCACACTCATATATTCCATTATTATTTTAAGAAAAATTTGTATGAAATTTCTTTAACTATTGGCAGAAAAATATACATAAATATCTAAGGTTTAACATTATTATGTAAATATATTAAAATATCTGTGGATTAAATACCTTATCCTAAAAATACTAAAAACATGATTTCTTCAAACATTGGAAAAAAAGAAATAGCAACCTTTTAAGAAAGTAGACGGTCTCGCTGCTTAAGAATAAGTAAACTTTTGCAATTTTTAAATATTGTAATTTTTTTAGTTGATTGGATCTTCTTGTATCAGACTTTTCTAACTTTAAAGTTATGATTTTTCTAACTTTTTTATTTGAAATCTTTTCCAAATGGCCTCTTCTCCAGAAATTAACATGAGAAGAAATTCCCAAAGAAAAGCATTGAAGTCTATTTTATTTATACTTCTTTGTCTTTAACGATAATTTTAATACAGTTTTAGGTAATCCATTAATTAGCGCGCCAATTGTTATGTTTAAAATCAATAGATTTCAATTTCTTCAATTAAGTATACAAAGTAAGAATTTTCAATTAGAAAATAAAAATTATAATGAAATTTTAAGTTTAATTGTAATTTTTTTCTCAGCAAACAAAACTTTATATCGTTTGTATTAAACAGATATATTAGAATTTCAACTAATGCTTTTCGTGTTTCTCGTTTCCACGATTAAAAAAAAAAACACACACATTTTAAGGAAAGTAGGCTTTAAGTTCTCCGAGCGAATTTAAAATGACCTTCTTTTTTAATTTGAATTTACATTTATTCAGCAGTTATTAGAATTTTTGTACAATGTTTTCATTGAAGTTTTCATTCTTCTTATTCCTCGTCCATTACACAATGTTTCAATCGAATGTGGGTATTTTGTAAAAATACCAAGAAATTTCCTAAAAATAAAAAACACCAAATTTTTCATTTATAAGGAAAAAAAATCCTCCTATTCATTTTAGTCTTATCTTCATCATTTCCAATAATTCTTCTTTCGTAAGCAGTTTTCTTCCTTTTCTGTCTATTTTCACTTTCTCTATTTCATCATTATCTATGACGCCATTGTTTCTAGCAAGTAACGAAAAAAAGAGAAAAGAACTGCTTCTAAATTCCACCCACAAGGAATTAATCTTAAACGGATGCTTCTGGGAAATCATTTCCCTGCCTCCGTCTCCGATTTCCTTGCATTGCACATTGACTCCTTTGCCCGTCACGAAAATTCAACTCTGTCTCTTCAGACATATTCGTCAGTCAATACACGAAGAGAGAAAAAATAACTTATCAGACTCTATCGCCATCTTCATGCTGAATGAAGATACTTCTTTTTCTCTCTTTATTTGCTTCTTTTCTGACATAGGAAAATTCTAGGAATACATCGAACTTCTTTCAATAAAAGATGTTAATAATTTTTTAAGATGAAATGAAATTTAACGTGCTGTGAAAAGTAAGTAAATCAAGAAAAAGAAAAAGAAAAACAGCACCTGAACAAAAGGAAGAAGAAATTGCCTTTTCCGATTTTGGATTACGGGGAGGAGTTGGGAACTACCGTTTCGTCCTGCTACGGACTCATCAGCCCAACCCCGCCTCCCACTAACCGAATCAGAAAGGCAAGTGGTGAAAACCACTTTTGTTGATTTAATTTTTCTTTTTCTTGATTTAATTTTTTAACATCTTCAATTAAAAGTCGGTAATAATTTAAATCATAATTTATAAGCTTACTTGTTTTTTTTTTCTCAACCACTTAATAATCAAATAAAAATATTTTTAAAGAATATTTGTGTTTCCCAAAGTTCGTCTTTTCCGTTTTGTAATTTCTGGATTTTTCCAGTACCTGCTAAAACAGTCTGTTTTAACACAACGTTATTTTTAAAGTTACTTGTATATTTGTTTTCAAGATCCTCCTTTATTAATGTCTCTCATTTCATTTTTTTCCCCCAAATACTGCCCTGTTGTAAAACTTGCTAGGCCTCAGGCAAATTCGGTTGACGTTTCTTACAGCATTATAGCATTGGAACGTTTCGTCTCCAATATTCTGCATTCACCACAGTTAAGAAAAGCTTGGTGTTTACTTTCTTCAAGTTCAGAATTCTGATGGCTTTACTAAAATAAATATATCATCGTTTCATAGTACAGTTAAAAATTTTCAGAAAACTGAAAATAAACATTAAACCTATATATGTTAAATGTTCACATAGAATCATGTTTCAGCCATACTTTCATGATAATAAATGATTTTGAAGTTAATTTGTTATTATTGTTGACTTCATAAATAAATTGAACTTGACGTGTTTGGTCAGTCAGTTCGGAATGGAAGATACATTAAAAATTTTTCCGAATATGATAGGACCGAGCCCGTTTTGGATAAACAAATTTTCGGATAATCCGGAATATATTGTGCTAAACATGTACTCTACATTAAAAAATTTCATTGAATATGACACAATAAACTACTATACGGTACCACACCTTAAATTATAGGTTTTACAAGTACTGGAATAGTCCTACTGATTTTAATCAATCATAGTTTTTTGCCTAAGTTTTGTAGCTTATTTGCTGATTTCTGATCTTGAAGTAACTATTATTTAGAGTTATGGCCGAGTGCAACAAACTTCAATTAACTTTGATGGCTGCATTGTGGACATAGCTAAAATTAGTGGAGGGTGCTGCTCCAGAAAAATTGTAGCCTTTGTTTTAAAATTGTGTGAAAGGAAACAAACATGTATAAAAAGAAAATTTATTCAGAAACTTGATAAATTTCTTTTTATACATGTTTCTTTCCTTTCACACAATTTTAAAACAAAGGCTAAAATTTTTTCTGGACCAGCACCCCCCCCCCCACTAATTTTATCTACGTCCACACTGCAGCCATCAAAGTTAATTGAAGTTTGTTGCACTCGGCCGTTACAGTTGCAAAATCACTTCTGTACGCTATAAAATATTGATTATAACGACAGAAAATGCTGTGTTTATTTTAAAAATACGCTAAAACTCGTTTCGGATAAACCAGATTTTCGAATAAACAAGTTTAGTGTAAACTTCAAGAAACATATTTGTTTTTCCCAATCATCAATTGCCATATATCAAAAATGGAATAGTCTAAATTTACAATAAATAATCTAAACTAGGAGATAATCAATATGTAAATAAATACTTGTAACGTTGTATTTACACAAGTAAATAAATACTGGTATCAGCTTCTCCGAATGTTGATTAATTACGCTTGATTAACTTTAACATAAATATTATGAAATTTTTGTAATATTTATGTTAATTATATAGTTTTTATGAAGAAATTATTTAATTTCTTCTAAATAAATTTCTAATTTATTTAGTAATATTCCTGTTAGCTCTTTGGATGTACATTCCATTTTCATATTATATTCAATGTGTTAAAATGTCTGAATATTCGTATTTTCCGTTTTATTTTTAGTGTTTGACAGATTCTTAAGGTAATGTACATCGGCCTTAAATTAAGAGACGCCAAAGAAGGAATGGCGGGAAAAAAATAAAAAAAAAGAAGACAGAAAAAAAAAATACTGCAAGGCAGCCAGTCATGAAGATCCGATGCCAGATCGTTGGTGCTCTGTTCACCTCATAAATTTTGCAGAAATTACTTGTGGGGGAGGGAGTTGAACCCCGGGAAGTCGTTTTAGTGCTTTGTGTCCTAAGTTCCACATATTCCAGTTCCCCTTTTCAAAATCGAATTATCAATCATTTATAAATAAAGTCAAACTTGAATTTAAGCGAAATTGCCTTTTAAAAAATGGATGAAGCGTCTCAATATCTTTTTTTGTTTGTTTGGTTGATTGTTTTTTGTTTTTTTTGTCTTATTTTTCTTTTTATTCTTCCTCTTTGTCTTTAAGACTCGTGGAAAATATTTCGAGAAATGGCAAGGCTGTAGGAAGCCTAAGAGAAGATTCACAATTTTAAAATAATTTCGAAGTGGATGATTTCCTTCTGTGCATGGGAAATTTTGGTTTCATTTGTCATATACAGTTTTTAGAAACATTCTACCTATATATCTTTAGCCATTTATCCAAGCAAGCAAAAGCAATGATTGATTCCAGAATTGGAGGTACCAGTGGCCTTCTGAAATCACTTAAGACGTAGGACACTTTCGTACATCATCGGATGCCAGACTGATGGTAAGTGAAATGAGTAATTTTTTTAAAAAAAGATTTATTACTGCAAAAACAAAACCATCTTATTCAGATTTTAATAACATCACTCAAATCAATTTCCAACTTCTAAGAAACTTTAAATTAAAGAGAATCTGAATTGTTATATGTTTAATAAAATACTTTAATAGTAATTAATAAAATAAAGCTTTAATAATAATAAACTTAAGTAATAATAGGACTTAAGTTCAGATCGGATGGGCAAAAAAACTGGGCCCAACTACCCTTATACGAAACCTCTTTTCCGGTAATCGCTAACGCCTGCTATTCTTTATTATTAAAACTAACAGTACCAAACTATTCTCAAATTTAGATATTACAGCAAATCAGTCAATAAAACACAAGAACGTCTGGAACAGAAAAAGCCCTTAACAAAATAAAGATTTACCGAAAAAAAAACCCCAACACCAGCATCAAATGTACCAGCATTTGATACATAAGGAGAACGAAACGAACGCAGCTCGAAAATGTGTTTTTCAAATTATCGAAAAGAAAAGAAAGTTTCAGAAGAAAAGACGCCTTTACAGCACCGAAGCCATTTTCCAATGTTCTGATGACCACCATCTGCACTCTTTCTCAGAACCAAAAAAGGACCCTCAATCTTGGGCCTAATGAGTTCTTGTCACTCACACCATTCGCCCTCAGTCGTTTTGTTGCCTGCCGTTAACACAATGGACCAACCCTAAAAAGTTCTCGCTAATTACATGGGCCAAAAGGAAGAACATTGATGACTCAAGCAGTGTTATTTTTCTACAGATTAATGCTTCTATTTCGAAGGCAATTATTGAATTTGTCTACCATGTTGAAACAGAGACTAAACAAACCAACACGTAGTGTAATTGAAAAGATTAACAAAAACTCTTCTGTAAATAAAAGATTGTGTTCATAGAATTTTCGAGATCTCCTGATCTCCTCTTTACTGCGCAGTAAAACACAATCAGTTTCATTTGTTATTATTATTATTTATTATTAATGTTGTTATTATTATTATTATTATTATGAATCACAAAGTACGCCCACCAGAAATGTAGATAAAAAAGTTTTTAACACATGACCGGTTTCGATTCGGTGGGATGAATCTTTGACAAGTTACAAGCAAAAAATAAATTTTTGTTTTACTTGTACAGTCATCGAATATTCGTCCCATCGACTCGAAACCGGTCGTGTATATTTTAATGTGTTAAAAAAATTATCTATATTTGTGTGTCGGCGTTCTTTTTCATTCACAATGTGCACACGTTAAACCTTTACTTCATTATTATTATTATTATTACCATTATTATTAATTTACCGCAATTGTCTCTTTCGAAATGTTTTGTAAATTTTTTTTAATGCTTGCTAGGTTTTTTATTTTTTAATCTAATCAAGTTTCTCTGCACCCTTTGATAATATCTATTATTTTTTTAATTCAATATACTTATTTTTGAGATAAGATTTAATATACAGGTTGTATAACAAATCAACTGAAAAATGACAATAGCGCGCAAAAGTTTGCTTTCGCACAATGAGCCATCATCGATGGGAATCTGGGACGGCCGTTTCGTCTTTATTAGGACTCATCAGCCCTAGATTTACCATCGATGATAAGCTCAACAAGATGCAAAAGATAGTGGGATCCCACATAAGCAACCAATAGTAGAAAGAAAAAAAACCCACGATAATCGAAGCAGTTTTAAATCCTGGACCTAATAACTGTCAGGCTAAATAGAAATTAAACTAAAGAATAAATAAAAACAAAAAACAAACAGTTTAATTCAAATAAGGTTTAGCGTCGAGGATAAAAGAAATCACAAAAGACAATAATGACGATACGGCCGTGTCAGATGCCCATCGATGATGGCTCAGGGTGCGAAATTAAACTGTTGTGCACTGTTATCATTTTCCATTTATTTTGTTATACTTATTTTTGCTTTCAATTTATTTAATCATTCATTAAGTACGTTAGATTCTAAGATAAGGTAAACCATTTGTAATCTACCCTTTCTCCAGTTTCTCCTACATATGTACAACATTATATGCGTACACTATTTAGTATACATTTTTATTTCAATGAACAGCCCTAAGCCAAGATTTCAATAGTTTTCTGAGCAACCATCTAATGACTAGCACAACATCAGATTTAATGTTTACCTTAATTCCTAGCACCCCAGTGAACTCCGTTATATATCTCTTAAATCCAAATTTGAAATAAATTCTATTTCACAAGGATGAAAATCATCTCGCAAATATAACATTTGTTTTTAATAAATTCTACTTTTTAAAAAAAAAAAAAAAAATTCTGCGTTTGTATATCTTTTGCTGCTAGAAAATAGAAATGTGTTCGTATGTCTTACAAAAATTAAGATATAGGGGAGATCCGTGTATTATAGAGCAAGAATGCTGATAAAACTTAAATTATTAAAATAAAAAGACTTAATTTGTTGACTGCTCATAACAATTGTATAGCTACATGGTTCAAACGTGGTAAAGTACTCTGGTAACTATTAATAATTGAAGGAAATATTTTTTGATTTTCGTGTCGGTGGTTCATATTACACATACGTTCGTGTAATATGGACCGAGTAAACCAAAAACAAAACATAACAAGAAATTAATTAAAGTAATTTGTAAAAACAAGCTTTCATTAAAATGCACTAAACCACTGTTTCCCAAAGTGGGCGATACCGCCCCCTCGGGGGCGCTGGAATGATCCAGGGGGGCGGTAATAGCTTCGGTTGGAATTGGGGGCGGGGCGGTAAAAAAACAAAAATAAGGGGGTGGTGGAAGCATAAAGAAAGTCTGTTGAGTAACAGTTAAAGTTATGTGTAATTCGTAATTTTTATTTTAACATTATCCTTCGTTATCTTAATTTTCTGTATGTAACGCGAATGTTACTATGGTTGATTTTAATAAATAATTTTATACTTTCAAGCTTCAAGGTGTCTAATTTACAATAAAATCTTTCTTTACTACACTGCTCACAAAATTTAGAGGATATTGCGAAATGAATATAATACACCCGAAAAACAGAGGCCTTTAAGTTTATTTATTAAAGAACATTATCAGAGAAGCAAATGACACGAAAATGGAAGGTGTCTGAATATGCTAATGTGATGCAAAACGTTAATTTGCATGTTTACACAATCCTGTATAAAAAGCTGGCGCTACTGGGTTATTTTCACTTTCCTGGATCAACAACATGAGTTAGAATCGTTGACTGTCACCTGAAAATACCCCTGGAACGTGATTAACCCGATCTCCATGTTGTTAGAAATGGAATGGTGAATGCTTAAGACATCGGGATGAAATTCTACGGACTGTAGGGGTACCCTACTCTGGAGCTATTGGGACCAACTTTCTTTTTAAGGAGACTAATGCCCGCTCCAACGTGCGCATCTCGTCAACAATAGGCTGTAAGAGGCTGGAATCGAGCGCATGGACTGGATTTTACGTTCTATAGACCTGAATTCCATCGAACACGCTTGGGATGCACTAAGAAGACATGTTGCCAGTCACCAATCACCTTCCATAATACTTCCTCAGCTAGAAGTTTCCCTTGTGCTCGAGTGGCCACGAATCCCACAGGAACTGCTGGACAATTTGATCCTCTCCATGCCTCATCCCTGTCAGTGTGTTGTAGAAGTCTCAGGTGACCATACACCCTACTGAACAGTCAATGTGCGACACATTCTTCACGTTTCTCATGCAAATGTTAACCCCCGTCCATGTGTCACATCCTGTTCGATCCCGATAAATAGATTCTGCACCGCATTTGCATATTCAGACAACTTTCATTTTCGTGTAATTGGCTTCTCTGATGATCTTCTTTAATAAATAAACTCAAAGGCCTCTGTTTTTTATGTGTACTGTAATTATATGGCACTGAGTATTTTTTTTTTTTAAAAAGGGGGCGGTAGGTCAAATAAGTTTGGGAACCTATGCACTGAACAGTAGTCATAATGTAGGCTTGTGAAGTTTCACGATTTTATTTGAATTGGTTTATGAGATTTGGTGATTTTAAAATTTGCCCCTCTTTTTCCCCCTTATGGATCGAATTTCGAAAAATTTAAATCATAAAAATTGTACGACTTGAATTACATTAAGCAAGCCCTAATTTATGCTTTTCGTCTAAAATATTAAATAAAACAAGCTTCAGGCTCATAGTAATATGCTTAGCAACCTGTGGTCCATATTACACAACAGCGCACGGTTCATATTACACGCATGGACGGAGCAACGTTGTTTCCAATCACATATCGCTATGCAAAATGGCTCGCATAAAACACATGTCTGGATTGTGAAGGAAAACATTTCCTACTATTTCCTACTATTACCGTGCAGTGGCGGCTCGTAGCTAAAATTAGTGGGGGGTGCTGCCCCAGAAAATTTTTAGCCTTTGTTTTAAAATTGTATAAAAGGAAACAAACATGTATAAAGAGAAAATTTATTCAGAAACGTGATAAAAATTCTAAAAGAACAAAATCAAACTTTTTATACTTACTTTAACCTAAAATGTTACAGTTCAAGCTTGATCTATTCATTTAAAAATTTAAGAACCGAAAAATAAACAATGGAATCAAATAGAATAGCTGAAAGCAGGATAATAATCTAATTCTATATTTTATCGCAATCAAGAATATGGTACACGGTTTTTAAGCACAACACACGCGGAGTAAAAAAAAAAAGCAGGATGGAAAAGACAGCTTCCTAGCACGGCAGGATTGATACTGTGAAAAACAGTGTCGCCTCTCCATTGCAGCCTCGCTTGCAGCTTCCTAAGTGCGCATGCGTAGAACAGTCAAACGCCACTCCGCTGTAACTGCGAGGCTTTACAGTTCCATGCGAAGATTTTTGTATCTTCTTCATAAACTAGGGGATGGCTACTGACATTAAGCTTATGAATTATATATTGTACAAGTAAAAAGAAAGAATTAAAGAAAAAAGGACTGATTATATTAAATGTTATCGATAATATCAAATGGAAATAGCCCTAGGGGGTGCTGCAGTACCACAGTGCCTATACACGAGCCGCCACTGTTACCGTGAAAATTATATTTAGGTTACCTGACAGCAGAAAGTAATACATTCATTCTAACACACCTGTTGCATCAATGATCGTATAAAACGGAAAACACAATTTAATGCTCGTCCAAATGAAGGCACACATGTAAAAGTCACCTCCTGTTTTGAATTACAATAATATTCACTAAAGGCAATGGGATGGTTCTGCCATCGAGTGGTGAACAGATAAATTTCAACATGGTCCGTATTACACTATGGTCCATAATACACGGATGTCCCCTATCTATTCGTGTCCATGACTCTGTACTCGCTCACAGACCTTGTGAACCTGTGAATGGATCTTGCTGAAATTTAATTGATTTTTAACTTTTTTAAAGATGATTCTTTGAAATGTTATTCATTACAGCAGGAAACGCCATTTTTGCCTTTTCATTATTGATTCCACCAAAGATATATTTCACTGAAATCACATTTTGGAATCAACATTTGCTAATACATCATTTTTATGCACAAGAGATTCATTTTTATTAGCAGCTTGCCTAAGTTGGCCATAAAAGCAGCATGACTGCGTGCATACTGTGTACCGTTTATCTCTTCTTTCAAACTTTACAACCAAAGAATGGATTTTCTAAAACTTGTCATGAATATTAAAACATTACACGAGACATCTTTTTATATAGCTTGTGTGTTTTACAGATTGTGTATAATCCCTATGGAGAAGCGTTAAACTGATAAATTCCTATTGAAAGCTTTAAGCTAAACACTTAATACATGCTGTAAATGATGTATATAAACAGTGTGATTCATGAAATACTGGAAGCTCCGCCTCCAGTGTAGCTTCACTGTGTCGTTTTCCTATTATCTGAGGCTTTTATCTGCAAGGTTTTTGTATAGATTCAGCGTAAGTTTGTATTACATTTCTCGATAATCCCAGAGAACATTGCACGAGACTTATCTAAATATTCAAAAAATATCTGATTTTTTTTACGTGGTCACCTACTTTTTGATGCTGAACACAATAGTGAAGGTTTCATTCCAATATCTTTAACCATGTGGCCGCTACAGGGTGTGACATACAGTGTGACAGACAGACAGCACAAAAGCAAGAGCGGTTCCCTATGTTAACTGCAACACGGAACCGCTAAAAATGCCATCGTTTATTTTTTTAATGCTAATGTTGATTTTGAGTGACAATTTTTTAAATATTCCATGCCCTATTTTACTTTTTTTTACGTCTAATTTGACTTAGAAAAATATTTCGATGTTAGTTCTTTATAGGCCTATTTTTCCAGGGCTTTAAAATCTATAAAGAAATCTACAAAGTCCCTTTTATAAGAATAACCTGAGATATTATAAACCATATTATGCCTTAACCCGAGGCTTCATGACAGCACACAAAAAATAATACCATATCAAAAGATTAAAGCGTCGAAGCTACATTTTTAATTAGGTGTATTAACACGTTTATATTGGTTTAACCTAAATGTTTTATTAATATAATGCAGAGCTTAATTTGCATTTTTGATTTAATACTAATATTAGTTCATTCGCAAATGCTGATAACAGCGAAGTCAATGTTGAAATCAATTTTTATTTGTACAAAATGATAGAAAGTAATGAAGATATATTTTAAATATTGAAAGAAACCCATAATATTATCAGATTTAACACAAGAAATGGGTGAAGCATGTTTAAAATCAAAGCAAATCTACATGTTTCAATCAATCGATAAGAAAGAAAACTCAATAGAACTATTAAGAATTTGACAATATCTCCTACGGAAATATTTTAAATAAAGAAACATTATTTCTGCATTGATTGTTTATAATTATTTTTTCAGTACCGTTAATGTTTCTAGTCTGTTGATTGTTTATAATCACTTCTATGTGAGCTCTTGTCATGGTGTTAATAATTCTATTGTTTTCTTTTTAATGACTGCATATCTGTAAATCTTTTTAATTGGATCACAAGATCCTAAACATGTAAATTTGCGATAAAAAATCTAGATAAAGAAATGACAAAGTAATATTTAAAAAAAAATCATTGAGAATATGAAATGTAGAAGTTGTGCCTAATTTGATTTTCTTGTTTTTTTTCTCTGTTACGCAATTCCATTTATATTTAATCAAATACCAGTCATTCGAGTTAAAATGTATATAATGAAATACACTTTTTTTTGTCTATTAGATTTTCATTTACCATCAATGGGAATCTACGACAGCTGTTTCGTCCTTTAAGGATTCAGTCAGATTCATCCACTTTGATGCTCTTTTCTTTTGTTGTTGATGATTATAATTTTTGAAGAAGTTTAGATATTAATAGTAAGTGTCGTTTTGTTTGTACAGATCCAGAGATGCTACATTCTCATGCAAGTATAGATATATTTATACAGGTATATCCCACGCGGTCCCAAGATGTAAGTTAGACTCCCAATGTTTAATGACCCGATACCTTTTTCACAGAGGGTTGGCTGAACCCTAGCACCCGTCTAGAGAAGAATTCAGCTTGGTTGGAAATTGATCCCAGCATATCCAACTCTCAGTCAAATTATAATAATTTTATAATATAAAATTTTATAGGTAAACATTGAATTGCATGAAAGTACGTTAACGGTAAACATTTGTACAAAAATGGATGGAACATTTACATTAATAGTACGTTAGTACCATAGATATAAATGTAGCCAAACTATGCCTATTATAAATAAAACTCTTATTCGATTCTTTTATAGTAGTAAAAATTTGGTATTTTTTGCTTCATATATTATATCTTAATTACAATAAAATATTATAAATATAGTTAAGTGTAACTGCAGTACATAGTAACATTTAACACAAGCATGAGCATTAACAATTTATAGTGTGAAAACATAATTTAAATGTAATTAATGTATTATTATCAACTGGATGCCACAATACAATCTACATACTTTTTCTAATTTTCAATATTCTATATTTATAATTTTGAGGAATTTTTCAGAAATTACAGAAGAAGCTGCAGATAAAATTCAGAATAATTATAATTTATCTTTAAATATGATTCTTGTTTAAATCTAAAATAACTTTTTATATTTAAAGAAAATTCTTACTACATGCATTTCCAAAATACATAAATAAGGAGAGAAAAAAAAGCACTTGAGGAAAATTCAGATTATTTAAACACCAAAATACTTATAAAATTTTAATTCAGCTTACACATTTTTAAAAAATAAAATTGATAGTTCAGTAAATAATAGTTTTTGCATTGTTCTATAATTAAATGTTCCTTATTTATTTTAAAATATAAACAAATGAGTCATAAGCAGTCCAAAGTGTTTCGTATGAATTGAAAACCGCGTAAGTAGCGTTAAACTTTTTCGAATGTTCATTTTACAGACGAGAATCGTCTTTTTCTCGCGGGAAATCTCGAGACTCTCAAAAGAAGCGATTAGTTCGCCGCCACATGTCACCTCCCGGTCGTTATGGCAACCGGTTTGGACAATAATTATTAGAAGATGTCTTGTTAAGTGGAAGAAGGGGAAGCAGATGTTGAAAGAAATTCAAATGAGGTTTCTTTTGAGTGGAAAGCGCAGGAATTGAAAGCGCCATCGGGTGATTGGAAGATGGGAAAGGGTTTCTTTTCATCTAGTCGTTCATTTGAATGCCTTTTTCACCGGCCTTTTCTTTGGGATGTGTAAGATGCTGCTTAAAAAGTGATTAAGTGACCACGCCATTGAGCGAGGCATCACCTACCGGTGGAAAACTAAATAATTGGAAAGTTTACAAACAAAATGATGTAGGTAAGGAAGAAGAGGGTGAAAAGACTAGTTGGTCTTGGCGGCAATATAGACGCGCAGAAAAGGATTCTCTTCTATTTCTTTATTCATTATTTTTTATTTTTTTTTGGAATCCAAGTTTTGGAAGAATAAAAACAGATCTTTGTAATTTCACAAATAAAGAAGCCAATAGATAAGATTACCTATAGATAGGTTTCCTTGAAGTATCGTTCCCCAATATTTGCCTATCGCCTCCTTCATTTACATCCCTTACGGCTTGATATCGAAAAGCATCTTTTCATTTTCACAGAGAACCCTCATGACAACTTTCGTGTTTTCACCTCAAGCGGTTTTGGAGATACGCAATCCCTTCAAAAAAGGTTGCCTCTCCCGTTTGCACCTGTTAGGATCCAAATACCGAAAATTCGTCTAATACGTATCGTTTCGATTTTGTCAAATTTCGTGTTCAGTAAGAAGAGGATGAGGAAGAGATTGATTGCACAAAAATATTTTAATTCTATTTTTTTCTACCAGATTACTACGTGGCGCTATTACGCACAACAAAATTTTTGTTCCAGTTGTTGCCCAACAATATAGCGCCATCAACAATACAGCGCCTGAAATAGCGCCCCATATGCACCTGGTGACGACAATGGGAATTCTGTAATTCCCATTGTCGCCACCAGGTACATATGGGGCGCAATTTCAGGGATTTCACTCCTTTTCCGGGTGAGGAGGTGGTGTGTCTAGGTTCCAAGATTAGCTATATTTTCCGGAGGATAGTAAAGAGTAAAATTTGGTGCAGATCAGTCAAAGGGTGTAAAATTGTGTAGAGAACATACAAATATATATACAAATAAACTTTGATTTTTATCCAACAACGGTTGGGTTGTTTTTGTAATTATGACGAACGTGCGTTTAGTCTTCAAATGCCGAAGAGCCAAGTAAGCAATCATCAGGTAAAAAAGCACCCTTACTTAAGAAGAAAATCATATTTTAAAGAATATTCTAATAAATAAAAACTGCACATCAAGGATTTTACCATTAAAGAAACTTTTTATCTTTGCAGTGTACATTACTCTTTCCATCTTGAGCAACGAAAATCAGTTACCAAGATAATGCTTGCAATCTGGTTTTGTTAAGCACAATGCCGACCTAAAAGTTGCTTCTTTTTAACCGTGTTTCCCAACTGTGCATCAAGAAACAATGCTCGTAACAATACAAGTGGCTTTATTTACGAGTCATCTTAGTCCCGTGTTTAACCACAAAGCAAATGTCTGCATCAACATCAGTAAATGTTTCTTCTAGTAAGACAACAACGAATAAGATGCCTCTCGCCTTTGTGCACAGCAAGTTAGCCAACAATTAGGATTTTCCACGCCGCAGACCGCTACAGGAATGCTGGCGAACGCATGCCATTGCCTCAGATCCTCACATTCAAGGCCGAAATGATTCCACTTCTGGCCACATCGAAGAAGCATCTGTCTTTGCAGAAGTAGTACTGTGAACAAAGCTCATTTTGTGGACTGAGTCTGAAGGCATTAATCATTACAAGACAGCAGTCAGTATCTCAAAAACATTTGTACTCTTAATTTTCTGCCTTTTATTAGTTAACTTCGTAAATGACTGTGAGACAACTTCAACATTTTGCTTTATATAAAATAGTAATTGTGAACAAACAAAATCGTCCCCTTTCTTTCATTCAAAGAAATCCCTACCTACACTGGCGGATTAAGGAAGGGGGGGGGGCTTACTGGCTGCAGTCAGGGGCCCCAATATTTTAGGGCCGCGAAAGAATATAATTAAAAGTTAACGAGGAATTCGCGTAGATACGCATCATTTACGTCACATTCGAATTTATATTGCTCGATTGCACTTATTGATACGTGCTTTTAATACGTGTGTGAAATAAGCCGCTTAAAAACGCCATTTTATTTTTTAGTTCTCCAATTTTATTAACACTTTGTGTACCAATTACGTATATCTGACCAGAATATAATACCTTTTTACTAGTAAACAGAAATAGTTTGATACAAGGGCCCCTACAAAATTTTCAGCTAGCTTCATTCGCTCTGCCTATCTACCCATAGCTATGTTCAATATTGCAATCTTTCTACTCGAACATTTCCAATCTTTCTTTGCTACTTTATTTAACTTTATTTTGTCCGTGCTTTCTCACCCTATCTTTTCTATCTTCTATCAGCAGTAATGATTGGCAATGCTAGAAATACCGTTAAATACCGTTTGGTTATCTTCTCTTTTTTGGCAAGTTTAGAAGTAAAAAAATGAACAAGGAGCCGTTAAGAGATAGTGCGGGGATCGAATCCCGAAGGTGGCTTGGATCTTTTTCTTTTCTTTCTTAGGTGCTTTTTTCTCAACGGGTAAAATGTACATTATCTTCCGAGCAACCATTTGTTTGTTAAAATAGTTTACAAATTTCTGTGTCTTCTATAGGGAGACTGCGTAAACCAAAAAAATAGTTTTTATTCTATATTTGTATTCTATATTTCGTAGAATATAAATTCAAAACCTTACCAGTATATAAAAGTCATATTATAATAAAAATGCTGATGAGGCTTACTCTTCTCTGCTTGTTGGATTCTTACAAATTCTATGCTTTTCAAAATGTTTGCGTTTTTTGATTACTCTAGATAAAAAAAATAGTTGTCTCTTAGAGAAGTTCAGTTTTAGATTTAAACAAAAAATAACGAATCAATAATTCAGGAGAGCTTTCAATTTTTGGAAAGACTCAAGTAGAACAGTTTAAATTATAGTATTCGCAATTCAAAAAGTAATGCATTCATAAATTTTGCATTCAAGTTGACAGATATGAAAAGTCTAAAGGAAATGGGTAAAAAAACAAGTCATTTGAGAGTCTTAAGAGGGTTATTTGTAGCTTCAGCGAAAATGAAGGATGTTTGGTGTAGGTGGGAATGCGAAATGCATCTAGAAGGTAATATATGACTCGACACAGGACACTGAACACAAAGAGACCGTGCACACTGACCACCAAAGAGAAAAATGAAGAAATCATAAAAGAAATATCGCAAATTATGAGATTCGTGACACGATAACTTCTCAACATGAAACATAAGCAGTTGTCGTCTACCACAAAACAAAAAATGTTCTTTCTTTTAACTCTGTTTTCAATGCGCTGCATAGAGGAAAGAAAAGAGGTTATTTGAAGTATATGGTAAGATTACAGGAAAAAATGTTAATGAAAAAGAAAAAAAATACAGCAGTTGCTAAATTAATAAAAAGAAAAGAAAAGAGAAGAAAATCAAAAGAATAGTCGTTTTGAGAATAGTGAAAATTGAGAAGAAAGTGAATTAACAATTATTACAAGATCATTTGAGAAGAGAAGAATATATTACAGGGGTCTACTTTTAGCGACCTTGTACACAAAGTGTAAAGGGGGAGGGAGCTTTTAAGACGGTTCTGTCCGTCTGTTCGTCCCCCACTAGTTCTACAGCTATAAGACATATCGTACACGTGGGAAAAATACGAGTTTCGGTTTGCGGTCATTTGCTGTTTCACAGATGAGGAAGTAGCTAAAAATGAAACACATCGTCACTTCTACAGCCTAAACTTAAAGTCCTAAGAGCATAACGATATCTTATTGGAAAGCTTATGACTTGCAGAGATGAGGAAAATTACGAGTTCCGGTCTGAGGTCAATTCCGGTCTCACAAGAATGGCCGAAAAGAAACATGTAGCGGTGGATGTGCAATATGAAGCCAATTGTTTCTTTTGTTTTGTTTTTCAGATATTGATATTGTAATTGAAAACCAACGTATTTTGACGGTTTTTTTCTCCCTATCTACGTTTCTACTAATATCCTATTTCAAGAGGATCTTACAAGAATGTAAATCTTCTATTAAAATGTTGATTTTTATAGGACAAATACTTCTGAATTATCTAGATCAACGATAAAAGGACAGATGCGCATTTCAATGAAAATTTACCTTCTAAATTTTTTATTACATTTTAGCTGTTAATACAAAAATGTGGCGGTAGATTGTTCTATAAAACCTGATAACATTTTTTTCTTATCACACATTTGTAATTATCATTAAAACTGTCAATATAAAGCAAAATCTATTTTAAATATTTAAAAATGCAATGCTTTCACATTATTAAACAAAAGCTTCAGGTTTTTCACTATATTATTATTCAGGATATAATAAATTGTAGATGATTCAAACAGAAATAAAAGGAAAGCCAATGGTGTTAAGCTGCAAACAAACCAAATCTGTGCTAGGTAGCACAGATGCAAATATAACAAAATGAATGAAGGGAGAAAATACGTCAGCAATCGTTTTTCAGATATGAAGCAATGAAAACAACAAACATGTCAATAATCTTGAATCAACAACGAAGAGACTCAGGAAATAAAAAGCAGACTGAACTTTTTTTTTCTTTTTCCGTTTTTCTTTACGACAAAAGTTCAACCGTTTTTCCAATATTAAGCAATTACTGTCAAAACATTATAAAACAATAAAATAAAGAATAAAAAGAAAAGAAATTTTTACAAAATGCACCAAATATTGAAGAAACAATTTTGGAACTGAGGATTTTAGGAAACAATTTTTGAATCCAAAGTTAATTTTAATTTACAATTTTGATGAAGTAGGTTATTTAGAAATTTAAACAAACAATAAGAAAATACTGAATAAGGCAAAAAAAATATTAGTTTAAATTGAGTTCAGTTGAAATTATTTAAAAATTATTAGAACGTTATAGCGAATATCTATAAGATACAAAAATTAAAAAAAAAAAATCTTTAAATTTAGTTAATAAATAATGTAGTTTTATAATAAAAAAATACGTAATTGGTTACTTTCTGGTGCTTTGGTTTTTGTTATACTTAATAAAGTATACTTATTTTGAAATAGCACATAAAAGATCCTGTTTATTTTTCTAAGATTTGATACGATCTATAAAATCACTATTTAATAAAAAACTTTAAAAATATTCATATTATTGAAACACCGCAATTCACTTCTGATACATCTTTTATTTGTAATATTTTGTCATCCCTTAGCGGGCTTCAAATTACATTATTTAAATTCTTTTTTTGTATATTAATCTTAATAAGAGGGATAAGATATCCCTTTCATTTCGTCTGATGAAGTCAAGCCCGGTAAGGGATGACGAAATATTACTAAGGGATGACGAATAAAAAATGTGTCAGAAGTGAATTGCGGTGTTTAATACTACTGTTTTGTTAAATATTAATTAATAACGAGTACATATATAATACTTATTTTGCAAAAAAAATATAATTTTTTCAAAATTATGTATAAAAATAATGTAATATTATACAATTAAAAATTATCACTGTTAAATTAATTTTGATAACATATCTTTATCTTCATTATCATTTAAAATTCCAAATTATAACAAACTCTCATATGCGAGATCTTACATTGTAAATTAAACAATTGAAATCAAATATATGTTTTAAACATATGGATCTTGAGAAAGTCCTTGAAAAATAGGACGAAATATTGAAGACATGTTGATGAAGTTTGTATTTGTTTGGAATTTTAAATTTTGATAACAGTTTATCAATATTATTACCAATGTAATAACTTGTCAAAATTTAAAAATATAACATTACATCAAAATGTAATTTTGAATTATTAAAAATTCAATAATCCCTGTCAACAAATTGTTGAATTAATTAATAAATGTAATATTTATTGGAAATGTGAATTCAATTTACAGAGAATTTTGATATTTTTTTCTGACAAGAATTTAATATATAATCAATGAATCTAATTTTGTTGAAGCCCAAAGTGGAGATTGACAAAGTCATTGGAAATAAAAGTAATGCAAATGAATTAGCTTAGCTCAAGATACACAGAATAATCAAATCACATACAATTACAATAGAGTTACATTACACCACTTTTCAAGCATATTTCGCAGAAGCAGAAAAAAAACTACAAATTCATTTTATGAAAAATCAATTTAACCTGCAGTAAATCAATAAGAAATAAAAACCAAATACTGCACATAAATCAGCATTCACGCCTTTGAGTTTATCATCAGAGGGAAACGAGAATGGTCGTTTTGCCTTTTTATAGACTCATCAGCCCGATCCACCAGTTGTGGTCTTCTCCGCCACACACCTGGAGTTGCGCCACACAGAGGCGTATTTACACGAAGGCTAAAAGGGCTATAGCCCAGGGCGGCAACTTTAGGGAGCGGCAAAAAAAAACAGGAAAAAAAACAAAACTCATGTACTTTTCAATAATAATAATATTTAATATTAATATTCAAAAATATTAAGTTTCATATACAAGCAGAAAATGAGGGAAACATAAAAAGAAATAGACATTTCCTGGCTTTTTGATGTGTGTGTACAGTATATGCGAACAGAGCATATTTTTGACTTTGAGTGTATATCCCGCGAAATCGCGTGAGTGATGACTGTGGCCGTAGGTTTGAAGTGGAAGAGGGTAGACGTTGCATTGGAGTGCTCAGACATGGGAGGCGGCGGGGGACTGTCTGACAGTGACATTATACCTGTATTTACTTTCTAATATATATCTTCTGCAACTGTTATGTACGAAATTATTTACATTAACATTTATGCTTAACTTTCTGTTACACAACTTTTTACAACATATTTTTAGAACGTGTACTTAAGGAAAGGAATATATCATTATGGGCCTTTAAATATCTATTTATATATATATATATATATATATATATATATTATTGTATATTATTATATATTATTCCATGGAGATATAATCTAATTATCTCCACTTCATCAGCGGCGAAATTTGGAATTAATTTAGAAACTAAAACGCAATATATCAAGACCTTGTCCTTTCAAAATTTAAAATTAAATTTAAAATATAAAATTTATTTAAATATTAATATTAAAAATGAAATTTAAAACATAAATCTAAATTAGAAATTAAAATACCAAAAATTAAAAGATTTTATCTTAACTATCTAAAATTTAAAATACAAATTAACTAATATAAAAAAGACTAAATTGACTAAATATAAAATGAAGCAATAAAGAGTGATGCTCTTCGCTATTACTTACTGAAATTAACCAAATTATCTAAATCTAAATCTAAAATTAAATTATAAAATATATATGTGTGTGTGTGTGTTTTCGTACTCTGAGTAAGTAAATTCTAACGAATAGACGAGTTGTAAATTATCAGTAACTTAGCTGAAAACGAAACATAAACATCAGTATAGTTTACTAGTGATATATTCAGACAGATAGGTTAGGAGAAAGGGCGGCAAATATGGCATAACCCATAGGCGGCAAAAGTGGAAATCCGACACTGGCCCCACACATTTTTGCATGTATCTTACAAACGCACAAACGTTTGTGAATGCGTGATATATCGTTCGATAGAACTTTCAAATACCAACATTTTCTCAATAGAATATTCCCTTCCAACTTTTATACTTTTCATTTAAATTGAGAAAATGTCAAAATTTGGCCCTTTAAAAGGCGACATCTTGGAAACCAAAACTTTTTTTCGAAAGATTTTTGTAGCATTTTGTTTGTCTTAAAAAGATCTACATTTTATGCATTTGCATGACCAATCTATCTCTTATAGTTTGGTCACAAATTTGGAAAAACTTAAGTCTTATGAGAGAATGACAGATAGAATAACGTTTTTATACTATATAATATTAGGCGAAATTTTGAAACAAGAAAAATTATTTATTCGAAATACTTATGCTTATTCCCCTAAATGCCTAAATGTCGTACGTTAATTTAGGCTGAGTCACCATGAAAACGACACAACTGTAAATAACTATGCAGCGAAGTCAGCGAATAAAATTAATAACAGAGTAATACGCGTTGATCCATTTCAGTTTGCTTTACCTACCACTACGCCATTAGAGGAAACTGACGCGAGGTTGCCGGTGTGGCGAAGAGAGACGAAATAAAGATTCCCCAAAAGAGAAATGAAAGAAAAGGAGTAGGCCGTAATGTCATTAATGAAAGCGGCGCATAGTTAAGCTGGTGAAATTTGTGTCACAGCTTCGTTTCAAGGTATAAAAAATCGGAGACAACCGTTTTAAAATGTTAGGCAAAGAAAAAAAAATATTGAAACGAGCTGAAAAATAAAGCATTAGCTATTTTTCTTTTCTGCAAGAATGATATGTTTTCTGGATGCTAGATGACAGAAGACAGCTGATTCTGAAAATGTAGGAATCGATCTCGCAGTTAGGCTTTTAAAGTAATTGTCTGTTTTAATAGAAAAAGATTAGTCGGAAGTTACTATGTGTGACGTCATTCGATCTTTAACTTACTTTCCTAACTAATTAAGATTCATCAAAAATCAGCAAGTCTATTATGTGATAATGTGTGGGTGTGCGCTCCATTAATAACTTTTGAACCACTGGATGGATCCAGTGGTAATTTGAACCAATTTGAACCACTTCTTGAAACATGGAATTGAATTTATGAACAAGATCTAACTTCTATATTTGAAGTATTTTCTGTTTGTATCCTTGTCCAGAAATTAGCACTAGCAGACAATACTATTCCAGTAAAAGCGAATCAGTGATGCATAATCAAGGAGTATTAATTCTTTTAGCTATCTGTTAACGTAAGGATGCTTTGTATTAAAATTGAGTACTTTAAAACAACTTAAATAAGCCTGTAATTTCAACTCTTTAATTTAAAGTATTTGTTTTGTTTGTTTTTTGTAGAAAACGAAAAATTCCTTTTTGTTTATTTTCATAAGATGTTATAATTTAAAAATAAACGCAGATTTTTCGTTTCTTGTGTTTCATGAATTGAAAAAAAAGGAATAAAAGAAAAAAAAAAGTATTAAAACGTTTAAAGAAATTAAAATGTAATTTCTTTCAAGAACTTCTTGTTTTCTTCATTGTAAATTGATCGCAGAAGGGATATGTTATTATTACATTATCATTACATTATTGGTAATGATACCACTTCATTCCCTCACACCTGAAAGTATTACTCCTGTAATTTTAATGTATATTGAAATTTGAGTTTTATGCCTTTATTTCTGCTAGTGAGGTTTCA
Organism: Thereuonema tuberculata; assembly: GCA_023159025.1. Classification (NCBI taxonomy): domain Eukaryota; kingdom Metazoa; phylum Arthropoda; class Chilopoda; order Scutigeromorpha; family Scutigeridae; genus Thereuonema; species Thereuonema tuberculata. The sequence continues at coordinate 56,844,459 of JAFIDM010010028.1, read as the reverse complement.
TAAAAATACTAAGAACATTGTGCAATAAATAATAAATAAATGTGTAATATATAAATGTAATACTAAGAACATTGTGTAATTTAAAAAGACTTGAAATTTAGGTTCTTAAGGTAAATATTGCTTAAATTCTACTATTACGGATAGATTTCTTGTAAAGATTTCCATTGTTAGAAAGCTGACAATAATACTGATTTATATTTATTTTTCCTTCTAGTTTACCTACTTAAAATTCATTGTTAAGTGAACTAACAAAAACATTACAACAAGTAATCTGTCATGGACTGAATAAAAAAATGAAGAAGAGATAAGATAAAAGCATTAGGTTGAAGTTATCTTATTAATCGTACTTTATTTAGTTACAGTACAAAGTTAAAGGCAACTCTGAAGCTTTGGAATTGAATAGATATTAAACAATTCAATGTCTGAAACATTTTGTACTTGAGATCTACATTTAGAATGATTTATTCTTACACTAATATTATCAGTATTATCCACTTCAAGTCTGTTTCTTAGACCCTTCCTTTTTTGTTTGTTATTGTATTACTAAGGTATTATGCTTATCTGTGTCAAAAAATCGTTATTATTGAATTATAAAGAGCAGAGGATAAACATCCTTGGAATCCTGTATTGAAAGTAAATCTTCTGCCAAACCACAAAGTTCTAAGCGGGTTCAGCTTAAGAAGATCCAGGATTAATCTCTTACCTTGGTTGAAGTTAATCTCTTGATGGAATCCCATGATGCTTAGCAATGTTATAACTGAACTGGAGTTTCTTATAATGTAATATTCATTGAACTCAGAAAGAATCGGAACTATTATAAATCCTTTTCTAAAATGTAAAATTTGCTTTTATCCAATTTGCAAACATTAGAATATTTATGTATACGTAAACACAACCCTTTGGCAAAGATTTTTCCAATTTTTTGAAAGTGTTAATTAGATTAATAATATTTTCGTAGTTAAGCTGTTTTACTTAACAATAATATGCTTAGTATTTAATATTCAAGTTAATTTTAACTGTATTAGTTTTTTGATAGTAAGATATGGTGGGATTTTTTAATAGAGCAATTACAGTAGTTTCAAAAATCGATAAGCTGTTTTTCAGCCATATAATTTTAATATAATTAAATGGTTATTAATTTCTTAAATAATCAAATGTCAATGATCAAACAACACAAAAACAGTTTACATAGTTGTCTTGATGATGTTGTAAAATATAATATACTTTAGTATAATATAATGACAGTAAGTGTTGACATTTCCATTACATTATTACAGCAGGGACAGTGATGTAAGAATAATTTATTAAGATGGTTTAGCAGAAGCTGAAATCATTTCAAGCACATTGTTATCGAACAATGAACTCCAGATATTTGAAATGAGCTACAACCAAAAAGTCATTTCAAATTTGATGAAGAATTTTGTTTTGTACAAAAAACAACTCTACGCCAGATTTCAGATAGTTAAGATAATGGATAATTAACATTTGAATTATAAAATAAAATCAATATTCTTTAATGAGAGATTTTTTAAAATAAAATGATATAATAAAAGATACCTTGATTTATCAGTTCATTAAGTGCACTCGTCTTCTTTGTATATGTAATAGATCTACTTAATATAAGATGCTATGTTGTAATAAATAAAATATTCTATAAAAAAATCTTATGAATCTTACATAAATCTTAAATAATATTTAAAATAAATATATTTTAATATTATATAAGAATTTAATATCTAGCTAGATGCCGAGATTTAATTCTTATATAAGTTGTATTATATTTTATAGTAGTTTTCCATAGGTGTAACATTCACCTTGATAGAATACCTAAAACAAATATATTTCAGGAATAAAAATAAAATTGATTTCACTTGTTTACTTTTAATCTTATTATCAGGAAAAATTATTATTTTTTTTTTCTTGCAACGGGAAGAAACATTTTTAATTTCGTTACTTTACAACGGATGTAGACAAAAAGAAAATTCTAGATGATGAATAATTTCTTAGTATTCTGAAATGTCAAGGTAGATTTATGAAAATTGCTCTTATATTAACTGAAGGAAAAAAAAATTCTTATTTTTTTAATGAAATTAGTGTTAAGAAGCAAGTATTACAACAACTAAAGATACCACAGAATTTTGAAACATGAATTTTAATTTTTAAACTTGAACAAGAATTAATTTCATTATTTTCATAAAAATGGAAAGAAAGTTTGTTTTAAAATGCCCTCATGATATTCTAAAATTCTGTTTTTTTCTTTATTTAAAAAACTGATAAATTGCTTTTTGTTTAGCTTGTGCATGATGGGATATTTCTTGATTTTAAAAACGTATCTGCATGTTAAAATTGATTTAGTTACGGTTACTCAGATATTAGTGCAGAAAGTTTCTAATTAAAAGCCACCTTTACCTGAAACCTTGAGGGTCGATTTTCCTTTTCGAGTTTTTGTTGGATCCCACTTTCGGTAGCGGGAGTAGTCTCAATAATCTTTCATGCCTTCTGAGCTTCAATGGGTAAATCTGGCTAATGATTCATAACAGCGGTGAAATAGCTGTTCCAGATTTCTCCCTCAATGACCAGCTCAATGTATAATTTTTTTATTATTATTATTTAGCTTGTGCATGATGGAATATTTCCCGATTTTAAATAAAATTAAAATAAAATTAAGTTATTAATAGAGCCTACTATATAGACACCTTAAAACCATAATAAAATTGCTAAAAATGTATAAACTTGGCTACGTATGTTCGAATTCAATGACGTTTGACAAAATCTTAATTAGGAAAATTAATCCCATCCTAGCGTCAGTCGACATAGGTATTGCATGCAAACCTAAGAACACCATAGGCGCGTTCCTTAAACGGAAAAAAGTTAATACATCTAACCAGGAATCTATAAATAAAAAAAGTGAAATGAAAAAAGGTATTATTTATGGGATAAAATGTAAACCTAATAAATTAAACACTAATAAATGCCTGTACATAGGATATACTAAGCGTGAACTAAAAACAAGGCTAAATGAGCATAGAACTGCCGTTAATACAAATAATAAAGCATATGGGACCGCCAGTCACTGCCAAATAACGGGCCATCACCTCGATCTTGAAAATGTGATGGTCCTAGGACAAAGGAAAGAAAGGTACCTAAGAGAATTTTATGAATCGGCAATGATTAGAACAAAAAATAGCTATAACCAAGATTTATCTAATAAAAATATAGTAGAATATGGATTTTAACTAGAGGAATAATATCCAAAAACGTTATAACATAATTATAAGATAAACCTTTCACCTCAGGTAGGAAAAGGGGAGGGGAGGAAAAGGGGAAAAAACAAAAAAAAACAAAAACAAAAAAAAAAAAAAAAAACAAAAAAAACAAAGCGCCGTATGCTTCTTAATTAAATGTTTAATAGCAGCGGACACCACTAGGGAAAACTTTTATTTAATCACAGAACACGCATTGCCCACTCTCTTTGACGAATCCCGTTGGGACAAACAATTTTAGGGGGGATACTTAGGGTCTTTTAATGGCTTGAAAATAGAATTCGAACAGGAATTCTGAAACGTACGTAGCCAAGTTTATACATTTTTAGCAATTTTATTATGGTTTTAAGGTGTCTGTATAGTAGGCTCTATTAATATATATAGTAAGACACGTTAAATAATTGTAATAATAAAATTAAGTTGTTTATTCAGAAAAAAGAATGCTTAACTATTTAATTATTATTACATAAAGATCAGTTTTCTAATAAAGCTGCAACTGATTGTTATAAATAATTATTCAAGACAAAATAATTTATACGAATATCTGCAATAATTCTATATTATATAGTTTACAGCGTAAAATCCAATGTGATATATTTTTTTTTACGATGTCAATAAACGTTTTTTACGTTGATATTTTGTCATTCTGTTGGTACCCATCCATCCAGCTTTAATTTCAATGACTTCTTCATTCCGTTTCATTCCTTCATCTTTACTTATTTACGAGGAATGTTCTGGTATTCATCCAATTCTACTTGTTTTCTATCTGTTTTCTGCAATCTCCCATCTATTTCCTAATTACTTTTCCAATCTTAAAATTTTCCGATTTTAAAATCTCGCTTTCGTTATTTATGTTTTTCATTAATTATTATTTTTGTTACCTGCTAAAGATTTTGCTCCGATTTTTATATAAATTTCGTTATAGTTTTATTATGAATAATGCTTAAGCATTACGGTAAGAATATCTGTATCTACATGAACTTTTTTTTTCTTTTTTCCATTAATAACTAATTTCCATTTGAAGATTACTTTCTTGCACTTTTTTTATTTAGATTTTAATATTAAATTTTAGCAATCTTTCTGTAAAATGCATGATTATTTAGCATTCAATCCGGCTACTGTATCATCTTTAAGAATTTACGTCTTTAAAAAAGGAATGAGGTATATTTAGTTAGATATTAAACTTCGACTAATCTCCTGTTTTCACCCGCATTATTCCCTAACCCAATAATCCCTTACAAAATTATTAGTTCAAGCTGATTTTACCAATGAAAAAAGAAAGAAAAAGGCGAGTTTTAATCATAGTTTAATGTAAAAGCTGATATACATCTCAGTAAAGATTAATTAAACTTCCTACAAATGTTCATGAACTTTGTATGATAATAAGTCCTTGAAAATATTTAAAATTTATTTTAAATAACTTTATTCAAATTTAACAATTTGTTTTTCATTGTGTAAAAGTATCTTTAATTCACTTTTAATAGATATTATAAATATATGTTCATTTGAAACAGATTTTTTTTGTTTCAAAATGTTATTAATAATTAGTATATCTGTTATTAAGTAATTATATTAAGGAGGAGACCTTCCAGAAAGACTTCAAAGACTACTTTCCTTACAACATAGTATTTTTTATTTGTCATTGTTTTAAAACCCAATACATCATATAAAAAAAATTAGGAAAAAGCTTTTCTTCTATTTGTCAAATTGTCCATTTGAAATTCGAATATTTGACGAATACAAAGAATATATTAAAATTTTCATTTTCTTAGAAATAACAAAATTCACAATTACTGTCATTAACTTCTAAAAGAATATCATTTTAATCAGATCAAAGCATATGCAGATAATAGTGAATTAACCTCTGAGTACCGAGGTTCGGTTTTCATGTGGGTTTCGTGATGGTGGACGATCCGCGCAGGGCAGATTTTCTAGGGGTTCTTCCATTTCCCCTGCACTTCTCCCACCATTCTTTCTCAGTCGTTCTCTCCGTCTGTCCTTATTTCCGTGGGATAGCACAATAGACCAACGGTCGCGGTGCTCGGCTTCCCTGCCACCCACATTCACGACATAATATAATAACATAGTGAATTAATAAACTGTTTAATTTGAATTGCTGAATTTCGACATAAACTCATTGTTCCAATAGCTGTCGTACGGTAATTTTGTCACCTTAATGCGCAAGTTTTTCCCTGCGGAAAATAAAAACATCACAAAAATTTGAACATTTCTCATCTGTAAATATGCATGCCAACATTCAAGATGAGCCAATCATCGGTTCAAAAGGTATCAGAGAGTTGATACATTTACATACTAGATTTTTATGGATCTTCCTTTCCTAGATGACAGGAAAAATTAACTTGTCCTAACATTTAGTCTTAATGATGGGAAACTGCATTACATCATTTATTTATTTTTTGACTTAGCGAAAAACCTATCTAAATCCATTCAAGAAATAAATCATTACAGCGACGTAATGTTAGAACCAAATCAGATCGTTACACTTTAGTGCAGTAATGAGGTGCAGCAAGAATGTAATAGTGATTGTGGTCACCTCATTTGGAGCTATTCTTCTTCTAATATGATTTGCTGATCTCTGTATGAGAAAGCAGTGGAAGCAAAGGAAAATCTCCTGTAGAATAACGAACACCAATTAGATTAAGGAAGCTTATTTCTGACCGGAGAGATACTGTATGCTGTGTTTTTATTTGATTGTATTTTTTCTATTGCTTGCTACATCTACTTCTCCTCCCCTCCCAACATAACACAATGACCTTTATGTCCTTGTGCCAATCATTCTCTTACAATCCACCGATCTAATTATCTTCATAACGATCACAAACCTTATAACTGGCTTTGATTTTCTTTTTTCCTCCCAGTTCTGATCCTGTGCAGTGTAAGCTCTTTTTGCATTCTTATTGGCTCTCAGCAATAAAAAGGAAGCGTAACGCAATTAACGAAATCTTCTTCGGAATAACAAATAAAAAAGACAAACTATAGGAAATGACTATTAGAGAAATATCCACATCTATCTGATTCGGAAGCAATCAGATAAGGACTTCCCGGGACAGCATCGCAAGCGACATTATCTCAATTTATGAGACCAGAAAAAAAGTTCTCTTTATTTATAATTTAGAATAACTTATTATTTATGAGTTCACCTTTGTTTAAGGTTTTCGCCATTTCTTAAATAAAATCTTTTAATTGTATTTTATAGCGTAATCCTGTATCCATATGATACGTCTTACAGTTGAAAAAAACATTGCAAGCGCCAATTTCTCATTTCATTTACGACCAAAACAACGTTCATTCATTTGGTACTGCAGAAATACCTTATTAATATATATCTGTATTATTTTTTATTTTCAGATTGTGTTTTAGGTTTTATATAATTATTATTTATATAATAATTTCATTATTTATTAATATAAAATCTTAATTTTACAATAATTTTACAATTTTTACAATTATAGGTTAAGTGTAATCCTATAATTACATGAAATTTTCTGATAATGAAAAAAAAAACGTTGAAAGTGCCAATTTCTTATTTTACAAGACTGGAAAAAACGTTCTATTCAATTGTATTGTAGAATAGCTTATAACTTATGTAGTTCTGCTTTTGTTTTTTCTGTTTCTTACGTAAATCTTATTTGTACGATATAGCGTAATCTTGTAATCTTGTAGTCAAGATTATAAAATTTCTTATAGTGGGAAAAAAACATTGCAAATGCCAATTTATTATTTCATTTAAGATCAGGAAAAAACGTTCCGTGCATTTCTATTGTAGAAATACTTCTTACTATGTATTATTTCTGATCTTCAGATTATGTTTTAGGTTTTAGATTCACCATTTTTTTAACATAAAATCTTAATTTTCCAATTTTAGTTTAATCCTGTAACTACATAAGTTTTTTATAGTGAAAAAGAGCGTTGAAAGTGCCAATTTCTCGTTTTACAAGACCGAAAAAAAAGTTCCATTCATTTGAATTGTGGAATAGCTTATTATTGCCTATGTCGATGTCGTTCTGCTTGTTTTCACTATTTCTTACGTAAATCTTATTTCTACGATGTATCGTAATCTTGTAGTCAAGATTATGAAATTTCATTATAGTGGAATGTGGAGAATTTTGATTGATCAAAATTATATTATTATTATTTATTCTTGCTTCGAAGTATTTTCCTTTTTTATTAGATTAAAATATAGAGAATATTTTTTTTTTGTGCTGCAATATAAAGTTTATAATTCAAATGAGTGAATTAGAGAAGTCAAGAAAAATAAATGAAAAGTAGTCATGTGATTGATTGAGAAATGTGAACTGATACGAGAGTATTGCGAGCGTTGGACAGTTCGAGATTCGGATGAGCCGTGAATGAACGCAAGGAAAAGTTCTCGCGCCTGAGGCGAGATGTCTAGTGTGGCCTTGCAAGTGAAGCAACTTTCAGGGGAAGCGAATGCGCTCCGTTCGTCGAGTGGAAGAACAGCCGTATTGAAACAAAGGGAATTCAACGCAGCGTTTGAACAGGGAATATCATCGCAAACTGTGAGTTAAACTTTTCAATTATATTTTTCCGTGAAGGGAACGATAAGTGTTACAAAAGATTTGCCGATATTACACGTTTTGGAGAAAAGTAAAATGTCGTGTCCACATTACTATTACTTGGAAGGTTGCCAAGTGAATTTGTGAAAGATTTCTCAAGCCGAGAAAATAATTAATTAACTGTGAAAATTATTATTTCTAAGTTTATGAAGTTAAAGTGAAATTAAAGAAATTATTCAAGGAATTATTTTAATAGTTGAAGAAATAGTAATCAAATTCAAAAGTGCTTCGAGATTGTGAATTTTGCAGTGAACATTAGATAGTGAATTTATTACCCTACCGAATTAAATTAGTGCGTTTGATTTAATTAATGCAAGTATTAATTACAGTGACTTATAGCATCAAAGTTTCACATGTGCAAGATAGAATTATAGTGTTTAATGAATTAATGTGTCACATGTGTGTTGCTGAGATTACAATACTTAGAAAACCTAAGTGCATCAAGTGAGTGCTACTTCTGTGTTACAAGTTTAGTTCACAAGTGCTAATTATTGTGAAGTGTTAAAGCAGTTATATTCAAGTGTTAATACAGTGTAATATTTTATGTGCTTTGAAGTGATAAAGCATTAGTGCAACTAAAAGATACATTACAGATGTGTATTAGTCCAGCTATAGCATTGTTTAATTATGGAACAATTGTGTTTAAACAATGCGCAGGATACTTCCGCATGACTGTCATTTCGATTAATGAACTTTATTTAGTTAATGAACAATTCAGAATTTAATACGCAAGAAGCGTGCAACTTATATATGTATATAGTTGTAAATAAAAAAAAAAAATACAGCTCTGCATTCAATTAATTAATAACACTCTTCATGGAAAAAAAACAACAACTTTGCAAATGTTAATTTTTAGGCTTCTGAAAGACACCTTATATCCCCGGTTTGTCTGTCTATGGACACATATCCCACAATGCTTCGCAAAGGCTTCTGTTAGCTCAGTTGTAGGTAGCCTGAATGTTCAATGTTGTAGGTGGCCTGTTAGCTCAGTTGGTTAGAGCGCCGTGCTAATAATGCGAAGGTCGTGGGTTCGATCCCCTCATCAACTTAAATTGTTTTTTTTTTAAATCATTATTAAAAATTCAGTGTATTAAGTTTTGAGTTAAGAATGACGATTATTTCATATAAATAGGGGTGGGTAAGATAGCATGGGGTCGCAAACAGACTCGTGCGAGCACTTTCTAGACCACCCCGGCGCAGTCTATTCTAAAGTAAAGGTGATTCAGAAGCCTTGCGAAGCACTGATTGCTTTACTAATCGCTATCCTACCTTATTTAATTACAGAAATCAGAAAAACCGTTCTGTTCATTACGTACGGTAACTTATTATTTATGAGTTCCGCTTCATACTTTAGGCCTTCGATTTACTATTTCTTATATAAAATATTAACTGTTCCGTATAATATCAAATTACAGTTGTTAGAAATTTCTTGCAGTCAATAAAAGTTGCAAGAGTTGACTTGAAAAGTGTTTTAATCTGATATCGTTATATCAATAGACAAAAACTTCAGGAATAAATAATTTCGGCAATTTTCAGATCGGAATTAAAAAACAGTTTAAATTAAATATTAATTAGTCAAATATTTAAAGACTTGTAGTACATTTAAGTATATATTGAGTTTTAACTTAAGGCGTCATCGTTCCAAAGAATAATAAGAATCACCATTTAGAAAAATGTCACTTTGTATTTCACCCTTATCAGAATCTTTTTTAAGACAAATTTAGTAAGTAATTTTAAATCTTTATTATAAAAAAAAATATTACTTTAAAACTGCCTCAAAATTCCCCGTAATACAATATGGTACAAAATGCTGTAGTACAATCCGGTGAAGATTATCATTGAAGGTGGGAAAGCTTTTTTTATTTTTTGGTTCGCTAAATTTAATTCTTTTACTATTGTTAAAAATGACTTTTTAGAGAGTTAATGGAGGGAACTCTTTATCAGATAAAGCTGGCAATGGAAAGAGTTCAAGGAGGTGGGAAGGAAAAGGGTTCCGAGTTTAGTTCAAGAATTCTCGTTCCAAAGAAGTGGTGTTTCTTAAAGAATAAGGAACAGTATTTCTTCGTTACACTTTGGAAACAATATTTCATAGGAGTTTTCAAATTACAATATAAACTTCACATCGGTGTCATTACAAGTAATACGCAAGATCTGCTTTCGACATTCAAATTTTCAGTTTTTAGACAAAGATTACACTTTTTATTGCTTCAAATTCTTGCTGTAACTCATCATTTTTCCGCAATCAAAATTGAGAAAACGAATATGATTCACTACAAAAATGTCTTATGTAAATCGTAAGAAACTGGCCATCAAAGATTTCTAATTTAACTCTTATACTTTTTTCAGTTTCTTAAGAGATAGATAAAATATCTTTCAGATAAATAGTAAAAATTGTGATAAATTGAGCAAAATATTAAAATTCGTAAATTCAACTACTTTGAAAAAAATCAAAGAAGATGAATTTTGTATTATCTATTCTTCGCAGATATCTATTTTTACATTTTAATGATTAATAGTTGTTGTTATATTTATAAAAATATTTTGTTATAAAATATTTTCAGAACTTTTTTTAAGAAATCAATGTGATATGTTACTTTGGCTTTTAGAAGTACAGAATAAATAATGTGATTAAAAATATTTTATTTAATTTAATAACTGTATTTAAATTGGCATTAATTCAAGATAAATATACCAAAAATTAGAAAATTTTTAAATTTACCATTTTCTTAAAAGATATGAATTCGGAAGGTAGTTATAATTCGATAAAAATTATATAATAAAAAAAAAAACTGAAAATATCAAAACATATTCTACAATAGACCACATGATAATTCAGTAAGTAATTATGGAAATGTTAATATCTACGTTTTTAATAAATTCATTCCCAATTTTTGGACATTTCATTACTGAACGTTTATGTTTAATGGGGAAAAAAAGTGGGAGTTTCAATGATATACAGTATCATAAAAGACTTCCATAATATAAGAATACAATAAAATCAGCCTTGCTTACATTTCCGTTAATAAAGAAAGTTAAAAAAATTGATTTAACTTGTGCCTAAAAATAGTTATAGTTTAGAATCTATATTACTAAAATCTTTTATTTCTCTGTCTGTGTGTCTGTCTGTCCGGCGCAATTTTCTGTGTGAATGAAAAATAGAAATAATTTTTACAATGAAACATCCGCGACAGGAATCGAACCTGCAACCTTCTGATCCGAAGTCAGATGTCTTATCCATTAGGCCATAGGGACTACAACTTTCTTCGTATTGCTTTTTGACTTAAATCACTATTTGCAGCTCAAAAACCATCAATATTTGTAACTCAAAAGTCACTGAAAAGTGACAATTACAATAAAAATGAAAGTAAAAAAAACTTCTATTAGCTAGATTACTGAAAAAAACTATTGTAACTTAGAAACCACTGAAAAGTATCAATCCATATTGCTAAAATCTTTTATTTCTCTGTCTGTCTGTCTGTATGTCCGTAGCAATTTTCTATGAGAATGGAAAATAGAAAAAATGTTTATAATGAAACATCCGCGACAGGAACCGAACCTGCAACCTTCTGATCCGAAGTCAGATGCCTTATCCATTAGGCCATGGGAACTACAAATCTCTTCATATTGCTTTTTGACTTATCTCTCCTTCCCCTTCCCACATCAATTAGGGATATTCAACCTTATTTTTGAATCTCAAGATTGTTTATTTATTTCCCATCCGTCAGTTTATTTGTAATTCGAAACTGACAATTAGAACTATAATTGCCGAAATGTTGCAATATTTTAAGTATTCTTCCCTAACCAAATTCTATGTGATATTGAAAAATAAGCGCGTGTACACGGCAAATGTTGGAGTAATGAAAACAGAGTCAAGAAAGAAAGAAGCTCCCTTTTTATGAGATAGATTACTGAAAAACACTATTTGTAACTCAAATACCTGGAATCACGTCAAAGTTAAGAACTTGTCAAAGAACGAGATTGTCGATAACATCAATCGAGTGATAAGTCAAAGAATACAAGGTGAGACTAGAGAGTATTTAAGTGAGAATAAAATTGATACTTCCGATAATCCACAACACGAACATCTCTATCTGCCTGAATATCTGAACTCATTGAATCTCAGCGGTATTCCTCAACATCGTTTGTCATTGAAGATTGGATCTCCAATAATGTTGTTGCAAAAAAATCAATCCCAAGTTTGGACACTGCAACGGAACTCAACTTAAATGCCGTTCATTCGATAATGATCTCGTAGAAGCCGAAATTATAACAGGAACTCACAAAGGAGATTTTGTTTTCATCCATAGGATGTCTATGAAACCAAACTATAATCTACTTCCATTCACTTCGATCAGGCCTTCTTACACGATGTTTATCAATAAAGCTCAAGGACAGAGTCTAAATAAAATTGCCATCTATTTGGAGAACGTTGTCTTCACTCACGCACAACTTCATGCCTTTGAGTCACAAGTCATCAGATTTTGGTTATCTTCACTCGCAAGAATAGTCACAATGAATTCGTCGCCAAGAATTTCGTATACAAGCTACGATCTTCATTCATCATGTATATTAACAAACATCCATCTCAACATATCTCTTCTTCAAATATCTATATCAATCAATTTGCACACGGGTAATGTTTGTAATTCAGAAAAGAGATTCAAGAAAGAAAGAAGCACTATTTCTATAAGATAGAATACTGAAAAATCACTATTTGTAACTTAAAAACCACTGAAAAGTATATCTATATTACTAAAAGCTTTTATTTCTCTGTCTGTCTGGTGCAATTGTTGTAATTTGTGAAAATAGAAATAATTTCTACAAATTCACTATGGTAATTGAACATGCAACCATCTGCTCCGAAGTGAGACGTCTTAGCCATTAGACCACGAGGACTACATTCTAATCTCCATAAAAAATAAAAATATATCATAGATATATGATTCACACGCTGGTTCTAAAAGCAGTCGTGGATTGACAGAATATAAACATCAGAAATTAAATTTAAAAAAAAAAATTTAAAAAATTTTAGTTTTAGTTTACCTGATGTAATTTGCGTGTGTGTTTTTTTAATAAATAAAAAGTTGTTTTCCGTTACATATGCGGAGGATTCCGGAGCGAAGCGACGGGTAGCCGACTAGTAAATCTAATAAACAAACAAGAATATTCTTTAAAAATGTAATAAAACTTAAAAATATATTATGAAAGGACGAAAGCTTTCGAAGTCCTTGTACGGCTCCCTTAAGATTGACAAGGAAGCCGTTCAAGGACTTCGAAAGCTTTCACCATTTTGTATTGCATTTTTAAAGTTTTTTTAACGTTTTATTACATTTTATAAATAAAAGAACATTCTTGTGTGGTTGTCAAACTTATTCTAAACTATAATAAAGAAGAGAAATTTTATTGATGATTGACAATAGAATTAAATGGTTTCTTACATTGCAATAAAAATTTCCAATAATTGATATAAAAGAGAAAAGCTCGATAAGTAACCAACAATGAATTGATACCTGTTAATCCATATTAATTAATACTTAAATTGGATTAATTCAATGATCTATTGAATTATTTAAAGTAGATTATTTTGTAAATAACTTATTGACTTAATATAAAGACGATAAATATAAATTACATTTATTTCTTTTATCACGTACTTTTAATATTCAAAATTCAGAAAGAAAGTAATAATTTAAGGAAAATAGGATTCAAATTACTTGAGGAAATCCTTTATTTTTTCAATTATATAGGAACTATTACGTTACGTTGATTTCTTTTTCTTGCGATAATACATTACTTTCGATGAAGTGACGATACTGCCACCATATTCATCTTCGTTGTATGATTTCAGAGAATTTGCGAACGATCTCCTATTTTAGGTTAGGTAATACAGTAAATCCTCGTTTTCCGCTGATTCTGAACCCCGGATTCGCTTATCCACTTCTATAAAACTATAGCTCATTTCGCCGTACTTCTGTTTGTGCCCATTCGTTGCCATGCGCGCAATAGCGAAAAAAAATAATCGTAGAAGCCCTTCAGCAAGAGTTGACACGAGCTCAACCAAGAGAAGCTGCGGTCTTCGTGATATTAACAAGTCTTCGGGTCGTTCTGATAATATTGCACATGTTCTTAGTATTTTACGCTGTTTTTAAGCTTCATTTATTAAATTTCATCAATGGAAGCTAATGAAAGTGCTAATGAAAGAATTTAAGCGTTTTTAAGCGCAAACAATAGCGATGAGATAAATGTATGTCGTGCACTTCACTTGTTTCGTTCTGAAAATTCGGTAGCATCAGTAGCCGACAATCTGTAGAGAAAAGGTCGTCGCTGGAAATATTCCCCATTTTTCCCATAGGATCAATGCTTCAATAACAGCGATTTTCGTTACCGCGGGATTTTCCGAGATCGTAACCGCCACAGTTAACCCGAATTGACTGTAATACTAACTAAAGCCCAAATAAAAAACTACTAATGATACGAATTTCAGCAAAATCAAATGACTGAAATATATCCGAGCAATTCGTCTGTTCAGTTTACTTTAAAGTATTTGATTAGGAAACTATTTTGTTTTCTTGCGGTATCAGATTACATAATGTGGCGTGATAAGACCTTTATTTTTCCTATGTTAAGGTTGGAAGAATACTATATTAAGGTTTTTAAGGTGGAATGAAGTATAGAACCATATTTTTTTGTTAGGAATATTTTTCGAATATATTTCTACATCGTTTAAAATTAAAGATTTAGAAATAGAAACAGGATATGTTATTAGCTGAGTGAAAAAACAAAACAAAACAAAGCTAATAATAATTGCTAGGCGAGGGCGGGGAACTTCTGAAAATTCATTCTAGTTCAATTCGAAACTATTTAGAAGAGATATGAGAAAAAACGAATTCCAGAAATTCTAATGAAAATGATTTGTTATTCAGAAGCAAAAATCTACGTTGAGGAAAATTCATGTCTGACTTGATTCGCTGCTTGGACGCGTTGCGAGGAACATGGGACGACCTTTGACCTTTCAGTTCCCGCCTTCGAAGAAGGAAAACATCAAACAGACCCTTCCACCGCCGCAGCTTCGATGCCTTTATAATATAATCGCCTTTTAAGACAGTCCAAACTGCAAAAAGAAAAGCGCTGACATCAGAATGGGGTCAAATCAAATTATATCACATTAACATTGAGACCCATTCGGCGCAGCCAGAGCTAAGACGCAAAAGACATCCCCCCTCTTCACCTTTTCCACGAATGTCCGTTGACCCTTGCTCAAATTGAATGAAGAAATACATCATGGTTACAAACCAAAATCTAATTTTTAAGACTTAGATTTATGCCAGCAACAAGACCTTTCCCCTCTACCCTTACCCACTTTTCCGCATTAAAGTAATTCTTAAAGTAACCGGAAAGAAAAACGCTTCCAGGCTTAGACGCAATTCCAGAATATTTTAAAAAATTCATTCTGCACAAGCAAGTCATTGTTCTAATATCAACGACTTATGGAACCTGTAATATAAAAAGCTTCAGAGCGAAATGGATTTTAAATTATACACAAGCTCAATTTTATTTTTCATTACAAACAGCGGTATAAAAATCCAGAGGAAATGTTAAAACAAGATATAGTTGACGTGCCAACTTTGGAATACCCATGATGTGGAGGTGCACCAAAAGACAGTGTTAGTAAATTTTAAACATATCAAGATAATTAGTATATATGTTCCCCGCTTTACGATATTTCAACATTACGACGGTGCGATAACGATACACCTTTAGTAGTCATCAAACTTTCAATTTTGATTTATATCCTTGGCTGGCGATATGCAGTACGATGTTTTTCATTAAGGGTGAGTATCTGTACAACACATCACTAAGTATACTATATGTACTGCACAAGTATTACCCTTGTGTATTGAAGAGTAAATGTAAAACATTTTTTTTGTACAGCATTGCACATGTATGGATAGGATAAACTTGTATTCATTTTGTTAGTTACAGTGGTTATTGCTTTATTTATTTATTTAGTAATAGTAATTATTTATTTATTTTTGTAGCATTTTTTTTTAAATATTCACATTTGACATACTATTTTTACTACAATATCGTTTTTTATTAAAAAAAAATAAAGATATAACTAAATAACTAATAACTAATAATAAATAAAGACATAACTAAAACATATATCCAGTTAATATAAATTAACAATCTTACTTCTACCGTGTGTTGTGGAACCATAAATTTGTGGAGCCAAAAAACAACAAAACAATAAAATTGAGTCACTTATTGTTTTCATTTATATTCTGCAAAATACCAAATATAAATATAAGTATATTTAATTAAATTCTGAATTTGGGATATTTCTATATATTTTCTTAAACATTGTTTTAATCGATTTCCTGAATAGTGAAAACTAAAAATATTTAATATATTTTTTACTATAATTTCTAAAGCAATTTGGAAAAACTTTCGGATTTATAAAACTTAACACGTCAAGCTAGGTTAGAAAAAAGCGTTCAATTTTCCCGGAAAATACCTGATAATACAGCTATTATTTTTTATAAAAAAAAATACAAAAAAATGAAAAGAAAGATTTTAAATATAAAAGTTATTATTAGGTCAAATTTTTGTTTTGAATTCCTCTATCAGCAAAAAAAAAAACTAAAATTATTTATTATTATATATTTTCTGATATATTTGGAATAAACGGCCATTGATCAGCTACTGATTTACAAATGATCAGTTTAAGAGTCAAAGCTTTTTTTATTAATTTTTCATTTTAATTTTTATTTCATTTTCAGTTTCCCATGATGTAAATGTTCTATGATTTCCTTCTGACTTTCATAAACTTTGAAGATAAATTTAAATCTAAGGAATAATTAGAATATCTCTCAATGGATAGTTATTTTCTACGTTGTCGAAAAAAGGAACTATTTACCTCCGCCTGTGATAACCTGCTTTGTGAGCGCTACAGCCATTTTCGAGTCTTCTCCGGCGGGGTGTCAATTTGTCTCTCACTCTTCCTAACTTCATCGTGATGAAGCAATTCGTAGGCGTCTTCTTCCTCTTTATTAAATAGAGAAACGCGCTTGTTTAAATACGACCTTCCTCTCGCCACCCAATTTCTATCGGAGAAATCCTAATCTAAACTTCTTTCGACCTCTTCAGAATGACGACAAAAAATGTTTTCAGTAGCAAGTGCCCACTCAGTGCAGTCATTCAGTTAAGTTTCGAAAACTATAGTTGTTTTTATATAGATGACGATACAGTAGAATGAATGTGAATGTAGTACTGAATTGTGAAAATATATATTTATAAGGAATTAACAAAAAATTAATACAGAACATTTTGCTGATGTAGTTGGTTTAAGACTTTCGAATACTATGTGATAAGATCGAAATAACTTAATCAAATGATTGTAATATATAATTTCAAGCACTTTTTTTTAATCATGAAAACAGTTGTTTTTGAAAAGTTTTGATAAGCTTTCAGCCACTTTACATACAATCTCCCTGCAGAATATATTTGTAATATTTAATTTTTATTATAACTTCAGATTTGTCAGTTAAAGAACCTCTAAATTATCACGACTGTTGTGCCAATGTAATTTCTCAGTTTTTGTTGCTCACAGTAGCCTCATCTACTGCTCTAAGATTTACGGAGTCAATAGAATTACAGAATCAATTAGTAATCTTAGTTTTAGTTCTTCATTTAACGTATGAGTAATTTCCATACTATAAAGCAAGGTAGTACACTTTAGTAATATATTAATCTTAATATTACATTATTTCATTGTAAGGTTAGTAACCTACCTCCCAAATTTTAGCTTTCAAGACTATACAAATATTGAATTAGCGTCAGCGTAGAACATGGGTTTACAAATATTGAGAACAAAATTTTTATAAAAGTTCTGATGGAGGGCCGCAATGTTCCAACCCTTACTATATCTTACTAATTAATAATTTGATAATGTAATTTATACAAATATCTTACTAATTTAATAATTTGACAGTGCCATTTATAATCATGTAATTTACATAAACTTCAAATTATCAAAAACGCTCTAGTTGTGTTTCATACCAAACAGTAAATTCTGAGACAGTTACTGTTGCAAGTTACAACATGTTTCAATGTATACGTTGGCAGCAATGTGAATACTCAAAGACCGATGGACATGTATATTTCTTTTAAGATTGCATTCGATAACTTTTTGTTCTAACCATTTTTAGGCTATTTATCAATTGAGGCCCATCAAATCAGTACGTGTGTGTGTTATTTAATCTTCTTGATTGTGTAATGGATAGATCTTCTTGAAACTTTGTATGCAGACTAGGAACGATCTAGCTTTTATATTTGAAATCTTTTCCAGATGTGTCCTTGTCGAAAAAGAAGTTATTGAAGATGAAATCATATTAACTTCTTCGTTTGGATTGCTTAAACCTCAGTCACATGCAGCGAGTTTATAGCAGCGAGTCAACTAGCAGCCAGAACTCGCTCATTAAATCGCTCAATGTGAGAGAGAAATCACTACTTGCTCGATAGCAGCGATTTCTTTGTCACATTGAGCGATTTAATGAGCACGTTCTGGAGATGTGATTCGTGGTCTTAAACAACCCTTTAACAGAATTCAATCCTTTAGCTAATCTATTGGTTTGAGACGATTAAATTTAATCCGAGTTTGATAGCTTAAGTAAATAATGCGGATTTCTTATATCTTTTTCAAAACGAAAAATACATAACTTTTTATATTTAGCGGATATTAAAATTTGAATGTAGAGATAATCTTTTAGTTTTTGTCGTTTTCAAGACTTAAAAACAAAAAAGAAACATCATTCATTATAAGACCATACACACAAATAAAGAAGACATAATTTTATAAATTAAGACATAATAACAGTGACATGTTTCGAAGATTCATCGTCAGATTGTAAATAAATATAAAATATAAAATTTATAAAATTTGTGTGTATGGTCTTATAATGATTATATTATTAAACACACTATGAATAAAAAAGAAAAATATTTTAAGAAATAACATTTAAATAAAGTAGGCTTAAAGTTTCTTCAAGATTTTTGTGTATCTGAGATTCAGTTTAAAGATTATTATACAAGTTATACCAGAACCTCCGATAACCTTGCGTTTTTGAAGAAAGAGATTTAAAATATTACTGGAATTGTAAGGGAATATTATTCGTTTGCACCAGAAAAATTCCGGAAATAATACATACAAATCAAAAATTTGGAGATAGTTAAAGCACACAATGAAGCCTTAGTCATACACAGCGAGTTTATAGCAGAGAGTCAACTAGCAGCCAGAACTTGCTCATTAAATCGCTCAATATGACAAAGAAATCGCTTCGATCGGGCAAGTAGTGATTTCTTTGTCACATTAAGTGATTTAGTGAGCGAGTTCTGGCTGCTATAAACTCGCTGTTTGTGACTGAGGTTTAAGCAATCCAAAAGCAGAAGAAGTTAATATGATATCAGAAAACCTCAAGATCAACAATAGTTGCCTAGGCCTCAATCTGATAGTGAAGCATGATAAAGGAATATCGCTGAAGTGGAATAGTTGTGTTTGGAAGAAATTGAAATCATTAGCATATGTCGGGAACTTTCACATATACTGTATAATAAGGAATGACTGTCAAAAGCTATTAAGTTAGTTTTATTTGCATAGAAGAGTTGTGTGAGTGTATGTGTGTCATCAAATAAGTTCTAACTATGCCGAAATAGAAGAATATAAACAAAAGATCTGTTGTTTAAAAATGAATTTAACAACAATTTTAACGTGCGGACAAATGGATAATACAATAAAA
>JAFIDM010010028.1:56780436-56824790 GCA_023159025.1 Thereuonema tuberculata | reverse complement strand
TTTAACGTGCGGACAAATGGATAATACAATAAAATAAAAGCATACACATAACTAATGAAAGATAGTTCATTAATGAGATCATTAGTTATGTGCGTGTATGCTTTTATTTTATTGTATTAAAAATGAATTCGAAACGATAATTGATGAAATGATGAATTTCTAAATGAAATCGATGAAATAGGGAAGTTCTAAAAAAAAAATAAGAAAGTAAAACTTTATGTAACGATTTGTAGTAAAACTTCGATTAGACACCAGCACCCAATTTACTATCACTTGAGTTTCTGTTCGCCATCACTTCATTCTTTAAGCTCTATAGACGTAAATAGATATCTATGATTTTTGATGATTCATTAAAATTAATAATTAAAGTTGTATTTTATACTATAATAAAAATTAACAATTTTGATGGCTCTGTGTATAATGTATATTCTACTATCCGTCATGATATCGGTCCCGAACCCTGACGGATAATCGAAGCTCTACTGTATGTAAAACGTTTATACAATTTACGTGAACTTCTAATGGCAAATATTAATTGCTAAATACTTTAATTATAATCTTTACAATTGCAGTTATTCTTAATAATTAGAAAGAATCAAAATGGCTGGCGTTGTAAAAATACATGATAATAATGTGATTTATTGGTCAGAAAAACATTTTTAATCAAATTATTCGTTTCCACTTTTGTGATAGGCCGTCCCTTTTTATGTATCTGTTTACATCTGCCAAAAAATATACTTTTCTAAAGATAGAAGGCTATTCATGTGCCATGCATGCATTTCTGACGATAAAGAGATGATGACAATGTTAGTTTGTATTATACAAACTAGTCAATTCAGTTTTATAGTTAACATAAAATCAAACGACCCCTAATATTGTATCATTTTGTAGCATTTAGGGCAATTCTGAGTAAATGGCAAGTGCCCATCTTAAACTGGGAAATGGACACACTAGGTCGAGTGTATCATATTTGTTCTCTACACAGTCGATTCAGTAAAGATTACTCCAATTTTGTCCAATTACCAATATTTTTCTTCCGCTATGACGCAACATAAAACCGAAGTAGCCTAGACCGAAAATCAGAGTTTTTTTCCTCAAACCTCCAGGCCATATGTGGGTCACGCGTTATATACATGCACAAACACACACAGAAAATTTAATTGCTTCTCGTTACAGGGTTGCTGAAAAAGGCGCATGAGTATATTATTTTCATTTATTTTCTAATAGAAGAAAAAAAAAGAATGTTTTTTCCAAAAGAATGTTATTTCCTTAATTTGGATTTCCACAAAATACTGTGTAAGTGTAAGTGATCTTCTACATAATTTAATGAAGAACAAAATGTAAATTCTAGCACATAATAGTAATACCATATTAACATAAAGTAATGGTGAAAACGAATAATAATTAAAGAAGTAAATTCTTAAATGGAATGGAGTTATCATGATAAATTGCCATACCCTGTCTAAATTACTGTATCAAAAGTGCAATTGAAATTAGAAGTCTAAAGCCATCTGTTCCATAGCATTGAGATAAATCCATACTTTTGATTACTACTGCTTTAATGAAAGATTAGCATCGAATTTGCATTAAGCAAAACTAATGAAATGCTACTGAATTAAATAAATCTTCGTTTCTAATATGACTTAGGTTAAACAAAGAATAATTAAATATGGATAAACTACGTACGTCACAGCAGCACAGAAAACTCAAGGCTTTCAATGAATCCTATTAACACTAATGCTTTGCATAAGGATTTCATAACTTATTTATTATAACGCAATACTGAAAGTCACCAAGGAAATTAGACAAAGTTAGTCAATGTATTTATTATTTACATATTATAATTGTTTACAATAATTTCTCTATAGACTGATTTTAGTGTGACATTTAATAGATATTTTTATATATACGAATCACCCAGCTCTTTACAAACACTTAATATAATCTGAAGGAATGTCACTGTCAGATATAATTTAATGTATATTTATAAAATATTTTCATCACATTCAAATTAAGCATCTTGTTTTAAACATTGTTTCAATTAAATTTTAAGCAAATATCTTCTTTTTTGTTTCTCAGGAGTTTGATAAAATCGTTCAATAACTGAGGCCCCGATAATCTACTCTATATACTGCTGTGATGCTACCTGAAGAAAAATATATAGAAAACCCAAGATGTGTGATTAGTGTGGCAAGTTACTAACAGCAAAGCACACCGAAACTGAAGTAATATACGTCTCATCGATGTACATTAGCATTTCATTTGAAAACTAGCTTAGTTCTCTAGCAGCAAATGAACTAAGAATATTTTTGTTAAAAGCCTTAATAGTTCCGCATTGCAAACAAGTAAATAAAGAGTTAAAAAACATTTTGGTTGCCAAGTGTATTGATATCCAATTTCTGAATACATTACCTTGTTCTTGCGTTTTATCCGTCTCTATGTGACTTAACCTATAGAACACCAAAAGCCCAAAAAATAAAATCTTCACATAATAGGCAAATACGTTTGTCAGGTTTTTTTTTTAATGTAGTCTAAGGATCTGAACAATACAAAAGATTACGAGTTGGAGAAGTTAAAAGCTTTGGGGTTATTACTTTGAAGTGGAATTTCAGAGAAAAATTTAATGTTTTTATCTTTTTGCGGCAACAAATATTTAGTGTTGATAAATGGTATACAGTTTAAAAGTAGCAACATAGTATAATATCTAGTTAAAAAATAACATTACTATTGTGTATAGTTTAATAGTAACAGTACTAAAGGATAGCTTAATAGTAATACTATAGTAGATAGCTTAATAGTAACAAAATCATAGTATATATATTGCTGAATAGTATCAATCCATTGTATAAAGCTCAATAATAATTACTGTACTGTAATAGTATTGTTCAGTACAATAGTAAATAAATTAATAGTTTATTTACTATAGTATATAGTTTATATTAATAACATTATTATATTATACAGTTTAATAGCAACTTTTTTGTAAAGAATATATTTAATAGTATTACAGTTTATAGTTTAATACAACAATAGTATAATACAAAATTTATTAAAAACTGTAGTACAGTATATATTTTAGACAATAAGTCCTGTCCATAAACACTTAGCTTCATAAATCAGCACAACTGATACCAAAAGTTTCTAATGAAAAATTATTGTGGGATTGTGAACCAACATTTACCGCTGTTGAATTTATATTTACATATAAAGATATAAATATATATAGACATTGAAGGTTTTTGATTGAAGATTTGATTTAAGGCACGACAATTCTGCTGATTTGAGATTTAAATTCGATTTTAAAATCAGCGATAGAATATTTTTTTTTTATAAAACGCACATTAAGTGTTATTACAAACACAAAATTTTAAAATCTTCAGCACCTTTCATGGAATTTGTAACCATATTTTGATTTCAGTGATATTCACCTTTCACATTTCAACACATCAAAAATTTATCATTTTGATAAATGATTCGGCCTGCTTTAATAAATCGATGACATTTATTAAAACATCAATTTCAATTTATAATAACTAACAATTAATCAAATAGATTTTTCTAATGACAGAATCGACACGTTCTTCTTTAATAATTCATTATAATAGCATTCTTGTTTGTAAGATTTATCGAGAAATTATGTAAGTATTAATGTGTTCTATCTGAAGGACTTAATGTGCATAAATTTGTGTGTATGAAACAGCTAATTAATTGTTTGTATTTTTGTTTCATCAGTTACACACATTTTAATGTCTGATTTTTAGTGATCCAAGAGCGACAGAGGCTACACTGCGCCAGGTTTCAAATCGAAAAAAAAAAGATTGATTACAATGGGAATACTGAACAATACATTATTGAATGTAAGAAAAGTTCAAATCCCAACTGACTGCAATGCTGTAGCTGCTATAGTTTATCCGGAAATATATCTTTTGTATCAAAGAGAAAAATAAGGGGATGTGAAAGGAGTGGACCAGCCCATCTATCAAAATGTAAATATATAAATAAAGAAGTCTACATCAAAACTTTCTTGGGGTGGAGGCAAAAATCATTCAACCAATCATCCAAACAAAACAAAAACAGATAATCCCCTTTAATTTAGCAATTTTTAGGGAATTGCTATTTTAAAACATTCTGAATTCTGTTACATTCATTGTTGAGCTGTAGTCAGCTCAAAATAAATATTCCAATTAATTAAGAAACGAATGTTCCAAATTAATTAAGAAACTGGGATTAACTTGGAACTTATACGATATGTACATCAGGTTGGGACATGCTAAGATTAAAAATGGTTTAATTTAAAGATTAATTTAAAAGGTCAAAAGGGTTTCTTGTAGATCACTACGCCGGAAATCTGACGGACTTTCAGCTAGGACGGATTGTTGGATGAGAGAGAGATCGAATTTCTCATCGCGAAATTGCTACTGCTACAGGATGAAACGCCAGTACAGTGATGCGAATGTGGAATCAATGGACAGATGAAACTTGGACGCGGAGAGATCCGAAAACTGGACACAAAAATTGCCCGACTGCACAGTATAACAGACATCTGAACCGCAAGGCAGTGACCAATCGCACAGCAACATCCACGGTGTGAAGCACAGCAGTGAACATTGTCACAGGTCAGGCTTTGTCCTCCACCACAGTTCGAAGTCCTATGCTTAACACAGGACTGGTTGCTGCCAGCCTGTTCCTCTGAATTTCTTTGATCCTCAACCACAGAATTCTCAGGCTGCCATCAGACATTGATGTGCTAATTGGCAACACATAGTGTTATCTGACGAATCACAATTCAACTTGATGCAACATGATGGTCGCATTCTTGTTCGCAGACATCATGGTGAACGCTAGCTTCATTTTGGAGCGTGATACCAGCTCAGCGTCAAGTATCATGGTTTGGGGTGCTCATTGGGATCTCTCCTGATATAAATTCAGGCAACCATCAACAGCCAGAGAAAAATCAGGGATGTTTATAGAGGCAGAGTGGTTTCCCTGTCTTCTTTTCTGATGCTGTATTTCAAATGCACTTGTAGCCCGGAATGTCCAAGACCTTCTCCAAGCACTGCAGATACTGCTTCTTTGTAAGTCTGCTTGTTCGCCTGACATGTCCCCGATCGAACATGACTTAGATGATAGGTATGCAGTTGGTGCCTCCTCCATCCACCACAAATAAACTCGGAACTCGCATGGAAGCAGTCTGGCAGGCTATTTTGCAGGACGACAACAAACCTCTTCAATTCAATGACACGCCGTATAGAATCTGTATAGTGGCTTCATACAATACTGAATTTTGAAGTGACAAACTCCCGTATAGTTCTGAAATGTAATCATTTATCAACTGTAATACGAGTAATCTGTGAATTCAATTTCATATGAGTTTCATGTTGCAACTTTCGAATTCAATACAACAGTAGAAAACAGTAAAGATTTGATTGAATTCGTTTTTGCAATTGTGTTTACACGTCTATAGTGCATATTGTTGCACATATCCACCGGAGGCATGGATATTTCTGTCAACTTTGAATCTAAATGTTTTTGTAATGGTACAACTAATTTTCATATTTTAGCTAAATCTACAGCTTAAATTTAATATATAGCGATTTCTGTAATAATCTGTGTGAGATATAATTCAACAAAATTTGAATATAAATTTGTTAAAATATTTTGATTGAAGTTATATAGTAATTTTCAATAATTTTTAAACTTTTTCTTTTCCTATTTTGTTGTCAATCGATTGGATTTTCTTGTTAAACAGAAAAAAAAAGTTTGTTTACATATAAATCCTAATCAGTACATTTTATGGATATGGATTTTTCGTTGCACCATTGACCAGAATTCCGTGCGACTTACGAGCTAATCCCCATTTTTTATGAGCTTAATCTGTTTGTATTTATTGCCCTTTACTCATCTGTCTGCCCTCGAGTCGAGCGCCACCTGAAGGTGGGTCTTTCAGTCAATTAATCACGCCTCTAATTTGGCTATGGTCTTTTAGCAGCTGTAAAACACTCATAAATTAGGTGATAAGAGAACAATGGTGTTGACAACCATCGATCAACTCTTTGCCATTCACAGCGCCATTGCGTCTCCATTTAGAAGCCTACACGCTGTCTAAGCCTTTAAAAATCTAGTGTCTTAATCTCGCTTCTCATCTTTGACTAACAAGTATCGCTACTTATAGCAGAATAGAAGCCAGTTAAGCGTGTAAACAAGTTTCCGTTTGACCTTCCTGACGCCATTTTGGAGATAAATAAAGAAGACTACTATAACTAGTATATTTTTAGCACCTAATGTTAAAGTGTGAATTGGACTTCAAGCGCTTTAATAAAGAATGTGCAAATATTTTTAATTCTGAAAAAAGGTACAAGATTCAGAGTGGAAATTTCCTTGGATGCTTGTGGCATTTTTATTTGAGTCATTTAGTGTTCGTTGATGACCTTCTTAAAGTATGTAAATGTATAAATTTAATATTAAAAGTTTAGTGCGCAGTACAAGAATAGCAGAAATTATTAATTTTAACAGCACTTAGTATCATCTTGTCTGTCAGTAATCAATCATCAAATGCATTAAATAATATTTAATGGTAATAAAGTTTAAAGTAAAATTTAAACCCTTTTTTTTTAAGGAAAGCAATATTAAATACAGTAATGAATAACATGTAAAAAAAACGAAAGAATTAATTTACAAATTTGATTTTATCTAGATCTTTCTTACTGTGGATTTCTCATTTCCAGATATTTGTTTTCCACTCTTTCTAAATTTGATCCAATTCAATATCAAATTTCAATATCAATATATGAATATTGATAATCCTTTTCAAAATTTCAAGTTTTGAAACTATGCTTAATATTCAAACGTTCGTAGGGAAATCTTATTTTTAAAATTATTATTATAAATATCATTTTACAGGTTATTTGAGATTTGAGTTGTTCACTTCTTTTTTTTTTTAACAACTCATTTCGATTTCTTTGCTTCGTAGGAAATTTACTAGAACATTTTGCAGTCTCTTTTTCTCCCCTCTCTTTGCTGCTGCCTTTTTTTTTCTTCTTCTTCTTTTCTGACCCTGGAAAACCATTGAGAAATGCAGCACTCACAATATCCACTCAAGCAAAATGGTCTCCGTCAGACCTTTTTATGAGCGTGTATATAATGCCAGTTAGTCCAAAAAGTATCACAAGCAATAGTGTATCTGTATCATAAAGTTAACTTAAGGAGAAGGAGTGAGAAGAAGCAATGTTTTTACCCCCTTCTCTTTCTGAAGTGCAGAGTGCCTTTAATGGCATCGTAATTCTACCCTTTTACAGACTGAATATATCCGGACCATCCTCGGGGAACGCGAATAACGCTTTAGTCAACTTAAAATCTAAAATATACAAATGAAGAAACAATGTAGCTTTAATAGCTAAAAATCATGTTCTTTACGATGCTTTTTAACGCTGCTACCTGCTTCCAGTGGATTTTTTCAAACGCTGTTAACTGACTTTTCCACACATAAATCTGTTACTAGTTTTATTCTTTGACGATGTTTTGAGACTTCAAAAATATTTTAATATAATTTTTTACAATTTACACGATGGGAATGCAATTTTGTTCTTGCTAACAGTAACTTATGGTTAGATTTATATTTGCTCAATATATAAAGAAAAATAACTTATTTTGTAAGTTAAATAAGGAGAGAATGAATGTAAAAAGTATCTCTTTAATGTGGTTCAATTATCTTATTTTACAAATTATAATAATTTACGTTTGATCCTACATGTTTCGTATTATCAGCAATCTTTCTCAGGCGAGTTTATTTATTTTATTTTTATTTTAAATATTATAATTTAGTTAGTATTTTTTGTTTTTATATTTAGATAATTTAGTTAATTTGGTTTCATTATTTTTGGTAGCTTAGTTTTAATTTTAAATTTAGATAATTTAGTTAACCTAATGAATTAACTAAATTATTTCAATAAGTAATAAAGAGGACTCATCACTCTTTATTGCTTCGTTTTAAATATTAGGTAATACTTAACTTTAGTATTAAGCATTTAGGTAAATTTTTTATTAATTTTTTTAAATTTTAGATAGTTTAGTTAATATTTTTTTGAATTCAAAAGAGCAAAATATTAATGTATTGCGTTTTTGCTAAATTGTTTCTAAATTTTGCCGCTGATGACGTGCTTGTTAAATTTATTTTATCACCTTAGAAACAGTGATCTGAACTTTGTATTCGCATTTTCAAGCAGTGATTTGTTCTTTGTATTGGCGTTTTCAAATTTCATATCACTATCCGGCTGTATATATATATATATATATATATATATATATATATATATGCGTGGAATTAGTTTCTTAATAAATTTAATGAATATAGAAGACATATCCAAAAATATGAGTATTCCATTGTAAAAGTTGTTGTTTAATATAACAATTTTCATAAAATTTGTAAGTGAAAATGTAGCTGCCAATCTAACGTAACATAAACATTAAAGTCTAAAGAGGCATTGTTTTGTTTTTTTGTTTTTTTCTATACTGATTCTTTTTTTTTTGTATGTGTCTGTTTGTGTGTGACTAAGAGTCGTAAGTAAGTATATTCGAACATTTTTTATTCAAATCACTTTCTGTAAAACATAGATAGTCTTACTTACGATATAAAATACAGATCACATAGATTACATAAGCGCTAGATATTAAATATGACTGTTTATATGATATCATTAATAAAACTGCTATAAAACTATTTCAGTATTTTTACACTGTTATGAAAGCACGCTATACTATAGTTATAAATTGCTGAACTAAATACAAATATTTGAATCTCAATTCCCAAAAAATAATAAAATAGTAAAATTTAATTATTTTCAATCTCTAATTTTTTTAAGAAGAACGTTTTAAGAAGAACAGCTAAGATATACCAGCAAAGACTTTGTGTATTGACCATTTTGTATATAGATTGTCTCATAGTGAAGTACAAAATGGAACCATTATTTTTTTAATTTAAAGCTGTAGGAATATAACTTCTTCATATCGAATAATTTTTTTTTTTTGAAGGATTTTCCCAAAATCCGGGGCGAGGTTTGCTCGATATTTCGGCTCAGTGCCACTGGCCTTCTTCGGGAGATGTATATCAATTACATTAACGTGGGCGCAAATCTAACAACTTCCATTATATTAGTTTCTAGGATAAGTTGTTTTCGTGTTGTTCATTCCGAGCCATTGTGAGCACACTGAAAAAACAACAACCACAAAAAAGGATCTATACAGTATCATGTCCCACTCCTCCTTCAGAACCAAACTATGAACTTCTTAATAATTATTTGCGACATTGTTATCAAGATTTTATATATTAGACTTTATATTTAGCTTTTAGAAAACAATACTACTCTAATAATAACCGGAAATTTGGAAATATTAAAATTTCAAGCATATGTTATCAACTATCTACCTGAGATCAGTCATAGAAACTAATTTGTTAAGAAATTAACCTAATTAAATGGATTCAAGTTCACATAAGTTTGTAAAGAATTATATACCATATATAGGATGATTCTAAAGATGTTTCAAAAATGTGACAGTAGGTTCTACTCAGTAAAACAAACACAAAAGTTCAAATAAACATGCGTCCGAAAATGAATAATTTCAACGAAAAACGTAGTTTTCATTATTCAATGAATGGTTATACGAGTTAAAACAAATCATGAAAACTTATTTTTCCACACTGATAACGAATTCGTTCACAAATTCCGGGATTTAGCCGTATTTCCAGAAAACAATTGGTTATACGCTCTCACAACTCGTTCATTAGACTACAATAAATTAATGTTTGTAAAGATCCTAAACCAGAAATCCAGAGTAATAAGATCAGGTGAGCGTGTTGGTCAACCCGACCGATTCATCTATTGGTGACAAGTTATTTAACATAGCGCTTTACAATACGATGAAAATGTTCTGGCCCTCGTGCTGCAGCTTTGTTTAACCTCGTTCACATCCGCTAATTTATTTAATTGTTATTGTTTTTTTCAACATCGTTTATTAAATCATTCTTTCTTTATTTTATATATCTGTGTTTTAATTTATGAATAACCTAAAAAACGTTTTATCGCATCATAATGCGTCAACAAAACTAAAAGCAAAACAACCAAATAATGAATAATGTAAACTACGTTTTAATTAAAGTTAAAGTTATACATTGTGTGTAGACTATATAAATACAAAAGAGACCATAACACACATGTCTTCGTAAACAAAAATATATCTTCACATAACATGTTTCGAGATTATTCATTTCCGGACTCAAGTTTATTTAATCTATTTTGTTTAAATGAGTAGAAATTTTGACACACCTTTTGGAATCATCCTGTGTATATATAGGGTGGCCAGGAAAAACTTAATTCAAATTGAAATTTTGAAACAAATTAAGAAATGGATATAATCTCAAATACATAGCTTAAATAGTCCTCTCTGGGACTGAACCTGAATTCTCACGTCGTACACAAAATATATTTCCAAAGCCAAAATAAATCAACCAATTTCATTGATATTTCTGCAGTAATATCGAGACCGAAGGTGTTACTGTTTTCTGTTTAATATTTTCGTAAAAACGTTTCCATAAATGTAACATATATCGTGTTCAAAACATCATTTAAAGCACACAATATAAAGAACTGAAATATCGAACTATCCACGACATGTCTACAGAGAGAACAGTGAATCAGTCTGAATATTCGAAACAAATAAAGAATTTCTATTTGCCTTTTTGTCTGAAGCAACTTTATCTTTGAGACTGCTGAAGCTAGACACGCGAAACTACATATGGTACTCGAGGGAGGATAAAAAAAAGATAGTAGGATTTTTTTGGAAAAATGCTTTTTCTGCAGAATGAAGTACAATGAATCCCGTTATTTTCCGAGAGAATAGCCAAGCAGCACGGTTGAACAGAACTGAAAATGGAACAGACAAGATAGTTAATATGTTTACATGTCAGTAAGATTGAAGTGAATCCAGGAATTTCGACTTAGTTATTTAGGGATTTGACAGAAGATTTAAAGATTCGAAAATTCTTTGAATGGCACAACTACTCTTCATATGATTGAACAAAAAAAAAATGTAAGAAATAATTTATTTCTTTAATAATTTTGGCGACCAAAATTCACTAATGTTAAATTTGAGAACGCAAACAAAAGCCAGAGACAGATAGGATAACAAAGCACAAGTATCTGTAAGACAACAATGAATGAGCTGCTTTGGTGAATTCACGTTGGTATCAAAAACGAAAAAGGATTTAGTTAAATCCAATGCTATACATGTCGTGATATGGAATTGTGAATATCGACTACAGGTAAGGTAAAATAATCAAGACATATATGTTATGTGACTGAGAAGAACCAAGTAAGAAGTAAGTAGAAATAAGGAATTGGAAATCACGTAAACAAGGCGTCAATATCTTTACAAACATTTTTTTTTTTTCAGATGTACCCTCGTTAAGTGTGTTCTAACTGTTCTAACAATAACACTATAATTCAAATACTCCTATATCATAACTTCAAATTACTCAAGAAATAATACTTCACTTTACTTCAAAAACTCATACCCGATATTTCGTCCTAATTTAACATTACGGACTTATGGTTTTAAATACAAATGAAAAGAAGAAAAAATGATTCTAAATTGAACAAAAGAAAATATTCAACAACTGAAAAACATGAAAACTGTGTAAACCAAACTCAAACTTTTGTTAAAAATCAAATAAAGTTAAATAATAATAATAACATCAAACCTTTGTTAAAAATAAAATAATGTTAAATAATAATAACAATAAAAACTACGTACAATAAATTGAAATCGGAAAGATAATATTATAAATCTCTAATATCTTTTACTTCCATTACTATAATTCCTCTACTTTAATTTTACTGTAACAATTTCACAATTTCTTTACTTTAATTCCTTTCATTATAATTTCTTTACTTTAATTTCACAATTGTTATAGTAAAATTAAAGTAGAGGAATTATAGTAATAGAAGTAAAAGATATTAGAGATTTATAATATTATCTTTCCGATTTCAATTTATTGTACATAGTTTTTATTGTTATCCTTCCTTATATATTATTTCTCAAAGGTGTTTCTGTGTCGGAACGCCATAACTTCCTTAATACTTCATCAAACTCAATGATTGAGACATCATTTTGAAGATTACGGTCTCCGCTAATGACGAAAAATAAACAAATTGTTTAAAATTAACGTTTTCGTTTAAAAACTTTATTTTAAAAACCTTTTATAAAAATGTAGACACGCTTTAACAGAAGCGACTTGATCTTTCGAAAGCGAAACAGCATTTCAAATAATTCTATAGCGCCGTAAACTTCAAATACACCCTTTTTTGAATAAAAATGCACTTTAAAATGATATTTTATCGTTTATTTAATAAGAATAGATAAAAAAACCAAACAAAGATTTATAGTTTAATAAAAATAAACGATTTATTACAATAAAAAACATAAAAATTTGTCAACTTCTCATATATTATTTTCCATAAGGTTTTTTTTTATTATTTCCCTTAATACTTTTGTCATATTTAATAGACATCATTTCGAAGATTAAATAAATTGTTTGAAATTAATATTTTCTTTAAAAAAATTAATTTTAAAAATATTTTTATAAAAATGTAGAAGGCGCCATCTATTGACAATCTGTTCATTTATTTATTTGCACATTACCATTCGGTGACTGATCAAGATACCATGCGAATTATTCGCACGGGTCAACGTTTTTATAAAAATGGAGAAGACGCCATCTATTGACAATGTGTTTAACTAACATGCACGACAGCTTTTTTTTTTGCTTTTTTGTTGCGAATTATTCGCACGGGTCAACTAGTTATTATTTAACATTATTTTATTTTTAACAAAGGTTTGATGTTATTATTATTATTATTTAACTTTATTTGTTTTTTAACAAAGGTTTGAGTTTGGTTTACACAGTTTTGATGTTTTTTCAGTTGTTGAATATTTTCTTTTGTTCAATTTAGAATCATTTTTCTCTTTTTTCATTTAAAACCACGAGTAAGTCCGTAATGTTAAATTAGAACGAAATATCAGGTATGAGTTTTTGAAGTAAAGTGAAGTATTATTTCTTGAGTAATTTGAAAATAACACTATAAATTTTACTTTCAATTTTGAGTATTTGGAAAGTTATTTCTGTTATCTTTCAAGTTTGCTATGCATACTGACCATATGAATATTTTTGCTGAAAATGCGAAGCATGCTAGTCTTAATTCCCCTGTTCTTAACATCTGCATCTCTACGTTAAGCTTTACTTTTTTAAAACCTTTTACTTTGTTGTGGTTTTTTGTTTGTATTTTGTTTGCCACTTGCACCCGAAAGTTGAGGGCGACCTGTTAAGCAACAGATAGTTTTCTTTTCTTCTTGTTTGTGTCGGAACCCACAGTCGGGAACGAGTATATTCCGTATATTCTTCATGCCTTCGCAGTTTTTCATCGAAATGGTAAGTCTGGCTGACGATTCATAACATTGATGAAACGGCCGTCTCAAACTCCACTTCATTGACAAGCTCTTGGCATGAATGTTTTTTTCTTATTTTAATAAAAATGCATGATGGGTAATTCCCCTGTTCTTTAATATCTTATATTCCCCTTTTGACATTTTTTTCTTCGTTTAACCGTTTGTACGCTCATCATACTAAAATGGTTGGATAGACTTCTTTAATTTTATGATATCATACTTTTTTCTACCTTCGTTCCTTCCTTCTCCTTCACTCCGCAAATTTGACTTCATTGCTCATTTCCCACTCATTCTGGATGGATAGCAGATCCTTTACCTAATTAATAACAAATCAGACCCCAAACAGAAGAGATGACCAACAGGATTCAAGCTTAGTTAGTCCAGCAGAATTTCTCCCCTTTAGAGAGCATGTTGGGTTGGTGTATTGGGTTAGTGTTGCTGGTGTCTACACAAAGAGATTATTCTAGAACCACTTTCTGTAATTTCATTCGGTCTCTGCATGGATTGCTTGCAATTTTAACAATCTTTTCAAGTAGCACAATATCTTCTCTTTGCGATGCAGTCTGTCGTTGCAGAATTGCTAAGGGCGCAAGTAAATAAAGGGAATTTAACTGATAAATTTCAGATATCTTTCCTTAAGAGAAATAAATTTCTATTTGCTTAGGAGCAATTGGTGGCTTTTAAATACTTAATGCTCCTGCTTCAAGAATACATTAAAGTTTGCAATCCTACAAATACCTTAAAGGTGGAGATAGATTTCGTCTGACTTTCTTTTTCATATATTTGTAGAAGAGTAGTAACTGATTTGAAGATTTGGCGGATTATTTACACAGGCGATTATTTTTAAATAAACCACCAAACCCTATTTACTTGTCTCTGAATAATAACAGGCGGCTGAGCTTTCCAACCTTCAAATTGTTGTATATATTTAGCCACCCATTTGGGAGCTGTTGTGATAGGAACCAAATCACAATGAAGCTACACAATCGGTAGCTATTGTGTTTGTCCTATCTGTCCGTCCGTCCGTTCCGTCCGTCTGTCCACCCCTAACAACTCCCGAATGAAAGATCGGATCGCTAAATGGATTTCATCATCGTGTTCAGAGGCCCAAACACGGTAGGAAAAGGGTATTTTCAGGGACCAATGCTCTCCCCCTCCCCACGCTTGATGTATTTAGCATTGTTTTCATTCGATTTCCGCTATTAGCTGAATGTTAGAAATGAAGCCACGTAATGTCAGCTGTAGCTTGATGGGTAAGGTCTTGGACTCCTATGCTAGAGGTTATTTGTTCGAATCCATATAATACTGGGTTTTTTTTCTCTGAATCCTTTTTTTCAAGGTCCACATGTTTTTTTTTATTTGTTGTTTTGTTTTTCTTATCTTCCTAACTATTTTTTTATTTTCCATTACCTTAATGTATGTCCTTTTTTATTATTATTTTTAAATTTTGTTTTAAATATGAGTCGCCCTTAAATTTCTGCTTTAGCACAAAATTATATTTACTTGATTCTTGACATAATTAAAAAGTTTAGTCTATCTACAAGGTAGATAAATGTCATCGTAATTTTTTTCTTATCGTTAAAATGAGTTATTTTTGATAGAGGTTGTGAATTCTTACTATTTCACTTCAATATTTTTCTTAATTTGTCTGTCGATTTATAAACGCAACACACCTAAACTGCTGGTCGAGCTTCGTTAAAATTTAGTACCTACAGAGAACCTCAATTTTCTAAGAAGCCAGGCGAAAAAACTGTTAGGTTACTGCAGTCTATCTTAATGAACGCAAATCTAAGTCGAGTATTTCTCGACATTGTTCTTTTGGTAATGAATTGCACGATCGATTCAATTCCAAGTCCATGAAGCAATCAGATCAATGGAGACGGCTTTGTTGGTTCAAGAAGCAATAAGAAACTCATCGTGGACAGGTGGGTGGAGAACCAGTTTGCCTCCATCTCTCCACTTTTATCTGGTCCATTCAAGTTGTGGTCACCAGAGAAAACAGCTGAAAGGAAAATTTACCCTCGACAATATCTACGAGGAAGGAATTCTCTTGTTCAATTCTCTGAGCTATTGTTTCGCCCACAAAGACTAATTGGGCTGTCAGAGATCATTGGCCACCCACAAAAAAAGATTGGTTTAGTGGCCCCATGCCGTTTGCTAATTTATTTACAAAGATTCTCGTTGGAGAACCTGTTGAATTTCAAAGTTAGCAATGAATAAGGGATGAAAAAAAAGCAATCTACAAAAATTTCTGTTTCTGAACAATTTTTACATTTTTGAAAATTTCTTCTTTTATTTTTTTAATTTATAACAAAAAACGTTATAAATCTCTTCGTCAAGTTTTTTATTTTTTTTTCATCTACTACCCTAGGAAAGTAGAGCTCATTGGATCGCTTAGTCTGTTTGTATGTGAGGATCAGTGAGGGTCCGTGAATTTCTAATCTAATAACTTTTTAACCACTGGAGGGATCTTCCTGAAACTTTGAATTGAAATTTGATGGATTGAGGCGATCTAGCTTGAATTTTTTTCCAAGTAGGTCTTTGTAAAAAAACCTAGCGCGAGAAAAAAAATTACCATAAATATTATTGGAATCTAAACAATAAATTTCTATTCGGTTTTATTAAAATGCCATTGTCTTATAATACCTAATCCCATTTCAGCTAATCATTAATTTGAATGTGGTTTGATATAATTTAAATTTATCCGCTTTAAATTAATACCTACATAAATTGAGTAAGTAAAGCGGATTTAATTAATATTTTTATAAATTTGTAAATTTCCATGTGTTTCACCTATACAGAGTTATTCTAAATTCTAAAGAAGTTAGTGAGGCAGAAAACACACACAAACAGACTGACTGATTTTATGAGCCTTACTTATTGGAAACTAAACAAGGTAAATTTTCTTCTTTTTGTGGTTGGAAGGTGAAGGAGGATTTGACGATAAAAATTTAATATCAGAAGAGGTTCACTTTCAAAAAATTGGGAACGTTTGCGTTATCCATTCGGCTTTACTAGATATACATGAAATTTTAATATGCCAACATTTTTTTAATAAACAACTCAGAATATCAATGGTTACATCAATAATTAATATCCGTTAAGTGGTTTTCAATAATTAATATCAACAATTAATAATATTATTAAAAATATAATGTATAGTGATTGATAATCAATCTTGGACAATAGAGACCAAATGAACTTTAGACCAAGCTTATATTTTCGACTTTTTTTTTTGTAAAGATATCAATAGATTCTGAAATTAACAATAAATACTTTCAGTGATATAATGTTAATGAAAAAGCACCTTGACCAGTTGTAAGATCTCTCTTGATTTGAAAACGAAAAATGTTTGAACGGGTTCTTACTTAAATTGTATAAAACCGATTAAGTTTCGTCGTATCAAATCGCAATTTAATGGATTAGCGAAAGGATTAATTTCGATTTTTTTTTAAGACAATTCATAGATTCTAATTGTATGGGAATTTTTGTTCTCGCGCTACTTCACGTGAAGAACCCATTTCGAAAAGATTTCAGATATTTTCATAGATTTATCAAGTGAAGAATTAGAAAACACAAAAAGGAAGCTTAAAAAACTAATGCGTGCTAATTTCGGAACCTTTTAAAGTCTCTTTTTCAACGCATTCAAAA
Organism: Thereuonema tuberculata; assembly: GCA_023159025.1. Taxonomy (NCBI): domain Eukaryota; kingdom Metazoa; phylum Arthropoda; class Chilopoda; order Scutigeromorpha; family Scutigeridae; genus Thereuonema; species Thereuonema tuberculata. The sequence continues at coordinate 56,807,642 of JAFIDM010010028.1, read as the reverse complement.
CAGAAGAAAGATCATCACAATTTAAGGAAATTATGACCAATCACCATCGATGTGGTCAAGTGCACAAATGCCAGGGATGAGACAATATACTTCCAATAAAAACTAACATGTAAATTCCAAGAATAACCCGGTCTTAAATTGCATAAAAGGTAACACACGGGTAAGTTAAAGTAGCAACATAATTAACATGTTTGTTTTTATTGTCTCATCCCTGGCATTTGTGGAACTGTCCACATCGATGGTGATTCGTCATAATTTTCTTAAATTGTGATGATCTGTCTTCTGTCTTCAATGCTTTGAAAAAGGGATCTGAAAAGGTTCCGAAAAACTAGTATGTATTGTTTTTTTCCTAATCTTTTTATTTTTGTGTATTTTTTAATTCCTCACTTGATAAATTTCAACTGCACATGTTAAAGTTTGTTTATATTCTTAGATTGTCTCTTGTGTTAATGTATACATTAAGTGTGAAGAAGATCTATGCTGCAGTTCAAATTTTATTAGGGTTGGGAGGATGAACAAACACACAGACTGACTGATTTGATAAGCCTCTCTTTCCCAGGAAACTAGTTTTAGTAAAATCCTTTTCCATGAAAACAATTCAAAAACCTTTCAAATTGACAGAATGTAAAGTAGATTAAGGACTGTTTCTGGACTCCATTATTGTGTCAGGAGCACATATTACAATTTAATTAAAATCAATGAAAGGGATTGATTCAAACTAGTTTATGCATTATTCACATCGATAATTGCCAAATTGAATGTCACAATAACTAAATGGGACAACAGTGATAACCTTCGTGTAATTTATGTAAATTACTTCATTTCCTTACATCTTTATATAATCCATCGATTGCCTAAATGCATCGACCCATTTAAAGAAAAATATGTTCGTGTATAATCAGGTGAAAAGTAATTATTGACTACGTGTATATTGAATTGCCAACTGAACAGTAGGGACTGAGGGCTGGAGTTAACTTCAAGGACTAGTGGGAGAGAGGGAGACGAAATAGTTGTGCTCATATTGTAATCTGGACTACAAATGAGCCAATCAATCAGTACAACAGTTGGAGAGAGATTTCGGGAGTTGGACGAAAACAAAAATATATTTAGACTTCACTAAATAAATTTGGGCTGCAAATAGCTGTGTACCACACTTTATGGAAATCTGTCCAGGTCTTTTAGCGCAATGCGAGTTCAAACAAACAAACAAGAGAAGATAAAATATTCAAGCTGAAATATACGAGTTCGCATAATCAGAAAATCAATGAAATTGAAATACAGGATGCAAATTATAATGAAATATTTTCATGATATATAATTGTTATGGTAACACTTGATTATGGCCTCTTTAAATAATAACTGATATTCAATCTTCAGTAAAAACGAAAAAAAAATACAAGTAAAGTTGTAACCAATAACATAAGACATGCTTTAACAAACATGGAAAAAAAGTATATTTTTTTTTTTTATTCAGGTAAATTACGACCTTCTCTTATTTTTTTGTAGAAACATTAAGAAGTTTGCTTCTAAAATAGAAAAAAAATATATCCACCAATACTATTTAACTACTGTACTATTAAGAATAGAAAAAATATTAATATTGGAAAACACTCATATTAATAATTACAAAATAAGTTAATCAGGATATCATATACTACTTTACTGATTTTCTTACTTATTTCTATATGAATATGTAAATGCCCAAAGATGGAAATTAAATATTCATAATAATAATAATAATACATATTTTCTAAGTAAACAATGCTATTCTAATATTAAATTCGATGTACATTTGATGAACATAATAATGTTATAATATTTTATCTACCTTATAAAAAGAAAAGTTCTGGCTCACTCACTGACTGACTCATCATCGCTCAGCCCAAACCCTTGGACCTAGAAAGCTGAAATGTTACACAGAGGTTCCCTGTATGATGTAGACAAGGAATAAGAACGGATTTTTCAAAATTCCCATGGGATAGGGAATAAAGAGAATTTTTATTTTCGCTATGGAGTTGCCTTATCGATATGTAGGTGTGTGGCGTCAACCCGCAATACATCTGAGTTATCCACAACGGGCTGAGCAGTCTTATATTTTCCGATCTCGATATTAATTTGCTAAATAAATATTTTTTTTATACTATATATGCAAGGGTTCCAGAGCGAAACGATGGTACCCGGGTAGTACATATGCAAAAATAAATAAATTAGTATATGATACCTACAGATGAGCTACTTTATATTGAAAACTATTATGCAAAATTATAAATTTCGAAAAAATAAAAATATTATATCTTCAGAAGTATTCCTTATCAATGAAAAATGACGTTATATTGCTGCATTCGTTTTGAGAAACAAAGTTCGACATACGGTCCAATAATAAAGAGAGCAGCAATAAAACTTTCTCCCACTTTTTTCGACATTAATTAATCTGAAATCAAGGCAATCAGTTTATACACTGCCGGGCCATTTTATTAGGTACACCTACCTAGCAACATGTTCAAAACAGCCTGAATTCGTCGAGGCATGGATTCCAGAATATTCTGAAGACGATGTTGTGTACCATTGTATTGTGTACCATGCAGACATGAGTGTGTCACGCAGTTCCTGAAGATTTGATGGAGGTATAGGCCTGGAGCGAACAGCCCGTTCCAGCTCATCCCACAAATTTTAGGGCTGAGATCCGGGGACTGAGCAAGTCATCGTCATGTTCCTCAAAACATCCCATAGTGATGCGAGCTTTGTGCACCGGCGCATTATCCTGCTGGAAATAGCCATCTGAGGATAAACTGTTAACATGTACGATATTTAAGTACGCTCTAGTATCCTGATGTGCCTCTAGAGGTATCAATGGACCCAATGTGTGCCACGAAAACATCCCCCACACCATGAGACTGCCACACTGCCCATACCATTTACGCGCAAAGTAGGGGTGTACCTAACAAAGTGCCCAGACAGTGTATATGATTTCAATGATGAAAGAATAAATAAAACACAAAACAACCAAGAAATATTTCTTGAATCTGAAGTCAATTAGGCTTATCTCTAATGTTTTTGATATTATCCTGTATTTCGTAATTTTTTATTATTATGAAACAAATAAAAATTAAGTTAAGAACAAAAAATAAAAGAAAGTTTTTAACCTACCGGTTTAGACCAAACCAGATTAAATCTCATTATATTTTATTTGCAACAACGTAACACCATTTTTTGTTGTATTAAATAATGAAACTTTATATGCATTCTGTGTTCTTGTACCATCCTACAATATCTGAATGCTTTGCGTGCTGTCAGAACCTCTACCAACAACAGCATCAAAATGTCTTGAGTGATGTGGATGGCTCGAGTTTGAAGAATAACATTCAAGACATTGCACGGCAAACCTTGAGGAGTGTAAATGGAAAAGAGGGTTTTCAGACTCTTGCCAAGCTATTACTGTTGATAGACACATTTACAGGAATTGTCCTTTCGTAAGTGATTTTCATAAGTGCTCGTTTGCTTATCGGTTTGAAAGCTCAATTGCACTAGCGAATGCCAAGAAATTCCATGGAATACAAAGAAACAGAATGAAGAGGAAAAGCTACTTCTATAAAAAAGAAAATGATAGACACCAATAAAGGTATCACAAAAAAAAAACGTGAATAGTAACATAACAATGTTGTACAGTTACCGGAACAGTAACATACCAACATTATACTGTAACTTGAACAATAACATAACATTACAGAAAAACTTTAACAATACATAACATTATTATGCAGTCACCTGAACAGTAACATAAGCAGTATTACACAATAATTTCAACAGTAACGTAAACAATATTATATAGTAACTTTAACATTAACAGAACATTTAGTTACCAGAACATTAATCTAATATTATCAAACAGTAAACTGAACACTAACATAATAATAGTCCACAGTTACAGGAAATAAAATTATTTTACAGTAACATAAAAATTTATTATTTATTATTTAATCGCCCTTAACACCCGTGCAGGGTTTGGACGCTCTCCTACCAGAGGAGTTATAGGCTAGATACCGCAAGGGGGCGCCAACCCCAGGGGAAAAAACGAACAACACAGAAGAAAGGAAAGTGAAACACCCATGCCACTGCCGGGATTCGAACCCAGGTACTGGCGCATTGGACGCCACGGCTGGCCGCCGCCGAAACCGCACGACCACGCCAGCACGGCTAACATAAAAATATCACACAATATATTGAATACAAACATAATAATAGTCCACAGTTACAGGAAATAAATTTATTATACAGTAACATAAAAATATCACACAATATACTGAATACTAACAAAAGAATGTTATACAGCACTGTATAATCAATGTTATACTGTATAACCTAAACAGCACCATATTCCCTACGGATAATGAATACTACAAATCAATAGCAGCCGTAATTATAATTGAAATCCTGAACACATTGCGACAAATTTTAAAATTATTTATTAGAAACTTGTATAAAATCACAGATGTACATGTATTAAAGCATATTTTTTTTGCATATTTTCAAAAACAGTGAAAATCCATCTTTTTAAGTCTTTCCCAAGACATCACACTATTAATAGACAAAAACCGAATGTATGTTTGTCATCAAAGTGGAGAGAGCGGGAAGAGTCGGAGAGAGAATATTTTAAAGCGTATTTTTAATTTTAAACATATACTAACAAATAGTGTATTTTTAATTTTAAAAATAACCTAACAAATGTCTTGTTGAAAAGAAAAAGTAGTTGATTTAATGTTGGTGCGTAATTCCTACGCCCCTGTAAGGCATTGTGGGACACTCTCTCATTGGCTCACTTTTGAGGAGCCTATTAGATTAGATCAGGAGGTTCAACTTCCGTGAATAGTTCACGGGTTGCAAATAGTGTATAAGAAGTAGTATTATAACAACATATTTATTTTAAATATAACCTCGTTGGAGGCAATGGCCATACACTGCACGAAGAACCCAACATACAATATTTATAAAATCAATTTTAGAAACAGCAATAACTATGTCAAACGCTACAACTTTAATTTCGCAATTAAATTATATCTTTAGAAACAAATGTAAAAACACAGAAATAATTCAAAGATATTTAGTTTAAAAAATTAATGTTAATCCTACTTTAAAATAAAAATAAAGTATTCTTGCCTTCTATAATTTTTTGTAGGAGCACATTAAGCCAACGAGCTAAAACTGTAATAAATATGACTCTTAATATACACTATGTATCTGTAAATATATAAACATAATTCTCTTTTTGCGTTTTTAAGTACTTCGACAGGAATACTACTACTTACTGAGAGCTACTATGTCTTTTTTTTTATTATACGAAAGAACTGTTTGAAGTGTTTGTTTTAAACATTAATTTTTTTTATTCTCTATCTTTTTTTATAAGATAATATCTTCTTATACAGAAAAACACTTCCATAAATACACACAATTTCATTAAAGAATATGAACTCACAATTCTTGGTTTTTAGTACTGTAGACAAACGTATACATGTTAATACTTTACTGGATGTTAGAGACAGATGTAAAGGTTTTTGTCTTTATTTGATATAACGTAAATTCCCGTCTCTGAATTTTATAACCATTGTTAGATATCTTAACAACGATAATATTTTAATTTTTTTGGTCACAGTAACAACAGATTAAAATTATAAATCAGTGTCATTGCTATCTTCTTAAGAAGGGTTCATAGACATCTACCAGACTGTAGCTATATATTTTTAATAATCTACTAGATAAAAAATTCTTTGAGAAAATCCAATATAGGTTAATTCCGTTAAAGTGACAGCGTTTTAAGATATACGGTATGCGCCCAAACAAACGATACTGAACATCACAAGCCTTTGTTGCTCATGCTCACCCCGTGATGACCTCATCATATGTCGTCATGAAAACGTAACAGTATGCTTATGTTGGTTGAAGCTTGATAGATGTTCAAATGGTGCTAAAAACCAAGGAAAAAAGTTTTGTTGTGGGACATTATTTTCGGTCAAACAGAGTTGAATGTTCAAATGGACCAAGGTTGCTAGATGTTGGAAATGCATTCGAGAATGATTTCAAAAGCCACCACCCACAAACACGGTTATGTTATCCGTCATTAAAAATCTTCGTTCGACGGGCAGCGTTATGACTCACAAAAAAGGCTGCACTGGACGTCCAGTTGTAAGTTAGTGACAACAAATGCTACTGAGGAAAACTCCTCGAGCAGATGTTACGAAGTCTCCGGCGAACATCCTTAAAAATGAATCTTTGCCAAACATCTACGAGACGAACGATCAAGAAAATTGGTGGGTTTGCTTATAAGATACACTACCGGACAAACGTCTGAGCAATGCCGACAAGGATGCGAGAATCGATTACTCTCTGATGATGTTAGCGATGGTACGATGGTGAAGCTTTCCTGTCAAATGTCTGGTTTTTTGATAAAGCCATATTCATTTCAATGTATTATCAATCAACAGACAACACGCTTTCTAGGATTTGAACGGCCAGATATTGTGCAGAAACCCATCCATATTTAGCAATAGGGTGTACGGTGTCTGCAAACGGGTCTTATTTTGTTCAGAATGATCATGACAATCCTGTGACTCTGAACCAGGTGCGATACGAGAAAACATTCTCACACAATTTCTGGGTGATCTCATCATCTTCTACTGCTACTTCGTACTTTTGGTTCCAGCAGGATTGGGCCACTTGCCACAGAGCGAGACACGCTTCTTGCAAAATTCATGCGAATTTTGGTAATTGCGTCATTTTTCGTGGAACAGTCTTCCTATATCCGTATCATTCACCTGATCTTACATCACCAGATGCCTACATTTGGGGTGTGCTGGAGGAAGCCCATTTCCGAGAGAACCCACCGGCAACCATTGGTGCCTTACGTCAAACGATTGTGACATGCGTCACACGAATGAATCAACCTCTCCTCAGGGACATGTTTGAGAATCTCCGTGAGCGCTACGAGTACTGCTTGCAACACAACGGGTAGCTTATCGAACATATCCTATGCGTCAGAAAACGTGGGAATTGACTTCCAAGTTCCGCAAGCTTCCTCTATTATTTGTAGTCTATATTTTACATAAATCCTTTTTGTACACCAGCATTTCAGTATCGTTTGTTTTGGCGCGGATTGTACTTCAACATTTCCTTTAAACTAGTAGTATTAAAAAAATCTATTACCATTTTAATTCTAAAATTACTTTTTATATAATTTTTTACTTGCTACCATTTCAATTGTAATTCGTTAAGAAATTAACGGAAATAGTTGAAAGATCAAAGTTTTCGTTTTTTTATCAATTCAGAACCACCAACTTCCAATCTTTCTGACTGTGAAACTTCTTTATTGGTTTACTGCAGAAAGATCGAAGGGAATATCCAAATTAAAAGACATCCTCCTCCTCATCAGGCCCCTTCTGTAAACTGTTCTTCTCAAAATGTAAACAAAATCGTCGCAATTCTCTAATTAGTAGACGGTGATGAGCATCTGGGAAATGAAGAGTCTTTGATGACACCAGAGCAAACCGTCTGCACCAAGAAATCAATCAAGATTTTGTAATATCATTGTATCTTAGAAAATTTAAACAAGGCCCAAAAATCACTACCATCACACATTTATTGTGATTTCTCTAAAACAAGCATTGATTCCAGACAATCAATAGGTCACGGAGGTCTTGGGACATGTTTTCGTGAGGTCGCGTTTAAAAGCAAATTGCATTTTAAGACTGTTTGATATTCCGCTAATTTCGTTTCAATTTTCCGAAACTCTTCCTTTGAAGCTGATTTAATGACGAAAACGGCTTTATTAAATAGCGCCGAGCCAATTCAATTATTCCATGGTGTGAGGTTTATAACCGAGGTATAGATACAGTCAATGTTCATTCTTTTTTGTTACCAGATTCATTTAAGTGGTCTTTTAAAATCACATTTAAACTTTGATGGCCTCATAATTTGAATTGAGTATATAAAAATTTAAAGTTATTATATTATTTAAAGAACACAGTAAGTGGTTACTTTAAAGTGTGGTTAATTCAATTTTGAATTTATACTGCAAGTAATATTACACTGCCTGACAAAATTACAGAAGCAGAATTATAGAATTTTTACATTGAGGTCTACATTCCCCAAAAGAAAGCGAATAGACTGGATAAGAGAAAAACAGGTGAGAGCCAACAAAACCACAAATAAATATTAAAATGCAATAACTCAAAACCATTAAGTTTTATTTTAAGTAAGTATTATCTAATACCCTTAGAGATGTTTCAGAAGGTTGGGTCTCTAGGTTAAAGTTAAAAATACTTAGGAGAATTATGCGACACATTTTAAAGCATAATTATCACAATAAAAATAATGCTAGGATCAGGTAATTAATTATCTGTAACAAGGAAGATTTAATAGGAAACTTAAGAACTCTTTCTATAACTGCATTAAAAGGTTGAGACGCAGTATTTTACTATGCGATATCTCAAGATAGCTATTTCCCGCTCTTTAGCATTCATCAGTTGAGAATAGTCACCAGTAAAACAAGGTCTCAGGACGGAGGTGATTTCAATGTTAATCGACAGTAACGTGGAACCTCCAATAATTAAACTAAAAATAAAAAAAATATCCATTAAAAATTCATGACCTCTATGATTTTTTTTATTTGAAATTAAATAAAGCGCATAAGAAATTGTAACACCTTAAAAGGCTGGCACATGAATTTTCTACATTTTATTTTTCATGTATATTTTTTTATTTTTAGTTTAATTATTGGAGGTTCCACATTACTACCGATTTATCTTTCTGTATCTACTTTTAGAAAGTATATTTAGAATGTACGTTTAATATTGAAATGTTAACAAATGTTTGATATTGTTTATGTTCCAATAAAATTGATTCCAATTTCTACTTAATGATTTGCATTCCCAATGAGTTAATGGAAAATAGTTTTTTATAGTGTATTATTTCGAATCAGCAGACTTTGAAATAACATTGCAAAAGATATTTGGTTATTTACTGAAATTTAACCAAAAACTATACTGTATATTTTAATTAAATTTGTAATATTCCAAATAGAATAAATAGCTCTAAAGTAGGTTATGGCAATTGAGTATTTAAAGAGAGACAGAAATGTAATCCACACCATACATATTTCCATAAATACATGGACAATTAAACTGTCAACATGCTGATGCAACAGAAGAATACAATTAAGCTTTCTAATAAGCTTTGACACATTGTAAAAGCACAATGGCCGAATGCATAATAACTGAGTCCACTTGAAGCTGAGGTTGATATTCTTTTGAATTCGATTCTTTACTTTAGATCTCCTTTGATATTCCTAATACTGGTCCTATTTTCGTCATTGTTTTGTTTCACTGAAATAATCATTATTTTTGGTGAAAAGATTCTATCATTTGTTCATATTCCCTAAATCAAACGGTCATTGGAATGTGAAAACAATGTTTCACGTGATTGGAGCTGTTTTTTAAAGCGTTTTTGAGCCATGAACCAATCAGCAATGAGAACTAAAACTTTCGACTTTCAACTTTTGTTAAGAGTTAAAGTCGCCTTTCGGAAACGCAATTTCCGTTTTTTTTACAGAAACATTTTTAACAAGTTTCAATCTGTTCGAAACTAACTGTTCATTGTAGTTTAGCATCTCTTCGTCTACAAAGCTTTAAGTTTTTTTGGACAGCAACAAATACTCCCACAGTTCATTGCGAACATGATGAAACATCACAAGAAATTAATTTTTTTTTAAAAAACTTAACACCTTCACATTCTGACACTATAGTCAATAAAAATAATGTTTATTTTCGAAAGATAATCTCCTGATTGCGATATTTAATTCGATAAAACCTTGGATTCAATCGAAGCGATGGGCAAACTAGCATCGACTAGTTTAATGGTAAGATGATGTTTGATGTTACGTCAGAGCTTCGCCAGTCTTGATTGGTTCTCACTAATCATTGGTGATTGAAATTTCCCTAAATTTTAGAACAAGTTCTGAAGCAAATTCAGTGATAGGACTGGTCACGAAAACGGGGACGGTTGAAAATCACACGATCATCAAGGTCAAATTAAGATGTGAATAGCATCAAGATAATATCTTGTAAGTAGGCAATCACCCTGTCGTAGGTTCAGGTGAGAATACATGAATTTTTAAATAAAATGAGATGTAATTTGCAGAAATATTTAATAAAATAATTTAATATCTTATTTATATTTTCCATAAAGTAATTATATTTTTGCTAAACATATAATTTACTTGTTCACATACTTTACAAGTACTCTTAGTTGGCTAGAATTCAATTTAAATAGCAAAGAAACATTAGAAATTTGTAATGATTCCAATAGCTTGTTATCCTGTCTGAATTACTGCAATTTAAAGCGAGGTTTTCAGTCGTATCGAGATTGCTCAAGAACGTCAATCAACAGTATTATTTTATGCAGAAGGAGCCTTTTAGCTTGTTACGATGTCTATGTTACGATTCTATAACTTAGGAAACCGTACTTGCTTCTTGATCCTCATCGTGCTCAGTGGCACAAAACACTGAAAAAATTACGTTACGATTCTTTAAGTTATGGAAACTGCAAATCAACGTTGCCATTTTGTTGTCTGATGCTTTGAGGTATGTATAGCCAATTTCAGATTATGAAGACCTTGCTTAGATGACTTATAACGATTTTAATGTATATTTTGTTACAATGAAATCAACTCAACAATATAGTAGTAGTTAAACTCTTTGTTGTGGAAAGCTAATAGAAAGAAAACATGCAAATTCATTGTTAAGAATCTATCAATAGTCACAGAAATTTGAGATGAACTATATTAATGAGTATCTTCCTTGGATTTTTCACATTATTTCCTTTTCTATAACTTCTTATTAAAACATAAAAGAAATAAAAATATGGAAACATTTCGAAAACATTAAATTTAGTTTTCGAATGATTATTAGTCTATGAGCTTGTTTACAATGCAAGCAAATATTATAAACAGGCTGTAGGTGTAATGTAGTTCATAAACACGACTGCATTCTACGAAATCGGTTTCAGGAGTTGTTTTAAACGATAAATAGAGATTTGCACATTTGTTTCCCTACAATAGAGGAAGCCACTATTGATGTTCGGAGAACCGTTATTAATTGGATTAATCAATTGTTCTTTATTGGGAAACGGAGATTAATCGATATATTGCTGTTCCGGTGAAAATAGTAGAATTAAAAAAAAATGACTTAATTGTTATCTCGTCTCTTTAATGGAAATACAAAGTATCAAAAGAGAAAACAGAAAAGAACTAACATTAGGCAGGCAAATGAATAAATGTAAAAAAATTGAAGCTTATAAAAGAAAAAGAAGTTCGACAGAACTTCAAGTTAACTTAAGCCTTAAATTGTTATTTTTTATTTAGGTTTCTTTTTTTTTTTAAAAGTCATACAACTGAAAAAGCGAAAAACCCTGCATTTTATATCCCACTTACAATATCAAACAATATACAACAAATGTAACAATATGTAACAAACAGTACAACTTTACAATTTTCTGAAAAAATGAACTAAATCTCGTTCTTTACTTCTTTTAAAGATAAAATTTTAACTTTCCCCTAAGATGTAACTAAAAGGATGTAATAGACAATTAATGCCGAACACACAAGTATTATTAAAAATGTTAAAAATACATTACCATACAGGAAAGCTTCTGAAGCCTACATGGCTTCTTTAATACAATTAAACAGTAGCCAATTTCTGTTGATGTAATTGGCTACCTTTTAATTATATTAATCGATTGACAAAGAAGCCATGTAAGCTTCGAAAGCTCTCCTGTACAGTAATGTATTTTTAATATTTTATTACACTTCTTTTTAAAACCAACTGTGTGTTCGGCATTAATTGTCTATTATATCCTTTTACTTTAATTTCAATCATATCAAAAACCGCGCGCACTGGATTATGTAAATAATATTCACTTTTTAAACCTCTGAGATATCGAAAGAAATAGGATGAAATTCCGATACAGTGAAGCTCGGTTATATCGCGATGTGCCAGAGCTTTTTATTTTTACTTCGCTATGTCAAATGTCGTATACTCGAACCCTATTATCGCCCACACGAATCCAAATCGATTTAAAATGGTCTTTTCGCGATTACCTACATCATTCAGAGTGATGGGAGAGAATTTAATATTTATAAATATTTATAAATCATTGCCTTTTCAACAGTTTGATGGGTTAAATTAGCCAAACTCTTCATATTTCTGTTTTCTTACGGTTTGGCGCCGCCATCTTGGGATTAGTGGTATTACTCAGTAATTATTAATTGGAGTGCTCAGAAGCCAATCAGTGTAGATCATTTTTTTTATAATTCAAATTTTTTCTGTAAGTACTCTAATATTTATACTTTCGGTTGACAAAGTGCCCAAATCACTCCTCCAAGTGTATAGTTACGTTATCTTTCACTAAAAAATTTATTCTTCAAATTTACAAACGTTGTTATTTTTTGGTACATAATTTTAAAAACCTATTTTATTTTTTGATTTATTGACTTACACTGATTGGCTTATAGCACTCCAGTTGTAAGTAGCAAATCCGGAGCAGTTCTCTAAAATCAATCGATTTTCGTACTTTTTGGGCGAAAATATGGTAAATTTTGCAATTTTACAATTATACACCTTTTCCAAAATAGAAGAGGTTCAAGACCAAATCGCATTATATCCGAATTCGCGATATAAACAACCGCGTTATAGCCGAGCTTCACTGTATTTGTATTCCAATGTAAGGAAAACTTTTGTCGTCTTCTCACTTTTACTTCTTGAGGGACTCACTTGGAAAAGAATTCAAATATAAAAAGTTAGATCGTCCCTTACTTTTCGAATATGCATACCAAGTTTCAAAAAGATCCATCCAGCAGCTCGAAATTTTTGGAGAATGGGGAAGGGATGTGAGGTGTCCACATACATGCAGACAGATTTATTTGATTTCCCCACTTTGCTATTGAGCGTTACCTCCCGCGCTCCCGTGGGCCTACATGGCCTGTTTATGGGATTGCTTAACTTTGCTATTGGAATGTTTGCTAAAATAATAGAAGAAAAATAATATATTTGTTTTAAGGAACTTCATTTATCAAAAATATTTGAAGTTTTAAGAAACATGATAAAGTAACTGTTTTGTGCTCTAAAATCCATAAGAATCCATAAGAAAAACCAAAGTAACTACAATGTATTTAAAGTTTGAGCTTTAATCTTTAACAAAAAAAACCGACATCATCACTTACAAACCAAATAATCATTGTATTCAACTTAACCAACTCTTCATATTTTTTATCTCGTTGAAACAAAGATAATTAGTAGCCAAAATGAAAAGAAATAGATAAGAAATAATTTCTAATTTTTCTTTGAATTAAAATTTTCTTCTTCCTGCTGCTTTGGAATCTTGGACTGCTGGTTAGTGTACGCTGATCTTTTGGTTAGACATATAATTTTTTCTCAAATTTAAAAGATAACTGAATAAGATTGAATTTTTACCAATTTACGAAACATCAAATTGGCATTTCTTAAGTTGGTGGTGTATTATTCTATCATTCTGTTCAATTTTGAATTGGTGAATTAATTTAAATCATTAGTTACTTAGGAAGTTATTTTAATTTTTAAATTGAGATAATAAAATAATGTTTTATACAAATTAGTTCTATTTTGGTTCCGTTATATTTTCGGTTTTATTTTCTGATTCCATCGTCATCAATTCCAAAATCCGATCAGGCCTTCACTCAGAACAGGCCGGAAATAGAGAGAAGATTACGAATTTCCATCTTATTCGGATTATTTCGGTAAATGACTGAGATAATACGAACACGAACGTTATTACCAATTTTTAATTGAAGACTAGAGTTTTATGGCCAATTCTGAAAAACAATCAAGAAATCTCCACGATCAAAATTTTCAAACTTACTTTGTAATTTTAGGCCTAAATTAAGCCTAACAAAGATTCTTCTAACAAAAGCTATTGTATCTGTTAATTTTCATTTCACATTTTCAAATACATTGATAACGTTTTCTGATTAAGATTATCCAGCAAAATGCAGTAAAAAAAAAAATAAGATAAAAATAAATACTTAAAATTCTAAATTTTTTAAATTTTGAGTTTAAGCTTTTCAGTCTATAAAAAATCTTGAGGCAATTAAAAAAAAAAAAAAATATATATATATATATATATATATATATATATATATAGAACTTGTCCAAAAACAAAACCCAAATTAACTAAAAAATATTTATTTATTTATTTTTATCTTAATTCAATTTAAGTAAAATTCATAGAATTCCTGATTAGAATCTAAAAAAATTTTCTGGGTTTTTTGTTTGCTTTTTTTTTTTTTTAAATTATATCTGCTGACTAAATATATTCTTTTTTCGGAATTTTTTAAATTTTTTGAAAGAACTATTAAATCTGCAAATTCTTATTTAAGTTATCTGCTTGGAATTAATTTTAATCACATTACAGCTGAAGCAAACATTAAGAGAATTAGTAAATAGACTATACTCATTACGTGCACGTTAATTTGTTTTTACTGAATTATTTCTTTGTTATGGATTATCTATTAAATGTTAAATTCTGCTTAAATTCATTTCAGCCCTTACTGTATACTGTATACACTGTGCTTTTATACTGTTGTGTTGATTTCTTGGTGTATCCTCAACTTAGTCATACACTCTAAGCTATCATCAAGGGTAACTCTGGCTGATGACGCCCAATAAGGCAGTAACAGCTGTCCCAGATTCCCAAGATATTAGCTTAGGGTGGGAGAACCTTATTTGTGTGCATTTTTTATTTTTTCTTACACTAATTACGATCACTTTAAATTTATTATTATTCGATTATACTCATCGTTTAAGAAGAGTTGCCCGATTGTTGGTGATGTTTATGGCCTAATACTTATGATAAAATTGGTCAAATACAAATTTGGACCTTACAATCTGCAGATTCCACAGATTTTACCAAATTCAGCCCTTCAACAACAACAACAAAAAAAAAAAAACCCTCACCAACCAAAATGAGGAATCAAATGAAATTAAATTGCCATTTAAATCTCAAATAACACGTAAAAAGGACGAAATATGATCACAATTATAAATATGGCCAAAACAGAAAACTCATGGCCAATGGTATTTGAAAATGGTCAAAATTGTTAATCTTTGGCCATGGAAAGGCTAAATTGGCACCCTGGTTTAAGATACTCTACAGAAATCCAATATTTTATTCTAAGCAAAGGGAATTTTGTCATATTCCCTCATGCTCATTTCTTCTTGAGGAACCACTTAAGTTTAAAATGTGGAAATTAAGATTGTCTCTTGTCCCTCCATGTGTTTGATTTCAATAAGATTCATCCTACTGTTCAAAATTATAGGAAAAAGACACACACACAGACAGATGGATTTGATAAGCCTCACTTTCCTAGATAGCAAACTAACAATTGAAGAATAGCAGATGTTCAATTGAAGTAAGCAAATGGTACTTATAATAATAAGTACATTAATAAATAATAACAAATGAATATAAAAGAATAATTAAATCGAAATACTTGAATGTTACTTATCATTTTTTAATTCTAATCGTGAAAAATTTAAGCGCACTAAATTCCATCTAAACATTGTTACGTTAATACGGATGAACGAACCTAGGAAATTTTGTTATTTTTTTTTTCAATTTTCACTTGAACTTGTAATGGCAAAAGGCATTATACTTTAAGGTTGTACGCATGAATAGAAGCCAGTCCTGTAAACAAAGGCTTAAAATCCAGTGGTTTGGAAAATAAAAATTTCTCTTGATTTACGAACGCCAGCGAATAGGTCCCAATCTGCCCACAATGCAAAGGTCGTGACACGATTGTGACCTCTGGCCCCAGTTCTCTTCTGCCTACACATAGACGGAGTTGGCTCATAGCAGACTCTCGGTCTTCCTCTCCCAAAAGAGGAGCGTAACTGATTTCGGTCAATTATGGAAAAGGAACTCATTTCCACAGATCGCAAAGCTCTATCACAAATGCCAAATAGGAAATCACTTACTATCCATTACCAAGTGACAATTTGGGAAAGTTAAACTCAATTCGTTGTTAGCAAATATTCATGAGTTGCTGGTTCTGTTTTAAAACAGCATTTATAACAATTTACATTCGACCACATTAATTCATTTTAATAAACAATGGGTTTAACTTTAGATTGAATTAAAAACAAATGCTTGTAAAAGATTAGAGATTACTTTTCAGTATTCATTCAAAATTACAAGTAAACGCAGAGAGCAGCCTATGAGGGATTAGCAGCATATGAGAATTCATATCCTCTTCATATGAGAATAAGAATACTCATATTAAATTTCTGATCTAAGTTACGAATAAACGAATCTCATTAACTCTGTTCTTTCTACTCTGCAAAGTCTTCAAGATGTAACAATTCTGGTAACAAATTTCTTAATAAATAACCAACATCTTCAGTAACAATTTCGTATTTTTACCATTGAATACCACCAGACATTGTCGAGCGTTGAACTTTTGATCCGACATATCTGTTGTAATGCTAAGATCTATGTTAGATTCTAGATGCGGGCTTAGCTGTTTCGCAGTCTTTCTTCCATGTTGGTCTCTTCCTGTGAGATTTCTGAAGTATATTCAGACCAGGTAGAGAACGAAATCAATTGCTTCAACATTGGGAAAGTAGTTAGCGAGTATAAAACAATAATTCACAAACTGCTTACAGATTATGGAGTTTATATAATATTTTATTTTAATTACGAATATTCGCATGATTTCGTACAGATTTCTATTCTATTTCAAGATTTTTAATTTTTCGTAAAAAGCTTAATAAAAAGTATTTTGACATTTTTACTTTATAATTGGTTTTACATTTCCTCTAATAATCAACCAAATTTATTTCTACTAGGAATTAATTCTTCGCGATGTCAGCCCATTTACCAACTTGAAGTACGATAAGTACGATACAGTGTGGCCGGGAAGTTCCCCTGCCCCTTATTATGTAGCAATAAATGTAAACTTCATTTGCTAGGACCATATTTTTTTGATGGTCATGTTAATGGCGAAACGTATTTACACATGTTACAAACATGGTTAATCCGACAGCTTGAAGACACGGGATGGCTACAGCAGGACGGGGCACCTGTTTTCTTCGCTCTTACTGTGCGCGAGTTTCTTCCAGAACGGTGGATTGATCGCGGTACTCCAGCTTCACTAGCTCAATTGAAATGGCCACCCTGAAGTCCTGACCTCACCACGCCTGACAATTATGGGGAATTATCAAGGCCTAAGTGTCTGAGCGTCGTTATGCTACATTTAAAGAATTGCGCATTGCAGTTGAAGACGCATTTCGAATCGGACATGCTCCAAAAAATGTTAAATAGGACGTGGCGGCGTATGAACTTGTGTATACAGCATGATGGCGAACACACAGACGCATTGGACTCTTAATGTGTAAATATTTTCTTAAAATATGACTACCCAATTAAGGGGTACAAGAACTTCCGGTCACACTGCATAATACCTAGTTCAGTGCGGATTCAGTCAAAGCGATTGTTTGGTCTAAGCGCACAAGCGAGGTATTTCTGTACTTTTCAATGCCTAGACTACTAAAAGTAAATAATCAAAATTGTTTCTCTATTAATGTATTTCGCGTTAAAACATTTTTTTTTCAAATACTTTAATTTTTATTGAATTGGGTCAGAAAATGAACTTCCTGTATATGATCAACCTTCGATTTACCTAATAAGCAATATCGGAAAAATATAAAATTACAATTCTGGATAAGTTAAAGCTTTAATAAAGGGAATTTCATATCTCGAAAATCGTATTGGAGATAAGAGAAGCAAGTTTAAAAGACCATTATTGAAATTCGATATATTTCAATATTGGAGCTACAACATTATGGTTGGTATTAGACACAGTAAAAAAAAATGATAGTAATTTCAGAATAAATGACTTGTTTCCAGAGACTTCTAGATAATTCCAATAAAGTTGAAAATAATATTTTCGATACACAAAATTATTCCGTTAAGAAAACGTCGAATCTCCATATGTCGATGCTTTTAATCTATTTATTCCACGGAAAAGAAAAGCTTGAAGCTATCCTCCAATGCCATTCAGGCTTGTTTCGGGATTGGAATCTTATTATTTTATTATTGAATCTTGTTACCAAATCTCATCATTCGATTTCAGTAAAACGTTGCAGTAACATTTTCATTATACGTTCAAATTCTGTAACTGCTGTAATTTTCTTCTCTACTTAAATCCATTTCAAGATATGTATTGACAATATTGAAGAAATTCATGTTTAATTATGATAAGATTTCTTACAAACCTTTTTAGAGTAAATACAACAAGATAGAACAAAACGATAGAAATAGCTACGTAGTTAGACCTTGTGGACTATTTTTACAAATAAACATCATCTTCGCAAAAATATAGTATGAAATATATTTATTAAACGAATTTTTGGAAAGTATTTTCTTCTTTGCTTTTTCAAGTTTTTCCTAAACAATGAAATAGTTAAAGAGATATTACATATCATGCACACTTTCCTGGACGTATTTTAAAACAACAAACACTTACTCATTATTAACAATATTACTTCTGACAATCACTTACCCCTGACTAACAAACTGTTATTACTTCTAACAATTCTTCTATTTATTTACATAGAATATACGATAAAATCAACTCTAGAATCATTTCATTGTTTAGAAAAAAACTTGAAAAAGGTAAGAAGAAGATTCGTTTAATAAATATATTTCATAATATATTTTTTGTGGAGATGATTTTATTTGTTAATATGACAATAAATAGAAAGGAGATAAAAAAAAGAAACTTGGACTTAGAATATTTGATATTTGCTTCAATGAAGCTTGTAATAATAAATGGTAACAAACCAAATATCATGGAAGTTAAGAACGATCAAGATATTTTGAAATCTTTTGAGACAACGTAAAAAAAGTTAAAAACAATATCATGGAAAAGAAAATAATAAAATTACTTTAAAATATGTTTTTAGAAAACATAAGGAAAGATGAATATAGTCATGAAGCACTTTTTACGTGTGTAGATACTGGTTTTTAAAATTGATTAAAAGGCCAACATACAAAATAATTTTAAAAACAGATATAATTAAAAATTAAATTAGCTACGTTTCGGCCCGAACCAGCGGGCCATTTACAAGTCTTGTCAAAATAAAGAAATCATGTAAAAATAAAAACTGCTTTTCAGAGAGTACAAAGAAAAAGGATAAAAATACTCATAAATATCAAATTCTGTAACTTGTTTCTTACCTAAGGCTTTTAACAATCTGGTAAAAAATCTCATGGAAATAAAAAGTTTTCCAAAAACCCATTAAGCTGAATATATAGAGTATAATGAGGGACTAGTTATGTTTGGCAATGGTTTCTGTGTGTGAGGGATCTTTGAGATTAATAATGCAATATTACTTTTTTTAATTATTCCCTGAGAGGTTCTACAACTGTAGAATATGAAATTTGTGCTTTAATTGCAGACCATTTGCTGCTGTAATCTAGGCCCATAGATTCCACCCCCCTCCAAATGTAACGTTTGAATGTAAGACTTCTAAGAAAATAGTTTCAGTCAAAAAGTCTTGGATTTTGTAAAACCTGTGGGAATGACATTTAATTTTATTTCCATCGCAAAAAAAAAACTCGACTCAATATTCCTTAAATAATAATAACCCTGTCCTGTTTTAACTGCTCATAAAATGTGTAAATTTGAGGTAATTATTTTATTCCATTCAGAAGGAAATATTTCAAATTATTAATCCATCTACAAGAATAAATCGACAGGACAGCCGTTTTGCGATTATCAACTTATCAGCTAGAGTTAGTCAATCCCAAAAGCCTTCGAAGTGTTGTTATGCGTAAATCCGAATTCTCATAGTGGCAGAATTCTAGATATACAAAAAATGTGATACATACAACCTTTAAATAATGGTACCTCTTATCACAAAAAAAACACAATTATTTGTCAATACCAAAATGAAACCACTGAAAATCTTTCGTTACAATAAGTTTCAGCAGTCTCAGTGTTTTGTACCTGATACAAAGCTTTATAAAAAGAATTAAAGAATCAAGTGTTGTTTGCAACATCGTTTTGCTCTGTAGTTGATAAAACGAGTTTCATTTTTAATTATATTTCATAAGTACATTGAAAATCCGATTTCAGTTCCGTGATCTTTTTGGGAGAATGTTTGTAGTAAGGTAAAAAAAAAAGAAGCATTTTCAATTTGGAAGTAAAATATCAAATCTGATTTAAACTTTCAGTAAATCGACTATTCCTTGACATCACCAGATGCAAAATCATTTCCATTTTTTAAAAATATGATCTTTTCGAATTCATTGCAAGTGTTTTCCATTCTCAGGAGTAATTTCTTTCCATAGACTTTAATCACGTTTCGAGACTGGACGCGTAACTTGAACGTCTATGAAATTGTCTAATCAAGTGAAAGAATTGATTGGTAAAATAAAGAGAAATGCAGAGAGCTGCACAATCTCGCTCCATCTCATCTACCCACCAAGCAAATACCCTCAAGGAAGGAGAATTAAAACCGTTCTCATAATTTAAAATGAGGAAAACACAAAAGAGCCTTTTTCTCTAAACGAGGTCTCCTCCAAAATTAATTCTCTGATTGTTTAAGATCCATTCTTTGCCTTATATTAAAGATTCAAAAAAAGGAAAAAAAAAGGATTGTTTTCTCCCGCAGACAACTTTAAAACTGGACAAGTCGATTTTTTTTTAATTTTTCATTTTTTTTTTCATTTTTTTTGTTTAAATTTATTTACATTCACATACTTGAAACAGTTAACACATTTAAATCGTACAGAAATATGATGTTTCTATGACAATATTTCGGCCCAGCAATGTTTCTGCTTATTGGGTCTTCTTCCTACGAAATTTAGTTGTGAGGTTTTTATTTTTATTCTGTATATTATGTTGGCTTGCTAATTGATTAATGCACTGTTGTAAATTTTCAATATCTTAATAATCGCTTTATACATGATACATCGCATCAATCATGTAATGCAGGGGCTTTAATAGTGAATTTCTAAAAGCATCAGATAATATTAAATCGCTAGTTTCTCTGAAATAGATGATTACAAACCTGCACCCAATTAAAATAAAGTAAAAAAAAAAAGCAGTGTTTATTTTACAATAACAACAATATTACTAGTTATATAATTGTTACTCTTTACAAGTAACATCATATTGGATAATAGTAATGACTAACCACTTACTTTGATGATTTGAAACAGCGATAAGCTTTCTTACCTAAAATAGAAAAAAAAATGAGTTTATTAAAGGAACTATTAAAAAGTTTATTAGTCATCATAAACAAAACAAGAAAATTACTGATATTCAATTTTAACGTCTGCATTTAAATCTATAAAAATGGACCAACACACTGGGTTAAAAATCAAAAAGTTTATACAAGATGACGACATATACAACCAGTTCCACCTTTTCTACTACTTTTTTTAGTCTCGAAAGCATCTCGAAAAAGCCTTTGTAGAAAAGACGAAACCGGTTGTGCATTTCGTACAAACTTTTTAATCTTTTCAACCAGTGTATTGGCCCATTTTTCTTAAGATAATTACTAAAATGATCTTTATTTTTAGGCTCAAATTCATTTGAGTTCATTATTAACGTTGAAGATAGTTTAATAACATTTATGAAATATATTTCTATAATAAGATAATTTACGTGATTTAATAGTGGACTCGATAGCCAAGGAGAGGAGGAGGTCGAGGATTTGTTCACTGTGAATTCTCCTCCAGTTGTAAGGTTCTTTCAGTCCTCTCTAAAATGGGTAATGGGGTTCTTTCTCGAGGGTTACAGGCATGTGGGCGTTGGGTGCCCACCCAGTATTACTTTAGTCGCATTGGTCACAAAACTCTGCCAACTTAAACTTTTCATAATATAGCACTCTTTTTTTCAAAGCAAATAAATGTGTATTTCTTTAAAGAACAGGTTCAATGGGAGTGTGTTGTTTTTCTTGAATGTACAAATCGATGCTGTACAAAAGGAACTCTTACATTTCTTGTTATCTTTTATTGAAAGCGTAATTAAACAAAGTAGGCTCTTGGATTTTTATAATGGGAAAAAAAAATCGGAAACAAAGTAGGAATTTTGTGTACTTTTAACTGAGAAATGAGAACTTGTGTAACGCATTCACCTCATGAGCTATTATTAATGAAATTTCTGGTAAACCTTATTACCTTATGAATCAGAGTTACACAAGGTTTATCAGCCAAGAGAATTTAGAGACGTGTTCTTAATATGACTTAAAATAATATGACTACACTAAAGAATTTTTAAAAAAAAACTATAAAAGAGATTTATTTACCGGGTTCGCAATAGCCAACTTTATGCTTTCTCATTACAAATCATACGGCTCAAAAGATTAAATTCACAAAAAATGAACCCTCAAACAGGTGACTAACTTGGGAGACAATTAATCTCGTAAGGGGGAACAGAGAAAAAAAAACTATTTAAACTACTGGAATTAATACTGGATTAACTACTGAATTTTAATGCTGGAATTCTTCCTACATTTATTTGCGGAACTTGTAGGAAATTGTAGGAAATTTGCGGAAATTGTATAGTGCCAAGGCGTTGAACAAAAGACCATCAGTATATGATTCTTGATTTTTTTAAAATAAACATGCTTTCCTCGAAAAAAGTTAACTTCATGCCCGAGAATAATAGGCTCCTCCATAATGAGCCAATGAGAAAGTGCTCCACAATGCCTTACAGGGGCGTAGGAAGTATTTCTAGTTCTTAATATCTTCGCAGTTCAATATTATAACAAGTAATAATAAACACAAGATACCTGTTCTAGAATCCTTTTCAGATAGTTCGTGATCTTTAAATTTGAAATGTGATTTGCTTCCATTTTACCAAAGATACCAGAATCTTTTATAAGGAATTTGCATAAGTTTTTTGTCTCCTTTTCTGTTGTAGTAACATTTTTGAGATCCCAACAAAGCATTGCATAGAAGCAATAAGACCTCAATTTTAAAGTGTTTCCATTCTCTAAACAGAACAAAAAAAATTCAAGTAGAAAGGAAATGCACGAAAACTCTGCTTTATTCTTAAAAAGTATCGGAGAGAAGTTCGGAAGCCAGAACCCCGGATCAAAATATCGGAAACGCGATCAGCCGCGAAACGAATGATTTCTGTACTTCCTGAAGTGCAGTTCAGCATGCCGTCTGGGACCTTTTTTTGGGGGAGGTTCTAAAATATCCCATTTAAGTCTGTAATTCTTTTGCCTTATTTTAATGTTTGTGTGCTTTTTTTTCTTCTTTATTCCTTCTCTACATTTAATGGGTGTCAGTTGAGGATTTTTTTTCTTCCTGACCCGTTCACCCGTCATCTCTAATAAAGAACGGATTTCATCATTTTCCTTTTGGACTTTAGAGTAACAACATTCCAAAATTACGACAGTAATTTCCTAAGTGCTCAACTGCAAGCACAAATCGAATTCGATTTTTCTTTTCTCTACATTTTTTTTTTTCCGATTCACTAATGCACGAAAACCCTTCGTTATTTAAAGAAAATAAAATAAGGCGGAGAAAATTTAAAGTCAGTTGTCTTAAGTGCTTTGATTCGATAAAAAAAAAAATGAAGAAATAAGTGATGTCCTTTTTTTTTTCATTCTCAAGAAAAACAAAATTCTTTTCTGCAAAATTTATTGAATAATGAATTTTTCTGTAATGTGATTAGTGAATTTAACTTAATGCAATTCTTATATTTAATTTAATTCATTTTCTAATGTAATTTAATATAATTCTTAATTTAATGCATTTATAAATTAAGGAATTGCACAAATTGAAGATTTAAAGTAAAAAAAACATACAGTAGGTAAATTAATTATACAATAAAGTTACATGTTCTATTGTAAATGCAATTTTAATGTAATTCTTTAATTTATGCAATTCCTATGAACTAGAAATTAATTAAATTTAATGCAGTCTTAATTATTTTTAATTTTCATTTAATTTAATGCAATTATACATTTTTAATTAAGTTAGTATCTCAATTTAAGTTAATGTATTCTGATTTCAGACATTTTGTAATTATTTTTTTTTGCAATTCCTAAGAAGTTTGTTTTTATTTTTTTATTTAATTTTTAATTTTTTGGAATGTAATTGAGTGTAATTCTTAATTTAATGCATTATGTAGTTTAGGAAATGCAGGAAATTTGAAGAATTACATTTAGTAGTTTAAAGCAGATTAATTTTTATATAAATTCGTATACTTAATATAATTTAGTTATAATAAAATTAAATTAAAGCCGTTCCTAAAAGTATATTTAATGTAATTCTCACAAATTGTACTGAAATCTATTTAAATAACGGAACTCCAAATTATATATTTGATTTTAAGGGATTCAGAAATTTAATTGAATTTATTTATTATATTATTAATAATAAATTATTTAAATATTCACTTTAAATTTTAATTGATTAAATTGCATATTTAATTTTGCATAGTGAAATTCTTTTATTTTTTGTAATATTGTTTTTTAATATTAAGTTTCTAGAATTAATTACATTAGAAAACTTATATTCAATTTTAATTACTTGAATTCTCAAATCAAATGTATATTTGAGAATTCAAGTAATTAAAATTGAATATAAGTTTTCTAATGTAATTAATTCTAGAAACTTAATATTAAAAAACAATATTACAAAAAATAAAAGAATTTTACTATTATTATTATTATGATATTTTAAATCTTAAAATAGATAACCTAATTTAAAAAAATAATGCAGTACTTTCATTTTGATCAACTAACAGTCATTTACAGAAATTAATACTGACTTTAATCAAATAAATTGAAAAAGTAATTGCTTGCTTTTGATAATTGATTCTATTTTCCTGTTCTCTCCTGGGTTTTGATATTTCAGTAGAACATTGAAAAAAACCACTTTAGCTAAACAAATACTATTAAAACTTTTGGCAAGCTTCTGCGCAATCTGTTTGGATACACACACACTGGTTTTAGGCAATTGTTGAGTCAATTGTCACTTTATTATTAACTCCTTCGGGCAACAATCGAGACATTATTAAAATCAACTCTGCCTTATGAAACACCATTAATGACATCTAAAGCCTACAGTCAGCTCTGCTGATTGCCTATAGGCTCCCTATAAAGACTTTTAACAAAATCATTATTAAAAACTGAAAGCAAAAATTGTTAGAAGACGAAGCTTTCTGTCCCATAACATTTTAAATAAAATAAAATAAACACCACCAACACTAATGGATATTCATGTGTCCCTATATTTGTTGTTATTTAGGTAGCATTAATTTTTAATTTGCATCTCCCATAATAATGTATTGTTAATTTTTAATCAAATAGCCATTGGGAATTAATAGATTACGATAGTAATAACGATGTACTAAAACAAAGAATTACTCCAGGTTATTCTGCTAATTATTGATACTGACTGTGGTTAATTTAATAAATTATGAAAAAGTCAATCGATACTGTTAAATATTGTTTACAGTTATTAACTGGAATTTTTAGTTTTTTAATTTAAGTCAAAGTTAGTTAGTTAGCTATATAAGTTGTAATATAACTTGTAAATACCATTCTTCTAAATATTACCACAAAGAATTTTGAACAAAATATCTTGGAAATACCACATTTCAATGCAATTTGTTTAACAAATGCAAAAATAACCATGAATAAAGTGCACTGTGTTTCCAATCAATCGAAAGAATTATTTGAATTAATAGACGAGTAAAGATATTAAAAAAATCATAGGTTTATCCATTCGATAACCAGTTCATTTCCCTCAAGAATGAAATCACGAATATTTTTATCGAAATCTAATCAAATCCCATGAACATTTACTCAGATTAATTACTATTTTAACCTACTTTCCTAAGAAAAGAAGGCTTATTAAAACAGTCTATGTGTGACTTTGCTGTTTGAATTTTTACCTAGAGTGGGTTCTTGCCGATTAGAGCGAGAAGGTGAAGAAAATATCCAAAGGAAAACAATAGAATATGGAACCTCTATTAGTGACTTATACAATGAACATTAATTGTTTTAAATAGTCCATTAAATTTAGTCCATAGTATGATACCATTAAAATTAATCCAACTTGAATATGGTAATGCAAATAAATTCTTGTCAGAATATGGTAAAAATTTATTATTCGTATTCAGCAGATTATTATAATATCTGTATATATAATAGCAAAACGCAAAAGTGTTTGTTCCCTTAAAACTTACAAAACTACTAAACCAATTTGAATGCGGTTTTCACCATTCGACAGGAGGTGTAGCAGGAATTTTTTATGACGCACAGCAGGAGTTTACTGCCTTAGCTACTAAAACAATTGAAAAAACAAACAAAAAATTCATAAAATCCCGCTGGGATTGCACGAATTAGACAAAGAAGCTTTTGAAAACCGAAAACGAAACAAAATATAACTGCATCTTTTCATTATTACCCTTTATAATTAACACGATATCGCTTATAACTATTGAACCATTCACTTAATTTTGTTGCAATTTTCTGAGGTTTTAAAGAGTGGTAAAGATATGAATCATCTCAATATCTCCAAAGGAGCAGGTATAACCAGACATTCTTATTTTCTCTCGCCAACGAGCACTTACGACTGATGCTTCTTGAATCTGTATGTTTATGACGATGTTTCATGGTATTTCGAATATTTTAGGGTACGTATTTAAAGTGTACTATTTTTTCACACAAAATTTTTAACGTGCCAGAAATTAATTTAAAAGCGTAAAAAAAATGACACAGAAACTAAAAATATCTGAGCTCTCATGACCGTTTCGTCCTTTTTGTGAACTCGTTTGAGTATTTCATCTGGAGAGTGGGTCTGGCTGACGAGTCCACAAAAAGGAGGAAACGGCTGTCCCAGACTCTCACCGATGACAGCTCAGATAGTTTTCATTTTCTGTCATTTCTTTATGTTTTTATATGTTATTTTTTTTCCTTTATGCAATTTTATACATTCTCAGTAGCTAATTGATAGTAAATACTCTACGCGTAAATAATAATAATACTTTCTTCTATCTATCGATCTTTCTATCTATCTATCTAAAAAATGCGCAAAAATTAATACTTGTATGTTTGTTGTATATGTTATATATGTTGTATATGTTTGTTGTATAT
>JAFIDM010010028.1:56742961-56780426 GCA_023159025.1 Thereuonema tuberculata | reverse complement strand
ATATGTTATATATGTTGTATATGTTTGTTGTATATGTTATATATGTTTGTTGTTTCTGTATATGTTTGTAGGATATAAATTTACTATACGTCGGTAATTCTTTCGATAGTTTGAATGTAAATGTTGGCTTTTCGATTTTTTGTTCTTTTTACGACTTTATTTTCTGAAATTTAAAGACAAATAATAAAGAAATTTAAAGCAATATCAAGGAAAGTATCTGTTCAGTTCTTTCAGGAACTTACTATATCAGTTATGCAGCATAATGTGTTAGATTTTTTTATGCACGAAAAGACGCGGGAAAGGTACATAAATGCAACTGGAATACATATTCAACAGCAACTGGACGCCCACCGTAGTACTTAGAAAAAAATCCCTCGGCAAATCGAGTCTATACATCGAAACAGGAATATATACATTGGGTCTCGACAAATCGTTGCAGGAAAGGAGAAAAGATGAGAGGGACAGATAGTTGCAGAGACATTCACCGACATGGGATCATTCTAGGCACCAGCCGTTAAAATTTTTATACCTCGCTCTGGCGCAGAGTTATGGAGGCAACGCCAGCCATTTATAACTGCGCCGACACGAGTGATTCAGGCGACAACTACAGCAATCAAATCGCTACGTGAATCACTCTTTGTGGCTGCGATTGGTTACAGCGTCAATGGAGCTAAGGTGTAGGGAATATGAAATGCTGATGTGTCATAAAAATCTTCCCATTAGGAAACAATGCCGTATCTTCAAAAACAAACTGATTTTTTTTTCTTTAAAATGGAATTTCTTTTAATAAAAAATATAAACGGTCGATTTATGCTTTTAATAAGTTTTAATGCCTTTTTTATTGTGAAATTTATTGATGCGAAACTTTTATGTAGAATTGCAGAATTTAATAAAAAATTATGAATGTGAAACTTTCGATCCAAGCAAGTTGTAGTTACTTTTATATATATATGTGTGTGTGTGTGTGTGTATGTGTGTGTGTGTGTGGTGTGTGTGTGTGTATATATACATATAAAAAACAAACGTCAGGCTCTTCTATCACCAATTCCATTTTCCTTCTTCCTGTTGTTCTATCCGTCGTACAGCCAACAATCATCTTTCACTATTTTCTATTTGTTCGTTGTTATAAAATCACGATCTTTTTCTTTTTTTAAAGAAAACATTATTTCACTAAAACTCAATTCACACATCCAAATTATTAATTTAACTTTTGCCACTTTCTGTACACTGTTATTCTTCATTTCTTTACTTCCCTTTTTAGTCATATTTTCCAACAGGAAAGTGGCGTTCATCAACCCATATGTCCGTCCATATGTGTAAATGTGTTCTTATTCCTCCCCATAATAAATTCTAAATCGCTGGATGGATCTTCTTGAAACTTGGTATACATATTCGAGGACTAGAGACAATCTAAGTTTTGTATTTGAAATCTTTTCTAAGTAGGTCCTTGTCGAGAAATTGCCACGAGAAGACAAAAAAAGAAATTCCCACAGAGTAACATTGAAATGTAAACAATGGTTTTCTATCTTATTTCTGTTATTTTCTGATTATTTTAAACAGTCAATATCAAATCCTTTTAGTGTATCCATTACGTGTAGCTTTGATTCGATTAAAATTAATCCTCTTTCGACAGTTGAAGCAAATAATAAGGATTTAATTCATTTTTGTTAGGAAATGTAAACAATTTTATTGTTTTTATTGAACAGATATTCGAATGTTCGTTTTTGTCGTTTTTACAACTTAAAAAAGAAATTTTAAGAAATAATATTTTCAGGAAAGTAGGATTTAAGTTCTTTGAATTTCTTGTTTATCTGTGGAGATCTTTTTAATGCACTTCTAATATTTAAAGTTTGAAAGTTGAGTGTTTCATTTAGAAGTCCTCAAGAAACAGTTTCATATTTATGAAAGGAGTTAATGGACTATGTATAAAATGTACAAAACTGCCTTTATACAATGTATAAAACTGCCTTTCGTAAAAGGACTTCATTTGTTGGTGAAGTACCATTTTGTAGTACGAAACCCTTCGCTGCGAACCTACAAGTGTAGTAGAAAGACCACTCTTACAAAGAGTGTAGAACGCCATTTTAGTTAGGGCACTTTACTGTCTTTCTTTTTTTTTTGTATCGAGGCAGCAAACCACATTTTACACAGCTTATGGCGATAAAACGGTCTGGGCAATCAGCCAAATACTCTTCCAAATTTTTGAAGCTTAGAAGTTTATACAATGATCGTCTTTATTTTCTCGACGAATAACTTCGAAACTGTGGGACTCTTAAAACTTAACATGCATATTGAAGGAGGGACTGTTTCTGATGTAAAATTTCTTCAGTTTTAATATGATATCTTTTTTAATAGTAGCAGGCTATTGATACGACGTATCACAAGAAAACAAACCTGTACTGTTGACTTCTTTTGATAACGATAATGTAAAGGCTATCAAGTGCAATAAAGCTCGTCAGAAAACAATAATCTCATTGTTTTTGTGACATAGCAGATGAATAGCTATAACAAAATCTTACACAATAGACTCGTGAACTGACAAGCAGCGAACACATAAAATTTTCTTCCAGAAAACTTCGAAAAACTTGTTTAAACATCTTTCTATCCTATTGATATCCTTCTGTATTCAACGTAATCATGATTTCAGTCTGCTCAAGCTTTCCTCTTTCAAAGAAATAAGTATGTATCACTTTAAAGAATTGATATTTCCTTTCCAAAGGTAGATGTACGAAGTTTTGTGCAGTAAAAAGCGAGACCAAACTCTAGCTAAACACTTAAACTAGCCAACTATAACTTTGAGCTCAACTTTTTGGTAAATGAGATTTTGCTTCTAAGATTAAGCAAAGCAAGTTTTACGAAAATTTTTCTAAAGTATTATCAAGTTTCCTGCATTTGATATGATATAAGACTGATAAGTATGAAGAAAACATTCTTAGGTAATGTTAGAGATAGGTTTTCAGATGTCAGATAAGAGATAAATGTCCAAAACTCAGATTGAATTAAGATAATGACAGCTAAACATCACTTACTATTCCTATTAAAATTTTAGTTAATTATGGTTAATTAATCAATGATAAATCATTTTTATGGAGAAAATGGTGACAATTACTGATCTATCATCTTTAAGTTAGTGTGAGTCTATTTGAATCATCTGCACCAAATGAGAAAGAAGATCTAAAAGAAAAAAAAAAACCTGTCCGTCTGTTTCAGCCCTCCACTTCCTTTCCTCGCCTTACGAGGTGCTATTTTATCAGCGACGTGTTTCAATTTTCCTACTTTTCCCTCAGTTTCTGTCTCCACCCCCTCAGACATCGGGAGGCCTCGGCTGATAACACTGCGCTCTATTTCCGTGATCGAGGCAGCGCCATCTAAGTCAACCGTTGGCGTTTACTTACCTTCCCCCCAACGTCCCACCTCCTCCAGCGAAATCGCGAAATCTCATCTGGAGCCTCCACGGCGCATCTCCTCCTTCCAAGAAACAAATCCCGAATTAAACGAAGACCTTAATCAACTAATTCGTCGGATTAAAGTCCGCTGTCCTTTTCAGGTTTGCGGAAAAGTTTGTGGAAGAGACTGGATGAACAAAGACAGCAAACCATCTGGAGATAAGAACAAAGAGAGAGAGAGACAGACACTTAAGTTCAAATCCAAACAAAATGCAGGATCAAAAATCTTAAGTTTACGAATAAATAGACCGACGCCAAAATCAAATTAAGGTAAACAGTTTAACAAGATAACCAGACAATGAGTAGATATAGGAAAAATGCTTTCGTCTTCTATCAATGCCAGGTTAATAGCATCTCATTTTGTATAATGATTCATCAAGACAGGCAGAAATTACGGAGGAAAAACGTTGTTGGGAACATTGCTAGTGGAGTATGATATTTATTATTAGTTTGGATAATCCATAATAACAATAATATTAAATTATATTAGATTAATTGAAAGTGGGTGGCATGACTGCCGCGCACGTCGACCTGAAAGATCTTTTGTACTATCCCACGGAAAGAAGGACAGACGGAGAGAAAGACTGAGAAAGGATGGTGTGAGAAATGCAGGGGAAACGGGAGAACCCCGGGAAAACCTGCCCAGAGCGGATCGCCACCATCAACGGAACCCACATGAGAACCGAACCCGGGAGTCAGAGGTGAGTGGCCAGTGTCTTAGCGACATCGCCAACCGCGCGGCAAACAATAATATTACTAAAATAGAAAAGTGAACTTAGCATATCTGGCGTATTTATTTTGTGTTTTATTGGTATGTCTACGAATTTGTAAATAAAGAAAGAGTTGTAAGCTGTAGTAATAAAACTGTATATAAAAATTAATATTTATAAATAATTTATTATTATAGCTTACCGGACAGAATTAAATTAAAATCGTGTGAAATTGTATAAATAAAGTGAATAAATTTTATTATAATGTTTCATAATTAAAAAAAATATTTTCTTATTTTTATTCTTTTATATAAATAAAAGCATTACAAACTTGTTTAAACATAAATATACGTAAATTTTTCCACCTCTTTATTTAGAGTAATTATAATGTAAATACATACTGAAATGAATATACATTTTAATATCTCTATATTGAAATTGAAATAGTTAAATAATGTATATGTAGGCAATCTATTTGCATATGCCTCCTACACACACATCTCTGGCTTTTCCTTGCATCCTAATCTTCTTTTTCAATTATTGTAGCTAGTTCCAAATTTCAGTAGATATATATTAACATATACATTAAATTAAATGATTATTATTAATGTGTAAAAGTTATATTAATTACTTGTCTAAAAGTGAGCTTTTTTTGAAGTTTGATCGAATCTTTTCACCCCAACACACCTTCCGCGATCTTTATCGCAACCTACTATTTAAGAACCATCACTCTAGATCATTAGCCATTTTAAATTTTATTGTATGTATTCAACCAAACAATCAGTTTTTCTTTTTCGAACAATTATCAATGTTGCTTGACTTCTTACATCCAATATTTCCTCAAAACAAAGCTGTAGTATTTTGATGGCCCAACTGAATCTTCCCAACATAAATTTCGACGTTTTTTTAAGCACAACAAATAAAACGAGAATCGGTGGCGTTCGTCGATCTCTTAAGCACTGCGAGTGGCTCCATTTGGCATGGCTGCTTGACGGAGAGACTAAGGAGACCGTCCCACCCCCACCCGTACACCCACTATCCCGAGAGAAAGACCACGTTCCCGGCTTTAATGGGCGATTGTTTTCTTTGAGTCTCAAGCCAACTTTTCACTTCAGTCCCCGACTCACGACAGAAGGAGATTTTTCCTCTACTAGAGTGGAAGAATGAGATGAGCACAAGAATTATAATGCAGCGCCCATTGCGGCACCCGGTCGTCGGGCGAGAGCGTCCTTATCTTCTCGGAGACGTATTGTTTGCTCCAACAAAGGTCCAACAGACAAAAACCTCGATATTTGCCAATTGGAAGAAAAATAAGCTTGTTTAAAGTTGGGGTGAAGGGAATCAACCACAATTTCCTCGGCGAGGTGCAATAATACGGGGAAAACCAAGCCATTCTCTTTATTTGAAATTCAATGGCAGTTACTGAGACGATCTAAACAGTAGGACTGTATCCAAATGCAGCTATTTGACTAAATACATAAAGAAACTAACTGAACATTCATCACTAAAAGCAGTGAATCCGTCACTTAATACGGAGCTTCTAAAGAACTTTAAGCCTACTTTCCTTCAAGTATTATTTTTTAACTTTTATTTATTTAGTTAGTTAGTTATTTTATCTTTTTTAAAATCAAAGAGCCTAAACTTATTTTATATTATCTACTTAATTTCTACACATTTTCTGAAAAAAATTAATGAATCAGTAACATTTTTCTAAAAAATTAATTATTCCTTATTACTAACTGAATAAATAGGATTATTTTTAATCGACAAATCCACACACAATGTATTAACTAAAGGAAAAACAAAACTCATATATCTTCTAAACATTCAATATTTCAGTCTTTTAACCAATGACTTTCTTCAGGAAAAACATTATATATATTTAATTGGAGGAAATTAATGTTCTCCTTCGTACCAGTGAACAAATTTAAATAAACAATAATCGTGAAAGCTACTATTACATTAATATCTCGTTTGTCTTATATTATTACATTATTGATTCCTTGATCAATATTATTACTAATTAACATTATTATATTAACTCTTTGAGACAATCATTCTTAATCACTGCTTACATTGCTGATTTTTAATTTATTTTTTAACTTGTGATTTTTCTCCATAAATTTTTTGAATAATCCAAATGAAATTTCGCTGACTTATCATTTTTTTTTTCTTTATTTATATATTCACTCCAATTAATGAAACACGATTCTATTAAATATCTCTCTGTTTCATCATGTGTTTCATAAATAACTCTTACAAAAGGGTCCGGATTGTGGCGTAATTCTTGCACATGATCTGCCCAATCAGATATTCCCTTCTTCTTCCCTTTGAAAGCCCTTACGTGTTGAAACATTGATCTTTAGAAGATATGTGCGTTTTGTTTTTCATTTATTAATAAGAAGATACTTAATTTAGGATATTAACGAAAGGATTTAATATTTCATTGTTGACAATGGGAAACAGCATAAAAACCATTGTTTAGATTCCAATGATTTTCTTTGGGAAGCTTTGTCTACTACCCGCGCAAATTTCTCAATAATAATCCACTTGGAAAAGACTTCCAAAATATACAACTTAGATCATACCTGGGGTTGAAATAAATTTCCTGAACAAAATTTCAATAAAATTCATGCAACGCTTAAAAAAATTATTAAGTATGTGTTGCTGAAGAGTTTTAATGTACCGTGTTTAAAATCTGTACAAATAAATAAAATAAAAGATATGCATAAAATGCATTTTCTTAGGAACATTATGAATCATTGGAATTCTAGAAAATCTGATGTGACCTTATTTAGTTTTATTAGTCAGAGTTTATACTTAACGCACAGTGTGTATGAAATTGAAGGAACTCTCACCAGATATTCGCCAAAGACAAAACACCCACAAGAAAATATACTACAACAAGTTCAGGTTTCAAACCTTGACTTAGCCTAAAGGCTTTTAATTAAATTGCGTGAAAAACACTTTAGTTCAAAACTGAAAGGCCAAGGTTAGATTCTCGTTCGGAATCAAAAATGCAATAATACTAATTACAGAATAAGACCTAGGAGGAATTTAATATATATTTATGTAAAAAAAATATTTATGCAAAGAAAAATTTTAAAAAATCCCAAATCAAAATGCTCTCTGAATAAATCAGTTAAAATAAAAAGTTCTTATTTTACCTGAAACGCCTAGATTACAAATAAAATACATTATTGCATCATTAAACTTATGAAGTTTAGTCATATCCTGAATTACGTTGCTTCGAACTTAAAACAACTTTCGTTTTGAATTGAGAGCTTGTGTACGTTTGCTTCGAATTTATGTCTGCGAAGTGCTCTATGCTGACGAGTCCCTGAAGTTACCTCTTGAGTTAGATATGGAAATGCTTTAGTGTTTTAAGCAAAATTATTTATTCCCAGATGCATTATTTACGTTAGCTAAGCACATCTATGATCATTGCAATGCAGATTGTTAAGCGAGACCGAAGATATTCAACTTACTTCCGCTTTCAAATTACGTCATCACTCAGGAACCAAAAGTGACGTTAAGTGTAGTTACTCATAAAGTTGCATTTCAACTGTACGTAAATTTATATATCTATTAGGTTGGGAGGAGCCCGGTTTGATCACCGGAGTAGGTCGGAGACTTTTTGCAAATGAATTCTCCTTCAGTTTGGTCCTAAGATCCGCCCAGCTCTGTGTTGAAATGGGTTTGTGTTTATTATAATTAATTTGAAGTATTTGCAATAATATTATTCACCAGTACAATAAAAGACTAACTGTCAAAAAAAAAGTAAAAAAAAAAAAACAACACATTAAACGTCCCTTAAAAACATTAAAAAATTAACACTAGATTTTTTTTTTCCAGAAAATAGAAAATTTCGACTGCTTATTTCTATTCGACAGACATTATAATTGTAAATTAGATGAAGATCTTTCGTTTCTGTCGTGTCACAACTATTAAAACGGAAAAAAAATATTCTAACTAATTTTCTAAAAAAGAAAAAAAACACACACACAAAACAAAAATTATGGAGAATTTTAATCAAGAAAAAAGCCCACAACTGTAGAGTAAATATGCTTTCGCACACTGAGCCATTAACGGGAATCCTGAAAAGCTGTTTCATCTTATCAGGAATCATCAGCAGAATTTACCCTTGTTGTTTGGCTCAGACAGCGTAAGTTAAAGGGAAACCATTCTCCATTCTGCGCCGAGAACAAGAACAACCAAATACAAAATAATCCTGTGAAATCTACAGTATTAATCCCTTGTTCTTTCACTGAAAGCACGAAGGAATTTAATTATAATAAGAAAAACATCGTAAGTGGAATGAAAAGCAAAATTATTACGGACTTTAAATTTTTCTTTTAATTATGCTTTTTATGGAGAATTTTATTTTAAAGGAAATTGGCCTTTAACTCTCGTTAGCTACTTTCTGATAGAAAAGTGAGAATCATTCAATCAGTCTGCATGTGTGTTCTTCTCTCTCACTAATAACTTTTTCAACCGCTGAATAGATCATCTTGAAACTTGATAAACAAATTCGAGGAACATCTGACTTTCTATTTAAAAATCTTTTCCTTGCCCAGAAACTTGCGCGAGAAGGCAATAAAAAAAAAATCCCTAAGAAAGCATTGGAATCTACACAAAGGATTTCCTATTCCTGTTAAATATTTCATTGAATTAAACTATGAATATTAAATCCTTAATCCACTGAGCATTGTTTCGGGAAATAGTTTCAGAAAACGGAGTATTTGTAATATTTATATTCAGCAGATATTAGAATTTTACAATAAATGTAGGCTTTTCGTTTTTGTCATTTTTCTCAAATTAAAAAGCAAATTTTAGAAAGGAATTTTACTTTTTTAGAAAGTAGATGTTGAGTTCTTTTGAACATCTCATTATTTAGCCTGTTCATTGAATATTAACAAGCAAAGACTCATAAAAATAAGCCTACCAAGTGTATATCATTAAATTTATTATTACTTCTTTCTTGAGAGGCAGAAATCGAAAGTCCAATAAGAGTGACTGGGTATTTCTTTGGTGGTTTTCAAATGATTTAGATAAATTTGCATAATACTTCAGGCGCATCGAAATGCAATCACCCTCTTCGGGGATTTTGCTGCTTCAATGATGCAGATACGTCCACTCGTAACTCGTGGAAGGATTTGTGGTTAAATTACTTATCCGTTGGGGATTTACAAAAAGCGATCACTATCTGTTTCCAGTCTGATATCGGCCATTTACCAATTATTTATTTTTTTTATTTATAAACTCAGCAATTGAAACTGCAGAGTTTTAAAACAAAAATTTAAAAAAGAAATCTTACGACAGTTTTCTTTCAGTTCATACTGAATTTGTAATTTAATGGAATCATCTGAATTTGCTGTTTAGTGCAGATTAAACATTAGAGAAATGCTTAAAAAAAAAATACAAGAACCATTGTTCTTGAATTTTCCTCGTTGTTCCTGCATTGTTTAATAGCTACATAAAGATATCCAAATCGGGTTTTTTTTATATTTTTAAAATAGCTTCTTACTTACATTTCTGATATGTCATTATAATTATGTATTCACATACGTTTTATGGTCTTTGAGTTTTAAAGGCTTAGGAATGCTATAAATTTCAGCATTTTAAGTTTTCTTACTGAAATTCAGAGCAATCTTCTGTACAGCAAACTTATCTTATAAAGTCCAACAGTAACGTAAATTAGTAAAGTTACAAAAATTAATGAAAAAAAGTATAACTGCTTTTCCTTTGGAAGCACTTCTCAAGTTCTCACTGAAGGACAAAGCAGCACTGATATGGCTGCCTAAATTTGCCATAGATTCAGCTATATTCCTATAATGCAAATGTAATCGACAGTCCATCATTTTTTATGCAGAAGTTTTGGATAAAAGAGTAGACTTACTTAAGCCTAACAAATTCAAGCCTAACAAAAATAATTTTATAGTAAAGTTACTTAATGGGTAAAATATTAACCTAAGGTAGTGTAGTCCAGATTGAATAATTTTCCTACAATAAAAACTAACTGTTGTGTTCAATCTTCAATAAGAAATTTCAAAACTTCATTATAATTATAGTAGAAGACCAAACATATTTAAAATTCATTTCTTCACCTGACGAAGCGGTCCAGTCGGGAACGCGTTACATGTAGTGCAAGTTTTTATAATATGTAACATTTTTAAATGTGTTTGGTCTCACATTGTAAATTTCATCACTGTTCTAAATCTTATTTTGTTTCTATTTATTTATTTTTAAAAGTATCCTTGCACATTTTGATACGCAATAATAAACAAACGATAGGAACAAAAATATTGTCCGTTCATTGTCCATCCGTCTGTGATCAAGATTACTCAAAACTATTTGTCTCAGAAAGCTGAAAGTTTCACAGTCAAGTCTTACCGGAAATTAACACTGATTTTGGTAAGCATCGTACTAGCGGGTAAAGAGCTATATGTCAACATAAATGATTGTACAACTATTTCTTTAAACATCTTCTTTATGCTTTACGAAAAGAAGATTGAAAAGTTGGTAGGCTAAGTGTTTTTTTATTGATTATGTGACCAAAAAATTGTGTAAAATTTAATTAGTCAATCCACGGCATTTACGAAGTTTTTACTTGAGGATTTCCGATAGTAAAATTCTTCAATCTATCCTTCTCAAGTGAGCTTGTAGTTAAACGTAACAATTGTCCTCTCGTCTTTAAAGGGGTAATGGTGTTTTTCATTAGCATCTAGGTGTTCTAATTTCCAGAATCCATACCTAATTTCAGCTTCCTAATATCCGTGGAATGCAATCAAAATTACATCATCATTAGCAGCGGTTTCATTAATACCTCCAGATGCAATATGCAAATGGGTATTAATTTTCAGCAATTAAGTTTAGTAATGCCTTCACTTGACCTGCCCAGGTCCGCATACCTGACGATACCAATGTCTGCAGGTCTGACGTGATTCAGATGCAGACGCCGGGCGTCCGGTTGCGGCGGTGACGGCACATGTCGGCGGTTGGTGCTGCTGCAGGCCGTCGTCGATGACGTGAAGCGTTGGTATGCAAATTGTTGTTTACACATCTAGTCCACAGCCACTTATCTACTCAGAAAACACCGAGTTCACGCACCGTTGCCTGAAATACGAGCAACTTAGTGCGCGGCCGCAGTCATTGGCACGGCGGATGATAAGCCGCTTGCCGTAAACACTAAAAATGGCAAACGGTTCGCTTTGAACTTAAATGAAGGGTCAGTGGGGTGTTTGACTTCTTCAGTTTTCCTAGGGGATTGGTTGATGGGGGACATAAAAATATTTACCCATTCTTATTTTTTTAATCAATACAACGATGGTATTGATGGAGAAGTATACGATAAACCAAATTCTAAATTAAAGCCATTACATTAATAGTATATTATCCATATCACAAGTGCAATAAACCAAAGTTTCGTAATAAAAATCCATACATAAACAATATAGATAATTTAAATCAGCAAAAGCAATAAATAAAAAACAAATATTATAAAAGCAATGAGAATAAATTAACCAATGAAATACAATCAAAATACACAAATCAATCAACCTAAATTCGTTCTAACATAAATAAAAGATACTCGAAATTAAAATAATGATAAAAATGAATATAAATATAAAATAAATACTGCAACTTAATCAAATGTAATTCTAAGGAAAACTAAAAGATAATTTACTTAAAAATCGTATATATAAAGTTCAGTAGTCGTCTGGAGTTTTCAATTATGATTAAATTTTGAGTCAATTTAAGCAAATAATGAATATTTACTTAGATAATGGAAAAAAACAAGGGAATGCACAATTTCGTATATTTATTTGCTTTCACGCACTGAGCCATCATCGATAGCAATTTGGGACAGCTGTTTATTAGGTCTGATCAGTCAGATTTAGCTTAGATGATCAAGCTCAGAACGCGTGAATACCTATGGTTCCTTCTCCCGCTCTTGGAAATGGGACCCGGCAGAAAGCAAACAACAATAGAAAAATCACTGTAACAAGTACAGAAAAATTACCTTGGCCCGCTGAGCACTGGGCACAAAAGGCATTTAATAAAAGGATAAGCCAAACGCAAAGGCCAAAAATTAATAAGTAAGAAGGTTTAACGCATTATATATAATATGAAAACGGAAAAAAACCATAGGTATTCACGCGTTCTGAGCTTGATCATCGAAGCTAAATCTGGCTGATGAGTCCTAATAAGGACGAAACAGCTGTCCCAGATTGCTATCGATGATAGCTCAATGCGTGAAAGCAAACAAATTTACGAATTTGTGCATTCCTGGTTTTTTTCGTTTTCACATTACATTTAATACACATTAAACCTTCTTAGTTAAGATATTAATGTAAAATTAAAAATGATAATCAGACCTGTCCTATGATTTACTGCAGTGAGATGCAACTGCAAGATAATTAATGTTATTAATATGCATGTGAAAAAATGAAATAAATAAATACAACAAAAGGAGTAATTATTAAATTGAAAAATTATAAAATATTTGTAAAATCAATTACAAATATTTTTAATTTTATATTGTTTTAAGAGTTTTTTTTACAAAAACACTCGTTACTAAATAACAGATTTAAAGAGCTGTTTATTTATATTAGCATTAAATTTTAAGAATCTATTTATTTTAATAGAAAATTCAAACGTTTTGTTGTGTACTGTATTATATAAAAATTGTCTTTGTCGAGGCCAAAGGCGAAGATATTTAGCAAAAGAATCATTGCCCAGCGTACACCATAGGAGATAGCTCACATTGAACCCTCAGAAACAAACGAAACACAGAAGAAGAAAGACACATCCCAGCCCGGGCCGGGATTCGATCCCAAGTTCCGACCATCTGCCTCATGAAAGGCCCCGCTACTAAAATTTTGGTAATTTTAAATTCTGAAATTAAAAAGGATAAAGTTTATCTATTAAAATATTTGAACGAATATTAGGGAATAAATTTTATTAATAATATTTATACAATTTAATGTTAATGTTCTATTCTCCAATAGTATCTACATTTTTTTAAATTTAATGTTTGCTTTAATAATTTTTGTAATATTAAATTTAATTTTTTAAGATATGACTTCACAGTACTGTAGATCACTTTGAATTTATTTGGCTAACACATTTTAGGCTTTAGATATAAATAAATTTATTCTTTAAAAATTCCTGAATAAAGAACATGGATTTTAAAAACATATTTATGAAACTTTAGATATTCACTTTCTAAAGGTAATTTTTGGAGTAACTAATATTTATATTACTTTTAAAAAATATACTTTTATTATCTAATTTATTTTTTAGTGTTGACATGAGAAATCAAATATCATTTAGATCTAACAATGAGGATATATTAACCTGATTTCAAAACTGCTTTCTGAATACAACTGTTTGCAGTCTGGCCTTTTTTAGAAATAATATACATTGAATTTTTTTAATCTACTACGGCAGACCTAAAATCCTATACGATGTTTTTCCCTACCTTATCTTATTAAGCCTTACTTAACTAAAGCTCAGGTAATTACCATTTTCTTGGTAAATGTTGATTTTGGTCTTAA
This sequence comes from Thereuonema tuberculata, assembly GCA_023159025.1. NCBI lineage: Eukaryota > Metazoa > Arthropoda > Chilopoda > Scutigeromorpha > Scutigeridae > Thereuonema > Thereuonema tuberculata. Next base: position 56,766,710 of record JAFIDM010010028.1, on the reverse strand, counting down.
ATCAACTCAATTCCACTGAGCTTTGATAATGAGTAAAAATAGGACGATAAATAGTAAGTATGCAAACAAAGATGATATTTTTTAAGTGTATTTACCCTCAAATATTACCGGAACAGTAAAGTCTACAAATTTTTAACACGAGGTAATAAACAACGATAAGAAACGAAAGGGCTACTCAAGAAAATTAAGCCTTTGAATTTCGAGGACCCAGCCTACTTTGCTGCTCGACATGATTGTCTTGTTGGAAAAGCTAATTGTATCATGAAATCAAGAGAGCAATATGATAGACTAGTTTCAATTAAAGTATAAAGAACAAATATCACAACTATTAATAATCTACTTTAATTTCACAAACTTATTAATAATGCACTAAAAATTAATTTAACTTTAAGTTTTTGAGTTGTTGTCTTTCATTTTTTTTTTTATTCAACTAATTTTTAGTTTTAATTCATACTAATTAAAAACCAAACATAAAAAGCATAAATTTGAATTGAAAGTTGTAGCTTTCTATAGATGTCGGTTGCTTTATTTACTTTTTTTCAGTAAAATATCTAATTACATAATGTCACATCTTAACATAATATCTTTAATAACTTATTTGTAAAGAAGAAGACCTTGAGAAAGTCTTTAGATACTAAAGACGAAATATTAATTATCGACTTTGGTGTACTTTATATTTTTGAATTTGCAGATTTATTCCGATAGAGATCGGGTAAGATGTTTTTAGTATGAACTTAATTAGATTTTATCACAGAATGAAACAAACTAACAATTTATGCAATTATGAATTCGAAAATTTACTTAAACAAACTTGAAATATGTTGTTCAATATTTCCTAGTTATCCAAGAGCTTATCATTTTCGAAAACATTTACTGAGTTAACCTGATTTGTATTGAGATAAATATAACTTATTAGTATCAATAAATTTACAAAAGAGAACTACAGTTTGCTGTTAGTATAACTGTTTCGCGACCGTTAGCAAATAGAATACATTTGTAGACCGATGACACTGTAGAAAAGCGGTCAAATATCAATTGTAGGCTTAAGTATGGTTTATTCCTTAACAAAATAGTAAATACCAAATTCATAATAATAAAAATATGTCTGCTAACTTAAACCTGTTGTGATAAAAATTATAGACTATTACTTAGCATAACATAAAGCTTTTTTTCATACAGCTAGACTGCAATTAATAGAGAAAGTAGAGAGGAAACTGTGATTCTGATTAATGACGTCTGTATGTGAAATATGTATATATTCTGGCAGACTAAATTTAGATGATTCTGGATTTGTTAATTTATGTTACTGAAATGTTTAAATCGGAACTATTATAACTGAGATAACAGATGTTCTTGTTAAGATTCTGTAATGGCGTAATTCTGTACCTACATGAAGTATTTTCTAAACAACAATGAAGCTGAAATATATTAATAACAGTTTACTTGCACGATGAACTTGTCAGAAAGAAAATATACTTACAGGTAACAATAAGTTTATTAATTAAACAGCCAGTAAAGATCAACTACTCATCTTTCAGTTTGTTTTTTTTTTTGTCTTTTTGCCAATCTGTACGTGAATCAGGCTAAAATGGCTGAACAATTTTCTTAAATTATTTGCTATGATTCATTTTATAGGGCAAATTAAAAATGATTATAATCAGTTGTATGGATCTTCTTTCTGTTCAATAAAAAGGTTGGTAACTTTGAACGTTAATAGTAACCTTAACGCATACTCAGTTACTGCTGACTGGATAGCCTGAGATACAATCTAGTATATATATACAAAAATACTTATTTAAATATTTTGGTAGAGGCATTCTCGAATAAAATCGAATACCAAAACCATAGATGCAGGATTTCAACAGTTCTTTTCTTGATATTTCAGATATTTTTGTGATTTTGGGATGTAAACAGACACATTTTTCATTTGGAACTCTAGTTCATGGTAGCAGACAATGGTGACTTTCCAGGTTCACCAGCGTGTCTTCATTGAAATTTCTCTTATCTGGTTATAGAATATCATAAGGGGCTGCAAAAGGCATCAACGCCACATCACGTGATTCTCAATGCTCTCCCCCATCCCTTTTAACATCTCATCGTCAAGTCGCCCAACCTCAACTCACGGCCAATTAGCACCGATGAATAGAAAAGATAAAACGAAAAGGAGATATTAGCGGAATTTAATTATGAAGGAAGCTTTAAATAAACGCTTCAACAACACAGATAGCATCAATCGTCCGTTATTTTTTTCAACTAAATCTTTCCAAATCTGTTTTTAAATTCAGGCACTGAATATTTTCCTTCCCAAACATCTGAAACTTGTCTAACTTTCTTTTCTATCATTTTTTTGTATCACATTTTCTTCTATTAATTTCAAAATCTACATTTAAATTTTTCAACATTTTTATTTTTTTTTCCTTCTACATTAAATACAAAACAGTATCAAAAATTAAATCTTACCAAACATAAATCTTCATAGAGTCCTACAGTGCCAAATAAATACGTATGAATGCTATTAGCTACACATTTGGGAACTATTGTGATAGCGACCAAAATCAGTAGCTATTGCATTTGTCCTGTCCGTCCGTGTCTGTTCATGCGAACAACTCTGTCCATGTTCAAGATATTTGGCGTTGTTTTCATTGGATTTCCGCTATTGGGTTAAATGTTAGAAATGCAACCATCTTATTTCAGTTGACAGCTATAGCTCGGTTAAGTCTGGGACTCATATGCCGAAGGTTGTTGGTTCGAATCAGTATATCTATTTTTTTTTTTTCTCAATGTCCGCGTAAATTTTTTTTTATATTTTCCTAAATTTTCTCCTTTTTATTTTTTACTAATGTATTTCCTTTTATTATTATTTTTAAATTTTCTTATTATTACGGGTCGCCCTTAAATTTATGCTTTAGCACAAAATTATATTCACTTATAGTTTTGTCCTGAAGGAGGAGTGAGACATGAAACTGTATAGGTCCTTTTGTTGAGGGATTTCCTCACTCCGGAATGAGATATAATCTCGATATTTCGGCCCGGTGCCTCGGGCCTTCTTCGGGAGATGTTTTAAAAGTTAATCACATGAAAGTGAGCGCATAACGAACGACTTCCGTCGTTAGTTTCTCGGGAGAGTTGCTCATGTTGTTGGTTCCGAGCCAATGGTGACTGCACTGTTATATTCACTTGTTTTTGAACAGTGATTGAAAACAGATTGATTCACGGAGCAGAGTCAAACATTTTAAGGTTATATCGTACTGTCGTAGTTTTACTGGCAGCTATTGCTACTATAGCGGTATTTACTTATGGAAGTCTTAGAGAGAAATATGAATTGGTTCCCCAATATACCGTTTTCCCAATACTTCAATGAACTTATATTGAAAATATTTCCATCTCCTATGTTGTACAATGAAGACTTTTTCTTCCTTGCGACTCTGGCATACCACCGTTTCATTATGTAAAGAAGAAAAATACTCTGCTTCTACCATGGAAATTAATACAAGCAATATTCATTTCTAATGGATTTTGAGAAAAACAAATTCAGAAAAGGCGGATGTCTCTGCTTTGTTCTTGAATACAGAATTATGCAAAGGAGTAATATTGAAGGAAACTTGATATCTCTTTATTTCCCTCTTATAACTCTTATTTCATGGCCTAACGGGAAGATCCCTGTGTTGTTATCCCAGATGCTTGTGTTTATGTGAATGTGTATCTGTATAATTTAATATATGATGTGAATTTGATCTTAGCAAACGGATATCTTTAGCAGTCCTTCTTCTTTTCGTCAATCATCGACCATATCCTTTTTTTTTTCCATATTAATAATGGTTTCGATTTATTTTGAAGTAAAAAAAAAACAACAACAAACAAACTTAGATCAAATAAAGAAGAAATAGTTCAATAAATTAGACATGAGATTTAACGTTCGTTAGAACATTTTTACAGTAAAATAAAACAAAGAACGCACAAATACCAAAAATAGCTCAGTGAAATTTTTTGGTTTGTTTAGTTATGTGCGTTCTTTGTTTTATTTTACTGTTCAAGAACTAATGAATCTACGATGGCCATCAATACAACTTTCACTGTTCGGAGAAGCCTCTGTTAAACGACGCATTTTACCTGAAGATATCATCCTCTCTCTGAAATCCATTTCCCTGACTGTCTTATCTTACTACGCTGTACGCTGTAATAAGTGAGTAATTCTCTGCAAGCTTCGCATTTAAAGGTTAAAGTTTAAGCATCCCATAAAAGATCTGTTTCGAGCTTTCACTTCTCATCATCTGCAACAGTTAGGAAGATCTGAAACTCCTCTCCTTATAAATACTACGGAACTATGTCTTGTAATCAATTCTGTACAAGTAACTGCTCGGAATTCAAAACAGTAAGAGAATTACAGGCAGTAAAAGTAATTAGAATTTAATGCTTTATTTGGAAGTTTCTTAGAATGTTAAAAAATAACAGTTTCATAAATTGCTTCGTAAAAGGAGAAGACAAGGAGAAAGATGAATCTAAAATAGTGAAAAAAAAGTTCCAAATATGAATTGATACTGTTATTAATAGATAACTTCACTAATACCTAAATTATAAAAAAATTCCAATTAAGATTATCAATTAGGAAAAAAGGATTTTTGAGGTTCATTTAATATCATTTAAGATGATGAAAATGGAAATGATCATGATGAAGAAATCAAGAAACCTTTGTATGATGAAATGCTAAAATCATTTGAAACAATCCGACGCGGATTACAATTTGAAGAAAATTCGCCTGAAGGGGTTTTTGGTGCATTGCAAAGATGCGAGACATATTGCAAAGATGAGCGAAAACACCTTTTCAAAAAACAAAACAAAAAAAAAACAAGACAAAATTAACAGACTTTATTAGTAAAATTTAATATAGTAATGTATGCTTTATGTCATTAAAATTATTACTTTTTTAATAATATTTATTGCTTAAGTATTTTAAATCAGTTTTATGTAGTTTAAAGTAATTTTAAAAGGTGAATCTCTATTTAACGAATTTTCCATGTAACGAACTTTTATTCGGTATTTAGCGACTTCGTTAAATAGAGGTCCGACTGTGTAGTTATGATTTGTAGTTCTGTGTGTTTGGCCTTATTTTAATTTAATGCTTATTTTACACACGTTAATTTTAAGATGTATATGCAGGCAACTGTACAGATTACAGTGGCCTGCATATACATTTTGAATAAATTGTTTAATAGTCTATGTTAGGGATGCTTTTAATATTTTATAGGTAACTCACTGAAGCTTCATTAAATCAACAGAATTGGTGACCTGAACTTTACAGCAATTTTTACGACTAAAAGCAATCGAAAACTCTTTGAAACATTTGATCACTAACACACACACACACACACACACACACACACACAAAAGAAGCATGCAGAAGAAGTTTTCGCTGCAGAAGAGGTGAGGTAAAGAAGCCGTAGGCAAAGCAATTCGACATTTAATAATTTCATACATCGCAACCACGACTTGTTTGGGAAACACAATAATTAGAAGACCCCTAAGGGTAAAAACGAAGGAAAAAAAATCTAAGATCTTAATTAAGCTTCGCTTCCAGTTCATTAAGAGACTCCACTTAATAGGCAACGTAGTTTATGAATATGATAACTGTTATTATTTAATTACAGAAACTTATTCGGGATAAAAAAGACAATTGGACTTTCCTGTAACATCCTTAAAGGAGCTACTCTTGTTTATGAACAAAAAATTATCGAAACAAATTAACAAGACTTTTTTTGTAGGATTAGAATTTATTTAGTTTTTCCTGAGAATGGCAATTTATTAAATTTTATTGCTTAAATCAGAATAAAACAAAACTAAGCTGTTTAAAATAAGAAGCCCGAAAGAACATACATCCTACTTTCCTTAGAATGTTATTTCTGTAAAAAAGGTGAAAAATGAAAATCACATTATTTGAAATCACATTAAAATGTTAACGTTTTGTTATATAAACAGCTGTCATACATAATGTACTTTCTGAAAAACCACAAAAATGCATCCCCATTACAAACGGGATTATGATGGAGTTACGTCCCAATAAACCCAACGGAAATCGAATTTATCCTAAATCGAAAATGCATTTAATATACCTAACCTACCTAACATCTAATATGCTCGAATATGCATACCATGTTTCAAGACGATCAGTGGGACAATGACATACATAGAATAAACTATCTCCATTTTACAATTACTTCATTTGCAAAGGAAATTAGTTTAAAATAAACAATATTTAAAAATATTCCTAAATAAAATATACTATTCCTTTTAACTTTTATTACTTTTTGTTGATAATAAAGATACAGGGTGATTCACGAAGGTATGCAGAAACTTCGGGAGTTCATTCTACATGTAAAAGTAAAGAAACAAAGTTATATAAATATAGGTCCGCAAATGCTTCGGTATCGAGTTACGGCTAGCGAAAGATTTCGCTCATAATGTAGTACAACAATATGCACATGGACTACACCTCAGTTATTAGCTCTCACAATAAATCAAAACAATGCAATTCACATTATTGTTGAACAGCTGTTATTGTGCTGCCAACGTTTTTGTAGGTTCCACGTGGGATAAGCTTCAAACCACTGGAAGATACAGTTCTGCAACATGTTTCATTCGATTTTTCAGGTCAACAACCATAAGAAACTTCGCCCCTTACTTTATTAGCAGACTTCCAGCAAGTCTTCATTTCACCCAGGGTACTACATTATGGGCGAAATCTTTCGCTACAATACCGAAGTATTTCCGGATCTATGTTTGTATAACTTTGTTTCTTCACTTTTACATGTGGAATGAGCTCACGAAGTTTCTGCATATCTTCGTGAATCACCGTGTATAAGGAGGCGGCTTTGAAGTATAGCTAATTTTAAAACGTTTAAAATTATATATATTTGTTTGTATTTTAAATTCCTAAAAATAAAAAAACAAACAAAAAACAAACAGAAAATAGTTGTTTTTAAATTATAATTTCTGTTGTAAAATCCTTCGAATGCCAAAAATGAAATGAAAACAAAAAAAGGTGTCTGAATCCCATTATTTTTATCTTATCAACGCATGCGCAAATTAAGAGATTACTAAAAAGGAAGCATTAAGATACTAGTGTTTCTTTTCTAATGTTTTTCTATGAAATTTTTTTCAACTTAATGCCTTTATTTCAACATTTGACCCGTTGGCAAACATTTCCAAATAGATTCGCTCTTGTTTCTATAAACATGCATGCTAAATTTTAAGATCTTTATTTAGCGGTTCAGAAGCAACTCACAGCTTTATGAAACTCGTTTAGCTTGGAAAATAGACTTATAGTAAACATTTTATCCGCTATTTCGTGTTGAGATTCAGACAAGCCGAAATACAATTTAAAAATTTTTCAATATCTCATTTGCATTGAATTTGTTTCTTTTGTTATATTGAAGTTTGTATTAACTGCTTGTATTTCTGTTACATAACGTAAGTAAACAAAACGACAGATAAATATAAAAATTGACTGCCATGTTTTTTAGGTGTCATGGACGAATCGTTTTTTTTGGCCTCCCGCTAAAACCAACATTCAATAATCCGTTATTGTTTCCACTCGAGCCCAGATACTGATATCGGATGGCGACTGACAAAAGATTACATGTTCGATTCCTGGAATGATCGGATTTTTCCTCGTGAATTTGGTTTAACATTTTTCTTTAGAACCAGTAAAGTTAATATTTTGCCAACGGTTTTTATATACTCCGCAGCAGTTAGATTTGATATTAAAATCTACTATTTCTATTCTGCATTAATAGTGAAACATTCAATCCCAAGCAATCTATACCAGAAGACGAGAAATCTAGTCGCCCAGAAATCAAATTGAACTATATAAAGCAATTTCAATGAATTGCGTCTACTGATTCATATCAAGAAATGCTAACATTCTTCTGATCTTGTCTGCACACAATCTTATCCGACATTCATATAATGAATTTCATAAGTAAATAATAAATTGAAATAAAAAGTTAAGTTAAAATATTCCAATGCCCATCTATGCCTCCCGAGAGGAGCGAGAGGTAAAGCTCCCGGCGTTTCGTGACCACCGGAACAAAGTTGACATCGGTTGGTTAGCCCGATGTCCATCTGTGTTTAACCCCGGGAAATAAAACCAGACATTCGTTATTGAAAGGTCGTGTCTATAGAAGAATGCAGCGTGCAAAATTACCCAACCACTTCCCAGCATTGAACCCGTATTTTCCAGCCCCCAGCAAAGTAATTACCACATGGTTACCGGACCCACAATAAGCATAATATTTGTTTTTACTACATCTTACATTTAAACAGAAGAAAATAAGAAAAAAATAAGAAAATAAGATATTTCCAGTCAAGTTACCTAAATCAAATAATTAATTTTAACGACATAAAAGCAACGGATTGCTACGATACAAATAATGGATTACTAAATGGCTCAATATTCATTTTTATGATTTATATGCTCTTGACAAAGATGGTAACAATTCTAAATTAGCTTAAGTGAGATCGTTAGTTAGATAGTCTTGCTCTCAAGAAGATGTATCCAGCGATTCAAAAGTTGTTAGCCGCACAATCTACTGATTTAACCTACTGTGAAAGTAGGCTAATAAAACCTAACCTAGAAGGCTGAAAATTTAGGTGAACTCTACTGACTGCCCTAAGAGAAGAAGATTCTTCATAAATGCTATGAATACTAGATATTCTTTAATAAAATTAAATTTAGCCAAAGTTGAATTGTTAGATAGATCATCTCTTCACTTTAAAATCACATGTCAAATTTCAAGAAGATCTACTGAGTGGTTCATAAAATACTAGAATCGCATTATTAATAAAAGCATGTATTCAGATAAGTAAACACGAATTACCTGGAAGAATATAATACTTCCCAAAAAACTTAAATCAACTTTTTTCTTTTAAATATTCTTGAGTTTCACGGCTCATGTACTGAAGAGCTGGCACGTTAACTATGCTCTTCTTTTCCCTTCTTTTAATACTAAGAGAAGAAGATGAAGACCACGGAGGAAACAGGAAGAAAACAAAAAAAGGTAGTCACCACTTGATGTCTGCCTGACCTAGACTGACTGAGTGGCTGGCAGGAGACGAAGAAGCAGCAACGGACGAGTCTCTTCCGTCAGCTTTATCACGCGACAGCTGCACGCGTACGTGAGTCTCTCCGTCCACCCACCTGGGCACTCAATGCTTTGGAAAAAGATTTTCTTCCCAGTCTTAGAACCAAAACATCTCAGGGCGTTTCCGTTCATTTCACCGACGCAGGGTAAATGACCCGCTATTCATTCCCTCCACCTCAAAACCTTCCCACCCCCACACTCTCACTTTCTCTGATTTGAACCGTAATTTCATTACATGGCCTGTTAAGAGAACACTCCTCCAGTAAAAGGGTTATATGTAAATACTATTATAAAATTCAAGTGGACCTATTAAAATTCGTCCTTATCTTTATTTAATATTCATACTTGAAAGCTACTCACTTAAAATGTAAATTACAATATTTCCATATAAATTAGATTAGTCTAGACAGCATCTAGCGCTTTCTTATGACCTTAAGTTAATTTTAAATTTTAGAAATTATTAATTTATCGGCATTTTATAAAAATAATTACAGGAAGCACCAGATATCTCGGAAAGTTCATTTTTCATTGTAATTTTCTCTTCTAATTTGATTTCTGATATAGCAACAGTATCCTCCTTCATTTGTCATTAGTTAACTTTATTGAAAATTGTACATAATTCTATTAGCTTTAATAACAGCTAAAAAAAAGTGTTATGCAAAAATCGTACATTGTATTACCTTGAAACTAATAGATACTTCAATATTCTTTAAAAAAAATACTCTGACATATTTGTTTTCAACATTTTCCTCTTTAATATAATTCTAGCATTCATAGAATAAATAAATTAGTAGTTTTAGTAACAAAAAATACTGTCCATCACGTGCTAGTTCAAAACAAATCATGTGCTTTATTGTCCTGTTTGCAAACATTAATCCTTTGCTTCTATCAGACTATAGTTTTCTTCATAAAAGAAGCTACATTTATTGCTAATTAACGCTTGTTCTCTGCAGGTGCGAGGCTTGCCTTGCAGCGACTAGCTGCGGCGAGACCGCTCGGCTGTGCCGGAATGGCAAATTTACGAATATAAATCTTTACTTTTTATAAAAAAGCTACATTATTTTATGGCTATATTTGTTAAAGAAATATTCAATTATTATTATCGATTATTATTATAATTATTATTATACTTTCTTGATCACGCTCATGCGATCACAAAACGACGCCATCTTGGACTGGCTGCTCGGAGTTCAAGTTGAGGACGTCATGACTGGTGACGTTAATTCCAAAAAAAATCGATCGCTACTAATGACCATATATGGCAAATCCTTCTTTTTTTGGAGAATACAATAGAATCTTCACCATTAGACACGAATGTGAATACTGTACTGCAACTGTTTTTAGTCTGCTTACCAATAGATAATGTAAGGTTCATCAAATCACTGTCTATTTCCCCATAACAAAGTTTGAATCACTGGTTGAATTTTCTTGAAACTTGGTATTCATATTGAAGGCCTAGGGATGATCCAAATTTTCTATTTGAAATCTTTTTCTATTTAGTCTCAGTAGAGAAATTAGCACCACAAGATGACAAAAATTCTCATAGAAAAGCATTAGTATCTAAACATGGAGTTTTATCCTATTTCTGTTATTATCTCATTGTCTGAAACAATTGGAAATAATCCTTGCTAATTAATTAAACATGGTTAGATACGATTGAAGTGAATCCGATCTAGATAATTGAATGAGGATACAATTAATTTTTGCTTTATCTAATGAAAAATGTCTGCTATTTTGTATTCAAAGATTTAATTGGAATTTAAATGTAATGTGTAATTTCATACGCTACTAACGTGCCTTTATATAAATCATAGTTACGCAACCATGTAAGCACCAATTGATAAAATAAAGGAAATAATAAAAAATAAAATTACCACTCACACGACATTTCAAGACTCCATATTATGAGGCCTCATTTTCAAGTGTGATCCATTTGTACTGAAACGTCGTGTGAGTGTTAATTCTATGTTTTATTATTTCTTTTATCTTATAAATTGTTGCCTACAAGATAGCTTAAATATATATATAATATGTAATTTCGTTTTGTCATTTTCACGACTTTAAAAACAAAAGAAAAATAAATAAAAAATAATTAAATTAAAAAAAAAATAATTAAAAATAATTAAATAATTTTAAGGAAAGTGGGCTTTAAGTTCTTTTAAAATTTTCCCTAAAATTTCACAGAATAATTAAAATTTCTGCTGAAATGGAAAATCACTTATTTTGTTTTTTTTATTATATCAAGTTTTTCTAGGCAAATATTTCTCCCCTGTTTTATCTCTATAATGGAAGATGTAAATACTGGAATTTAATATTGATTTTTTTACCATCAGTACCATTCAGAAAAAAAAACAACTTCCTCTAATTCAAATTCACTGAAATGCTTTGATATTCTGACGAATCTTAATAAAAATCTCCATTTTCCCTAATTTAAAAAAAAATAATCGATTTTTTTTCATTAATGATTAAATCAAATAGACTTTCATTTCGTCTTTCGTGGTTTCGCGTTTGAATTGTATTTAACCTTCATCAAACGAAAATGTCATCTTCAACTTTGGGATTTATTCATTTAAATGGTAAAAATTGCTAGCTCAGTCCAAAATTCGTTAAATTTCTTCATCGATTTACCAGATTCTAACGGTTATAATGAAAATTCCAGTTTTTATTTATTTAATTATTTATTTATTTTTTGTTTGTTTATTTATTTACTTATTTATTTGTTAGATAATGCAATGTTATCAGTATCAGTATCACTCAACTAATACAAAGTAAATAAAATGACTTTTAAGAAGAAAAAAAATAAAGAAACAGCATTTAAGCATGTTGGCATTAAAATCATTTATTGTCGACGTTTTGTCTGTCTGCATTGTTTGCATGAACGTCAGGAAAACTGCATTCCCACTTGGATGACGGTCACTAAAGCTGATATACTGTGATATAAAGTAATGGAGACTTAACAATAAGCCTCAAAATTTCCATCGAGATTCGATGAAAATTTAAATCTATATGTTCAATTTTATTCAAAAATCTGTAAGTAGAAACAGTTTCAACAATGGCGTCTTGAAAATCAGCGAAAAGTATAATACACATGTATTAAATGTTTAAAGTTCATGTTCTAAGTGTTATTCCCAGTTTGTGTAGAAATCTACTACAGAAAACATTTCTAAATTGAATTATTATGATGATGACAAGTGGCGCATCAAAAACTAAAAGTAAAAAATCAACAAATAATTAAAGTTGTCTTTAGTTTCTGAGGGTCCCTTGTCATCTATACTGTACTACGCTTTCCCTTGTAAGCCTGTTGAGCTTTTGTTTACTGAGTAGCCTTGGCTGATGAGCGGCTAATAAGCTCGAAACAGCTCTCTCAGGACTTCAGATTAACTCAAAAGGCTTCCCATTATCATTTTATTATAAATTAAATTGGAAGCCACCTTTTATAATTACCTAGAGTAATAATACAATATTGTCAACCGTTTCCACATAGTTTTCAAATTTACTTAAAATTTACATTTCCCGATATGCTACCTCATCAGCTGAGCCTCAAGAAAGGATCAATTGTGATACTCTTTCGCAATCTCAATCCAAAGAAAGTACTCTGCACACGATTGGTCATTAAAGAGTGTCATCGCAATTTAATCATGGCAGAAGTGCTTTCGGAAAGCAACAGAGGTGATATCGTCACTATTCCCTGGTTCGATTTTCAACCGAGTGATGTCAATTTGCCATTCAAGTTGAAGCGCCGAGTTAAGTTCCCCATAATTACTGCATCAATCCTTCTAATAAAGAAAATCATTTATTAAAAACTTCAAATTTCTTCTTAAATTTATTAAACAAAAAAACTCACAAACACCATTTTCAGTATAAAAACCTCTTAAACTCAATATTTCAAGCTCCTCAGCGGAGATTTTCTTCAGATGAATAGGAAAATTGAGAAAACTAAACATTCTCTAAAGGGTTCTGTTTTTTGGAATAGAAGAGAATGTTTGGTTTTCTCTAGTTCCTATACTCCTGAAGAAAATCTCCGCTGAGGAGCTTGAAATATTGAGTTAAAGAGGTTTTTATACTGAAAATCATTTATGTTCGTATCAAAGCAAATCTTTTTATTTTCTATCCGTCATAATTTATGACGGGCAAATACTCTAGTTTAAAATAAAAGGAGATTTCGTAAATGTTATTTTCATGATTTAAAAGTAACTTTTTGTATTAAAAAAAAGAAAAAAAACAAGTATTAAAACGACGAAGATTTAAGAAAAAGAAAGCAGAATTCATTGTTTTAACAAAATAATTCAGTCCTAATTATTTATTTATTTTGTTTAAATCCGATTATTCTATTAAATCTTAAACAAACATTAAGAAGATTAACAATCGGATTAGTATCCACTGTTAAGACATCAACAGAAATCCAAAGTTTCGGTTGTAATGAAGTTCTATGGAAACTATATGCGCTTATTTCTCAAGAAGGACTTCCCGTGGAAGAAACTTGAAATATAAAAGTTAAATCATCTCTTGTACTTAAATATGCATGTCAAGTTTCAAGAATATCCATCCAACGGTTTAAAAGTTATAAGGAGGAACTTAAGAAAAGGTTCCTCACACACAGACTTACTGATTTCATGAGCCTTATTTTTCCTTATGAAAATTTTTAAAAAATGGAAAACTAAGGGGAAAAATAAGATATCCACCAAAATTCTATCTTAGATACTTCTTTCTTATTCTAAGACATCAAATCCGCAGTTCTAAAGTGAAGCTGTTTATTTAGCAAAGATACTAGAATATTTATCACGGTCAAGTTGTTGTGTAAGCTGGGTTAATGAAATACTAAATCACTGAAATCTATTTACACTGCTTTGGGAATCCGCATTTGTATTAGCAATTAAGTGCTTCCGTTTCAACTGTCCGCATTCTTAAAACAATCAACAGCCATCCGCATTCCGCTAAACCAAAACGTTGGAGCAATCGATAAATTCGGCAGAAGACAGTCCCGTAAGACTCTGGGAGAAGATATGTAGGGTGGGGTGGGAAGGAATGGAGAAAGTAATATTCCTCTACTAAAAAATATAAAGTATCTTTGGTTTTGTACCTTGCAGGCATTGGTCTCTGAGAGTTACGACCTCGTAACTTTCCATGCAAAAGTCTAGTAAAAGAGCTTCTAGCACCCCGGGGAGCGAAGATCTGTACAAAGATTTTTCTTTTCCCGCCCGCAAACCCTTCTCACGTAGATGTCATAAAGGATGTCACCTGACACTCAGATGAATAAGTCAAACAAGGTGATCGTTTATTCTTAAATATACTCATGATTTTATGAACCATGAATTATCAGAAGGTCTTAACTTCTCAGGGTTTTTACTCCTGTTAGAAAACCGGAAAATCAATTCTCCCCTAATTCAACAATCTGCCACACGAAGAGCCATTTTCATAGAGAACATCAAAGCCATTAGATAGAGCCGCATTGAATTTGCAATTTGTAATCTAAAGCGATTGTGGAACATCTAAAAATCAATATTCTATTTACTGTTATTCGTGGCTACATTTCATAATCGATTCAAGTGACCCTCTTGAACTGTAGGCGATTTCCCAACCCCCACTGAGTTATTTAATTGTCCCTCAGTCATTTCGGTTCAACGTTCTGTGCAAAGGTAACAGTCTTAACCATCTTGAACAACAAAAACCAAATATTTAATAAGCTTCTCTTTTCATAAAGTACATTGTAAGACTCTGAACGGATTAGCAACGCATAGCAAAATTGTCTAACTCCATTTAATGCTTAAATGCATGGTTGTTAAGAATGATATGATGGAATTGACAGTCATTATGCCCATGTAGCCTTTTCGTGCAGAAGTATGGTATTTTCATAAGAGTTTTAATCTTTACTTCATATGAAGCTTTTCTCAAAACAATGTAGCCTTTTTGTACTTATTTTGCACGTTTATAACACGAAAACATTCTAATTGTGTATATATATCTTTTACTCTTCGTAATGTCGAAGACATTTGATATATGCAACTTTCCTCTTAAAATTGTGGTATGCAAAAAAGAAGAACTGAAAATGGAAAATAACGTTCAGTGCTATAATCAACTATACAATAATACTAATAACAATATAAAAATGTGCGAGTATGCTTTTTTTTGTGTTGTTATTATTATTTTCGGAAGAATACTAATAATTGCAACATTCTTTAATTTTTCTAAACTGCTAACAATTGGTTTCAAAATATATTAGTTTTGAAATAAGACCAATTAATAAATCCATTCCAATAGTAATTTACTGTTCTAAATCCGTAGGCTTATATTTTGTCATCTTCAATGCTCATTTTTCTTCAAGGCTACGACCTATTTTAACCCTGTTAGTTATTTGCATTTGCATACGCAGAGAACTAAATGTATAATTTGAGATATTTTAAACTTTCTGAGAATAAAGAACTGAGTTGTCTCTGCTTTATGCCATTATGATATGTAGATAGATAAAGAACAGTAAGTATATATAAATTGATAGCATTAATGCATTAAAGCATTAAATATTAAACTAAATAATTAATTAAAAGTTAAGCACTATTCAATAATTTTCTTTTACTTAAAGGATTAGAGCATTAAATTGAAATGCATGAATTTTTCATTGATTGGCAATAACAGTAATTAAAAATGAATTAAATAAATTTTCTCTTTACAATGTTGAATTGAGATACAAATTTGTTCCAACTCAATAATTATTGCCGTTAGGAAAACAAGGTATAGAGAGCTGAAAGATTTTGGGGAACATAACTCATCTTGGTTTAAGAAATAGCACCGATGTTCCCTATGGTGCTACTTTTAGATATCATTCCAATTTCAGGAAAATCCAATGTTTTCCCTTTTCAAATCCAAATATTCTTTTGGGAAATATTATTTAATATCCAAATATTATTTTTTTGCCATTTTGTTAATTGTTATTTTATAGTGAACGGCCTTGTGATTGGATATTGTTTTGAAACGTACAAGTTTCAAATTTTGTTATGAACTTCGGAATCACAGTGGAGCCTTCAAAGCAAAAATAAATAACATGTATTATTCATTTTGGCCTCAGTACCGAGACCTCATTGTTTACTGGTAACTTCTCCTAGCTGATGATCGCCATTAGAGCGTGAAACAGCTGTTCTAGGATGTCACTTAGTAAACACTTTCTGTGCTGGGCAGGTTTTCTCGAGGTTCTCCTTTTTTCCCTGCGAGCCTACCACCGTACTTTCTCAGTCTTTCTCTCATCTGTCCTCATTTCCATGAGTTTAGCACGGAATAGCTCTACTGGTCGCGGTGCTTGGCTTCTCTGCCACCCACATTCACCACTTTCTAATCTAAAATCTAGTCAACCCTTGGTCTCACCCATTGATTTGTGATGATCTAGTTTTATTATTTTTAAAACAACTTTTTTTTTTCCAAAAGAACTGTACTATGAAAATGATTATCTGTTTTTTTATACCTTTTTTTTAGCCTAAAAATCTGATAATGGGTTATCACATCAAATAGTTTATGTGTGCATCTATGTTTCTGTAGCAATGTTTGAATCGCTGAATGAATCTTCTTAAAACTTGACACGCATATTTAAGAACTAGAGACGATTTAATTTTGATATTTGATATATTTTTCCAGATTCTGTCGAGAAGGCGACAAGAGGCAACAAAACTACCCATAAAAAAACATTGAAATCTATTAACAAAAGATTTCCATCCTCTTTACAATAAGAATTCAATGTTTTAACCCATGATTATTACTTTTAGCTAATCCATTAATTAGCGTGTTGTACTCGATATTAGATGTTAAAAGTTAATGTAGATTTTTGTTTTGTTGTTATCACCACTTTTTTTTAAAAAAAAAGAAAAGAAAAAGAAAATGAAGAAATGAAAATAAATATCAAATTTTAATGAAAATAGGCTTTAAATTTCTTCGAATTTCTTGTTTATATTCCCTTGAGTATTATAAAACTTGCTGGGGTAACTTTGCAGATAGGATCTAATTGGTTATTTGTAGAATAACAGATTATAAAATATGCCAATTCTCACTGATATTTAACCTAGAAACAACGAAGATATAAATAAATTCTTAGAATCTCTAATTGAATTTAATTTAGAATGAAATCTCGTTATAAATGATCTAAAAACTTTATTCCTTTGAATGGAAATAATATAGAAAGCAATTCGGAACGTACTCCTTTCTCAACATCTGATGCTTCTTTAAAATCTTACTCAAGTGCCGCCTATGTTGTTGTTATGCAAGAAAGATTAAGTTGAAGAGATCTTAAAGTCAAGGTCTTTCCTAAATGAGGCTTAAGCGTCAAAACTAAATTGTCTTTTCTGTTCAACTATTTTTTTATTCTAAATGAATTTTTTTATCTTCAATCTTCATTTTGAGATACTCATTAGAAATTACGATAAGCACTTCTTAACATTTTTTTAAACAAAACCCAGTTAAAAATGTTTTATACAGGGTGATTCCAAAATGTTTGTGAAAAATTAGGCCATAGGTTCTACTCTGTAAAACAAGCAGAAAAGTACAAATAAACAATGAATAGTTTCCACGAAAATGTAGTTTTCATTATTCATTATAGGGTTATAAGAATCAAACAAATCATGGAAACGAATTTTATTTCCTCACAATAAATGTTCAAAATGTCCTCCGTTTGCTTGCACACTTTCTTCCGCTCGCCTTTCATTGATGAGAAAATCCTTTCAATTAATTGTTGCTGGAGTTTTGTTTTACCTCATTCACATCGGCTAATTTATTTAGGTTTTTTTTCAACACTATTTATTAAATCATTCTTTCCCTTTTTTTTTTAGTACAACCAGTGTTTTAATTTATGAATATTTGAAATATGTTTTATCACATCATAATGTGCCAACAAAAAACAAAACAAAACAACCAAATAATGAAGTATAAAAACTACGTTTTTCGTGGAATCTATTAATTTCTGGACCCATGTTTACTTGAACTTGTTTGTTTTAAGGAGTAGAACGTACGGTCAGATTTTTGACACACCTTTTGAAATCACCCTGTATAATACGAGAATCTTGCATATATCAGAGTATATATACGAGTGCTGTACGAGAATCAGAATTTTGCTGTATAATACGAGAATGAGAGTGTATTGCTATTCATAGTATTGCATGAATATAAAAGTGCATTTGTAAATATAGTTGTTTACTTTGTAAATAAAGTTGCTTGTAAATATAGTTGTTTACTTTGTTATCGATATAATTACTGTCTGTTTTTGTTTACGAGAACCTTCAGCGCTTTTGCGCATGCATCAGGTCTCCTTCGATTTCATCAAAATAGGGGTAAGGAGAAATAAAGAGGGGATGAAGATTTACTTTTTATCAGTGTTAGTTTTTGTGTAATTATTCATGTGAAGAATAATACAGAAATTTTCAATCAAATTCAAACGAAATAGAAAGCAAAGAACTGATAGAAAGATTCTAATCAGTAAGCATCCGAAATTACGAAAAAACCAGGTCTTAGGAAAGTGCCCATATCAGCGTATCGCCCTTCTGCGGAGTAGAATCGTCCGCAAGTAAAAACGATCAGTATGTAGAATCCAACAATCTGGAACAAAACAAGAAGTTTGTAAAAGAACTTAAAGTGTACTTTCTTTAAAATCTTTAAAATGTTCCTTAAAATTTCCTTATTATTTTTCTTCTTTAAGTCGTGAAGACGACGACAATGAAAAAACTACAATTATAGGCATATTCAAATTTACATTTTCTGGAAGAAAAAGAATTAAATTAGTTAAGTTATATAAAGTGAATTACTTTTAAACACATCAAACCATGCGCAATATAATGGATTAGCTGATAGGATTAACCCCATTCTTTCAGAATATGGATACAAATCTCGCTTGGAAAAGATTTCAAAATAAAAAATAATTTATCTCGAATTCTAAAATGTGCCTGCCAAATTTCATCTAGCGGTTCATAAATTATTAGAGTAACACACAACAAGAGCGTGTGAATGTTTGTTGTCAATCTAGGACGATGGTTTCGATAATTGTAATTTTGTAAACGTTTAACACGGAGATACGATTTCTTTTACCTGTCTCAGGAATTGAAGCTCAGGAAATAAAATCGACATTTCTGTTTGTGTCCCCAGCAATATCTTCTGAACCACGGAATGTATTTTCTTGAAACTTCAACGTGCTTATTTCCAGATACGAGATGGTGTAATATTTGTATTTGAAAATCGTTTAGGCAAAAGGAATTGAATATTATATATAATAATATTAATAATAATAATATTAATAATAATAGGTACTAGAGTCATCCTCACATAAGCTGTACTGGGACCGCAGTGCCAGTCAGCAAGACCTAGCACACGAGCTCCAGAAGCAGTGGAGGTAAGTGTTGTACCCATCGTTTTGTCCGCCACTGGTCTGGTATCTCACACATTGCACCACAGCCTCAGCACTAGGACTTCATAGAAAGACTTATGGACAACTCAAGAAGGCTATGGTACTCAACCCAATATGCATAGTTAGGAAAGTTATGGACACAACCACACATCCCTCACCATTCTTCCACACTTTTTTTTTTTTTTTTTTTTTACACTTGTCAATATGTGGTTTGGTCCTTGACCCGCCATACTGTCTTTCCTGGGGAAACCCATGGTTTGAAACTTTTATGATATAATAATAATAATAATAATAATACATATACTGCAATTTTCGTCTTCTTCCTTTCAGCACTTAAAATAAAAAGAAAATAGAAAAAAGCAACTGTAAAAAATAGAAGACCTTAACACATTCTGTTTTATCTATCTAATCTATTTTATAATAAGGTAAACCATACGATTTACTGAAATCCTTGTGAATACAGTTATTTTTCCCCATAGATCCATTTCAATTCTAACATTATTTGATATATAAATGATAGTTTTCCTAACACCAATATTATTTCTTCCAATATCCTGAACTTGCAAGATCCTGAGGTCCTTTAATACCAAAAGCAGCTTAATGTAATCAGGCTTTTGTGCCGAGTTATTTCAACTTCAAGACCTCCACTAAAGTCAACACAATTCATAAATTTTGCAGTTGAAGGAATTCTCCAATACCTACGGACCTGCTCTGACTTTGTGTTCGTTAATCAACTAATACTCGAGACAAACCAAATTTCCGATTCCAGACAAAAGGACGGATTCAATTTCGCTGTAAAGCAGGCCGTTATTCGAGCCATCGAAAGAGCTCTAAATATTTATTACCGTTGTGAAAGCCATAGAATATTTCCAAGATGCAGGACCTCGAACTGAAATTTAAGTCGCCCTTTACTGTTAAATACGACAGTGTAAGTCAAGAATTATAATGAATTATACGAAAAGAGTTTAAAGATGCTGATGTACAATTGGTATGCTAAAATACCCATGATAACTACACCAAAAGCTGTATTTATTAAAATACAACATTAACGAAGAAAAATATAAATTTTTAAATTAATAATTAATCCTTTAATATAAGTCTATTTAATATAAATATTAATATAAAAGTTAATATATTATATTAATCTTTTAATATCATTTAATATGTTTAAAATTGAACATTATGAGTTTAAATTTAAATTTAGATATTTTAAGTATAATAACTAAACAAAATATAAATCATTCAGTTGGTATTGATTACATAAATATAACTGAAATAAAAAATCATAAAGAAATTTTCGCAGATTTTATAGTTGAATTATCCAAGAAAATTTTGAATACCAATACTTATCCAAATTTGTGGAAAATTGCTTATGTCTCACCTATTTTTAAAGGAGGAAATGCTGAACGCTTTGAAAATTACAGACCAATTTCTTTGCTTTCAAATATCTCAAAAATCTTAGAAACATACATTACAAATACCCTTTATAATTTTATACAAAAAAATCATCTTATTAGTGAAAATCAATATGCCTATCAAAACAAGAAGAGTACAACGCAACTTTTAATAAATTTAAATGAAAATATTGCAGATAATTTAAATAAAGGAAATATTATTTACATTGCTTTTATTGATTTTAAAAAAGCTTTTGATTCTGTTGATCATGATTTGTTACTTGATAAACTTTATTTAATTGGAATAAGAGGCAATACTTATGAATTGATTAAAAGTTACTTAAAAAAAAGAAAATTCCGAATTAAAATAAAAAATTATAAAAGCAACTTATTCAATATAAAATGTGGTGTTCCTCAGGGATCAAATTTGGGTCCTTTGCTCTTCAATATCTTTATAAATTCAATTAACAATTGCATCCAATATTCAAAGATATATATCTATGCAGATGATGTACTCTTGATGACTCATGATAGGAACCAGGAAGATGCTTTTAACTTTTTGCAAAATGATATTAA
The DNA here is from genome assembly GCA_023159025.1 of Thereuonema tuberculata. Taxonomy (NCBI): domain Eukaryota; kingdom Metazoa; phylum Arthropoda; class Chilopoda; order Scutigeromorpha; family Scutigeridae; genus Thereuonema; species Thereuonema tuberculata. The sequence goes on along the minus strand of JAFIDM010010028.1, from coordinate 56,745,234 downwards.
TAATATTCAAAAATGAACAAGGAATAATAAAATGACAATAAATAAAGATAAAACAAAAATTATTGTGATTAAGAATAAAAATAAAAAGTTAAATTATAACTTAGATCTACAATTACATGTTGAAAATTGCGTAAATTCTAAGAAACTAAATAATTTAATTAAATCATGTAATTGCACTTCAATTGAAAGTGTTTGTAAACAAAAATATCTTGGCATTTATATAGATGACAAATTTTCTTGGAACTCTCACTATAATTATATCTTAAAAAGACTGAATACTTTATTATATTTTTTCTATCACATTAAAAATATGTTTCCTTTTAAACAGAAATTGGTTGTTTATAAGGCATATGTTGATTCGATTCTAAATTACGGTTTGGACTGTTGGATATTTATAAACAGACAACAAATTAAAAATATAAATAAAATTATTCTCAAGATCTTTAATTACGTAATGATTAACTTTAAAAACAAAAAACTTGAGGAACAACAAAGCATAAGAAAGAAATATAAAATACTTTTATTAAATGAAAAATTTATTTATAACAATATGATAAAGAATTTTTTTGATATAAAAAATAAAAAAGATAACTTACAAAATAATTCCAACACCAGAAAAGGTTGGATAAAAATATTTAATGTTACAAAAATAAATAATAATATGGGATATAGACAAAAAAAATCAAATCCTTTTTAGTCTTTTCAATCAATTAAATTGGAAAAATTATAATTTTGAAAGAATTAGTCAGGTTAAAAATCAGTTAATAATACATATTATTGATGGTAGTTTTAAATTTTAATATGATTAATCTTAATTTTTTTTTTCTTATACTTAACTGTATTTAGATTAAATTTTCAGTACCTATACCACAGGTATTTCTCTTTTAGAAATACCTATTAGACCTGATTTACATTAAAAAAAAAAAAAAAAAAAAATTGTAAGACTATGCAAGATGTTTCTAAAAAAACGTGACGACAGCTTCTTTAAAATCTATTCTACGAACCAATGCTGAACTTTATGAGAATTTGATGAAGAACAAGAAAGTAACCGATTGATATTGGGCATGACATTGCTTCTTGCATCAAAAAAATACCGCTTACAAGCAAGCATAACAGCAATAGAATAAAAAAATTGAAATAGCATTATTTCTATACAATAATCACGGCATGAGAGAGACAAGGAAATCGGTACAAGTCATCTTCAAAATTTTATTACTACTATTACTATAAAGTTACTACTATTACTATCAGAATTAAAGTAATAATTTTTATTAATATATTCAAACTTCAATATATTTTTACTTACTTTTTATTAATTACTAATTTTTATTATTACGTGGTAGCACTACTTTTACAACTTTCAAATGCTGAATACGAACAGCAGAATTTTGCATTTTTTTTTCATAAAATTACGTAATTTGTTGAAATTGAATTTACTGTAATATGAATATGAATTTGATATGAATCAAATCGGGTGATAACTAAAGGATTAGCTAAAGCGGGTTAAAATTCATTAAGTCAAAGAAGTAGTATTAGAAATAGGATAGAAATCCATTGTTTAGTTTTTCAATGATCTTCTATGGGAAATTTTGTACCCTTTTCATGCTAATTTCTTGACAAGGACCCAAACAGGAAAAGATTTACAATACAAAATTTATACCGTATTTAGTCCTTAAATATGCATACCAAATTCAAGATGATCTATTTCTTCATGCAATGGTTCAAAAGTTATTGGAAAAGAGACAAGCACACAGAAATAATGATCAAATAAGTCTCACTTTCCTACGAAGGAACCTTAAAAAAAAAACAGATAAAGTACAATCCATAGTTATAAAAAGAATTTCTATTGAGATCAGATTAGTAATGCTATCACGTGACGGTTTTTCAGTGCAGCTAAAAAACAACTAATCCTGAATTGTAGACCTCTTACAAATAAAGAGTATTAAGATACTTTAATGGAAGAACTTAAGGAATTTAGTTCAATTCTGGTAAAGTATCCAAAATCAATTAAGATTATAGCAGGAAAAAAACTTACCAACACAAGAAAAGCAGTAGGATTAACCTTAGAGATTTATTTAAAAGACTTAACTGATAAGACCGAAAAAAGTACAGGAAAGGGAAAAAAACTATTCTCTAATAAAATGAAATCTACTTAGAACGATACATTGAAAAGCAGTCTTAATAGAGCTGTGAGATCTAAGCAAACATGCCTTAACTAAAACAACAAGATTTAAGAAATCATCACGAATAAATCAAATTAAATTTACAAAACT
>JAFIDM010010028.1:56726680-56739977 GCA_023159025.1 Thereuonema tuberculata | reverse complement strand
TTTTTTGGGAGGGGAATATTGTTTTTTTTCCTAATACTTTTTTTCCCTCCTCTTTCTTATAATTTGCATAAATCGGTAAATGGATTTCCTTTCATCTATCCTCAGCATAAAACTCCGGGCTTTGCTATTGTCTTGAGGGAGTAAAGGTGGTTTTGGAATCTTTTGCCGTGAGACTGGCGAGGGACAGCAATCGCAGCAGCCAACTCTGAATTAGGGAAAGAATACTAAACGTAATGAGATGCTTTAGATCAGCGAAAAGCTAAAAAAAAAAGAATAAAGAAACTTTGCCAGAGAAGTCCAGGTTTAAGAACGCGAGATTTTCCTTGGACTTACGTTAAAACTGATTTACCAGCAAAGAAATAAGTCTTCAATCGGATTTCCAGTGTAATAAGATTTCGAAAAAATCGTCTCTTTTAAGAACTGCCATAGAGAATTAAAACCAAGCACAGAAGAATATATTTGAAAAAAAAAATTAAGTTTATTAAGAATATTTCTTTTAAGAAGATGCAATTATTTATTACTTAATTAAATGAGTTTTTGTTTTTTAATGTCACACTTTTCTGGTCTGTTTGTCCGGTTTTATGCGCTCGTTACCCTAAAATGACTCAACCGATTTTCTAGGTACAGGATGATTCACATAAAATTGACGCTTTTCCTTATTTATTTAGTTTAACAAGAATGGCTCTAGTAAGGATTTTATTGTGGCTGAAATGTAGATTTTTGAGAGGATATCTACCTTTCCATTAAATTCTAAAAATGTTCTTTCTCCTCGTCAAGGCAAAGATGAACTTGTCTTTCTATGTTTCTGGATGTTAGTTGCGTTGTCAATACCGTTCATCCCCTGTGCAATGTTCTCCTTCAAATCGTCCAATGTCTCAGGGAGTTATCGTAGACTGTTTCCTTCAAATAACTGCATAGAAAAAAAATCTGGTGAAGTCAAATCCGGTTATCTGGGAGGCCACAAGTTTTTGAAAGATGATCCAGTTGTTTCCAACTTGCATACCAACGCCATTATTGTGTTCCAGAGGATTGCGAATATCAAATTCCCTCTGGTATGCCCTTTCCGTTGTTCTAATCAAGTCTTATATTCTCCGATCTTGATATTAATTTCATATCTAGGGATCTCGAGTTACAAATTCAAATATAACATTACTTTCTACCTATCACGTGATTTTTTTTACCAACTGGGAAAGTTTCGAAGTGCTCTCACAATTTCAATTTCTTTCTCATCCATAACATTGTAACTCGTACGAAGACCGGATATTTGCTAGTTACATACAAAATTACAAAAAAATCAAATTACTCGACAATATTTTTGGGTATCATGAAAAGAAATAGACATTTCAGATCTGGAAGAAAAAAAATTTCTCCAATATAAAAAAAGTAAATACATAAATAAAAATCCGATAATGCAAATGAAGCAATCAAATATATTTGCTAGCATTTCACCAACTAAATTTCAATTACAGAAATTCAAAAGCTAAATAAATAACATGTTGCTAAGATTTAATCTAGAAATCAAAATATTTTTTTTTCTAGCTAAGTGATGCATTATAATAAGTTATTCGTATTAATATTCCTATATTCAAAGAATAATTAGGATAAAGCCAGTATGGCGCACGAAGATTGTTTTTAATTGTACAAATAGAAATAAAAAAAAAAGAACATCAAGATGTAATCTTATAAAGTATGTCCATCAGTAAGAAAAGATAATTTCGAACTAACTGTACATTATTAAATAATGACAATACGATTAATTAATATGAACAATGGCATTATGTTAAAATTTACACGTATTATTTAGTGATTTATACATTTAAATTATAATATTATTATTACCGTTATTATTCAATAAGAATTCCAACAATGATGAGAATATTTCTTGTAGTACCAGTACGTAAAATAAATAGTGAAGCTTAAGACGTCATGATCTTTACAATATTAATTTACACCTACTTATATATGTGAGAATTCAAAGTATTATACTAATTTTACATAATTATTAAACATTGATTATGCTATATTTACATAACTTCGTAATAAGTTATTAAAAATAGTATTTAAGAAAGTGGTGCCAAAATGGCGGATGACATTTGATTTTAATTACGAATCAAGTAAAAACAGGGAATCGACACTTTTACAGAAGTTTACATGCACCTTTACACTTGTAATCCATTGTATTTTGTTTGTCGCTAATGAGGAAAATCAAGATCTTCATCATCGCCGCCGTTGTTGCGTAATGCGGGACATTCTGAGGGATGCTTCCTTGGAATTAAGGGATTCCAGTCACTGTTATATTACTGAGACCAACTAGATTGATCTGCAGATAAAACATGTAGGCGATGACGCGAAGAACGAGAGAGAGGGGATGGTGGACGAAGGGGTTGCCGCAATTCGAACCACAGTGACCGCTCCCTCCGTTAGGGGGTATTGATCAAGTCACGTGGGTTTTGTTTGCATGAGTGCTTCAGCAGATATCGGCACATCCCAGAGAACAACCGGAATCTCAATCGATGGCTGCGGGTCCCAGGAAGATTTCCACTACAGCATTTGTTGATACACTTCGTGGAGACAAGGGAAAAAAAAATACAAATCACGATATTGTGTAGCTGCTAACGAGCAAACATAAAAAACAGAGCAATATTTATTGTTTTTCTCCTGCTTCCATTTTTTTGTGTGTTTTGATTGAGTAATGTTTGCTAACTCTAATAGGTGGTTCGGGAAATGCCGAAGGAAAGCAAACTTTATCTCCTATTTTTGCTTCTATTTTTCGATCTACGCTGCCTCAACGGGTTTGTTATGGAATCCCAACAGGCTCATTCCAAAATGTCTCCGACTATTTTCTGCTTCAAAAACCAATGTTTACGGACGGCAGTTACCGAAAATTGCTGTTCACTTCTCTGCCTTTGAAGCTTCATCTGCTTTGAGTCGATTCAGAGATCAGTTCCGTCTTCTGAAAGCTTTTCTATAAATTAATCGAGCCCCTGGTGGCAAGTATCAGAAACAATCTGCAAATTGGAAGCCGAGCTAATGAAAAGTAACATTATTCCACGTAATCATCTTGATGAAGAGTCTTTGCATTTACAAGAGTAAATCTGTTTTCGTCACTGCCTATTCTTTGGATAAATTAATGTAAAAGCGAAGGTCTTCCGCTGTTCTTGTACGTACTTGTTCCTCTAATTAACATCTTCTCCAGATTTCATCGTTTGAAAAAATATAAATATGTTTGCGGGCTGAAAGTGCAGGTTCAATCTCCTCCAGAGGATGGATTTTCCCCTGGTTATTTTGATTCTCGCAACCCTAGTCCTAGAATTCATCCAGTATTCTGTCAAATAGATATCAGATTGTCTGGTGATCGCTGGAGTCTTACTATCTAAGATGTCGTCAGCTCTCTAACGAAACAAGAGCGAGTTGCTGTAACTTTAATGAAAAATGTCCAAAGTAGATTAAAAAATTTTCAGTTTGAATGGAAATCCTATTTTAGTCACTGTGAAGCCAAACTAAATAATTTTAAAAATAAATAATTTTTATTTTATCAGAGTAGAGATCACTTCGCTTTGTAAAAACCAAGTTGTAAAATACTTGCATGGCTTGTTTCCTTTCATCAGATGTGCTATTTATGAAACATGTGCTTAAAATTGTATTAATTAATGCTGTTACTTATGTTTAGATGGTCACATTTTGAATAGTCCAACACTTTCAAATACTTCAGTTATCAACTTTCATACAGTATAACAAAGAAGACGACAAAGGACATAAAATTAACAATTTCAATAGATCATTAAGGATTATAAACCAAACTTTTAAACCATCGTTATTTCAAAACATACAAGGACCAGAATATAAAAACCCTTGCAAGACCCTTTTTGCTGTATAGTACCGAGGCATGAACTCTTGCGAAAAAAGAAGAGAAATTTTAACGACAGCGACAGAAATGAAATTCATGCGAACAAAAGCAGGATCTATATTATTAGACCATAACATAACATAAATATATCGTCAGTATTCGGCAGACGAATTCAGGATTAAATCAATTTCAGATCAGTTCTAACAATACAGAAAGAGATGGTGGGCTCACATACAACGCGCGCCAAAAAGCAGAATCACCAAGAAATCCTTGACCATCAACCGATCGGAAAGAGATCTGTGGAAAGACAGTTTCAATGCTGGAAGGAGATCGTAACAGACCAAGACGTCTAAGACTCAAAAGAAAGACGACGACGACTTCCAGAAAAGTTGATCAGTTGTCTTATGTGAGGCTCATATATTTTTCTTAAATAAAAAATTCTACAAAATTAACTCTGAAGGGGAATGCTCTAGAAATTTCTGTAATGTTTCTGATATCGGATTTTGAAGCTTCTTTTGGAATATTATTTTGTTTATACCAAAGTGACACTAAACCCAGACATTCCTATTATTTTCAGTAATATGAAATATTCACACTAATTGTCTTCAGTAATTGGCAAATTTTCTTGTAATTTTCGAAGTACTATGACTATTTTCTTTTTTATTTATTATAACAAACGAATCTAGCATGAATCAATAATCGTGTAATCATTAAAAGTGTAAGACGAAAGTTATTAGTTACAAAACCTGGAAGCAAATTGAGAATCTTTTATCCCCCGTTTCAAACCGCGAATAATTCTATAAATTTACAATTGATGGCGATTGTTAAACGCCCACCCGCGATCTTTAAATAAGCGCCGTAATATATCGACCGCACTGCGATGGTAAAGTTATGCGTCCGGTTTAAGGTAATTCCCTGCGAGGGGGATCCGATAGCAGATTCCCTCGCCCTGAATGCCGCCTGCGCACCTAATATAGGCGGGAAGAATGGTGGTGACATATGCAATCGGAAGGACGGGCACAGTAGCCGGATAGGGGACAAATAACTCGGAGGGTGTCGAGTTCGAGGTTAGGAGGGTGAAGACGAATGTGTTTCTGGTGGTGTCATTAATTTTCAACTCGCGGATGAAATAGAAGAACGAAGAAGAAAAAACGGAAAGAAAAGAAAAGAATGGGCACGTGTAGGGGCGGTCAGGCAGAGCCGAGGGGCTTCTCTCCCCACTCCATAAATCGTCCGGGTTTCCGCGGTGATGCCAGTCTCACCCTCGTAACGAAATAAAGAAAAGGCGGAACGCGGGGGCTCGCGCAGATAAATAAAAGAGGGGGTGGGGCTACTGTAAAACCAGCGTCACGTGCACCAACGGTTGTCTCGTTCCCCTCCACCTGCGATTCCGCTGGAAGCATCGTTTCCGCAATAAATCTAACCGGATCCGCGGAACGATTTGGTTGGATCCAAGTCCCCTGCGCTGGTGGCCGCAGAAGGAGCGGAGAGATTTGAAATTACAATTAAGGTTGGGTCCACCCACACCGACCCCTCCACTGCTTCCGAAAGAAGACACCTGTGTCCACGTTCCGAGTCCAATCGTGGGATTTATTAATGGACGAAGAAACGAGATGGTGGTTGAACTCCCCCGGACAACAGATGGCTCCTCCTCCTCCAACTATTCCCCCATCTCTCCATTCCGTTCTCTTCTTGTAATTAAACTCGGAGCAGATGGATGAAGACGAAACTCTATTTGCACCGAAGAAAAGAAAAAAGAGGAAGGAAAAAGAAAAACAGAAAATAGAGTTGGAACGGCGAAAGAGAACTACACGAAACTAGTCACCGCATTTCCGAAAACATTGAAAAGAAATGCATTTAAAAAGCAGGTGATGAGAAAAGAATGTAACCCCCCCCCACCCCTTATCAATACGGATGAGAAAAGCACTTAACAAAACACATTTAGATACAAAAGAGCATTTATGGCTATTCAAAAACGTAATAAGAAAATTATAATAATAAGAGAACTTTAAAACATATCTACTTATCATCATTCTGTTTTTATGTCCTAAAATAATTAATTGTTAGATGGTAATCGATTCATTGCTAGTGGATATTTACTATATGCTTCTCTCGCCAGCTGTATCTAGTCAGATGTGTAATGTTTGGAGTACGTGCAAGCAAATATATACTGAAATTTAACTGATCCCGTTTATGATGGATTTTCTTAATAGTTTGATGTTTCTTACCTAACTCTGTATAAAGGATATTTTTTTAAAATTTTAAATACTAATTCTCAATTCGATTTACGGGTGTTTTTTTTTTTAAGAATATTTTATACAAGATTAAACTATTCAGCATTTTCACAAAATATCTTCAGCTTTCATAAATATTAATGTATTAAAGAAAGATGCCCACAAAATTCGAATAACAGACCACTCTAATGATATACAGATATCTATCGAAATAAATTTGAATCTATTGAATGCGGACAGTGAACTTCCGTTAAAATGCGGACGTAAAGAAATTGCGCGATTATTACTCTAAAGTTGCAACATTGAGAATTTAAAATGAAAAACTAAATAAGCAAAAGCAAGAATTATTTAACATGTACAAATCGAGTGCATGACTGCATTTTCTCAAAACAAGTAGATGTTCTTATCCTGATGAATGGAAAAAATAAAAATCAGAATTTTAGAGTACTTTTGTAAAGACGATAAATCAGCTGAATTTTTATTACTTGAATAAAATATTTTCTCCCAACTAAACTGAAAAAAGTAAGATAAACATTCATAATTTTCAAAAATAATTCATAAAATATGTATTCAGAATACATTTCAGCTGTGGGAAGTATGTGGGACTAAACTGACTAAAAAACAACTTAGGGTAAAAACAAATCAACCATATATAAATTACTGTTCGGTTTTGTTTACGAGAGTCTTCAACGCTTTTGCACATGCGTCAGGTCTCCTTCGATTTCAGCAAAATAGGGGTGAGGAGAAACAAAGAGGGAATGTTTACTTTTTATAGTGTTAGTTTACTAGTGGTCACGTTCTACTTGCGCTTTTCGCAAAAGAATTATGGAAAGAATAAATACTATTGCAAAAATGCTACTCCGTTATTTTTTCTTAAAAACGAAAATGTTCAAAAGTATTTCTTAGGAAAGTGCCCATCTTAGCGCTATGACCCCTCTGAGGAGTAAAATCGTCCGCCAGCTTTGGTTCTACCTTTCGAAAACGAACAATAACACTCTCCATTGTTGTATTGGAGTTGTTTTATTTTTTTTATTTTTTTAATTTTTTTTTGCAAATTTGGTAAAGAGTTAATGAAGCAAACTAATTTGTTAAAGTTAAATTTTTTTTGATGAAGTAACTCTATGGAGTTAATTCTAATTTCCAAAAGGAAAAATAAAACATTGTTACGGAGTTCATTTTTATAGATTTATAGTTCTATCAGTATCACTACAACCCAGTTTGAGTTACTAATTTTACTTCAGAAACATTCAATTCATATAAAATAATATTAAATACTTATAAAGCTGAGTACAAATCTACTTCATGAATTACTTAAACCAATTTAATAAATATAAAAATATTAGAAATACTTTCTCCTTCAAATTATATTCATTTAATTGCTATTTCATCGAAGTAACGCCTTCCATTTCATCAGGTAATTCAGTATTACAAAAGGGAATAGTATAAAAACGATATTGCATACAAAATTGTATTGTAGATTGTTTACAAACAAAAGCAAGAATAACATACTCTACAAACAAATAATTCCCAGAAACATTTATCATGTATTGTTTGTCTGATTACACTGTGCACGACAAAAGAATAATCCAATAATGAAACTATAACAAAATAATAGATTAAATTAAATTGTTAGCCTATCAAATTTACTCTACCTACTAAATATCAAATTAATTGACAGATTAAATAGTTCCTGTTCATGCACTGAACATCCTGATAAACATAATTTCAACTACCATTCAATTGCTTCATCCTTTTCTTGAAATAGAACATCAACAATAGGTTTGAGATCATTGTTTTGTATTTGTATTGTTGGGATGCATGCATTTGAGATGTTATGGGAAGTGGTTATGCCATTGGCTGTGTTCTTCGATTTCAGCAACTATGAAGTGTAAATCGTATATATCGTTGTGCCATGGAATAACTGTTTATCCTTTTTGGTTTCTAGTCTGAAGATCATTCTTCACAAAGCTACCAGAACACAACAAGTATGATTTTTTTTTTTAATTTGAATTATTAGTATTATTATGACGGTATTCATGAAGATTTTCTTTAACACATTCTTTTAACATCCGACTTGTTTCATCAAAATTTACAACCCCGTGAGATTGACAAGTAAGCGAATACCCAACATACATTATTTTTTTTCGGATTCAGAATTTGATTTTCTTTTCAATTGATAATTGATTTCATTTTATAATTATAACTTCTAATTTTTTTATTTTTATTGGATTAATAGCAAACTTGTGATCACATGTTCTTAGATTCTGAGATAATTTTGTCACCGCCCTGTCCGCTTTCTCACAACCCATCTCGGAGACCATCGTGGAGATCCAGGATATCCGGTTGACCCACGTAGATAAAAATGAAAATGTGAGCCTTCTCAATACTATACAAACATTTGACATCTTATTTTTCTATTTCTGTGTCTTATGGTTTCGGAGAAGGTAGGGACACAAAAAAAAAATCATTTTTTTAAATAATATAGATGTTTTCATTGTTTGAATTATTCTATTGTATTGTTTGCCTTACATTATGTGCTTCAGAATTTCTTTGTTTGTTTTCTTTTGTTTGTAAGCAGTCTATTAAAGCAATGTAATAGACGGTAAACAGTCTATTGTTGAATCATTCTTATTCCACTTCCTTTGTAATACTAAATTTCCTGATATGTGGAAGGCGTTATTTCTATGAAATACTAAATAAATATATATAATTTGAAGCAGAAAGTATGTGTAATGGTTTCAATATTTATTGTATTATTCTATTAAGTATTAAATCAATTTAGTTACAATTGCTAACTACCGTATACTGAAATAGATTAATACTCTAATTAAGAATAATAGTTGAAAGTAATAGTGTGAGTGTTAATCCCATTTCATCTGTATTTTGGAATAATCTTCAGGAGGTACTTTAAAGTTTTTATTCTAGAAATAACAGTAGTTTTTTTTTTATTTACATAATTATGAATGTTTGGTTTTAAAATTAGATTTTAAATAAGCTTATAAAAGAAATAAGATATATTTTACAAAAAAAAGTCAGAATTAGGATTTTCATATTTAGATACTGCAGAAATAATGTTTCTGTGTCCATTTCGCTTTATCTAATTGAAGGAATGCAACAATGTAACAGTATTCCAGTACTACATCAGCAGTACTGAGAAGATTAACTTTATAAAATATTCTAATACATTAAACCTTTTGTTTGTTTTGTATAAAATTTTAAGCCCAATATACTGGCCGTGCGGACTCGGCGGCGGTCTGCCGTTGTGGCCAGTGCGCCAGTACCTGGGTTCGAATCCCCGCAGTGGCCACTTATATTAATTTTGTAATTTTCAAAGAATTTGAAGGAACAGAATCTCTTCTACGAAAATTTATGTGGATGTGTTTCCTAGATTATTGGAGTGGAGTTTATAGTTTGATTTGTTTTATCAGCATTAGGAATCAATTTACATCTAAAGAGGATTTTTGATGCTCGAAAAGCTTTAAGAAAAACTGAATGTTTGCAACAGTACATCATTTCTTTTTTGGTTTAGTGTGGTTAATATACGACTGATACAGTTTTGAAATAAAAATAATACAATAAATAAAAAACACAACATCTTCATCTTTTCATAAACATTGCTATATTTCGCAGATATATTTTATCTGCTTCTTCGGGCATAGAATATTCTTCATTAACAAAAGGTTTAAAAGATAGAATAACAACAATATATGGTAATTATAATGTGAATAATACAGGGTCATACATGTCATATCATATACATATTAATAATTTATAATTATCACAGTTAATATTGTTGTCAGATTTATTTAAACAAAACCAAGTAATCACTAGTATATTAATAGCAGAATAGTAATATTATAACAATAAATTATTTGTTAAGAGTAGAACAATCAAAATTTTGTAACTTTTTACAATAAATTATTATATTATTGGAATTTTTTGACATCTATACAATTTTTCATGAATTTATCTAATATAATTTGGCTCACTTCAACACCTTTTTGCTTGTTAAAGCAATTGAAGCTTCTTATTATGCAAGCTTCTAGCATAAACTTAGCAATGTTTATGAAAAGATGAAGATGTTGCGTTTTTTATTTATTACAATTATCATTTCTGGAGTTATGTTTAAACAAAAACAATACAAGTTATTTTTCCCCGTAATATTTTGTTGTTCTTTCTTAATATCCATTTTTCTTGCAATTTGTTCTGGAAACTTCTGTTGTAGATTATGAACATGACTGAGATTCTTCATTGCTTTGTTCAACTGTCTTAATGTGAAAATGTAAATCCAACGGTTTAAGATTCCATTACATGTCTATTCAAAATAACAAATCTGAAGCTTGAATTCCAGAAGTTGGGTCTTCAAATAAACATCTCTGGCGATCTTTATATCCCGTGATTATTTTTCGGCAGAGTAGCCACGACAGTTACGAAACAGACTCTGTTGGAGAGAGCGGCACAAGCTGCATCCATCCGGGCGAATATTTGCCATGCTCTCGGCAAGTTGTTAGTAATGAGAGAGCGAAATTAATGTGTCTGCCAAGTTACAATTGAATCTTTACTGTTTAGCAAAGCTGTTACGTTCTAAAGCTATCACTGTGATTTATTGCACGCGTATGATGAAGATAAAGTGCCACGAGCAAGCGTGTGTGCGCGAGAGCAAGAGGGAGGCAGACTGGGAATCCTTCAGCGCCGAGAGGAAGAAGAGGCCTTTCTTCGACCTGCTCCTCCAAGGCCGATGATGTTTCCACAAAATTCAATATCGACGAGACGACGATTGGAAACGGAAAGACGTCAACCTCTTTGCCGTGACGTCGGGAGGAGGACGAGGAGAAGGAGGAGCTATTCCAGCGTAAGCAGATCGTCGTGTACGTTCCGTTCGCTAGCGAGAATCGGAATTTGCGGCTAGCTGCGATTGACTCCCGTCGTCGCATCCAACATGACGCGAAATAAATCAGAAAAAACGAGATAATAAAAAGAAACCAGAAAGATCAATAACTGAATGACCTGAATTAACACTGCAACCTAATAAATACTACTAATTGATAAATAAAAAGAAAAAAAAATGTAAGTAAGAGATTTTACAGCAACAGATATTTTATCTAACATCAACAATTCCATGTTTTACATTCTATATCTGTCGTTCTTGTATCTTAGTTACCAAAAATGCCATCGCCGCATTTCACTTAGTTTAACAAATAAAACAGGTTTTTTTTTGGGTTTCCGAATGCTTTTGTATGCATCAAGCAATAATATCATTTTGCAACCTTGTTTTCTGAATTTAGCCTGATTTTAGTGCATTTTGAATATATCCATTCGCCCGCCTGTCAACGCGATACCTAAAATCCATTTTTCTAGTATGTTTAATTTCAAGACTACGCCTCGGACACAGTTCTGCTGTTCTAAGTAATTTCCTAATGATTTTGTATAAATTCAATCAAGAAATACACAAAGTTTTGTCAACTTTAAAATTATGTTGTTTTAATTTTTATTTATTTATTTTATTTGTTAATTAGTTAACAACTTTTCGGCGGGCGCTGATTGTTTCAAAATAGATGGAATAGGAGCAGCGAGGGAATTTTAATTGCTAAATAAACTTAATTAGCACATAATGATTATCTGCAATTCAAATCTGATACTTTAATTCGGATGTAGTATAATTTCAAACTTTAATTCAAAAATACAAAGAAATTCTAGTTAAAGCGGTTAACAAACATTTAATAAACTGTTCTCCTTATTATTTATAGTAACAACGGGGAATTACGACGGTTCGAGTTACGACGCTTCCGATTTATGTCGGTTTCAATTGATACCACGCCAAGGGCTGTTTCTTCAGAATTGCGTCCAATTAACATTTACCTGCATCGTCATTTTTTTTTCCACCAACCAACGAAAAAGAACCTTAAGGTCAGTACGGATTTTTCTCTGTTCTTCATCTTCTAAAGGACAGTTCTGTAGGATAGAAAAAGTGAAGAGCTCCAAGCTGACTATTTCCAAAAGCTATCTCCTGCGTGGGACATGAAACTATAGCAAATTATTTATTCCCTTACGCGATACATCTATTTTTATTTTTTTTGTATACTTAATACTGTACACTAATTTTACTATACTTATAAATGCGCTATTTACGTTAGTAGGCACATTATTTCCATTAGTATGATGATTGCAGTGCAGTATATATATCGTTAAATAATGCAGCGTTTCAAATTACGTCCATCTTTAACTTATGTAATCCCTTGGAAATCAAAGCCGACATCAGTAAACCTTCATGTGTAATTTTCTTTTTATTAGCTTTCTACTTAGATTGAACACGGTACTGTCTAAGTTTTGCATTTGAGATAGTTTCCGTGAAGATACTAAAGAAAAATGTGGGCATGAAGGTGACAAAAATTCCCTCAGAAAAAAATTAGAACACAAGCAACGAATTCTGATCAATGTCTAACAATGCATAGTTTATCATCATCTGAAGCGGTTGATACGAAAGAACTGCGCTGTTCTAGCGGAACAACAACGGCAGGACTTCCAGTAGGCAACGGAAACAACTGTCAGTTCCATGACGATTCGTCGGGAGCTCCATACCTTAGAGTATACCGGTCGGGCTGCGGCCCACAAGCCTAACCTCACCCCTGTAAACGTCCAGCAACGCGTGCCCTAGTGTAAAGAGCGACAGTCTTGGTCGATGGGCCGCTGGAAGAGTATTATATGGAGCGACGAATCACGCTTCACATACTACCGATCGGATGGGCGCGCCTGGGTGTGGCGTTTGCCAGGGGAGCGACTGCTACCTGAGTGTGTCATCCCAACAGTGAAGTTTGGCGGTGATGGTGTTGTCGTGTTTCTTCTGGTTTGGACGTGGTCCGTTAGTTGTGATCGAGGGAAACATGGCATCCACAAAGTATATGGACGTTCTAAACAATTCCATGCTTCCTACGTTGTGGTTGCAGTTCGCTGAAGGGCCATTTGTGTTCCAGCACGACAATGCGCCGAGCCGTAAGGTCCTTGTTGAAGTAATGTATGGGCCTGGTTTCCGGAGAATTTCAGTGGCCCGCCCAGAGTCCGGACCTCAACCCTATTGAACATCTGTGGGATGAATTGGAGCGCCGGATTCGTGCGCTTTCGATGCGACCGCAAACACGCATCCAATTATTGCAGGCTTTGAAGGAGTGGGCAAAAATACCGGTTGCTTGCTATCAGAAACTGGTGGAGAGCATGCCAT
>JAFIDM010010028.1:56713803-56726670 GCA_023159025.1 Thereuonema tuberculata | reverse complement strand
ATGAAACTTTTCGCTTCTTTATTTTGCGGCTTTAAAAATGTAAAAAAAAAAAAAATATTTCAAAGTTTGCTTCTTTCACTTTCTTCCGGGAAATTCTTGTTTATACCTAGACATTTCTCAAATCCGGAAACGAATAATATGAAATCCAAAACCGAAACATTTTTATTGGAAACGCGCAGAACAAGAACATTCTGGATTTTTTTGATATGTCTAAATTAAACATTTGGAAATTCACGGCCAAATATTAAAGTTAGAAATATAATAAGATAAATAAAGTTTAAAACCTTTAAATGTAAATGTTTCAGAATTAAAGCAAATCATAGAGTTTGTTTAGTTTTGTTTTTTAACTAAGAACTTACGAGAAACATTATAGCAATATTGTGAAGAATTTTGTTTTATGCTTTTGCAATACCAAGTTTTGTTTATAATTGTACGACTTCCACACAAGAAATAATTAAATATTTTTTCTTGAAAAATGAAGACAACAATAATAATTATTATTTACATTTGTACGATTTCAACATAAGAAATAATTACAAAAAAATTGGATACAGGAAGACAAGCAATAATAATTTTTATTTAGATTGGTACAACTTCCACATGAGAAATAAGATTTTTTTTTTGAAAAATGAAGACAACCAATAATATTAGGCATTCGGAAATTAAATGATGTTATCATACCCTTTGGATGTGAAACAAACTGTAATTAGGACTATATTTCAATTATTTGAGATTTTTGAAATATTAAAATATTTACTTATTTTCAGCAGACAACCTGAGCATTAAACTGGCACTGCATATTTTTTTTGTACGCTGATAATGGATGTTTCAGATTTTTTTGTTTTAAGTGTGATTTCCGAGCACGGAGATACGTATTCCATAGAATAGGCAAGTTCATTGAATATCGTAGAGATAGATACTGAGGGGGTTTCCCGTTGCCTTCCTCAGGAAGCTATTAAGGAATGGCATCATACCCGAAGAGAAAGTGAAGAAGAGGCTGACAAACACAGGAAAGGAAAAGAAACATGCATGTTGCTACAGGGTTCGAACCAAGGTTCCAGTGCATCTGCCTTATGGGAGGTCGCCGCCTAAATCACTAGCCCTTGCCGGAATGACCTTTTTCAGATTATCGATTGATAATGTTTTTCTCTATATACATATCCAGTATCCTAACCTATTGAGAAATAAGACAAATTATCGTTAAAAATAAATTGTTAAACTGAACATTAAATGCTTGGAAATAATATCCAGTAGGAAACTGATGTAAGGAATAACAAAATTACTTCTGATTTTCTTAAGAAGATATGCTTTTTTTTTCTCTTTTACGGCTCTAATGCAATCACTTAGAAGATGAAACAGTGTCTTTAAGGTCTTGTCTCCCCCATTTCTCCACTGGTCCCCAGGGTCTGCGAAAGACCACGAGTTACTACTGCTTTGTCGCGATCGAAACAAAAGGGGCCGGGAATTAGAAAACTCATCGTAGAACCCCAGCGCAGACATTTGCGGAATCGACTTGACGGAGTTCTGTTTATTGTGAGGAATAACTGGCGGAACGACCAAGGGCAAAGCTCATGTTGCTTTTTTATTTTTTGACAGTGTTTTGGACGCCTCAAGGGGTGAACTCATGAGGATTCATCTTTCTAAGACATCTAAGGAGTTAATTTTGACCATTCGTTACAAGATAACGACGTCAGCATTAGCGAATTAAAGAGGAAAATGGGCTTTTTTAAGTGCTACCGTAAATCCAGAGGTTGGGACGCGAGACTTGACTTCCAGCATTTTTAAAGAGTTCTTCTCGGAATCAAACCTAGCTTTTAAGATAATACATTTATCATCTAATAAATTCACCACTCCCCCTCGTTCTGTAATTCCTTTTCTGCATTTCAATGTACAAAATTAGGACTTTTTTCTCCACATTTTTTAAAAACATTTAAGTTTACAGTCATCATAAGAAGTGTGCGGTGAATTAATTAGGAGCCAAAACCGAACACGAAGAACCAAATTTGAATTAACATAATTTACTTTCTGATATAACAAGACCTTCTTCCAAAAACTCTTCTTGGGGAAAATAATACAAAATTAAGAAAATTTCAAGCATTTTTATAACCCCTTACTTATGCCCAGCAGTCTAAGGGCTGCAGGGACCGGTTCAATCTCGGCTGTGGTTGAAGGTTTTTTTTTATTGAATCTTCCTTCTCGGATTTCAGAATTTATCAATCCTTTGTCAAATTAGTGAGAGCTTCGAACTGATCTGAACTACGTCGCTCGCTGTTCCTGATGATACTAGGAGCTAGTGCTGCATAGCCTTTTGAGGGATAAAGACTTGATGCTTTGATTTTTTAACTTTTACTTGCGGACCTATTTACACATAAATGTAATGAAAGCTGAAATAAACTTAAAAATGTCGTACTCTCCAAGATAAAATTGTTATTTTATGAATAATTGTGAATACGACTAGATCTTTGAAATGTTTACGAAATATTCCTAATAAATAAAAATGTAAATGAAAATGATGTAAATTAGATTATATTGTGTGAATGTGGTGTCAGAGAAGTTAAGCACCGTCATCTTCGGCCTATTTACTGTCTCCAAGAAAAAAGGACATATGGAGAGAATGAAGGCGAAAGAATGATGGTAGTCCATGGAAAATGGGAGAACCCCGAGGAAATCTGCCCAGCGTGGATCGTCCACAGTAACGAATCCCATACGTGAATCGAACCCTCACACTCAGAATTGAGAGCATCTTAAATTCATTGATATTCTAATTAGCGTTACACGTATTATATGCTATACAATAGTTTTTAATTTTGAAATAGATCCACTATAATATTTCGTTTTCGCGCAATTAACGTTTATTTTTAAAAATTTAAATATTATAATATTCTATCTTTTTGTCAATTGTTATTTCTTAATGTTTCTTAGTCTTCTTTAAAAGACTATTGTAAAGTAAAGTTGTAACTTCCTTATCCTTGCAGCAAAATCTGTATGTACGAAAATTCGAACAATAACACAATGATCTACATCACATATTTATTAAATTTTATTCTGGTGTAGATATTCAAAATAGCTAAACCTTTACACATTAATACTTTGCCAGCACAGAAGTATTTACATGCATATAAAACTATGTCGCTTTCTGCGTTTTTGTGTATATCTAAGTAAGTCATTTGTAAGAAATTTTTTAAGTATTGAGAAAAAAAAATGCAGCATCAAAGTTCAACTAATTAATTGTAGATTTATAAGACTTTGATATCAATAATTAAGATCTTAATAATTTATAAGTTATTCTTTAAGTTATAGTTCACTGTAATACTTTTATCGAGATCTTTTTGAATAAAGCATGACTCATTATACATTTTACACCTTCAAAAGTTTACGCAGAAAGCGCTTTAAAGCTTTAGTCTTATTTTCTAAGTTAAATTTTGCCTGACTTAGGTTTCTGGTCACGAAATACGTTTTGCATCTAGTAATACCATTTTGCTTTGAAGTCGCATCCAGGGTCCGTGACCTTCTATTCCTTGGCCGCTGATCAACCGGGGGCAACAGAGGAGGTCAAGAACAACAAAACAGAGGTCATTGTAGGATGGGAACTGGGAAATGAGAATGCTGCACCATTTATTTTTCCAGCATTTTCACATGATTTCTTTTGACAATCGCCAACAGTAGGAAAGAAAATAAATTCAAGTAAAAGTGAAGGCAGTCCAAAGTCTTGTATTCGAAATTTAAAGGAGTTAAATCAGAGGATTCACCGATATTCTTTCGCAAGAAAATACGTCATCAAAGAAGTTGCCCAATTGTGAACCTTAAGTCCAAATACAGTTTCTTTTATAAGGAATAGGTCATCGCATGTGTCTGGCTACTGTTAATCACACTAAGCTGTTATTATTTCATACAACCAAAGTCACATGGGATTTTAATTGCAATATATCTACTATTTCATACATTTACCACGAGTCCTATTCTCAAAATTAAAATTCTCATTAAATACTATATTAATATAAATTTAAAATGTGAAAATATAATCTTCTAAAAATCACGATGTTGCAGGACACACATTTACATTATTAAAATAATAATGTAAATAATTTAATTAAAAAAATGTTAAATAACGCTGAGCAGTATATCTTTATATGTTGCTGTTTGGTCAAGTGAATCTTATTTTTTTAACCTTCATAATATTATTTTAATGTAAAATGCTTGATTTATAATGTCCTGTTTATTAAAAGGTTTAGAAACAGAAGAAAACGTTGATGACAATTTGAAAAAAACTATGCGAAAAGCTTACAAAATCTAATATATTAAAAAAATTTTCTAGAACTTTCATTGATTTCTACATTATCAGATATACTGTACATTAGATCACACAGCATTGCAGAACATTATAGAATGAAAGCATTGACTTACACAATTTGGATAAATTTAATATTCAAACCAATTTGTTTAAAATTGAAGAAAGTGGAAAATTGCAACTACCTTCAGTCACTTTGTTTTATATCTCAAAAAAGCCTGAAGATTGTGATAAAATTGATATACCTGGCACACAAGATGAGGTGTATCTTTCTGTAATTTTTTGAATAATTAAGTTATGGATTTATTTTACGATTATAATTTCTAAGCAAACTGGCGATTTGATTGACTTAGAATATAGATTTTCGAATTAATTAAAAATCCATTAAAAAATATATAAATTCTGACCTGGATATTTATATTTTTGTATTTATACATATACTTTGGAGAATTTTTTAATTTTTAAGTATTAGTGCTTGCTCTGCTCTCGATATTCATAAGATCACGCTAAAGGGTGGTCAGTTTCAAATTTCTTCAGAATAGGCAATGCTCAGTATATGTTTAGTTCCAAATCTCGTCACTTGTAGATCTGCTGTTGATTTGACACAAACCGTTATAAGGAATATCTTTATTCTTTGAAGCGATTATTTTTTTAAAGCAATGCAATAAATAACATCGAATCGGAACCAACCTGGCTAAAACATATTCAAAGTTCTAAATTAACACCCTATCAATTTTGACTTTTTTAAACTCAAATCGATGTTTTATTCTAAAATAGAATAAAATTCCAAATAAATACATCTGTGGATGTTTATTTAAAAAAAAAAAAAAAAAAATCATTGTTTTTTGTTTAATACCGATTCGTAAGATTTTCCATTTATATTTTAATGAATTATGGGTATTGTAGGAATCAGCTTGGAAAAATGTACGTTTAATTAACTGGCTGTCAGAGAAAATATAAAACTATCGTTAATACTTATGGAACAGGTTTCTCAAATAAACCTGCAAACAGTCATTTAGTTATTCCATTTTCATTTACAAGCCCCCTCCATCCCCTTTTTTTTTCAATCTACCGACTTCAAAAGCGAGTCAACAGCTTGTTGTTCTTTTGTCTGCATTTCCTGCTCGTTAAGGCCAGCTTTCGTCGTGGGCGAATGGGATGGAGACGCCTAGTGATCCATCCCTATGATAATTTGGCAATTAGGTAAATTGGAGAAGTATTTATTGACTTCCATTTGCTTAATCTGACTTGCACGCAATGCACACGAGACGATAATGACAAAACCTTCGATTTATCCATTTCCCGCTTACAATCACAACTTCCTTACATTTTCGAGTTCCTTATTTGCAAGGAGCTTCTTTATAATACCAGTTCGTTTTCCTTATAAAGCATTTCTGCAGGAAACAACAAGTTCCTGAAAGTAGTTGATGCGTACTTTCCGAAAAAGTTGCAGGTATATTTTTTTTCCTTTAAACAGATGAAATTCATAAAACAAAAACCTCTGTACATTTTTAAAATAAAATATCTGCTCAATACAAATAATATATATTTCCTATTTTTTGGATAAAATAACTTGATAACTTAATTAATAACTTAAATTACTGAAATGTAATTTCGATACTATAAAAGCATGCATAAATTAATGAATTACTAAATGAATTAAAATCATCACCAGAAGCAATTACGTTTCAGAATTTTAAATAAGAAGTCGAAATTGATTAAAAAAAAAAACAATTTGTTACACCTGTACTTTTTTGAGTGGGGAGTGGGTGAATAAAACTTGAGTTTAAATTTAAATTTAATTTTAAATTTTAAACATTTAAACTAGTTGAAATAAACAATTAGACATTCAATACTGAAATGGCGAGGCGATATATTTTTATTGTAGGGACAGTAGAGTAGGATAACAGCTGGTAAACGATCTTGTAAAGAGTCTGTAGTTCTTGGAAGTTAAACTTATTAACAGGTCAGCTTCCGAGAGAACCATAAAATATAAAGATGAGGTTATAAAAACAAAATATGAAGAATAGACCTTCTTTATTACTGGGACAAAACCCAGGAGATTAAAGTCTCAAGGATGTTAGAAACCATTTGAGGTGAAGGAGGAAATTATCGTATCAAAAGCTATTCAAGAGATGTCATTTGTCAATCAATGGAATCAAAATTAACAGTGCATAAATGAACACTGTATAGTCGGATCATCAAAGATCAATATAATAACAAGGAAATCAACCTAAACTAGAAATTACAATCGTTCGAAGTTATATCAAGAATAAAACAAAATGAAATGAAGTTATATCACATATTTTAAGTTAAACATATATGGATATAAAACGTATATGGATGATCATTCTACGATAATCGCTATTATTTTAAAAATAGATATTTAAATGTTTCTGAATATTAGGAAGAATTTTCTCATATATGTATCTGTGAAATGAACTATCACAAAAAAGAGTTGTATTTGCATTGTTATAAATTGTTAAGCTAAAGTAATCCACTACAGGCCTATGCAGGCCCTTCGGGTGGCGGGAGGTAAGGCTCCCACAGCTTCTTGACCAACAAGACTAAGTTGAGGTCGGATGGTCAGCCAGACGCCCGCCCGCCTTTAACCAGGTACCTATTCTACAGAAGACTGGGTAGGCCCTAGGATCCGTTTGGAGAAGAATGAAGGTGGCAAAATCCCCGGCTCTTCCTAGGCCGGGGATCGAACCCGCTATCCTCAATTTTCAGCCAAGCCCCTTTTCCCACTCGAGTACCACATATAAATTGTTAGCTACTGTATTTTATTATCTTTAACAGAAATATAGTAGTATTACGGCTGTAATTAGTGTTTGTTTTTTATTCTAAGTTAAAGAAACTCCTAAAGAAAGGAAACTCTTATCAAAAGAAAAAACGAACGCACTGCGCTTTATTTCCAATCGTTTCTGCGGTCTTTAACATTGTTATAAAACTGCAATTTATGCCATTATTATTTACACTTCAGTGAATTTATATTTCTAGAAGATGAATAAAAACCTTAACATGTTTATTAAAGTTAACATTTCGTTAAGCCTCTTTTACTGTTACTTAAAAGTATGAAAATCTACTTTAACTAAAGGTTAACCACCAGTTTACGAAAGCTTATCAAGTTTTGTTTGTTAATCTTATTGTAAAGCCTTTCTCTCAGGATAATTATCAAGGCAATAAACTGGTATTTATATAATTGTTGCAACAACCTCTCTAGTGAGAACTATTTCAGGCAGTGCTGAAAACATAGTAAAAGAGTATCGCAGAACCATTTAAAGAGGTTAGTATTTCTATAAAAGCCTAAAGCCGTGCGAACACCACGCAACATTCCTGCAACTTAGTGCGCGATTTTGACGTCACGAGTGATTTTGACGTCACGAGTTGCAATTTCTTTGCAACTTTTGTCATCGGAGTCGAGTTGCATGGACACATGCAACTCGAAAAATTGCATCGAATTCCCCAATCACAGGGCAGCATTGGAACATGTCAGTTGTGAAACCACGCCAATGAAAAAAATGGCGTCGAAAATTTTATCTGTCGATTCGTTTTGAAGACAGGCTCATACTCAATTAATATCAGAGTATTGCGAGTTTCTTTCACGCATAAATAAAGTTTATACTGAAATGCAGTAATTGTATGCGGAAGAATTTATCAGAGAGGTTTCAAAACCTCGATTTTTTTGGATTTTCCACATCGGGTTTGGCAAACGCGAAGGCTGCTAACGCAGAATGCAAAAGTTATGACGTCATTGTTTCCAGGGGAGCATGGTTTCTTATTGGCTGTTGGTCATTCGTTACTTTTCATTCGAAATAACAACATGAAATTAAATTCCATAGCGGCTAATAATTTTTAAAAAATATTTATCATATGTTGCAAATCATTCACTCTTATATTATGTTTGAAACGACATAACCGAATTTTGCTTGACGTCATATGTGACATATTTAAAATCTGCGTCGTCATGGGTCAGTTGCATTTTCGAGTTGCATATCCGAGTTGCAAGTGTTCGCGCTTGACAAAGGTTTATATCAACTCGTGACGTCAAAATCGCGCGACTAAATTGCAGGAATGTTGCATGGTGTTCGCACGGCTTAACAGGTCGGTTCTCTTCATTCCAATAGGTCCATTCATCCACAAATTAAAACAAACAAATTGATTCTTAATGGTTCGAGTTCTATGAAATTTTAATTTTAGCCTTCTTTCCTAGAAAAGGAGGCTTATGAGATCACTCAGTCTCTCTATAGATCCCTTCTCTGCCTAACAACTTCAGAAATCCTGGATGGATCTTCTTGTAACTCAATATTTATGTACAGTTAACTTCAATACTTGAAATCATTTTCAAATGGTCCATTTCAAGAAAGTAGTGTCAGAAGGCGATAAAACTTCCCATACGTACGAAATTTCCATGGAATATTTAAAAAGATCATTGCTGTCCTATTTCTGTAACTACTTCCATTCTTTAAAACACTGAATTTTTATCTCATTGTAGCTAATCCATTAATTAGCCCGCGATGTAATATGAAAGTTAATCCAATTACGACAACGTAAGGAACTAATCTGAATTTAATAGATTACTTTTTTCAGAAAAAGCAAAATTTTTTATCCTTTGTAATCAGCAGAGATTAGGATTTGAAAATACATGTAAGCTTTTTGCGTTTTTGTCAGTTTCAAGACAAAAAAAAAAAGGTTTTTTAAAGAATCACATTTTCAAAGATATAAGCATTAACTCTTCGACCTTCTTTTAATTTTTTTGTTTCTTTGTTCTTAAAATTAAAAAAAAAAGAATTCATCTGTCATTAAAAAGAAAATTCCTATTTTGTCAATTTCTAATAAAAATTTTCATATCTCATCATAACTTTACAGAGCAACAGAAGCAATATAATTAATAATTGAATTATTAACATAAATGCAATCAGCTTTTTTATATGATATTATGATAAGATGTTAAAATATCAATTTTTGAACTATCGATAATTAAAGAAGAGATTAGTATTACTTGATATACATTATAAAATGTTAAGGATACCTTTATTTATTTTAATTCAGCAATTAGCCATTCCATGTCATATGTGAAAGTGGCACCTGGATTATTTAATCTTTCAAAATGAATTTTACTTTATTATTATCACGCTTTTATTAACTCACACTGTCTGGTTTGCGGGTCAAATCTTGTAGTCAGTTTTTAAATCCCTTCCCATCGGTCAATCACCTAGAAATTTTACACACTTGTAACAACAAATCCTTGTATAATGTAAGCTAACGTTAATTTCGCATTTTTCTAGTTGATGTTTTTTTTTTTATGTATTTAGAAAAAAAGAATTCAATTAAAAAGTTGTTTTTAATAAGTAAAGATGTATTTGCCAAATTATCAATCAAATTACGATCAGCAATTACCAATTAAATAAATGCACCCTTCAAACTTCTATTTTTTTTTGGAAGAAAAATCAATTGTCATAATATTAGCATTTCAAAAACTTGTTTATTATTTATTGTTTATTATTTGTGAATCGAGTGTCAATATAAAAAAGAAAAGTAAATGCTTCGAGAGTAAACAAGTTAATATGGTACAAAATCCCGCTCCATTTAAAAAAAAACAAAGCATTCAATATAAATAAAAAAATCCACACACATAGAAAAAGATCAAATTTGATTAAACAGCTTTGAAAAGATTTCATATAGAAAACGGAAGATTTAAAACGGATTGCACTTTTTATATTTTACGTACTGATTTAATTGAATTTTAAAGATATTAATATTTAAATTTAAATATTTAAAGATATATTACAGAAGATTCAATTTTATTAACAAAAACGTAAAAATTACAGAGCTACATCCATACATAAAGTTCTGCTTTAAAACTTAGTAATCAAGTTTATTTTTCCTAATTATTGGATCATGGGATTTTTATGGGATTCTATTTTGGAAAATAATGGGAAGCAAATAATTATTTTATTAATACATGCTTTCTTAATAACTTTTGAACAATTGAATGTAATGCATTTCGTATGCTTAGTTAAAGAGAAAACAGATATGGTACAGAATCCAGTCTCAGAAGCGAAACATTGCTATTACATTGTTAGCAGTTGCTTTTTTTTCATATATTAAAAACCCAAAATGTTAATGTGTTGTTAAAACTTATGAAAGTCATCAAAACATAACATTCTATAAAAGACCAAATCTGTAGATTCTTTAGTTATTAAACAAGCAAATATAATAAATTCAATAAAATACAAGTTTTCTGAACATAATGCGACATAATGCAAATATTGACAGACAGAGCAGGTAAACATTGGTAATTTAGCACGATATATTTTTGTTGTAAAAGTAATATATCCACCATTAACAGGAACTTCGAGATGCATTTATTCACTTAATTATTTTCAATACTCTTGCTTCTTAAGAGAATATAAAACACCAATTGTAATTGAAGTGTCCCACTGTAGGCAGATGTGGTCCTTGGGTCGCTGGAGGTAATGCTCCCGGCGTTGTATGACAACGGAACTAAGTTGAGGTCGGGTGATCAGCCCGACACCCGCCCGCCTTTAACTCCCCAGGAAAGAAACCCGGTACCCATCTCGGTAGACTCTAGAACCTGAAGGAGAAGAATGAAACGTGGAAAAATCCCCACACTCCTCCGAGGCCAGGGATCGAACCCGTCATCTCCACTCCTTTACCACTCGGCTACCGAGCCCACAATTATAATTGAAACCATTTAAAAAAAATGAAAATACAGTATATACAGGTTGTTGGGTTTACACATTTCGCAATCATCAGGGAATGGCAAAAAGAAAAAAAAACAGTAAGAGAGCAAAGGAAAGGGCAGTTAGAGCAAAGGATGGATCTAATCACAGAAAATTACATTAAATCTACTTTGTTAAATAAAAACAATAATATGTCAGAGCTATTAATATAATTCATTAAAAGAAAGAGAATGAAAATAATTCCAAATCACATTGACTTACAATGCAGCCTAATTTATCGAGCTTTTTTTTTAAAAAAACATTTCTATTATTTTAATATTGTTCCTCCAGTTTTTACTAGTTATAATTATTTGGAAATAACAAGGCTTTTGGGTTTTGTTGGTGCAGATATTCTTTATTAAATTCCGTAAAGGCGGAAACGTGCTGAGACGTTTTAAAAAGAAAATGTCCAAGTCTCGTGAATAGAATTACCTCATTATCAAGGAGTGAGGACCATACAATAATCCTGGTTTTATTGCCTTCTCAAGGACAGGGAGTTTTTAAGAATAAAAAAAAAAATATGCATCATTAACTACACAGCAGCAGCTGACGAAAAAAAAAAGCACAGAAAATGTCAACAGTCATCGTGTAAATGACTGGCATTCCTACATCGGAAGCTCTAACGGAGACATAATCCACGTGCGTATTCCTCAAATTTTATGACTTTGTTATTTGGTGGGTTGGTTTTGCCGAATAGAGTTGGAGAAAGAAATGCCGCATTCAGGAGTGGAATTCTTAAGCAGTACGAGGGGAAAAAGTGACACCATTTTTTTTTGTAAACGATCCGGGCATTTCTCATTGAAACGTAGGTAATTGAGAGTTTTTTTTCTTTAAACAAAGATTCATTTTCATAACGCGATCAACAGATGAAAAGATATAATCTGTTTTTCTGTTTCTCGGAGACAATCTGAAAATTAATAAAAAAAAATAATACATCTTCCGAAGCCTTTTTGTTCTGTGTGTAGATTTTTTTTTTTAATATAAAATATATGCTTGGTTACGAACATAACAAGGTATGTCAATCAAAGGAAAAAGTATTAAATTTGAGTTATTCCGTTTTATTCTAAAAAAAAAATATAAAATCATACAAAATAAAAGAAACAAACACAATGTATAGTTGGTGTCCCACTTTTGAATAGTGCTTTTAGCAGAAAATGTTGCTAAAAAGTAAATTGCTAAATCAAAATAAGATTTACATATGTTGAAGGTTTTTGGTCCTAGTTGCTTACCTATTGGTCCTACGTTTATGAAAATCATTAGGATATTCCTTAAAAGCATCTAGGTCATCTGCGAAAATTTTAGCTTTGTAGAACAAATTGTTTTTGAGTTATCTTTACCACAGAGGAACTACAATGAACGAAATGGATCTAGTTTCTTACCATGTTGGGATTTCTATCAAAATCAATAGAATTCTTATAAAAGATATGCATCTAATTCTAAAATTTTAGCCTATTCGGATGTAAAGATTTGAATAATAGCGATTTTAGATTTTTTTAAGACAACCTACTTTTCACAGTTAATTCCTTAACTATCTTCATGTTAAGTTCCCATATTTTCTTAGTAGATCCTTTCTCCTACAGCCTCTACCATTAAATATTTCTAACATCACACCAAAATTAAAATGTTAACTACATTTAATATCAAAAAAGCAAATTTTTCCAGACTTTTTTTTAAGGCTTAAAAAAGAAAAGACGTTTTCTTCTCGAAAATTTGCTTTTTTGATATTAAATGTAGTTAACATTTTAATTTTGGTGTGATGTTAGAAATATCTTCTGTTACTCGGTGTTCAAAAAACAGATGGGGTAAAATATATACTTTCAGAGCAAGCAC
>JAFIDM010010028.1:56586886-56713793 GCA_023159025.1 Thereuonema tuberculata | reverse complement strand
TAATTAAATATAAATATTAATATAACTTATATTTAATTTAATATATATACATCAGCACTCGGTAACAGTTATTTATGCTTTCAAGCTGAAAAATATCTTTCCTGACATCTTTCTTAATTGTCTAATACATTCCAAGATGAAAGAAAGAAAAAAAAATTACCGCGCATTCACATTAAATTCCAATTATATTTAGACGAACCTTTTACTTCCGTATCTTTGCCTAAAACTTCAGTTAATTTGTATCAGAATACAACAAATGCGTATGAAACTCTAAACATTACAACACTGCTTAAAAAACTTGAAAATTCGTAAACTTGATTTGAAAAAATCATAAAAAAGTACTCATTATAAATAAGAACCATAGATATGTAATAAGTAGTTACATAAGGTTATTATTTGAATATCTAGAATGTTTTTGGAGGAAAGGTCAACCTTAGGTCCTAATATTTGTCTTTCGAAGAAAGAAAGTTTATATGAATTTGTTAAACTATTTTAACTCTACAGCTGTAACATTATTGATAAGGAAATGATGTTACGCAGTATTTCTAATATTTATTGTTCAAATGATAAATATGTTACAATTTATAATAAATTTTTAAAATTCCACCAACATCAATGTACTTTACGATTCATGTTCTTCATGTTGGCGCATTAGGGAGGGGAGGGGAAGGAGAACTTGAGTCCCAAATTCATTATACTATATGTTCAAATAGCTTTAGATAAGAATCCGTATTGCTGTGTAATCTGAGAAAGTTCGTTCTTAACAGCCAAGTTTTCCAATATTACATTAATAAGGTCAGTCCAAGTGTAGAAAAAAAGTGGTAAATTATTAACTTACTTCACTGGTTCTTTACTTCAATTGTGGTAAACATTATAACGAAACATGATTTAGTTCAATGTCTGGCGTTTCTCGTCCGTTTCAATAGTACTTTTTTACATTCAGATTTTAAATTCAAGCTGGAAGTCAGTAACTAGAAAGTTAACTAGAAAAGCGCGAGACGAGACAGCTGTCTTCTGGGTCTGTCCATTTCGCCACAGGTAATTCTGGTTGTGGAAGAAATTTTCCAACTTTCTGACATTTCTATATAAACAAATAAAAAAAGTGTTTCACATCTATACTTGTAATTGTTACTTCAGTATTTGCAATCTATTGTTTTCTTGAACTGAAGAAAAGAATTATAGAAAAAAAAAATCTTCTCTAGCAATTACTTCTCTTAGGAGAGTCCATTTCAAACCGCAGCGTCTGTCTCTTCTGAATGCGACTGTCCGTTGTTTATTAAGATTCATTACTTCTTTGTTATGAAATTTAATATAAACATACACTTGAAAAACGAAAACCCTAGTTTTCTTTTATTGCCTTACAATAATATTTTGTTGGTTTCAATGAATTAAATTGGTTTGATTTCTCCTTAAATTCAATATATCGATTTCAATCTTAGAAAGGATAATAGAAACCCTAATGATTGGGTATTTTACAATCTTTCCTAACTCTGTAATATTTACTTAAGGCTTGTTCGCACTATAGCGTCAGCGTTGTGTTTGCGTAAACGTCGTGTAACCGTCAGCGGCAAAATCAGAGCGCACTTTAACGTTAACTTGCGAAAGCGGAAACTGCTTATATTGTGATTTAGATATGTTGCCCATTCATTGGAAAAGTACCATTTTCCTAGCGTTATTTTAATTTATGAGTATTTTTTTGTGTAATTTATTTTGCTTTACTGCATCTGTTTTATTTCAACCATGTTTCCATAATATTTTTTTGCATTATATTTACTAAATGAATACGTACATTGAAAACCCTGTTTCATACTTTGTACTTTTCATGTTTCCATATTTTGCTGAGGGATTATAATTACTTCTCTGGAGAACCCTGTTATTTTGTTTTCTATTTTAAATTCATTGTACTTGTCAACAAATATTTATTGAGTAGAATAAAAAAATATGAAATTGAATTACAGAAAATTGACTGCCAATAATTTATTGTATTCAAGGTAAATAACACATCACCTACTAACAGAAGCTTACTGACCCTACAACTGTAATCTTTTAAGAGACAATATAAAAACACATATGAATTATGAAGATAATGAATCTAAGTAATTTCAGTTCTTTATTGTAATGAGAATCAACCAAACATAATAATGCTTATTTTTTTTTTTTTTATCAGAAATCATAATAAAGAAACTTAGAAGATTCCAAAACAATTTCTGCACTTCAATCACATAAACCAAAACTTTAGTGAAATTTCTTCTTTTTTTTTTGTAATGTAACACCCAATATCACACAACATAGCAGTCATATATAAAAAAGAAAACATTAGAAAATGTTTATGGGAATTTAAGAAAAATTAGAAACAAATATATTATATTTAGTGAAGCAGTAAATTCATTCAGGAGGGATACTGAAACCACATATTCATGTTGTGCTTTATCATTGGAACAGTAAAATTTTCCTAGCCTTATTTTAATTTATGTTTTTTGTCACTTGTTCACTTAGGCTACTGATATTATTTATGAAAATTTATCATACTTTTCTTAGGGATTGGAGTACTTTAGTATTATGCAGTGGCTGATCACAATTCTGTTATGACATACTAACCTTCATCTTTTAATAAATTCATGCCACATTCGAAATTGTAATGTATATTTTGTTTAAAAACCTACATTTATGAATATTTACAAGCGATTATTTCTTTCATAAAGAAGTATATGAAACAAAAAAACGATGTACAGATATTAAAAACAAATTTTGTCAAAAAAAACTACTGGAGACGAACGACGGTCAAATGGCTGGCGATCACAATTGGTAATATTCCGTTTTCCCGGCAAAATTTGTATCAATGCTCTCGGATTGGCTGTTGATTAACACACACACTCCGATTGGCTACCGCTACCTTTGATGTTGATTTACATGCAAAATCTCTTTACAAAGGTGAGATCTGCACATTCTGACGCATAGCATTAATTTATTTCAGTAAAAATATTGTTTATTTTCGAAAATTAATCTCCTCAATGTGATATTTAATTCGTAATAACCTTCGATCCCAACGAAGCGGTGAACAAAATGGCGTCAGAAAACTTGCTTTCGATCTTCAAAAGTTGTAGGAATACGTCAGTGCTCTGTGATTGGATGTTGCTCACACACAAGATCTGATTGGCTGGCTTTACGTCTGAGGAGACGCAGATGTTCGCTTATTTCAAGATATACGTTTGGCCTTAAACTGAGACGCAAAAGCAATTATCTTACATAAACTTAACGTTTGACGCAGCAAAACGCTATAGTGCCAACAAGCCTTTACTTATTTAGGTTTTTATGTATTTATTTGTTTATTTATTTATTCTTTACTTTTTACTTGTTTTTATTTACCACATGAAAGGTTATTCTCAGTGTATTTGGTTTGCAACATATGGTACAATGTTTCGATTTCATACTCTCAAGGGTTAGAATTTGAAGAAAAGCTGGAGAGGACCAACACAGCTAATTTCCTATCTTTAGGGTTAGCGACGAATTGAAAGAAACATTCATACGAACCTATTTCTTTGCAGTACATCATCGATTTACCGGATGGACGACTAGATTATTAGGATAGATAAATCTCATAATAATCTCATAATACCAAAATAACAATACTAAGGTAATCTCATTGAAACTATTTTTTTCTTATTTCTTGTGTCTTTTCATCCCGATTGCAACCAATTCTCTCTTGTAGCTTCTTTTTTTATTACACTTCAAGAAAAACAAAACATTGACCATCTTTAAGAGCTGGTACGATAACATTCGGATATTGTTCAGGGATTTTTTTCTGTCTACTTTCATTGAAGCATGAGGGTCATAAGATCATACTGTGTCTCGTCTACTAATAACATGTGAACCACTAAATGAAACTTCTTGAAACTTTGCATTCATATTAACGGACAAGATACAATCGAACTCTATTGGAAAATTTTCCATCCAGAAAATGGAAGTTTTTCCCTTATCAAAATATTGTCCCTTGTCTAAAAAGACTTTCTAAGGTTAAAATTAACTGGATTTAGATATGCGAATTTAATTGAATTTAAGAAAAAATACTGCTGCTGATTTGTTAGATATAAAAATTGTTAGGTTTTAACAAAATGTTTCACTATGTAACAGCTTTAAAAAAAATAAAGTAAAATATATAAAAAAAATGAAGTATTTTAAGGAAAGTGATTTGGAATTCTTTCAGAAAATTCTTGTATCTATTCTTTTTTGCCCGTCTGTCCAAGCCAAATATGACCTAGTTCTCCCAATTATAGCAAATAATAATAAGAAAAATGCTTGGAAACTTGACAAATACAATGAAAATTTTCATACTCTCTAGCACTATTAGTATCCTTACGATTACTGAAAAGCTAGATAGATAAAAGACAGCTTTATTTTATTCCCGATGTCGAAAGTTACTTTTATCAATAGTGACGATTCTCCATAGTGTACATTGCCTAACTGTAATATTTTCTTTAGTAGTTTATTTCAAAATACTTTTTATATCTATGGTTGAAGGTAGTTTAAATCAAACACTCTAAATTCATTTGCGATGATGATTTTCCAAACACTAAAAATTCTAGACCAACGTTCAGAACAACAGATAAGGAGTGAAGGGCCAAAACCTGCTGCAGTATAGTGTAACCTTGCCTTGGTATAGTGTAATAACCGTGATTACTCAAAACTTATTGGAATAGTGATTGCAGATAAATATAATCAAATATGGTAATCCTGTTGCTTTTCCTAGAAACTGGACTGATAGGACTGAAAAACGTTTACGTGTCGCTGAGAAGTGATGCTACACGATACGTAAATATATACTGTATTTACTTGAAAAATTTCCCGTCACTGTGTAAAGGATCCTTATCACTACATATCTTAATATGTGGGTATTCAAAAACTATTCAAAAATGAAATCATCTTTATTACGTTGCTATTCATATGAAAATGACAGTCATAATTTAAATTGGTATAACGAATGTTCCATAACATTCCATGTGCTAACATACCGCATATGATTCCTTCAATCATCTTCCTTATGTAATAGAACTTAAAATTCCTGCACGAAAAGTTCGTAAATTTCAAGATAACACTTCATACGAGAATGTAAAAAGAAATGTTTATTTTGTAAGGAAACAGAAACAGAAATCCTTATAATTATTACTTACTACAATCTTTACTTTAAAGAACTTATTTGAAGATTGAAAGCCTTTATCTTTTTAATGGCTTTAATCTTTCCCTTAGTGCTGTCAACACAAAATTTAAAAAAGGTGAAAAACGACATATTAGTAAAAAGCATGTCCAGACATGTAATTTACTAGCTGTGTCTTTTTAAACTGCTTTATAGATTTTATATAATGTGGCTTTTTTTTGTCACACACGTTAAATTCTTATAGAATCATTTACAATTTTTATTAGAGCTCTCGTAAATATGAAGTATTAAATCCCTCCACTAACCCCTCCTTCACTTTCTTTTTTACTAATTTACATGTTATTTGCACATACTTTTTCGCTAGTTTTTGAAAAAAAACCACATTATTTTTATGCACTTAAAAGGAAAAAAAAATACCAGGGTTAACCCGTTTTGACCGCTCGCAAATCGGAATTACATATCACTAATGCAAATGCCATTTCAATAACTTATCAAAATTCTCATCAAGAAAGAAAGAATTTCAAGGGAAAAAAATCTTCAGAAATGAATAAAGAAATTGATAAAGAAAATTGAAGAAACGGAAGTAGGAGCAGGAAAGGGAGAAGAAAAAGGTGGCAGTTCGAGAAAAGAAATCCTTCGTAATTGAGTCTCTGTATCTGTGGCCCCAAGCTCGATCACGTGATGTACGAGACTCGCGAGAATGCTTTTCTATCCTGGCTTCCGCCTAGAAACCCGTTGCCATGGTAACATCTTTCCATCCCCAAGACTCCTCAGGCCGTTTTCCATTGGTAGCTTTTTTTTTTCTTTTTACTTTTCATCCTCTGCTTCGTTACTTATTCTTCTACTATCGTTTGCCTCTTTGTTTGAATACAATTTTCGTGCTTGAAACTAGAGGCAAAAACACTACAAATTTTACCAAGACGATCAAAATCCTGCGGTTTCTTTACCTTTTTTGGTTCCATTCCCCTTGTGTTTACGTTACACTTGAAGACATCTGATAAAACATCTAAATAAGTAATAAAGACCAGCTTCTTCCGACTTAACAACGAAAAATTGCTGACATTAAAATTTAAAAATCTTTATATAAAATTCGGATATAACTTATATATGTCGCCCTATCTAATGACTTTAAAATAGAGGTTTTTCTGAATGTAAATCTTTAAGAAAGCTTTATTTTAGTAAGGGTTGAGTTTTAGATCCTATTTTTCATGCCAATAACTTTTAAAAGTTCTTGAAAGAACCAATGCGTAAGCTTATAAATTACTTCAGCAGTACTTCTTCAAATTTACAGAGAATTGCTGTTCTAATTCTACATTTCTTTGATGGACGGGAAAAACAGTACAAGTGAATTTGTGACAAAATCAAGATAAGTGTATTGTCATTTCTATATGTGTGACAAAATAAGGAAAAGTCAGAGCCTGCTAGAACACACTGAATTCTCTAGTGCACATTACATTACAAAATAAAACTTTCAAATCATATGCGACCAGAACAGTATTAGTTGACTTCTCAATAGACATTTAGGAAAGCAGTCATATTTTGCTATGACTTTGACAACTTCCCCTATGAAGTTGTCAAAAGGAATATAAAACACTGATTTTGTATTTTTTTTAAATTTAGTATATAATAATATTTTTAATATAAAAAACTAGGCTACACATTTTTTTTCGTTTTCCTGTAAAATTCACTTTTTTGACTTTTATTCACGCCCACCAAAAATTTTTGAAAGTAGATGTTAGCTAAATCTGGACAATGCCTAAATTAGTAATATTCTAATTGTTGTACAGATATGCACGCTGTAAACAAACATGGTTGCTACAAGACGCTCGGTAAGTATAAAAAAGTTGATTGCTGAGTAAAATATAAAAAGTAAAGATCAATAACGTTCGTATTTATGAATTTATAATAGCTTGAATAAAAATAATAAATGTTATAACTAATAAAATGTTTGAATAAATGTTATCACGAACATTTATAACAAAAAAAAAATACTAAAAAATGCATTCAAAGGATTGCATCGTAAAATGTTATAATTAAAAATATCCCTATGTCAAGTATTTTTTTCTTACTATTATAAATAAAATTATTATTATTATCGGTTTATTATCTAATCTATATAATTAAAAATGTAAATGTTTGTTTGTTCAAAATCTTAAATCTCCGAAAGTTCTTCACCGATTGCTTTGAAATTTTGACACAACGTTGCATTCGAATACGCGCGTGTTTTTATATGCCTATTATATAGATGTCACACCTGTGACAGGTAAAAACATGCTTTTTTTTGACAACTCCAGGTGTGTGGCGCCATCCCGCAATACACCTGAGTTAAGCGGAGAAAGCTACAACGGGCTGGGAAGTCGTATATTCTCCGATCTCGATATTAATTTGCTAAATAGATAAAGTTTTTGTTTTTAATGCTATATATGCAAGGGATCCGGAGCGAAGCGACGCTCGGCTAGTTAATAATAAGTTTGAAGTTGGGACATGTGAATCTCTGCGATCGACAATTCAATCCAATGATTTTCGTTATTCCAAGCAAAAAAAAAAATATTATATATAATAATAACCAAATAATCTATTTTCAAAAATATATCATCAAAAACTTCATTATCATCTAAAGGGATGGCAATCTACAAACCAAATTCTAATAAAATTGTATATTTACTATTCTTTTTAATTAGTTACAGCTATGGGGAAGCTTTAAGTTATAAATGTAAATTTAAAAAAAAACATTTATCTCATATTTTGTTTTCTAATCTAACAATAACTTTTGGTGATTAAACAATTTCAGTAATTTAATGAAATGCAAAATTTTAAAGAATATGAGTTCGCAATATGGAATGTTCAGAAATATAAACAAGTCTGAACTTATTTTAAAATCTTACTGTTTTGTTTTTAATTCAGTCTTCAGCTTAGACGTCTCTTCGTATGATTGCTGAAACGTTCCACCAGACGGAGCTGAATTCATCTGAGAAAACGAAGGAGTTGTTCGATGTAACAGATGGTAAATGGATCAATTTTATAACTAATAATCCCATCAGAAAAAAAAAGAACACTAAACATCACCAACAACAACCCAACCTAATCCGATCATAACGGAAATGAAATTGATAAACAAATTAAATTCGTCAGTTTATCAAACACCCACTACAAGGTGCCACGTCATCAAAATACGTCAGCAGAGGCGCAACAGATGGCTGTAAATCTTTTTCCGTCATCTTTTAAGCATTTCTGAAAGTGGAAATATCTTTATGGAAATATAACGAAAGGCTTAATTTCGTAATTAAGAAGTTCAGTTGAATATTTGTGTAACAGCAAGAAATTTTAATGCCTCATGTTTCACGTTATGTTTGTATACAACGTTATTGGTCGCGACAATATAGTATTGTATATACTATAGTATATATTTACATACATTGGCGAATCGAGGAGATGGGTTCCTAGGGATCGCAAACTCTCATACTATCCACTGCATTCGAAAATGAAAAAAAAAAAGCATTTTGCATGGTTTTTTTTCATTTGTTGGTAGAAAAACCATTTTTTTTTTATCACCATCCAGTGGCATACCGAGGATTAAGATTTGGTGGGGAGGCGCTAAGGGTGTTTTACAAACATTAATAAAGGTTTTTTTTCCCCTGTTCCTTTCTTTCTTTCTTTTTTTTTTCTTTTGGGTTGGGGGAAGTTTCAGCAACCTAGGTCCCCTCCCCGTGTGCTACTGTCCCCATACATCAACTGCTACTGCTCCCATATAGAAAAATATACAGGTTTATAGTTTATCTTCTTCATAATTCTGTGGCTCACATTATCATTGGCTCACATTAAAATTGTTACACAATAAAACATTACTTCATTGTTACATCATTGTTACTTCTTGTTACATCATCGTAACAATGAATTGTAATGAGGATTGTTGAGGCATTTACACAATTCTGCTTAACTGTATTTCTTATGTTATTCAGAAAGAGAGAATAATATATCTTCTACATAAAAATGTATAGATCTGAAATAAAGACTCCAGGATATTGCATTAAATACGACGTTCCATAGCTGACGACATAAATAATATTATATAATACATATTTTATTTTTAGCAATTAGGGTAAACATAATATTATACGATGTTTCTGTTATTATCATAAAAATTGTTGATTTATTAAAACATTTTGCTTTTATTAACAAAAGAGTATGAAAGTATTTGTTCAGCATACTGTTTAACACAAATTATATGTTCTTCGATGTTGCAATAACAAAAAGAGTTGATTTTAATATGACGTTCTATTTCTATTATACAGTATACTGTGGATCTGCATTTAAGATATTTAAGACAATTATAAATAAATGTTTTTTGATGTCATTGCGTTGTTATAACAAAATCTTAAATTGAAACGTGACGTTCTATTTTCATTATTCTTAATAATAAAACAATATGAATGTTTAATTCAGAAAATTGTGTATCGTATGCAATTATTTTATGCATTTTATAAAACTGTATGTTACGTAATGCTACTTAAAAAATTGGAATGTGGCGTTAGGTTTTCGTTTTTCAATACCCATATACGTAAAATCTTCATTTAACTTATGATCAGCTTATTGTAATTAACAACAATGAGTTATATTTTGAATGATGTGACTGTGTTGTCATTACGAAAATTCTTTGATTAAAAAAAAATGAAAATCTGTTTTTATTTATCTTAACAGCAAAACAGGATAAAAGCAGTATTTTAACACGGTGTATATTTTGAAATTTATAGCAAATAACAAGATAAACTGATGCACTGCATTATGTTTCTGTGTTGTTGTCAGACTTAACTATTGATTGAAAAGTGACACTCCATTTTCGTTTCGCCCGAGGAAGAAGTGAATTAATTTAATAAATCCTTCAATTTTAAGGCGGTGTTTAAGTTTTTAATATTATTATCACATTTCCGAAGAAAGTTTAAGCTAAGCAACGTAAACTCTCCAGTCTTAAGAAAATGCTAATGAGACTTGCTTAAGAAACCACAAAGTATTACATGAGTTACAAACTCTAATTGTATTACAATGTCTCAAGGAAAAAAAAAACAATGAGAAACCATATGTGTAACTTAGAAGCTTTGCTAGAGGCAGATAGAGGTATTCCCCAAGGCGCCTTGTGCAACAGCCGAATTCCTGTTGCACCGCTAACGCTTTCAGGCATTCTGTAGCCATTTTTAGCGAAATCGATAAAATCAATATACTTATCCTTCATAGAGTAAAACTTTTAAATCATTGTTCTTTCCCTTTTTTCCCTAACTGGAGATAAGTCGATTAGCTGGGAAGTGTGCAAGATTTATAGAAGGGCCTTAAGGAAGAGCAGTCTTAATTAAATTTCAAATATGAAGTCAACTGATTAAAAACGATCTACGACCATAATTAAAAAATCTAACATTATTGGAGCTTCGGAGGCAGCAGACACATATTTTTAGGTGTGTGGAGGACTACTGCTGAGAATGTTTCTTTTTCTATTTTCCTTTTCATTGTTGAGAGATGATTCTGAGAAAACAATAAATACGTATTAGAACTGCTTATACTAAGACATACTAAGACCTAAGTATATTATTACACAGTATATTATTTTTTCTTATTTTCCCTCCCAAAATGCATCTTCTCTTGTAAAAAGTAAGAATGGAAAATTTCAAGAAGATGTGTAGGATACATATAGCAGGACACCTATAGACATTCAATCACACAGACTGACTTTTCGAATCTCACTTTCAGCAAATACTCATGCTTATCTATAAACAATGTTTCAGTTATAGTTGTATTCAAGCAATCAAAATCGGATGTATCCAATTTTCTTATAAGATTATACACAATAATTATAATTGTAAGTATATAACATTGTATGATATTCAAGTTATACGTATGTAACACTATAAAAAATTATAGATATTACTTTAATGCTTGTTTGCATAACTTTAGCTTTTTAATAATATTATGATAATTATAATGTTATTATAATTATCATAATTATTTGAATCATAAATTTATGATATAAATTATGATAATGATTTACCATAATTATCATAATTTATAATATTTGAATTACGTTAATATTAAAATCATAGTAATATTACGTAAGGTTGCAAATATTAATTTAATGTCGTAATTTGTTTTACTATTTTACAATCATATCCTTACATCATAAGATTAGTGGTTCAATAAGTTTTTCTTCATTTTGAAACCAAATTTCATCAAAATTTATAAAATCATTCTCGAATCGTATAGTATTTACAATCGTAGCGATCATTCATCATTTCTTATACAGTGGCAAAGAAATTAATGGCAATAATGTTTTGAATGTAAAACTTTATCTTAGTTAAACGTTATCTTAGCTTATTTTATGCTACACCACAAAGGATTTCATTTAAAGCAGTTTTATAAAGCTTTAAAAATTGTTATCGGAATATAGATTTCCAAATTCTTTTTCTATCTTGGTGCGATTTTCAACCAATCCATTAACATGTGTCCGCATCTAATAGAGGATGAGCCCGCGTGACGATTACCAAATAGAGCCGCAGGGCGCCAGCCATCGTCAAACCCGGACAAGGGTTTCCGATATTTCTAGTCGGTGTCGAAGAGAAAGAAGCTTCCGGGGGACGTGTTACTCCACAAGGGGGAAGCACTGAGACTGCCTACAGCGAAACACATGTTCCTACAGCGTAAGGAGTCGATTACGTCATTAATACCCCCCCTGTCCCTTGCACCGGTATCAGCTTACAAGTAAAGGTACTGCTTCCGCCCATGTGAGCCGTTCCGAAAACCTGTTTATGCTTAATTAAGTTACATTTCGGAATAGTTTCAACTCCTACTCCTCCTAGTGGGCCTACCAGAACGGCTGGCGGAATTGATAAACAAATATATAAATAACAATTATCTGATAAGCAGCTCCAGACTGGGTTTATGAATGGCTTCATTAACAAATGCAAGCGAATTAAACGCCCCATGAAATTTCGAATTTACATCTAAATTAACAATAATTTCTCCTTCCTAAGTGCGTTTTGCAACACTAGTGTGAGATCGTCTTTATCTGTCTGTCTGTCCGTAAGTTCTGAGCTTTGATAACATCAAATCGAATAGACCATTTTTTTTTTTTAAATCCGGCACTTCACGTAAAATTCGGCACTAGGATAAATTCGGCACATTGGCATTGCAGTCATCGAAACATTCAGTTTTTATTCAATTTACAAACCTCCTAACACAGACATCCATGAACTTTGCCCAAGAGATCCAGGATGATTTATGATGCAGAAACTTGAACTAATCTTAGCATCATTTCAGTCAATATTAAAGTGAAACATCTGCAGTTTTGATTGAACCCAAACTGTCTACATTATAAACCGTAATTTTTTTTTTATCATCAAACGCTGATAAACATACGGATAAATAGATAAAGATGTTTATCTAGTATTCTAGCGTTTGATAAAATCAAAACTAATCAATTTATGTTTAACAAAATTCGGTATTTTCGATAACAATTCAGTACTAACAATTCAGTACTAACAATAAACATTTTAAAAATCGGCAGATTCATACCTAATTCTCACCTAAATGAACATTTTCAATATGTCGAGGGCATTTTTTTTTTTTTTTTATGTTTTATGATGAATCTAATGTACTCAATTAATCCTTAAATAGATGAAATTTTCACTTCATCAATATTTAAGTCAAAGAACTTCATTTTCCGGAACTGTCTTTATTACTTAAGTGTCTTTACTACAAATAATAAATTTCTATCTTTCTCTGTCTGTCCATTCAATAAGCATTGGTAATGTTAAAACTATAAACGATTTTTAAACAAATTCGGCACTTCGAAAAAATTTGGAACTAGCAGGCATTGGAAAAACTTTTTGATAAAATTTCGTCACTAGCAGATTTTCGCATGACCACAAACAATTTAACATGAAGTGTGATTATACTAAACTAACCTTAGAAGTTTGCAAGGATACTTGCCAATATTCAATTCGCCAATATTTAACTCAAACAACTTATTTTTTAATAAGTTTCAACTGTCTTTATTGCACACATTATATTTCTATCTTTCTCTGTCTGTCTCCACGTTCGTCAGTTTTTGATTAATATCCAAACTAACCGATTGTTTTGGATACAAATTCGGTTTTCGCTTACTTTAAAGCCGCCATATCACGAATTTAAAACCTAACATCAATGAATTTCCACTTGCCTACCGCATCTATTATGTTTGTATTTTAAAAACAAAAAAATATACTGAACTAACATTAACAGCTTTGAAATTCACTTTAATAAATGTTAAATAAAATCAAACAATTTTGCTTGAGAATGAATATTTGCCTGACATTGTAAATCGAACAGTTTCGAATTCATCAATTCAATAATTAGAGCTAACAATGAAAAGTAACAATTAATGATGATTCGAATAAATAACCATTACATCTATCTGCAAAGGTTTATTCTTCTTTTACGACTTTTTTGGGGGTTGTACAGCTGAATGTAAACTGACTTTTTAGCTCAATTTTTTAGCTTCTAGTTTAGGAAAACTCAATTTAGTAATAAATAAAATTCTGACTTTGCAGATAATGTGAAGTCAGAGTTTTTTCTTTCATATAATTATGAACGGTTATTTTAGTAGTAACTAATAATGTCTGCAGATTGTAAATATAAACTCACCGCCCATTATCTACTTGTATAAAAAGAAAAGTCCTGACTCACTCACTGACTGACTCATCAACGCCCACCCCAAACCCTTGGACCTAGAAAGCTGAAATGTTGCACAGAGGTTTCCTTTATGATGTAGACAAGGCCGGATTTTTCGAAATTCCCACGGAATAGGGAATAAAGAGGATTTATATTTTCGCTTTAAAGCTGTCTTATCGGTATATAAGCATGTGGCGCCAACCCGCAATACATCTGAGTTAGCCGGAGAAGGTCACACTTTGCGAAATATATTTTATATTGCTAAATATTATATATTGCTAAATAAATATATTATAATAAATATATATATACATTTTTTTTATGCTGTGTGTGCAAGGGTTCCGGAGCGAAACAACGGTACCCGGCTAGTATTACTATATTGAAGGTTGAATAAAAATAGCAAAAGAACATACCAAAATTTCTAAATAATTTATTATTTTAAGCCTTCACAGTTGCTTTTAATTTTGTTTTTTCTAATTTGAAAAACGTGCTGTGATCCATACATATTTGAAACGTCATGCATATTTTAATTATATATCTGTATGTGTGAATATACGTCATGTATATTCACGTCATGTATATTCACGTAGAATATACGTCATGTATATTTTAATTATATAATCTGTGTAGTTAAACATTCTACTTTAACATATGGTATTATATTGTAAAATGATATTTCCCAGTACACGTTACCTGTTTATCTTGAAAAAAATAAAAAATAATAATCTTGGAGATAAAATAAATAAAACTTAAAAACTTATACAAACTTAAAAATTATGTTAGCTTGTAACATCTCGTGTAGAATTAATTTTCTTAATATTA
Source organism: Thereuonema tuberculata (assembly GCA_023159025.1). Classification (NCBI taxonomy): domain Eukaryota; kingdom Metazoa; phylum Arthropoda; class Chilopoda; order Scutigeromorpha; family Scutigeridae; genus Thereuonema; species Thereuonema tuberculata. The sequence goes on along the minus strand of JAFIDM010010028.1, from coordinate 56,699,128 downwards.
ATCTTTAAACAACATAATCGAAATATAAGCAAATAAAAGCGGTTTTGTGGAATTAAAAAATGATCTGAAATGTCGAAATCTTTTTTCTTATTAATAGTAATAAAATAACAACAAACATTTAACGATAGAATTTAATTAGTAAATATCAACTTTAAAAGGAAGATAGTTTGTCTTATGTACGTAATGATGAAAAAAAATATTGAAAAATGCATTGATGAAGCTAAAACATTTCTCTTTAAGCTGATGAAGATTATAAAAAGATATAAGTAAAACTCTTGAAAATTGACAGATTCTTTTTCTGATTTTAAGCCTATGTTCATTTCAAAGTTCAGATACAGCATTTCCGCTTTTATCATTAATAATTTCCAGTAGAAATATGGCTTTCGGAGGCTGATAGTCTCCTTTGCACTTAAAAACATCAAAATGATGGAAAAAGGAATCTGTCATTGGTTTACAGAAAGACTGCAGGAAGAAAATTCTATACGAAGCTACTGAAAAGAAAAGCGAAATAATAAGATTCGGATTAAAAATTCAGGACATGAAGAACGTAAATATTTCAGTCCTTCATTTTTGTACCTGATGAATTTTACATTGTGGAAGAGGAGAAGAGAAGACAATGTATCTTAAGATGGTGTGCGTGAAGTACAAGAATAATAGGGGGGGCGAGCAGCCAATCGGAGAACGATGTGCTCTCTCTCTATTTTCCGTCGCGTTTGTTCAAGACTTGAGCAATTGGAAGAAGTAAATATTGAAAGAGACGAAAATTGCACAAGTTTTCTCGAGGTTTCTAGAATTCATGGTCAATATTTTTCCAAACAGCCGGAAAGTATGTTGCCATGGCAGTGGACGGAACATGACGAGATCAACCATCAGTGACCCACTGCTACTATTCACTAGGTACACTTTATTGATTTTGCCTCCCAACCAGACAAAACACGAGGCTTCGGAATGTGTCCAAGAATACTTGAAGCAGTTTGCACTCCAGCTCTAAGGCGCTTTCCCCTTCTTTATATTTTCATTGGCGTTTTGGGGTAAGATCTTTTGACATCTAAAACAACTTCTCTGTCCCTACTGACATCTGGTAGACACTAGTAAAAAAATCATACTTAAGAGTTCAACACCTCGAGTCAAATCAAAATAGCGTCAAATGCAATAAATATATACTCTTTTTTATCCATTTCCAGAAATATCTAAGCAAGGGCGTCTGTAGAATAAAAGAACCAGGGCCTGAGTTCACATAATTGGGCTTTTCGCATTGTAGTTAGTGTTTCCAGATGAAAATGAATAATAATTAACTTTGACAAAATACTATATTCTCAGAACGATAAAAGGAATCTAGAACTTTCTGATAAAGAATGGTCTAAGAACTGTCCATTATAAGAAATTTTGTGAAAATTTTGTTAAAATCTGCATACAAAATGTGAACAAACCAGTTGTACATAGTCTTGAAAAAATCATTGAGCTTTTTAAATATTTTAATTAATAATTTTTAATGTGTTTTTTTTTTCAAAACCAATTAAAATAGAAACATTTATCAAACTTCTGCTAGTAAAAATCAGTTAACGGAATCGTTTATAAGCACAACATTATAACCAACGTTTTTGCTCAGATATAACTATTGCATAAACTAACACAAACGAAAGAAAATTCAGTGACAAAAGTTAATCAAAGAATTTATTAAAAACAATAAGTAAGCATGAAACATTAGAAACAGCAATACAAAACACTAAATTCATTATATATAAATATTAATTTTTGTGGTTGTATGGACGGTTAAACTGTGTGAGTCTTATCAGATAGACAGATAGAACAATGTAATGAAGTTAATAGATGATTTCTCAAGACGAATTACTTGCAAACACTATAAGGATTTTTAATTTTTGCTTGCCTTGTCTCAATTAACAATTATTACAATGTAATTAATTATTAATCTTATAAAAACAAATTCTTTAGAGATGGAATATACGAAAGAAAAACATGTGAAAACTTTGCAAAATAAATTGAACACTAATTGAACACATAAATTGAATTGCTTTTCAATACTTTAAGACTGGTAATTTGCTAGTTTATCATATAACCGTTTCAAATTATGTGAAAAATATTAAGTATTTTTAGAGATAGAAAAGTGACATTTTCTGACTTTAATGTCTAATTTTCGCAAGATCATCGTGGATCATCTCTCAGGAAAAAAGATTGTCCTGACCAAATTGATTACGGCCTAGGTTATTTGCATTCATTTTTCATTAGGCACTGAACTAAGACTTCTCCATAACCACAGTCTAAAAGTTAAAGTCAACCATCTAACTTTCAGAACACAATAATAAAGAATTAGAACATAAGGACGAAGCTGTTTATCTTAAAAGTCAACCATCGAATATACACAGCTTTGTCCGTATGTTCTAATTCTCTTACAATCAGTTTCTTTAAATAGTATTATTATTAATACTTCCTAAAGTATTATTATAAGCTCAAGTCATTACTCTTTTGGATTTAAACAGGCTTAATCCACGAGTTGCTTACGTCTAGTGGAGAAACCGAACGTTAAGGCATTTCTGACCCTCTTTCTTATTCCAATACTAAGGACTTCTTAAGCAAATAAGGATTTCTATAATTCTCCATATTGTTATCAGAAATTATACCTTCCCAGGATAGCAGAGAATTGAAAAAAAATCTAATGACGGCTGCTTCAGAAAATGAATTACTATTTTGAAAAAGCCCTTTGGCTATTGTAGACGTTATACAAGTGAAATTGTTTTTTAAATATATGGTAAAAAGATATATGTTTCTTTTTTTTTTAGTTGGGAATTTTAGTTTGAGTAGCGACTTTCCATTTGTTTAACTTCATCTTCGTGAATTTTGATGGAATGAAGACAATTCTTGCAAGGAAATGCTACAAAAGACTTAAGACCTTCAGCGAGGTAGAAGTGCGCCCCCCCCCCTTTCTTCAATGATAATATCCTGATCCCCCCCTCTAATTTCCCTAAAAACCTCCTTACAGACACTTTCTAAAACTACAAATTTTTTTTCGTTATCTTCAGTTCGTTACAGTCGTGGACTTTGTTGGAGCAAGCCGAATTTAAAATAATAAATATTTTATTCAAAGAAAATAACCTTAAATTTTTTTGGCTACCCGGAAGTTTGATAGCTCTATAGCAAATAATAAAGAAAAAAATTTGCTCAATCAGCCGTAGGCCCAGACGGTCGCCTAAATTCGCCCCTCGTCCCTCGGGCTGGCCCTGCACCACGCAAATATATCTACTGCAAATACAAAAATCTTTTTATGCTTGTGTTTTTTACAGTTTTTTTTCAAGAGGCCACTTTCGATACTTTCTGATCATGAGCTGCTAATATGGAAAATTTATTGATTTAATTTTGCTAAGTAGACCGCAACAAATAAGTTCTGTAATAAAAAGCGAAGCAAAAAGACAATATTAAGAAAGAATAAAATCTTAGATACATTTGGAAATATTTGAGACAAAGAACTTTTCTTTAGTAAACAGTATAAGAGTTTAGTATGAAAACATTGTAGAAGAAAATATGGCGATTCATTTATATTTTAAAATAACATGAAAAGAAAATAAGAAAACTGCAAATAAATAAACTAAAAGTTAATAATGGATAAAATACACTTTTGGCATTGTCTTTAGATTTTATATCATTTTCTTATTCTGACATTGCGAATTGGTAAATTGTTTTGGTAGGTCTGCAATTACCATAAAATACTTGTATTTTTTTCTATATTCTTCTTAATTTAAAAATGAAGGATATCCGATTGAAAACTAAAATGACAACGTTTCAATATTCGCTTTCCAATTACCTAAACTTCCAAAAACTTCCATTCTTTCAAAAGGGAAAAGGAAGGGGATAAAAGTAAGGTTAGTCTATTGAATCGACGCTCTGGGTCATCTCAATATTATGGGTGAGTAAGGACTTAGCGTAGCGAATCACGGAAAGGGTCTGATAAGGTTTTGGTATCCAAAAGAATCCAGTTTCTCTGGTGCACACCCCCTCTCCGTCCTGATTTCCGTTTGCTGAGACCGGATGCCTAGCGACCTCAAGCGGATGACCAGCCCAATAAATTAGGTCCTAAAAGGGAGAACAGCTCCGCCCCTTAGGCGATTCGATCGTCATTGATTTCCGGGAAAAAGCGGAAGTAGATCCTCTTATCAGAAAAGCTGGAAAAGCGGTACCGATTTCCGGAGACATAGTGAGCTAACGGCATCTTGCCTCGATGCCCGAAACTACATCATGGCGCTGGAAACTATTTAGCAAACTATTTAGATTGTTAGTGTGATTGCGCCAAAGGAGCCCTTGCCATGCAGCTACGCCCCCTCTTTAACTATCGGTAAATTCGCTCATGGCTGTATTTCAACTTGAGGACCAATAGCGTCAACAAGAAAACAAAAGCAAGGCATCTTGACATTGGCCAAACATCAAGTATCTTCAATTGACCGGAGTTCAAAGTGGTAACTGCTTTGGCGCTCCGTGTTACAACAGCAAACAAGTGAAGGAACAACCGACGGCGGGTTCTTAGCGGTAAATTTCCCTTAGTCGAGAATGACAACGGTTCATATACGTCAACAAGGTTCGCTAAACACGCTTCTAATAGCTGTTGGCTCCTTGTAATTCGGCGTCGAATTCTGAAATGTATGGCTTTGTTTTTATCAAAGTAACTTATGCGAAGAAACTATATTTTTATGGCGAGTGCATTTAGCGTAGGTATTGAAACTCTTTGCGATTGTAAACAAATATTTCTATTTTGGATAAACTTAAACCCTTTTACGACGAAAACACTTCAAAATTTAAATAGGCCTTAAATGTCTTCATTAGGATTCTTCGCAAACACGTCTTCCGTTCTGCAATCTTTCAGATTCTTAACTAAATTTCACTAATTTTAAATAATTATTAACATAATAAATTAAATTAATTTGATTTGATCAATTCGAAAAAAATTTTGTTCGTTAAAAGTTATCATTTGTTTAGTGATTAAGTTTTAATACAATACTTCAATACGAGGTGATTAATATAAATTCAATTTCATTCTAACTTTGGTATAAGATTCAAATAATTATATCAAAGTTTTAAGTAGGCTCAAAATATCCTCAGAAAAAAGAGAAAGTTACATAGTTCACAATCTTTTCTACATTAGTTAGTTAAAAAACTAAATATAATTTAAACATTTATAAACGTTAGAGAAACAAGCTTAACGTGGAGAATAAGTTGTTATTTCCTTCCTTAAGATTATTTCTTTCGACATCATCGGTCGTCATCGGAAGCAATGAAGAATTTAAAACGACTTCGATGAAGATCCTCCCAAGGGTCGAAGCTGCTAAATTTTAGTTAAATGTTTTTTTTAAATGTAATTCTGTGTGATAATTCTTAAAGATTTTGTTAACACAAGTTAATTAATTAGAATATTCATTTCGTGATGGCTTTTTGTTTATCAATTAATAGCCACATGTGCCCGAAATTTTATGAAGTCCTGTTAAGTAACGGTATTTTTCTTTTCGTTTTTGTCTGTGTGGGAACTCACATCCGAGAGCCGATGTGGTTTTCATTTACGAGTTTTCGTGCCTTTCTGAGCTTGTCATCGAGGAATCATAATAATAAACAGCCGTCCCAGACTCCACTTCGTTAACAAGGTCTAGACATGAAATTTGTTTTCTTTACTTCGATTGGGAAAAAAAATCCCCTTTCCTTAGCAATTTATAAACATTGTTCAACAAAGCAAGAAATTGAAAAATTGCCAGAATAAATAAGTACCTGAAATCTTTGCGAAGTACATAGACCAATATTAAATGCACTCAATTCGAAGACTTTAAATAAAAATTGTAATTCTGTGACATAAATTTCTTTTTTGGCAATATAAGGTAGTGCTTCATCAATTTTATCTCTCAATCTACATAAAATTAGCCAGATTTTTATTGCCTGCCATTCGAGAATTAATGTAAACTGAATTTCTTTTTAGGTGGGTCTGTATTGTTTTAGAAAAGAGAGAGGCACTGTAAAAGCATTTTTTTAGTAGATTCTGCAAAATCCCTACGTTTTTTTCCTTTGGTCTACATTCAACTATTCTTTAAGTACTAAGGGTTTATTTTTTTTTAATTATAAAGAGATTTATAAAAAAATTAATAAAATATTAATATTAATGCGTTCTGTATAAAATAACTTTTTTAGACAAGATATTTCCAAAAACGTTGTTAATATCCTACATCAATTTTGAAAAAAATATATTACAGATACTTAAAATCTAAAATAGCGATAGTCATAAGCAAATGTAAAGTTTGAAAATCATCATGGATGAAAACTTTAAGTAATAGAAAAAGTCTTAAGACCCAAAATACCTCCAAAGTGTTAGTAAGAAGACAAATAAATAAAAAAAACCTACCAAAATTGAGCTTTTAGGTTCTACAGCTTAAATTTTAAGATATTTGTAAAATAAATACTTCTGCAACGCCTCTTACTATATTAAAATATATATTTTAACAAATATGTTAAGAAGCAGATGGGAATTGAAGAAGAAGTATGGTACTTAAATTTTAAAAGCTTAAATTACAACTTATATTATGTTACATATGTTTTGACTTCTTCACTTTTACAGCACTTAGACCAGCAACACTTTTCTTCAGAATTATGAAAAAGAGTAATTTTGGTATAAATGTTTATTTATGCTGCAAATATTCTAATTAATGCTGCATACTGAGAACCCTATACCACTCTTACAGCAAAAGTACAGGCAAATTTAACAAATAATTGTTGACAGTATGAAGATAAATGAAGACAAAATTAGACTAATAAAATCGTTAACTATCCCATATAATCAACTAGAAACGTCTCAATCTAAACTGCTAAGTCAGTAAGATTAAATAATTAAATTTTTTTGTTGAACTCTGCCTTGTTCTTGAGAATACATTGATCTGGAAAAGACGATGGAAAACAGATCATAACATGAAAACAAAAATTACATTACTCTATCCCTGAACTGGGAATAAGAGTAAATTTTAAAGAGGAAAGTTTATATAGATTAGTTTGTGTATGTTGAGGCAGTATGCCCTCAGGAATCTAAGTGAAAATATTCACGCTGACACCCCACATAGATACATACATAGATATCATTGATAATAAAACTCCTAATGTGTCCTGGAAACCGGGAAATATAATTTTTTTGTCATGCTGGTCAGAAACTTTACATAATTGTTACACTATCTTATAGTGTATATGATGAAAGAGAGATGATAGAAAAATAATTAGAAGAAAACATTTTATATTTTTATTACATCTGATTCTATATATCTAAATAAGCCATTAGTATGAAAAATTAACAAGATGGAATGTAATAATTTTGCCTTTAGATTTTTGAGCTTTTAATGATAATTCATTTTGCATAGAAGTAACAGCAAAGACAAAGAAAATACTGAATTATTTTAATTCTAAAAATTATTATTTTATGGAACTTTACGGGAAAACCGCACAATTTTGTACACTTTTTTTAAACAGTGCCATTGTCCACTTGAAAATCTTATTAAAGGAGCTCAACAAGTAAAAAGAAAGTAAAAAAAATAGCCCTGAAAACATTCTATAGTTTAAAAAATTAGGCACTTATTCTCAATATCAAGAACATTACTACGAGCTTGGCAACAAAGTTTTAACTTTTAAATTAACTTTTAAATTAATATCCTTTTTTCATCTATCAAGTAGGTATCACGTGAAAAAAAAGCAGCGTAATTTAATTTTGATTACCCTATACTAATCATTTTACCGCTAAATAGCAAAGTTGAAGCTTTTAAAGTAAATGTAATATAGAGATTGTTTAATTTCTACTTCAAGGATGCCAGGCATTGCTTCATTTACATTCATGCAATTTGAATTAGTAATTTTTAGTTCCTAATTTAAATATTCAGTAATAATTGAATTAGTAAAGTATTCATTAGAACTAAACAGCAGTGATAATTGAACCTTGAATTTTGCAAGGTTTTCAGGAATTTCGTAATAAAAAAATCATGTAATTAAGATATAAAAAAATAAAATTTTATTTATAAAATTTTACATTAAATTTTTTATGCATAAATGATAATGTATTGTAAATACTTGTCTACAGGCTTGTAGATTTTGTTAAATTTGACTGTTATTTAGAAGTTCTTTGTTTCTACGGTAAAATTTAGAAAGAAAGATAATACAAGAATACGAAAATTAATAGAATCTTTTTAGAAATTCCAAATATTCGAAAATTTAAAGTTTTGTTTTCTTTTCACAAAACCTTTATAGAACACACTATGCATTTCAAAGCTGTAGAATTTTAATTTATCTTTTATCTATTATCAGATATTCTCGAGTTGAAATGGTATTTTCAATGATTATTGTTAGAGGTGAAGATTTTCTTCGCAGATGGTTTTTCTGCTTTATGGAATAATTCTAAATTATGGATAGAAATACTTTTTCGAATCAATTGTATTTCCTGGTAAAATCTATATTCTGGAGTCAATTTTCTAGTAAAATGTATTTACTGTTAAAGTAAATCTTATGGGTTCTGAAATTTTCATTTTTTATGTCTTTTCAAAAGCCCAGACATGTTTACTTAGGAAACGATAAAAAAGATTTTAATATGTAATGGAAAAATATATTTAATATGACTTGAAAGTTTTTCTTGGTGAGTTTTTACGAATAGCTGACAGTATTTCTATCGTTTTGGAAAACTGGGACGAATTAATTTGTTTTTGGTGAACTTCGTGGATTATTTTTCCTTTCCGATTTCCCTACATTCAGAAAGCATTAACTCCACCGCTAAGATATTTTCTGGAGTTACGATATATTTGTAGCAACGAAATTTTCTGAATCCACAATATTTTCTGGAACTACGATGTTTCTGGATTTAGCATAATATTTTGGATCGACAATGCTCTCTAGATCTACGATACTTATGGATCTAGGATATTTCTAAGTCAGCTTCTTGCGACTATTCGACTGTTGTTTGTGAGATATAGATTTTTGTTCTTGATAATGTTTGGCTTTTCAAAGCAACACATTTGTTTGATAAAAAACTACACGGAAATTAAAATGAGAAGCTGAAAAGTAAAGGCCTGTGGTGAATATTAAGAGAGGTACTTGGCTATGGAATGCCTTTTTTACTTTGCAGTTACAAAGGGAATCTCAAGCAATGCTACTCTGTTTTCAGATGATGAAGGGTACACAGTGGATACAACGACGTCTAGGATGAATTTTAATGGAGTAAAGAGGGGTGGGGATGAAGGAGAGAGAGAGGAAAAAACTCGTTTGCCAGAATCTAGGGAAAAGCCAATGACGACGGCTCAGTGAAAACAATTTTTTTACTAATGGGCGCACGGAGAGCTTCAGAGCTCCCTGGGGGAATTCTCGCAGATTCCCGTGGTCCGCGTGTTATTTGCGCAGTTACCTTAAGAAAAAGTAGAAAAGAAAAAAAAAAACACGGGGTGGTGGGGGTTTGTTGTGGCGGGATGAGAGACTGTGATGGAATGAGGAAAGCAGTCTTAGTCCCCATCAAGAAAAAGTTCTACCATGATTAGGGCACGGAATGGCGTAGCGGTTACACAAGAAACGACGATCAGCCATTTTCCATTTCGGCTTCCAAGAAAACAAAGGCAACAAAAAAAGGAAAAGGGGGGTGGAACTTTTGCATATTTTACGGCTTCATTCCGCTTCGAGAAGAAGTTGATTAAAAAGTCTACCGAATGGGTTCCAGCAGAGTTTTCATTTTTCCGTGTTTCGAAATTTCAGGATTTCATTTTCCGGCTTTCTTTTTGGAATGAGAGGAAATTAATCTAACTCTTTTTTTTTAAGTCCAGATGTGGGACGAAAAGCAAAGAAAAAGAAAAATTAAGACATGAAAAACTCACTTAAAAACATAATGGAAATTGAAAATACTTTGCAACATGAATTCCAGAATAATCCCTGCCTTCTTAAGAAATTTATTCCTACAAAAACCAGCTTCACTTAAATTTTCAATTTAAATGGAGAATATGAAATAATAAAAATGGCTTCTTAGTCTTTTTTTAGTGAATTACCATTTTCTTCTAAGAGAGAACTCTTTAATATCCTGAGAACAAGATTACATAAATAAAATGGCAAAACTCTTGTCTTTGTCTTGTCTGTCAAATTAGAATTCAGACAAACGGGGTTCAGATTGGGTTCTAAATAAAACTGTCGATCATCAGTTCAAAAACAGATCAGATTCTCTTTAAATTCTCTTTAAATCAGATTTTTAAATGGTCACTACCGTTTAAAAAATATTAGTAAAAATGCAGATTTCATAGTAACCAAATCTTTTCTCAGAACTGCTTATTGCTACTAATAATAGATAAAACTAACAGCTAGGAAACGTTAAAGCTCTTCTATGCTTTAAATTAGGAATATCCTACTGGCTACCAAGTAATCTTATTTTACAAAAGACAATAGAGATTTAGTACCATTTTAAATTAGTACAAACACAGTACATTTTATAGAAGCTCTAATTATGTGTTGCAAGACAGGAATTTCCTTTCCTTTACAAGTTTGGCTTCTAAATGCCCTCTCGGGGAGTGAAACTAGTCGTCTATTTTCTTACGTTTATTAAAATTACGTATCATATTTAATCAGGTGTAGGGCTCACTTTAATGCTACTAAATGATTCTCAGTACACGTAAAAGATTTCATTCAACAATATACAATTATTTCTAGCAAAAGGCGAAAATTACCAAAAGGAGTTTGCTTTTTTTTAAAAAAAAAATCAGCTCCTGTATGTTACGAAGCGATTGTTATCAAATTAATAAAGTATAGTTGTTTCTTAATAATTAATAATTAATTTGCCTTAGATTTTTAAAATCTATTTATTGTACTTCTCAATATTTGAAGAAATTAACATTGCTTCATAGGATGAGCAATAAGACAGTTATTTAACAGCTAAAAATACAATCCTAAACTGATATATGTAATTCATTATTTCAAATTTCCATAATAACATGACTTGCAGATAAAAGTCAGCAATGATATTCGTTTGCTTTCATTTGCTCTTATATATTATTGTTATCATGTGATCCTTCTAACAAGTAAGTTGAACAATTTATGTGATCGCTGTAACATTTGTTTCACAATTTTTCTTTTAAAAATCTATAAAATATCTCTAGAATTGTCATTATAAAAAACAAATCACAAAAAAGGTAAAAAAAAACCAAACAAACCATAGTTTCTCGTTGTATCTGGATAAATTATTCAACAAAGAGCTTCAAAACCCTTCGATAATAAGGTCTAAAAGGTGCGAAAATTTTCTTTGACTTATTACGGTCCGCAGACTGGGATTTGAAACTTTTTCAATTATTGTGGGTTTTTTTTACTGCGTTTTCTTTTGTGGGGTCCGCTTTCGCGAGCGAAAGTTGGAACCTGAATCATTCGCATCTTATCTGAGCTTATCATCGAGAGGTTTGTCTGACGAGTCCTAAAAGAGGAGTCCTAGAAAGACCGTCCCAAATTCCCGCCGAGGTTAACTAAAGATGCGAATTTGTTTTAGTTTCTTATGTGCCTCCTTTGATTGTTAATATTTCATTGGATACTTTAAGTCTCTTTTGATTGAGTTTAGTTTATAGTTTAAGTCGACTTCCATTTGTCAAGAATATTCAATGCAAAGGTGAGTCGATGTATTGTTTTATGCATAATCCTTTTCCCCATCCTTTGAATAGTTTGTATACAAAGTTTAGTTATAGGTTAGAGCTTATTGGTTTAAGACACAGAGTGTTCTGAATAGATCAAGTTTAATTACGAACACCTTGTCTAAATCAAAGAGAAGAAATCATTAGAACAAACTTGTTTTAGAACGTAACTCGAACTGTATCCGATTCTTAATCCATCGACGATTAAAATTTTCGTCGTACAAGTCGTTTTGGCTTATTAGAGCGTTTTAAGCAGAGGTCCACTAAATTGTGTGTACTTCTGATTCTTGTTTTGAATTCGTAGCTGAAAGAATGTTTGTTATCTTTGCAATGATTTCTGTTTTCCCATCTATGTTGCTTCTTTGATTTTCTTCTACGTCTCTACATTAATCTTATGGCTGCAATGTGTGGGAATACCTAAGGTCATTTTAATAAAAAAAAAAATCTTGCAAAGCTAAAACTTTAGTAGATATTGTGATGCTTATAAAATGATTTCTATTCAGTCTGACTACATGTCGGACCAATAAGTAAGGAGACACGACCAAACAAACCTTTAAACACTGTACAATGGATTCACTTGCAAAACAAAATCAAATTCGTTTCTCTGTAAAATTATTTTCATTTCTTCGTCTTTTTTGACCGTTGACCTTTTGTACTATTCCGCTTCACATTTTTCTGTAACCTTATCATAAAATTATGGAAAGGAATTTCTTTTATTCTCTTGATAATGTTATTTTTTTTTCTTTGTGATCAATTTTTTATGCAATTATAAGAATTGTTGGATTCCAACAAAAATTTATATTATATTTTAATAGTAATTCAATAGTAATATGTAATTTATAGAATGTAAGGATATTTTTGATTACCCGTGTTGTAGGCGATCAAAATTAATTGGTAACTTAACTTCAACTCTATATGTATATATTTTGGACATTCTTGATGCAAATGATAAAAAAAAGTTTCAATCTACTATTCGTATGTATGACAATAGGTGAGACCAAATTATTTACAAGTGACATCCTGGAACAGCTGTTTCACGCTCGTTGGCGATCATCAGCCAGGAGAAGTCACCAGTAAATAACAAGGTCTCCGTACTGAGGCAGGTACTGCGCTTCCTATATATTATTCGTGTGTATATTGAACAATTTCCACATGCATCAATGCATTCGAACGATATTTAAAAATGTAAATTTTCAATGACATTGCACTCATCTGAAAATCGTTAAAAGAACTTGCACGTAAATCGAATAATTATAAAAAAATAACGAAAATCCGGATAACTACTCTTCTGCCAGCTGATTTATTATTGACAATAAAGTCATTGGTAATTTTTTTAATTAGCTAGAAACACAAGCCTTAAAATAAGAGACATAATGAATGATTCGGTAGGAATTCGTATTGCAAATAAGGCAAGAAACACCATCAGAAATATCCTAAATAATGAACATGACATAATATCTAAAGAAGAGATAAAGAAAACAAATAAGGAGAAAAAGGGAGCGGTATATGGAATAAAATGTCAATCGGGAGGGGGTGGGTGCCAGTATATTGGTGAGACAGGCAGAAAGGTAAAAATTCGAATGAATGAGCATTCCAACGCCATAAAAAAGGTCAATGACCAATATTTCACAGCAGTTCATCACAAACAAACTGGCCATCTAATAATGGTGGACAATCCGATCATTTATAATATTATTACAGATCAATACTTAAGAAAATTTTATGAATCATTATTAATTAATTCCAAATTCAACAAATGTTACAATACTGAATTGTCTATAAAAAATGTATTGCATTATCAGCTCGATTAACTATTTTCTATTGTTTTATTAATAATTGGCTAGCATTGATATTTGATACTTTGATATTATTGTAAAATGTAATCCAAAATTTGTAAAGGCCTAATTTGCTTCTGTTATTTATTTATAGTCTGATGAAAAGGCCTGTATACGATGCCTTGTAACATGTAACGAATATGAATTTTTTAAATGTTTTTTTATATCTAGTAGTGTGTTTGGTCCCATTTTTTCAATTATTCCCTCCACACACTGTATTAATGAATAATATAAATCTAACATTTCCCTCATGAATTCTGAAAATAAAATTAGTATCACATAGTAAATATCTACGATGAAGGAAACAGTGGAAGTTTTTTGGCATTCAGGTAAACGAAAAAAATGTTAATCCAAGAACAGCCGATCTTATATTCCAACCAAAAAAAAAAGCGATAAAAAATCTATGTTCCTTCCGTGATGCTATCTTGGGTTTGTTGCTTCTGTTCCCCTTCTCCCAGTAACGCTACTAAATGAAAATATCAAAGATCATTTTTATGATGTCATAGGATGTTTTTATTAGCTAGGATTATTTAAAAATGGGAAATTAAAAGGAATTTTCGAGAAGCTTTAACGTTTGCTGTATGAAATGGTTTTGGTCGTAGGCTTTTCCGTATTTAAGAGGAAAAATGATATACTTACAGGCTTTCGACTCTGATCGTACAGCTTTGAGGTTAATGGAATTTATTGTCAGTGGCTTTAGATGGAAATCTCTGCCATAATTCACTCCACAAACATGTTTTACATGTTCCACAGACAAATATATATTCTTACCTGAGTGCACTGAGTGTCATACATCTCATTCCTAGCATTAAATCCAATGTCTTTTCATAATTGTTTCCTAGAGTTATATATTACCATAATTCCTTTTCTTTATGTACTTTCCCCTTTTATTCCATTAATACATCCATTACTTTATATCATTTTTGATTTACGAGTATCCTTTGACGTGCAACCAGACACAGTTTTACAAGATTTTGTTTAAAGTACTATTTAGATTGATGAAATATTTTTATCTTCTTATTTATTTCATTGAGACTTTCCAGTGGCTTTTTATTGCTTTTAAATCATTATTTACTCGTTTACTTAAAAACAAATCATCAAATTTATATTGCGGGCTTTTGAAGTGGATGATTGAAAATGATTTGTAAAATTTTAAAGAGTAATACATTCGAATCTTAAATTTTTGTAAACGAATATTTTATTTGTCGCATAAACTTTATATGTAGATTACGTCAATATATATAAATGATTCAATGAAAATTCAGATTGAAATCTACTTTCAATTTATAATAGTTCTGTGTTTTATTCGTATTAATAAATATTATTTTTGCTTTATATTTATTTTTAAGCTTCTATGTTTTTAATTTATTAGTAGCAATCTAAATTATACACAGCACTACCAGATAGATTTTCTAGTTGAAAATAAAAGTTATATATAGTTAAACATAAGATAATAAAGAAGATATAGTTGACTTAGCTACTTTCGAATAACCTCATGATTTGATCCCAAAAAGCGTTAAAAAACAAAACAAATAAGCAAACAAAAAAAGATGATTAAAAAAAAAAGATTTATTATTCACATTTGCTTTTGTTGACCCGTAGCTCCTTACTTACTGATTGAAGTTTTACGAAATCGTGGAGGTTTTTTTCCTTATACTCAGTTTTATTGGATATGTATGAATTACAGCGATTATTAAGAATAATCTGTCTTTGGCAGGCTCTGTCCAATCTTCTTATGTATCTGTTCGTTACGTACCAAAATCAATAAAGCGATCCATAGAATATAAACAAATATCAATAAACATCAATAAATATCAAAAGAAAATTAGCGATCTTTGTTGATGCACCGTGAGTTTTATCTTTGTAGTTGAAGTTTTTGAGTTATCGTGATAATTGTCAGTTGGACGGAAAAGCATGTTTCGACTTGATCTGATTTGTTTTTATCTGATTAATAAGTTTTGATAATGTTTGACCAAAACTATAACATCCTGAGGAAGGCAACTTGTGGGATAATAAAAATTTAACATATCCTCTTCTCCATAATCACCCCAAAACCGGATTGTAGACTACTGTGGAATATTACTTAATCCTGTAAATTTTTTTAAAGGCATTTGATGCTTCTGTAGCTTCCTAATACTTTCTACTAATCTGCTAATAATAGCTGTTTTAAATGTGATTTAATTTTTCTCCTCTTATTTAGAGCTGTGATTGTCTCATTTAAGATTAAAGCAAATATTTGCAAGGCCCTGACTAAAATAAATTCAGTCATTTTAATAATGCATTTATGGAAATACAGGGTGGGCCAAAAGCTTCCATACATAGCAGTAAATAAAACCTTGCCTGACAATATGAGTTTATTCATACAATCTGCTATACTTGATTGACATTACTTTGAAAACAGAATCGATTACTCCTCTGCCAAAAAACGCTTTCTAGAAGGTTATCTCAAAAATAATAAAATAAAATATTAATTTTTCTGATTTTGTATTGAAATTTTTTGCCCACCCTGTACAGTATATAAATTTTAAAGACATTGCCAAATGTTAAAAGACATTAAAATAAATTATTAAAATAATCGATGCATCTTCTCGATCGACTCAATCTGCTTGGCAGTGACTAAGGGCATATTTTTAATCTAAAATAATGAGATACTTGTCTTAGTTTTAATGGAAATCATTTGAGTGACTAAATTTGTTTCTTTAATTCAATGATTTTCTTGCACCACAAATTCTGAAAAGAAACAATATTTATTATTTTTTTAGTATTTATTAGTTCTTCCAGCTGTTTAAAACATTAGTAGCCCTATATCTTTACAAGTTTAAATTGGAAGTGAGATCAAACCTGATGAAATTTAATGTCAGTTTTAAAACCATTGAAAGAAAAGGTTATACCTAAAAAAGTGTTATGTTATGATATGGTAAAATTCGAATAAAATAACAATTTTACCAACTCTTAGTTGAATAAAGTGTACAAAAAAGGTCTAAAATGAACTTAACTTACAACTAAACAAAAAGTCTATAACTTTTATGCAGGATGGTCTAAAATTTTTGTGGCCATACAAATTGGATTCACAATACAGCATTATTTGCGCCAACATTTCATTGATCGCCCGTTCATTAGTCGATCATTAGTGGCTTGGCCATCACGCTCTCCGAATCTGAATTCAAGTGATTTCTGATTGTGGGGTCATTTAAAGAATATGGTTTATCGTTGAAATGTTGCACATTTTCAGACTTAAAGGACATTATTACTCCACATGTGCGAACCATCACGGGGGATCACTTGCGGTCATCTTTTGAACACAATGGTCATCGCTTGAACATTTTTTACTTCAGGATGGGAACACATAGAGCAATATTCCTTACATCACTAAACAATCTGTGCAGCAGGCATGTCCCGTACAGAACGAATAAATGCTTTTTAATTGTATTTTTGTTGATTGTTTATTTTGTTCTTTATTTGTTGTTTTTTTCGTACGTTTTTATCTTCCCTAGGGCAACTTTTTGGCCCTCTTTTTATTTAGCTTAATCCTTTTCCGCATTCTTTGAATAGTCCATATATAAATTTTGGTGTCAATCCGCTTATTGGTTGTAGCTACAGAGTGATCTTAAAAGGCCAAGTTACGATCACCTTGTATTAAGGGATACTAAAAATGTTAGTCATAAACCTATAATATTCTGTTGTATCTAGCCATCACGCCATCTACTGAAATAAGTTGTAATGAATGTACTTGAATATTGTACAAAGTGATATTGTTAAATAAGGTTTTGAGAATTTAAATTTTATAACCTTAATTAGCATTTAAGAAAAATCAAAACTTTTATGAAATTGCATGCATTTAAAGAATAATTTCAAATTTGCTTTTTTGCTGTTTTAAGAAACACACTTCCCTGTAAAGACAGGGAATTAATTTTTAAAAAGATGCTCGTTATTAGATCTAAAAATAAATTTTAGAAATAATTTTAACTTTTGCCATTTCGGATTAAAATGCCACAGCAAAATGCCTTAGTTTCCCGTAACAATAATATTTTAAAGAAATGAAAAGTGTGGGCTGATAATCTTTTTTTTTTCTTCTAAGCATATATTACTGGTGACATTAATATTCTCAATATTGATTTGTCTGCACTGCAGATATTTAATTTGGGAATTTAAAAAATGTCCTTATTTGACGAGGATTTCAAAATTTCTGATTTAGTTTGTTTAGAAATTGATTTTCTCGTCTGTAGTTTAAAAAGAAATTTCCAAAGAATTACATTTCTGTCAATGCATTATTATGAATAAACAATTGTCTGTCTTAAATCAAATTAATCTATTTTTTCTTTTCGTTTTGAATTAGCTCTATTGCAAGTTTCTCTCGAGCGCAATTTTGTATTTGTCGGAAATTCTGTAAGTTTTGTAATTGATTTCAGATTTTACAAGTGTTAAACAGACATTTTTTGAAAAAAGGATTAAAAACAAAACTCACACAAGTTAACGTAACATCAAAAAAACATACATCACGGGAACCTTTTCGGATCCATGTGGCATCCTTTGTCAACCTACTGCATACTGTTGTCGGCTCAAAATGTTAAGTCTACAAAACTGAAACGCAAAACTCGGAATTCTATAAGGTCTGTAAATTATGAGCGCTATACTTTACAAACATGAAACCCAAAACTGGGAATTCATAAGATCTGTAATTTATAAACACTACAGTCTTCAAATGTGAAACTGGAAAGAACTACTAAACCAAACAGAATTACAGCTTGGCTTAGTTGAAAAACATGATGAAGTCTTCAGTGATCAAAACTAGTTAAATTAATAGGAAAGAGATTACTATTAGACAGAAGGCTGGATTGACATCATAGCCTAGAAAATTAGGCTAAAGATAGATCTACTTAAACAGCGAGAAGTAAACAGTGAGAAATATTCAATATTTTATTTTTACAAGAAGGTTTTATTTACAGTAGATATAGTAAGTTTCAATCCCCGATGATAATTTGGTTTTTCCATTAATCTTTCTGCAGAATGGGACTCAGTCACCCAGTCTTCTAATAAATGAGTATCCGCTTTTTTTATCTAGCGGTTAAAAGCGGGCAAGCGTCAGATTGGTCCCAAAAATCTGGTAATCGTGGGACTCTTTTGCCTTCGCTGTCTTCTGAAGAGGATATATACTTAAGAGAATAAATACTTTTTATCTCTGTTATCAAAATTAACAAATTCTTCAAAACTTTAAGATATGACAAAGGTCTTTCAGAAAGCCTTTTCAATTATTACGCAACCGCCAAAATTAACCATTCATTAAAAAGCCTATTTTAGGAATGACGTAATTACATTAACCTTCGCGAAAACGCCCTTCGATGTATTCCTACATCGCGGATTCTCATAATTACCGAGGAGGGCACTAAGTGATTATGGCTGGAGATGTGTTTCCTTCATGTTAGAACAAAAACATCTCCATTAACGATTTATCCCCAGCATTAGTAGCGTAATCGATAAATTATGGGAATAGACAAAAGCTTTTTTTTTCCCTCTTCTTTTAATTCCTGGCGATTTCCTATTACAGACAACTCTTCTTGCCAACAGATGCTCTTAATGGATCTTCCTTGACTGAGTCGTTAAGTCATTGCATTGGCAACATTATTTACCAAACCTCAGAAGCCTTTTCTCCTCTCGTTATTTACTTTTCCTCAAGGAAACAAAATTATAAGTATACTCTAGTATTTAATTTTTAAAAAAGTTCTTTTATACTCTAAAGAATTTCTATAGACAAGAACAGGTGTTTTGTAGGAAGGGTTTTGCTATTGTAGACTTTACTGTAGACCACTGTTAGATGGCTAACAAGAACATATTTATTGTTAGCCATGCTTTCTGGTAATAATGAAGTTTAATTATTACAATTCATTAATATAACGACCTTATATAACAAGAAAGCATACTGCAATGCCATTATTAACCACTTTAAAGTGATCTACAGAAATCTGAGACGATCCACCAAGTAAAAATCATAGTTGTTCAGTAAAGTTAGCAGTAAAGATAAGAAATTAAGCTTGCAGAAAGATGAAAAAAAAAAAAACCTCATTTTCTGCCATCAGCATCTATATAGATGTGAAACAGAATGTAATTAAGTCTCTATGTGATTCTGTAACAGCAGTTCAGTTTCTCCTGAACTCCTCATAAAGTTTTGTTCCTTTATACATGTTGAAGCTTCAAATATGCCTAAGGATTTACATATTGCGAGGATGTTACAGTCGAACTGCCTATTGACCACTTACCGCCCAAAAAGCTTAAAATCCCATCTATTATGCAGAAAGCTAGTGCCTTTAGTATTTATTTAGTATTTTAAGTAAATTACGTTTTTTGTTTTGTTTTATTGTTTTCAAATTGTGCTTGTGTTTTGTAAGTTATTATGTTCAACTGCATGTTTGCCGGACCTTACACTAATACAAAACTTATAATCAAATTTTTGTAATCAGAAAATCTGTAAGAATCCCATATGCTGTTTGTTTTGAGCATTTTTTATTAAACAAAGAAGTCTGTTTACAATGAGATAGTTTCCTAGAAAATTAATGTTTACTAACTAATTTATAGTATTAAGAACAAAAGACGAACAACTTATAGTTTATTAACAGGATTAATTTATTCATTTGTTTTCTCTTTTACTCCAAAACAATGAAAAATGTCGAAAGTTACAGCAGTCAAATCCTATTTGATCTTGAAAGCAAAAAGATATTAAGAGTTGTTTACATACCATTCGCAAGACTTCCATCAAAGATGTTCTTTTCTCTAAAAATAGTTCTAAATATGGAATGTAAAGTATTGATTTCCTTTATTTGCGTCACAATAAACTTCAGAGGACAAAACAACATTATAATGTCATATACAACATCTGATCGAATTTTGTATTACTCTTTTTTATATTAATGTCGTTCTAAAGTGGAAGATAATTTTTCTAAATTGGATACAAGAGAACGAAAAGATAGGACAACATTCTTAGAAGTTAGTGATTGATGTATTCGCAAATGAATATCCTTGAAAAACGTTTTAAACACTATTTTTAAAACAAGAAATGAGATTTAACGTCCCAAATTCACAATACTTGCAAAGTTGATTTAAAAGTAGGTATATAATTCATCTCATGTGACAATGAAGCTACTTTATGAAAGTTAACTTTATAACAATAAATTCTAATTTTTACAGAGTTTATCTATCATACTTTCATAGAAAATGAATATATCTGACAATTCAAACATATCATACGAATAAGATAATGTATAACAATTAATACAACCTATAGAGTCATTATTAATACAATAATGACTGACAAATAATATAACAATCAGACTTAAACAAAATATTAACGTTATTATAAGTCTGATTGTTATATTATTTGTCAGCCATTATTGTTTTTGAATTATTATTATTAAGTTCGTTTTATTAATCAAAGGTTGTATATTATAAGTTAATGTTTCTTAGCGAATTAATTTCTGTCAAGCCCATATAATCTCCGAGAAATAAAACGAAAACTGGAGCTTACATGCACATGGATTTTCTTGATATTATTTCTCTCAAATATATGGAAACATATTTGGCTTCCTTATAATGTTAAGTTTGCCAGCTTAAGATATATATATCAACTGTGTTTTCATTTATAGAATCTATATATTATTTCTATTGTGAAAACAACTTATTTCTTATCGACTTTTTAATCTAAATATCTTTAGAATAGAGAAGGGAGGAAATAAAACTAAGCATTTTTGGCTCCTTAAGTTTGCTTTCGGAGAGAAACTAAATTACAATGATACAATGAATCCTCTTCTTTCTTTTAGAGGAACTGTACGTTGAACCATTATTACAGATTTCTTTCGAAAATGTCACATTGAAGACGATCGTTAATTTCTATTATGTGATGTCACATGATCAGTAACAACACAGTAATTGACGTTGGCCTACTGAATATCTGTCATTTAGGCGAATGTTAAGTTTATTCCTCTTTCAATAAAGCCATCATATCTTTTATTTTGTTGATCTTTTGACAGAAGTTTTATCGATTTTTTGAACTGACTTTTACTGTTCATTAAATTTTAATTGTCAAGTCTGTTAGCAGAAAATATTACAGAAAGGAAGACAAAGATAACATGCGGTTTTCACACGCGCGCACGCTCCTAAATGTGGCAAACAGCCAGAGGAATGGTTAATCGAACAATTATTGCAAATGCTCATTCGACCACGACCACCAAATACATCAACAGTAGCCACCTTTACTTTATTTGTTGCTTTATTTAGCAGAAAATTATTTACAAAACCCATAACTCATCCAATTGTTTCAGGGAATCGAAGCTTTAGTTGGGTTTTAGATGCATTCGATATTTTCTATTCAACAAATGTATTTCCTATTGAATTACATATTTCCCATACATTAAATCTACTATTATATACAGCAACTGCTTTTTTTGTTTTTATTCTTATTGCGATATGAAACATGCCTGCAAATAATAAATAACCATGTGTTGTTTTGATACGTTGTGTATTGATTTTAATTGACAGCTTACTATGTGTTGTTCCAACTTAAAACAACATACAAAAATACTGGATGTCTCAATCGTATGGCTTCTGCCATTGCTCCACAGAAAAGTCCATTTTCAATTTTATGCTTCTGATTGTGAAAACAGCTTTTTTTTCATTCACTGTGATTTAAATGTTAAATCCAGGCACTGTCAATCCGTAAGGTTGTTGGGTGAAAAATATTTTTGCATATTTCCCAACGCCCTTTGGTTTAAAAGTTTGGTAACGTCAATGTCTGGTATAAAACGGTTGCTTTATTATAGCGTCCGTGTTTTCGGACGAATGTTAATGTGATATATAACGTACTATATTACATGTTTACTCACTTACATTGTTTTTCAAAATGAGATTTTCCGCATTTGCGCAGGAATCATTAGGCATCTCACTCGGTAAAGAAATATTAAGGTAAGAAGTAAAATAGGAGAAACGACTGTTTACAGCAAAACTAAATTATAACTAAATAACAAAAATAAATAACTAAATATAATTTGAAACGATGTAGATAATTCATATGGCAGCTTATACTCTTCGTCAAATCAAAAATCAAGAAACATTAAAAAAGGAAAAGATATGTTTCAACTTTGAAATAAATGTGTTTCAAAATTCTCTGAGCCATTTGAACTCCTTCATTTGATGTTGCCTTTTAATCTCTTGATATGTTAGTCAGCTTTACGTATTTCCAAAATCATATTAGTTTTTAACATTACATTTTTAAGTAAAAAAACTAAAGAAGTTTAATGCTCGATATTTCCTACCTATCAGGAAATTCTATAAGCGTTCTTTAGGAATAATCTATTAAATGATAACAAAATTTGTTTCAATATATTGTACTTGCATTCTATTATCAATTAAAACTGAATATAAATTTCTATACCATTAACATAATAGGTACCTCATAAATATAAGTTAAACATAATTTGTTTTAAGATTTGCTATTTTTTTATTACGTAAAAACTTTATGTAATTATATACAGTTAAACTAAATAGGCCTAAGGCTGAGATCTCCACTGCTGGCAACTTAAAAAGACATTGTATATTAAAATTGAGTTCAAAATTTACCAGCTGCAGATATTTCCTTTTTGTTTTTGATGGAGATGATGGTAAATCCAATAATCAATGAAGTGCATCACATCGATACTGACAAAATACAAAATTTTGAATTAGCAAAAGCTTCGGGAGGTGTTTAAAGTCCGAAAGAACTTCTCTATATGTTCCTACAAACTTACATATATTTGTTAAGACTGCTTTCTTTTGAGTTCTCAGTGGATTCTATGCAACTGGATTCTCGCAAAAAAACATTTACCACTCGATGACATGCATTAACTTGTACTTGATAACCTAAGAGTTATGTACGATAGAAAGTGTTTATATTTTATATTAATATTTGGAATTTCTTTAAAGAAATGGAATGGCTCAAGTAAGTTTAGGTAAACCAACAACTCTATATTTTTTCATCACCCAAAATTTAGGGACGATTTGCGAAAATTTCTTTTTAACCTTTATTTACAAAGGAGAAACTGTTAAATCAGAGCCTTATTGAATATAAATACTTAGCCAATAACAATTACCAATTGTAATATACTCAGCACAGCACATATTCATCAAAGAAGAGATATTCTCAACAGTTTTAGACATAAGATTTAGGTATACATGTTTAAATGAATGTCAACAAGGAGAGAAATAAACAATTAATATATAATAAATAAAAATAGGTTCTAAATTCTAAATACAATCTAGGAATAGTGTAAGAATTGCTTCTTAAACAATATAAAAATTAATAATGTATAAAAGGTTTCAACAGTAATACTTTATTTTCATTACTTATTAAATATTGAGCAATACGGAAACTGCTTCAACTATTAACCAATCCGGTGTCTAGAGTACAATGTGTCCTGCTTGAAAAGTAATTAACTGGGAATCATGGACTGACTGTTCAATAGCACACTAATCCAGCTTTTCAAACGCAGGTATTTACATTGCTCGATAAACGATCAATGATCAATTCTGACAAATTGTTCAACAATTAGCCATCTGGGTTTTGAAACATGTAAAACAATTGCTCGAAGGACAGTTAATTCTTAACAAATTGGTTTTAGGAACATGAAAAAAGAATTACGTAATAAATAATCAAGTGTTGAACCGTAAGCTTTTAGCGTAAAAGAATTGATCGACCAACAAATCCATAATCAACTTTCGACAAAATGTTGAGCAGTAATTCTAGAAATACATAAAAAATTATTCGATAAATAATCAACGGTCAATTTTTGATTATTTGAATAGTATGTCTTTAGAATTTTTGAATAATAAATGTAAATAATATGTAGTTAATGTTGATAAAAATGTGAGCTATAAAATCTGATTTCTGAAGATGTAAACGATTTCATCAGCCAATAGTGAGAAAATGTTCATCAATAAGCCATTGGGTTTTAGAAACACGTAAAACTTGATAGATACACCATGATCAAAGATTTTTGCTGAAAATAAGCAATCAACAACAGAATTTACAAAGACGTAAAACAATCGACAGAAACTTTAAAGGCAGTTGAACGTTAAGTTAAATGTATGTAAACACAGAAAACAATGATTTATGGACGAATGTTTTAGCAATATGGCATTCAGCATCCTGAACTACAACAGTAACAATAATAGTAATAATTTTAAAAATAACACAGTTTACGATTGTGATGTAGGAATAGAGTAACTCATAAAGGTACAAGCTGCAAAAGATACTCAAGATAATACAAAATTAGAAGTATTTTAAAGAAGAAATTGAAATCTATTTTTTTTCCTTTTTTATGGAATCAGAATTTTTTTTGGCCTTCTTTCCCAAATGGAATCAGAATTTTTAGGATTGTTGGCTGCCGAAAAATTTATGGATACTGTTTTCAGTGTCTGGAATAACACCAGCTCTAAGCTTCGTTTACTTTGTGCCTTTCACAAATGAACCGTTTTGCCGCATCGGTTCAATTGCAATGGTTGTGGTGGTGTGGGCGATTGGGGGTGCTTCAAATAAATGGCAAGGGAAGGAGAAAAGAGCGAATCGACCGGTCTCTCTCTCTCTCTCTCGCTCATGTGACAGCCCTTAGTGGTGCATCGAGTAGGTGGAAGGAGGGGAGGAGGCTTTAAGGATGTTGAAATCTCAGGTAACGGATAAGTCAGTCGGCATCGTTAGCCGAGACCTATCGAGTTGGCGGCGAGTATTTCTAGCGGACGCTTAGTCGGCTCCGTTTATTCCCTGTTGCCATAGAGACGAGCACCAAACCCGGGAAGAGCGTTGTACCTTAATCTCAGAGGAGTTTCATCCTCCAGCGCATGCGCACTTCACTTATAGGTGGGATTTCTTTGCTTCACCGTTAGAATTAGTGCGATGCAGGAATATAAGAATAAAAAGTTATATTAAAATATATATATAGCATGTTATAACAATTACTTTCTACAAAATATTTTAGTGTTCTGACACATTTTATTAAAATATACATTAAAATAAAAAAATATTATAATGTTGTATTTTAATAATCTACTCTACTTTAATAATATGTGTCAGAACGCTAAAAGATCTTCTAGGAAATATTTTTTTAACATTCTTTAAAATGATTTGTTTTATACCAACATTCGTCGCTTTTCGAAGAGGCAGAATAAAAAACAATGCTTATATGACGATGATAATTTATAAAATGAAAGTTTTAAATACTAAAAATACTGCAATATGGATATTTATTCCAAGAAACTAGAATAAATTATTTTATAGATTAAAAGTTTAGTAACCTGTTACTATTAAAGAAAAATAAAACAAGTAAAATAAATAATATTACTAAAAACATTGCAACATGGAATATAGATTATACGTTATTTTTGACTACAAATTATTTTATAGATCACAAACTAGCAACAATGACAATATTACAGAATGTATTTTACAGAGCATCTTTTTAAATACGAAAAAGTAATTAAACATAATTTAAAGTCTCTATATTCTACTTTATTTGGTAAACTAATTAGTTTGTACTGAAAATCAATTGACACTGAAACTCCAACAATATAGAACGTGCTTTTATTATGTCATTCTATAGATCAAAAATCTGTAGAATATAAAAATCGTACATACATAAATTTAAAAATCGTCAATACAGAAAATACGAAAATGAAATCAATTGATACTAATTAGCTTCCAGAGGAAATTTTACTAATACGGAATACCTATACAACAAAAATTACCGATTTGATTTAACTCAAATTTTAAAATTAGTTTAATGTTTATCAATGTTAGCAGAAGAAAATTATACTATACTGAATCGTACGTGATCAACCTTATGTAGTATCAGGTGAATTCAATAGATGTAATGAAAACTATTAAATTCTTAGTCAATAAGGATTATAGCAATCAGTTTATATAAATAAATCATAACAAAATGTAAATTAGCTTGTAGTTAATTACTTAAGACAGCATAATTTTAGAAAAAGAAAATAATTCCGAATAGGGTATATATATTTCTACGATACCTTTTGATTCATCTGACAGATTAAGGGGAAAAAGTAAATAATATAAAACATATACAGGGTGTTTTCGAACTTGTATACAGAAGAATATGGTAGATAGGGGGTACGATAACAAACAATTTTCATTAAGTAAGGTGTTTTGTGCGTACTTTCTGTACTCATGATTAAACGATTTTGATTTTAATACTTTCAAGTTTAATCAATTTTTAGTAAATAGAAAATGTAAAGATACATTGTTTCATATTCGCGCGTTATAAAAATTTAGAAATGTGGAATTTTTTTGTTATTTTTGTTTTTTCTTCAACTTTAAAAATGTAAATGACTCCATAATGAATTTTTATTTAAGAAAACTGAGCTACACGTTCTTTCAGGCACTTCTTTTTGATTTTAAATTACCTTGACTTTTAAATAACATTCTATATTCTTAGAAGATCCATTTAACATGTGCGGGTTGAAAATCTTTATAGATACAACTAATTGTTTAAAAATAGTGAGCACACATGTTTAAAAACCGAATAGTATGTACAAGTTAAAAACATATATTCTTGTAAGCTCCTGAAATGAATGGGTCTCTGTTCATAATAACCATTGAAACACATTATGAATAAAAAGTCATTTCAAATCAGATGATTACTTTTTCGATATGATGGGTTTTTTTAATCTAAAATGAAAATATTTCATTAATTTTACACTAGCTTACTTGAGTGAAAGAAATTCTTTGAATAAGATGACAGGGACTTCATTATCATTTACGCTGAATTATTTTATTTTATTTTGCGTTTAACAGTTTTTCTTGTATTCCGAGCAATCATTTCTGGCTGAAACATTAAAGGCTTTTATGTTAGTGTCTGGAGCGTCGTAAATCAATTCTAGTGTTTGATCGAACCTATTTAGATCTGCTTTCTCTTTTTCCAGCGACTGGACAGAATCATGACATCTGGGCCCGGAAAACGACGCTACTCCATGTGTCAACACTTTATTATGCTCGTGCTTTTATAGCGAAGAGCAGAACGAGATGATTATCACGCAGAGAAAACGAAGATAAAAAAGAGCTACCCGTTTGAAACAAGCGACGTGACGCCAGTGCGATGATTGCCGCTCGAGGCATACAAGACGGGACCAGTGTTGGCGTCTGCTTCCCTCTCTTACCTTAATATACACAAATCCCAATTGGAGCAATTTACTTGACAGAAACGGACCATGAAGAATTCATAGTGTGCAGAAAGTGCTGGTGGCCGTGTGCCGTATCGGCGGGTGGAGGCCGACTCTGCTCTTCCTCCCTCAAGGGCCAGCGTCCGTTCTTCTCCTAATTAATCGACTTTTCCAAGTAGGTTGGATTATTACAAAAATAATAGGGACATCAGTCGGCTGTAAGGGAAAGGGTTTCCTTTTTTGCAATGAAAACCACAAGAAAGTCCTTACTTTTCAACTGCACCATCCTTTTATCATCAAAAGGAGAGAAGAATCTTTGAGAAATTATTGGTAAGGTTTGGGGCTTCCTCTGCGGCACCAGTGATTGAAACGTCATCACAACCTGTGTATTAACAGTTGTCTAAAAAGATAGAAAGAAAACAAAAAGGATCGAAGAGAATAAAGAAAGGTTATTGCTGTATAAGAACTATACTCGATACTAAACTTTCAACAAAATTACCATAGAACAAAGATTTCAGTAAAATTAACAGCTATTTTATTCAATATATGGTCAATAATTAACAGTGATTGTACGATAAACACGCAGAATGTGTTCAAGAAAGCCCCTTCTTTCAAAATTAATTCTATCGTGAAGTTTTTGTAAATCCATTCATTTTGTAGTGCGTGTAACATTTGTTATTTCTCGTGAT
This sequence comes from Thereuonema tuberculata, assembly GCA_023159025.1. Taxonomy (NCBI): domain Eukaryota; kingdom Metazoa; phylum Arthropoda; class Chilopoda; order Scutigeromorpha; family Scutigeridae; genus Thereuonema; species Thereuonema tuberculata. The sequence continues at coordinate 56,670,757 of JAFIDM010010028.1, read as the reverse complement.
TCCATTACGTACAAACGCTAAATTTATCTGTTGAAAGCTTATGCTAAGTTCTAATGCTAAGTTACCTGAATAAATACTTACTTTTTAAACTAATTCTCATTAGTTGTTATTAAAGAGCACATTCCAAAAGTATAACATTTAAGCTCAATAATTCTTGGAAAATTAATCAGAAAAGGAAGTCAAATAATGAAAAGTTTAAAAGAAATTTTCATTACTAGTTTTACAAAAATATCAAAGTATTAAGAAAAAGTATTTAGTACTTCTTCTTAATACTTTAATATTATAATACAGATATTTCTGTTATTGATTCAAATTACTGAATCGTAGCATGCTTTCTGCTCTTCTCATTTTGGTTACTGCTAAAGAATTGGCTTGAATATTATATATGTCCATCGTTTTGAACAAGCTGATTCCACCTATCTGGCAACAACTTTTTATTTTGCTTTCCCGAATATTCCTCCATCTCTAACGTTTAGCATCTATTTCATCTTAGCTTCTCCTCATGAAACATACAATGATAGATTTCTTTAACAACATAAATGCTCTGAAGCATCTTACATGTTGTAAGACTTATGTTCGGATGAAAATTGTTAATCTACTTCAGAAATTATAAGCTCATACATAAATAAACTTTTAATTATATCACAATTCTTCAAATAACATTACTTGTAACTTGTCACATTTTAGATAGTTCTATTGATAACACTGTCAAATTAATTCTAATTACTGATCTCTTGGAGCTTGACTTCGACGACTTCTTAAGTATGCTCAAGTGAAGAAGCCTTACAAATCACATTGCATTTCAAGTACGGTATATATTTCCTTACATACGTCTATATGTACAAATCTTGCAACTTACTGAAGCTGTCAGTCAGTTCATGAAACAGCCAAAAAAGACAAAAAAATATCTTTATGAAATTTTAGATATTCCGTCAAAATACACCTTGCAGGTTATAAAACCACACTAACCTACTTCATTACTACCCTTAACAAATGGATTTTAACCTATAATTCTAATAAAACATGAACAGAAACAACATGGAGGGTATTTTGCAATTAGAACACTTGTTAACAAATATTGCAAATAAATTAACAATGCAAACTTAACTATTAAAGCAAACCAAAACGATAGCATTAAATTACATTATGGTGTTGTATACAATTTGTGTAGTGGATATGCAACTAGCTCTTTACTACAGATTTAACTAGATTTACTTATGATGATTAGTGAAATATACAAAAAAAAGATGTACGGCAGTGTAATTTAATAACATATATTAAATATTTATTTAATACTTTTTTCAAATTTCAGACCAGACTCAATTAAAGTAAATGGGAAAATTATTCTATTTCGTACACTTTAAACCTTTTAAGTTTATGCTCTTTAACTTTTGCGTTAAACTCCAACATCTACATTCTTCAATTACGAATCATAAAGGTTTTAATAGTATTTTAATTGCATACTTGTACTGTACGCTTTCCTTCCTGCTCCTAACTTACATAATTTACATTGTGATGTCTTGACTATCCAGCCTCTATCTGGCATTCTGTTCCACTATCTCTTTCCTTGTTTCTTTCCTGTTATAATATCTCTTTCTCTCCTCCTTATCTATCCTCTCCCCTCCATCTGCTATCTCTTCTCATCCAAGTACTACTACCACGACGTCACTACGGCTCCGGAAATGCCAGATCCATCTTTTATTATGCATTGTTTCCTCTTCTCCCCGTCAGGGGGCAGAACATGACCTCGCGACAGGACCAGTGTTGTGCCTAGATTCCAAATTATATTTATGGAAAAGAGAGTGCAAAAGGAAGAAGAGAAAAAAGAATATTCTGCACAATCGGAATGCATGAATAATACATCGACGGAGAAAACTTCTTGCGAAAATATGTAATGGAATGAAGATTCCCATTTCTTACTGGAAGACACATGAAAGACAACTCTTTCCAAAAAAGAAAACTAACATCAGAGTAAACCTTATTTAGTCCTGACTGTGGTTTTTACAATTTCCAAGGTCAATTTACATAAATGGGTTTATCTTATGGTAAATCATTCGCTTCTAGTAAAAGCAGAAACTCGAATTTCCTTAAGAGTATTTTTACACGGTTAGTTAAACAAGCCTTGAAGAAAGTGTAGTCATTTTAGAAAACAGAAAGAAAAGCCAGACAAATATTTATTCATAACGAACAGAATTACAGACTTCATTTTGAATACAAAAAGTTTGGTATTTAGAAATGTCAGAATAATAAAGATTTTAGAAAACATCAAGGTGTTTATTTAATAATCAGAGTTCTTAAACTTCATTTTAAGTTTTACGGCAATTTAAAACATTTTAAAGTAGATCATTGTTTTTTGAATAAACCAGAGCTAAGTATAACCATTATATTTCAGTCTAAGGATAACTTATGCCTCCTGTTAACTATTGAAAAACATACAGAACTTACTAATTAACTACTATATTAACTTTCAAACTATGCAGAGTAAAAAGACACATTGTTAACCATTAAAAGTATTAACTAATTAAATAAGTTATTATAAGAACTCAAATTTAACGTGTGCAGCTTAGAACTTGAAAAATGAAGACAATGACACACTGAACTAAAAGATTAAAAATCATACCGGGTGATCAAGAAATAACAGGAGGTGTTCGGAGCCCTGTAGCCTGTTATGTACTGGACGAAATAGAGCAAAATTTGGCCACCATACACATTAAAGTATGCGGTTTCGATTTATCAAGAAAAAAAAAATTAGTACTAAACAACGCCGATAGGGGAAATTCTGACGCTGCAAGCGCATAATGTGTGAAAAAAGAATACATAACTGCCAATGGAAACAGTAAATAACAACACACCAAATATCAATGAAACACGTTTATTTTAGCAACCTATAAATTTGGCTCAAGGTGACCACCAGTTTGATGTTCCACTAATTACATGCGGTACACGAGGTTTTCGATGGTGGCTCGCATCATATCGGCATTTATTCGTCTGACATGTAATGTTATTTGATCTTTTAACGTAGGAATGTGAGGAATATGTCCTTGATACACAATGCTTTTCAGGTAGCTCCACAACCAGAAATAGCAAGGATTCAGTTCAGGGGACCACGGAGGCCATTTCATGGGAAATGCGCGACTAATTACTCTAGCGTCTGTGAAATGTTGACGCAGGGCATCCTTCACCCGACGTCCGATGTGCGGTGGCGCACCATCTTGCATGAAAATGGTAGAATCGATACAATTTCTTTGCTGCAGTTGAGGTATCACAAAGTTCTCTAGCAAAGCGGCATACCTGTCGGAATTGACAGAATAAGTCACTAGTACATTTCTACCAACTTCATAAAAGTACGGGCTGATGATAAAAGAAGCAGTGAATCCACACCAAACTGTGACTTTCGGCGAATGTAAGGGGATCTCTTGACCAACGTGTGGATTTGTATCAGCCCAAATACGGCAGTTGTGTGTGTTGATCACCGCGCTCAAGGAAGTGAGCTTCATCGCTCCATAACATCCGCCACAGCCAATCGTCATCCACTTCCAATCGAGCCAAAAATCTCAAAGCAAACTCTAATCGGGTATTTCTGTCCACTGGGAGCAATTCTTGAATGGGTGTTATTTTATACGGATAAAATTTCAGGATCTTACGCAAAATCTTCTGCACCGTCGACAACGGGATATCTGTTTGTCGTGATATTAAATGTGCACTGCTGATATCCAGCTTATTAGCTATCGCCTGATCCTGAACGGCAGTTGCAACTTCTTCAACTTGCTCCTGCTTGATACGTTTACGTCCTCGGCCTGGTTGCACACCAAGAGTTCCTGTTCTTTCAAATCTTTCAACCATTCTTCGTAAGTTAGTTATGGTCATCGGTCCTCTACGTAACTGTTTTAACCGCCGCTATTCACAAAGAGCAGCATTGGCATTTTCATCCCGCTGATAAAACAACTTGACTAATAAGGCACGATCACGTAGTGACAACGCCATCGACGGGCGACTTCTTGCAGAATGACTAGAATTCCCGCAACCCCTCCTTTTATCCTCGATACCTTGTCACAAAGTACCCGTATATACAAATTTTATGCTGCATTTTTCGACCGCAGCGCCAGAATTTCCCCTATCGGCGTTGTTTGGTACTAATTTTTTTTTTCTTGACAAATCGAAACCCGCATGCTTTAATCTTTATGGTGGCCAAATTTTGTTCTATTTCATCCAGTACATAACACGCTACAGGGTTCCGAACACCTCCTGCTATTTCTTGATCACCCGGTATATTACACTTTAAAAGGACCGGTTTCGCTTCATTACACAATAGCTTTCACTAAAATAATAAGATACATCTTAGTGCTTAAATACATTTTCAAAACATATAATTCCTTCGCTGTTTTGAAAATGTATTTAAGCACTAAGTTGTATCTTGTTATTTTTGTTAAGAAAGCTATTGTATAATGTAGCAAAACTGGTCCTTTTAAAGTGTAATATATGTTTTTTAATTTTGTAGTTCAGTGTGTCATTGTCTTCAGTTATTTATTTATTCATTATAAATAAATTTTCTAAAGCTTCAGAACGAAAAAAAATATATTCTGATGGCATAATGGTTTTGATGCTAGCAACATCAAAACAGAAAGCTACAATTTTCAAGTGTGAGATGTTAACAAACTATTATTTTTATATTAATAAATTCTATCAATTGAAATAGCAGAAACATATAGTTCATACATTAGGGCACATATTTAAAATGAGTAATTCAGAAGAGTATAGCAAAACTTTGGGAAAACACTCTCATCTCAGTGAGAGAAGATAACTCCAAGGACTGTTTACTGCTGAGAAAGAAAGAAAAATGAATTGAAAAGCGCGTATCTGTTCCTTATTTTCCCCTAACAACAAAATAATTCTGCAGAGGACAGTAATAACGATGATGATGATGATAATTTTTACATCGTTGTGTTTCATTATCAACGTCACTGTCCTTTTCAGAACTATTTCGTGTGAAAAAAAAATTTTAAAACTTTTCACAACTAAGGAAATTGTTTATATTTTACTATTTTAAGTAACACTGACAAATATGTAAGTGGATAGATATCAGTATAGTTTTTCCATAGTCATTCTTAGTCATCCCACTTTAGGTGGCTTCTATCTCTTATTTTCATAAAGTTTTAGATGTTAGAAATTTAAAGCTCAAAGCATATAAAGATTGATAAATTTCTTAAATGTTGGATCGTTTTCTTAGAGGTTAATCATCATAAACCAATCCTCTTCAACCTAATTTTGTTGATTATTATTATTTGTTAATTAAATAAAGAAAAGCTTTCTTTAAAAAAAAATATAAATTCATACTTTCAGGAATAGTGTAGAAATTAATAAACAGCAAATATGACAGTTGTTGAACAGCCTACAGATGTAATTCAAATCAGTATTTATTCAGTAATAATTGAATTTCCTTCATTAGAGCATTGCATATATGTTTGTTTAAGCAAATTTGGTCCGCACTGGAACAAACACAACTTACAGCTGTAATAAATGTTTCCTAATAAACATCAATTGACATATCATTGTAGATATTATTGTCATACAGATAGAATTTTCTAATCAAAAGCATTTCATTTCAATGAGTTTACATTCCTTTGAAAATTCGGTTAAGATTTTTGCAACCAACCCTTTAATTACCTATTTACAGTATCACTTTCATCTCTTTCAAAATGCATATAAAAACTGCCTTAAAGATATAGCGCTAGTGCTATTTACTTTATACTGACGAGAATGAAGCCACGTTCTTCAATATATATGCATAAATAATACTTAAATAATAATATTTGTAAGTTAATTGATAGAAAATGTAAAATCTCCAAGAATAAAATAAAAAATAAATAATACACATTAAAAATAAAAATAGAAAATTCATGTGCTAGCCTCTCTGAATTTTTTATTAGCAATTAAATATAGCGCCTAAAAAATGGACCTTTAATATTTGTATGTTAAATCATTAATATACCTTTTAATATTTGTATGTTATTTGCTTAAAATCTAACATTAAAATTACCTAAACTACTATCAGATTAATTTTAGCCTCGAAATATGACGGTTAATGTAGAGAAATATAATTCAATAGCCTTCATTTCCAGCTATATTTAATTTTTTTTTAGCTGCTTTACTTTCTAAATACTATTTTGCTTTCGTTTTATGTATTATTCCGACATAGTCTTAGTAAAGAGTTCTATTCTTATTTATTAGATTGCAATTTATTATCATAGCTATCAAGCAAATAAGCTACGTACTGGAACAAACATTGTTTCTTAGCTTTTCAATTTACTATTTAAATAGTTAATACTACTCAAATAGTAATAGGCTACTTTTTGGTTGTAAAACAGCTATGAGAGATTCAAAACTAAATATTCTTAAAGTAAATATAGGTTATTGGCTAAGAGATTGGCCTCTCACCTGAGAGTATCGAGGTTCGGTTCTCATGTGGGTTTCGTGATGGTGGATGATTTGCGCTGGGCAGGTTTTCTCAGGATTCTCCCATTTTATCTGCACTTCTCCCATCATTCTTTCTCAGTCTTTCTCTCCCTCTATCCTTATTTCCGTAGGATAGCACACAACATTCCTAAGTATAGATTAGATATTTCATTGCTCTCCATTGTACAACGAGAAACATGAATTTAGAAAGCAACTGTTCTTTCTTTTGCATACTCTCTGTCTCCAAGTTATACGATCTCATGCTATTTTTACCATCTTTCCTCAGCATAGTTCCCTTTGCGACATTTCTGATAATTTGATAAATTTTATTTTAACAAAATAAATAATTCTTTTTTCAGAGACTGGGTTACAAAAGTATTACTTTTAAATGAAAATTGATTTTTAATCGCCGGGAATCTTATTCTACTGAAGCTTTTATAATACTGTACTGCACAAGTAGTTCATCAGAGAAGTGATACGCAATCAACTGTAGGACACAAACACAGACTACCTCAACATTCTTGAATGAGGATATGATTGTGAAGCTTTTATTCACAAACACGTTTTCAGCAGTCTTGTCAAATGTTCTTTTAACTGTTCAGATATCTTTAAGACTTGAAAAATGCCTATCAGTACTCTTGTTCCTGTAACAATACAATTGTTCGAAAAAGAACACTGATGTCGATAACATTGATTACTTTTGTATATTTGGCATAATTTCTATATTTGACAGAAATAGAATTTTCAGAATAAAGACAAATATTTCTGTTTTGTATTTTCAAGATACCCTGGCAAATATATTAACAGGCAGATAAAACTATAATTATAATTATGAATTTTCCTAAAACAGACCAGTCCTAGTTGTACCATCCCATACATACATCTTGTATTATCGGGAAAATTAGATGCTGTTGTAATACCGGAAGCTTCGTAGAATATCACGAGCTATACATTTCCTATCTTCAGGGGATCGTTTTCCTATTGGCTAAGTACAATTATCCTTTACTCATCCTCTCTTCAAGTTACTTTATACATTAGTAATAAGTAAAAGATAAGAATCTAGCTTATCTTCTAACAAAAATAATCCAATATAATGGAATATAAGAATTTAGATTTTAATGTCTGAACTTATTTCAAAGGTAATTTATACTTGAGGAGCACTTCGTACAGAAAAAAAAGTGGTCAGTGCCCAAGTTCTTTTAGCCAATCATTAGACTAATGTAATATTTATTCTTGCAAACACAGCTAAACTTCCGGGAACTCTTTTTCGTAGCTGGCCAACGTAAGAGGATGATATTCCGTAACGACTCAGTGGAATGTCTCAAAAAAGATAAGAACAAATTTTGGAATCCGACCAAACAGCTACTAAACTTTTTTTTCCTTTGAGATAGCTATACTTTGCGATGAAGGAAAAAAACGCTCACGATTCAATCCTTTGTTTCCTCTGCAATTTTATGGGAAGGGAGACAATAGAAATGGATTCTAGTCTATATTTTCTATTGCTTTACCTTTATAGGATAGTCATTGACGATGCTTCATACTTAGATTAACTTTTAGGATTGATGTGTCACGGTATTATTCTTGTAATTTATAAATAATACTATTATTAATAATAAAAATTCTTCACCAATTAAATATACATTACTTTGCATAGATTAAAATAAACAAATGAAATTGAAAGTTATCTTGGGGGCTACACAGAGTAATTACTAAATAATTTTAGAACCCACAAAATATTCTAATGTGTAATAAAATGTATTTTAAAAGAGGTACATGTAGTCCATAAGTTCAAATTTCTCTTCAACTTATTGTATTCAATTAGGCTACCATTAAACAATCAGCTTCTTTTTATAAGTAATTTGGTTCCTGTGGAAATAATAGATGCTAAAATTTTTGAAACAAATTTTTTGTCCTTTTCTTGAAAGAGGAAACACATTCTACTATTCCACTTGAACAATTATTACTTCTCTGTTTTCTATGATTTCTTCTCTGTTGGTCGATTTGTCTAGTTGCTCTTCAATTTTCAAAACTGACCTTCAGGGCTGTTTGTTTAGTGCCCTCTACGGGACGCCTAGCGAGCATACCTAGAATATGTATATGTGAGTGTGTATGTAGTCACTCCTACTTATGCTTAGGAAATTACCAAGAAACAACTGTATAATATACCATGTTCACTTTAAACTGAAATGAACCCTACTGTTAAAAAGAAAGTAAACTCAGTGATAGTAATAATCAATTAACAGCACTTAGAAAAATATATTTATAAAAATATATTATTTTGTGATATATTTTGATGACTTTTCTAATTCGTCATCAAGATATATTCCTTCCTTTTTTATTTATATTCTACATTTCAGTAAATCTCAGTAATTTCCGTAAGATATTTTGTAAATTAGTCTTCTACAACAAGTTGCATTTTTAGATAGGATTTGTATTAAGCTGGATACACTGATTTTTCTGCACTGATTTTTCCGCATAATAGAACTTATTTTTTTACAGAACTTGTCTTCTATTTCTTTTTTACCTCTCCAGTGTTATAATATATGGAGTGGAGTTTTTAGCATTGTTTTCATCATTAAAAATTTCATTTTCTTCTAACTGACAACATTCCACTAAAACATTTGGATTTTAACATAAAATGAAATTTGGTAGGCAAGATGAAAACTGATCAATTATGTTTTTTCTTCTACAATAATTAATGTTTTCTTAATTTTACAGTTTCTACTTTTGAAGCTTTAGAGAGTTACTTGCTAATAAATCTAACCTGATAGGAGTTAATTAGAATTCTCAGCTTATGAGCAAGTTTTATTATGATTTTTTTTCAAATTTCCTAACAACATTTATAGAATAACAATAAATAGATTGAATCGTAGATAAGGATTCAATATGATCCCAGTAGGAAAAGTGTTTTCAGCATACATTTTTAACCACGTAAATGAAGTTATATCAAAGTAGAGAGGAGTATTGCATATATTCAAGGTTTTAATTTAAAAACCAAATGCTGTCAAACAAAATGAGAGATTAGTGAAGGGTTAAATACCCCAAACAAAAAAAATTCAGACCAAAAAAAATAAGAGTTTAATTTACTTTCTATTTACTTTCCTTTGTATTGCCTTCTTGTACAAGCAATTTCACATGGAATTTTTTAATTTTTATATTTTTTCTTCTAGTGTTTTTTATGCATTTTATGATTACAATTCCTTTCAAGCTGACAATAACAATCCTAGAGACGAGAAAAACAACCTGCAGCCAATTATTTATCCACCTTAATTAATGATAAAAGCAATTAATCTTTTAAATGATTTGTTTCAGAAGAATTTTCTGTTTAATATTAACAGAGATTCTACTAAAATATTCAGTAAAACATTAATTTTAGAATATTTGGAAGTCTTATAGAAATCTAATTAAGGTTTCACAGTCTTCACGAAATTGAAAAATGGAAACAGATGAGGCTCAACATGATGTTCTCAAGAAATCTTGCACATAAATTGTTTAAACGATTGTAGAATTATTATAGTCAAAAACCTTTGTCTGAATAAATAGTTTGACTAAATAACTTATAGAGGAAACCGTGCCTGAATATTAAAAGCAATAGTAGTAATACATTATAAAAGACATTTTAAGTCTTAACTAAAATATATATCAAGCAACATTAATGAAAGTAATATTAAGTTATCTGTTAGGTTGTAAGATACTTGATCGACATTCTGTTATTTAATTTACTAAAAACTTGCACTGCACCGAATTCACTGGAACCAAGGAGAAGAAAAATCTAGAAACTTCCGCTTTAAAGTAGTTTTGTCAATCCCTAACTCTTTAAATGTTATTTAGATGAAACTTTAGGGATTATATTTTCTCTGATTTTAAGTAGAACACTTAAAATTTTTAATTTGTAATAATAGTTTTAGTTTAAAGTGATTATTTACTTCCAAACTTAGAAAGTTTGAAAATTTACTAAATGTTCTTGTCCATAACTAACTTTGTTGAATGTTTTATCGATCAAGCTTAAATCCTTCTTGTGTTTGTCCCTGATGGCAAAGTGGTAGCGATTTCATAAGATAAATAACAATTATTGTCTCACGTTTCTCGAGATTAGTGATTTGGGCGCCACCAAGTGGACTTCTTGGTCTCCACCTTCCCTGGGATTGTTCTCTGGCGAGAAACAACGACCAGGGCTTTAGGTTTCTCGTTTCCCTCGTCTGTTTTAATTGTTATGGACAAATAATGTTTTTGAAATGCTCTGTATCATTAAGAAAAGGGTCCTTTAAACGGTTGACGGCAAAATTTCTCGACATTAAAGCCTAATGACGCTGTGACACAAAACTTCAGTTCTGCTTTAGCGCCTTGATTAACCTCATAGCCGGGCCTTACCAAACATCAAAACTGTTCTTTGCTTTTTGAATGGTATAATGAATGTGCCGGTAACTTAGCATTTATCGCTACCGCGTGACCATTAACACGGGCTTTATTAACAACAGGTTTCTTTAATTTAGATCCTGACATTCCAACTGTACCTTGTCAGCATAAATTTTGTCCTTGTAAAATATTGGCATCAAAACAATGTTGGAAAATAACTCGGTTCAAAAGGACATCTTGTCTTTGAAAATACGGAAATCCAACTGGAACTTCCATGTAACTGTCTTAGATATAATCTTGTTCTCGGCTTAAAGCGCAAGAAAAACTCCTGTCAATTGAAGGCTAGAACAATAACAGTCTTTCTTATCTAGTCATTTCTTTGTTATATTTATTTGATGTTCACTGGACATAAATTTAATCTATCCCTTCATCCTGTTTATTATCATCTATGTATTACATAAAACAAGCAGAATGCAATATTCTGTTATTTGCATTTTCTTAGTGACAAGCGACGGTTAGGGTATCATGTTTGAATCTAAGGTAGATTATTCTTCGAAGACCGAAAATACCTGCAGAGATTTTCTGCAGTCTTTTCTTTCTTTTACCATTACTTCCACATGCTCTAACTCAATTGTTCCTGGCGTAGTGTAGTAGCAGCTACTGTATTAATACAAAAATGAAAATAAAAAATAAACACTGAAGCTTTAGAAACAGTATCATTTTCTTATAACAGTATTATTAAGAATATGTAAGTTTTATAATCTTATGTAAATTAACAGTTTTTCCACATACATTACATTACCATTTATAGCTTCTTCAAATGCATCCCTTTTTTCTTCTACCTTTTCTTCTATCTTTCCTTTTCTTTTGATTTGATTTTTCCCAACTTTGTTATACATCTCTTCTTAGTTACTTGAGATCAATGTGTTAGAATCTGTTAAGATCAAAATAATTACATCGAACAAAGTTTGCCAATGCTAAACTCAAATTTTTTTTTTAGGGATTTTCAATTCTATTCAATTCATTTAATACATTCTATTAAAATTAAAGATTGTTTAGGGCAGTACCTTTAAGTTACTTCACCAATTATAAATTATTAAATTTCATTCATAATAGATGATCCACTTAAAATGGATGATAATGAAATTCCACATGTAATAGAAACTCATTTTGTAAAGAATTCAAGTAAATAGATCTATCTAAGACCATCTAAAGGTTGCATGTATTATGTATGTATTTGAGTTTTGTTATCTCCAATGAAAATGGTGAGCCTATCTCAATAAAGCGAAACTCCTTGTCAGCAAGATTTTTTTTTAAAGTTTATTCAGTTATTTTTGGATAAAAAGTCTTAAGTACAGATCTCTATCCTTTATGCTTTACAGACATTGTCTATAGCAGTATAGCTTTTTCTAAAACTGTTCTCTGTGATCGTAAGAACAGAACAAGTTCAATCCAAGACAGCAAGTATGCAACATGTAAATAACATTTATGCAGGAATTAACTTAATTAGCGGGCTTAAATTGTGAATAAAAGATGTTTGACAGTTTCCATATCAACCTGGGTCAACATGACAGGACATGTTATTTTCTTAATTCGAATAGTTTTCACAATTCCACAAATACACTTCATGTACACTTCAAATTTATTTATTTATAAATTTGTATAAATGCAATTAGTAAAATCTTATTACAATGTTGGAATATCAATCAATTGAAGATTATAGAAGAAGAAAAAGTTGGATGAAACTAATTATTGAATATATTTCATGAACATTTTTAAAAATACTGATAGATTACACAATCACTGAATTTGCCTTCAAATTTAAAAATTTAAAATTTTACATCAATTAAATTAAGTAATAAATTAAGTATTAAATTAAGTTTAAATTAAGTAATTTGTACAAGACTAAACAAGTCTTTCAAAGAGACAAAAAGTTTTCGATTTATTCAGTTACAGGCCAAACTTTTGATAGCTAAACTGTTATCAAAGGTAAGTTAAACTGTAAGCTTTTTTCCAATCGTTCGTTATTTATGTCCATTTTCAAAAATTAAAGTTTTATATTAAAGTTTTTCTTTTCCAATGGTATTAGAATATGAAATTAAATGTTGCTAATCATAATTTTATTTTAACCTTTTTAGAGAAATAACCTTTTAATTAGAATGCTTTAGCACAAATAATGGTGCTGTAGAAACATTAGAATACCTTTTGAGAAAGAAAAAAAAAACTTAAAAAGTTTTTAAGTTGGTACATAAATGCCAAACGTAATAAATATTAAAAACTTTAATATTTCATAGTATATATAAAAATAATATAAAAACTTTTAATATAAAACTTTTAATATAAAACTTTTTTCCACTTTATCTTAAGCGCATACAAACAGATAGACATGAAAAAGTTCGAAGCTCAGGCAAATTGTCATTTGATTTTCAATGTTCAATTATTACAGGATCAAACAATGACAGACGAATGTCTTTTAGTAATGTAAATTCGTTATTTCAAATGATGATGAAATCACAGACGACAATATTATTTGATATTTTACTGCCATGTAAATTAAGTCTGACAATCGGCAATCTGTCCTAAATATTAAAGACGGGGGAGCTACTTAATGAGATTCTCTAATAACCGGTGAAGTAATTGGATAAAGTCCTGACGACAATTCAGTTAGCCGCTGTGATTCGAGTTTATTCCATTGCGTATGATCCATCACCGTTTACTGAAGTGAAACTTCGCAATTCTATTTGGATCTGATGTCACAGCAGTCTCAGCTGGCTTCATTCGCAACCTGGCAAGCAATCCGTTCGCTAAGTGCAACAGACGCAGGGCCCACCTGTCCTCGGCAAGTGTCACTTGAGAGCGCGAGCAGTTGACGGCCTCTTTGGATTGCACCTTTCTGACAACTCCATCTAACTTGATGGGAAGACATTAACAATTTATCCAGAAACAAGATAGTGCACCTTTCGGTCTGTCTGTGTCTCTCTTTTTCTGGGGATCTTTTCAACCCCTCGATGAGAAAGATTGCACCTTCTGACAATCAGCAAAATGCTACAAGATTTGAAAAACATATATTCTTTCATAATTTTAGCAACGACAAAAATAATTGTCTTGGTATGTGAAGTCTTACTATTCAACTTGAACATTTTTCATTATAAGAATAAACGAGGACTTATAAATACAACGTTTTAAGGAAACAGGATTTAAGTTATTTAAGATATTCTTGTTATAATGTAAACAAATCATATTGTGGATGATCATCAAGATTTGTATTTAAAATTTACTGAATTAAGTAATATTTAGTGATTCTGTATCCGTCAAATACAGAAATGTTGAGCCACATTTAACGGATACCCAGACCACAAAAACAAGGAGATCTGTTACATTTAGAAATTGAAGCATGAAGATATGGACTGAGAGATAGACATAATAAACTTCGAAATCCTGAACGCAATGGGAGTATATTATTATTCTTCAGATTTTTGAAAGGGAATATCTAATCGAATAAGGAGACAATCGAGTATTTCTTACATTTCATTTTGATATCCGTGTTTCGGAATTAAGGCTTCCGGCGAGTAAATGCCTTATCACTGCATCCAAATTAAGAAGAAAAAAGAAGAAGAGAATGAAAGAAAAAAACGAAAAAAATCAGAATTCAGTTCTTTTTCTTCGGAAAAAAAGGCCTCCAATTACAGAGAAGAATGATACTGAGAAGAATACTTAGTTTATCTGCAAATTTAACATCATCTACTGTTGCGAATAAGAGAAATGGAAATACAAGAACCCGGAAGAAGAAAAAGAAAAAAAAACACAGAAAATTCTCGAAAGAGTCGGACAGATAACAGCCAAACATGGAATTGCTCTCAGAAACTTTCCATTTCCCAGCGAAGATCAGTCAACAGTAAGTTATGTTCATTTAGGCCTTACATGTTCGGATCCTGAAAACCGCAATTGAGGTAAAAGCGAGTGGAGGAATTATCAGTTGGAAATGTGATTCCCAAAGCCTATATTTTTATCTTAAATTATTCAGCAGAAAAACTACATAGGTTTCTAAGGTAGAATAAAATGCTGTAGAAAATATCATAGATATGAAGACATATATTAAAAAAAAAGTTTTTAGCCTTTTTTTCTATTAAAGTGAGACATGTAGAGAAACATGGACCAGAAAGCGACAAATAAGGACGAGAAGGCACAAAATCTAATAGACAAAGAATTACAAAACTAAACAATGGATTTCTATCCTATGTATTGGCGTACCGAGGGAATGGGGTTGGTACGGGGTGGTAAGCCTTCCCATTGTATCCCAAACAGGAAAAAAATCTAAGATTTTGGTCCTGCTTTTTTTGGTTAGAAAGTTTACTTCTTTGTTTCTTTTCCCTCTTCATTCCTGAAAAGGACCCGATTTTTTTTTTTTCTTGAAAGGGTTGGACCATTATCCCCCCCCCCCCCTTTCCCCATTTCAAAATCCTGCTCCGCTTATGATCCTACGTCTATTACAATTTCATTTGTTAAATTGTGAATTTTAAATTCTTAATCCAATAATTGGCACATGGTTTGACATAATTAAAATTAATCAATTTAAGACAATTAAAGTAAATAATGTGGATTCAATTATTTTTTTCCCTAAATAGAAAATTTCTATTATTTCCATTCAGCAGATATTACATTGGAAAAAGTGATAATTATCCTCCAGTTACAAAATTGGACGATTAGGTTTTAACTTACATACTTTAAAGTACTTAAATTAGGTAAAAGACATTTTTGTAATCAAATCAATTTTATAATCACAAGTTTCAATGTATTAACGTGAGAAGATAATATTATTACTTACTACTGATTTACAAGCAAAAGTGATTAAAAACTAACAATATTTATTTGAAATAGTTATATTTATTAAAATAGAAAATGTATCTAAAATATGTTAGCTTGGTTTGCCCAGACTTTTTGGTAGTCCACAGTTCGGCGTAAAAAGGGTCAATAATTCTAGACAATTTTCGAAGTCTGTAAATCATTTTTAATCAAAATCAATTTTAGTAATTAAAGGCGGTATTGCAAAAAGCATTATTGTGGAAATTGGGGTCATTATTATTAGCTCTCTTGAGGTAAAATACAGATATGACGAGAATTTACCACAAAATATTTTACAAAATTAAAATCTCAACAACGGTCGTGCCGCCAACCAATAGGTTTTCTGTTTAGAAATATTATCTGACAGCTTCAAATCATTCTGGTTTATCTTTTATCATAATACGTTATTTGAAAAATGTATATACGTAGCTACATCTTCCGGCAACTGGTAATGAGTGGCGTAGCTTCCCGCCTCCGATAGTACATTAGCTACATATTAACATAATCTGGTTGAATTTATGTCCGGTTTCTCATGTATTCATGACCAAAACACACGAAAAGCTGTGTTTACTTGCCAGACGCATCCAGCTATGTTTCATTCAACACAGAAAATTCGCAGCAACAACAAAACTAGCAATTTGCTGGAAGGTCAGAGAGAGGAAAAAAATCCACAGAGAGGGGAAAAAAAGCGGAAAGAGAGGAAGAAGATACGGGAAAAAAAAAAAAAAAAGCCGTACGAATTCTTCTTCATATTTTTTTTTTGTCTGAAGAGTAATTGAAAAAGATATCGTGGATATAATTCTCAGGTGGATAGCCAATGCGTAAATTTTCAGAACAGCGAAAATATAGAAAAGAGAAACGAAAAAACAGGCTGCACCGCTTATATGGAATGTAAATTATCGACACAATAAAACCACAGGGCATAGGAAATCATCGGGGGGAATGTGTAGGTGCAATAACGAATGAGTTACTGCCTTCCGTAAGAAGCAAGCAGGTCTTAGCTGTAGCATCTGGTAGAATCTTGGTTGCATGCAAGCACTTTTCACTAAGCAACACGAGTTATGATATACAACACAGTGCTTTACTTAAAGAAGACAACTCGATTTACAGCCAAAAAAATACTTTAAAGAAGCTTGAAGAAATACAGGATTTCAAGCTCAATCGATACTGGATTTCAATTTTTAAGCAATTGGAATAAAATACTTTTAAGTCTTCTTTCTAAATTATTGCTAAGAAGAATACAAAGACACTTTAAATCGATATTTATTAAAACTAGGCCATCTCCCGTGTACAGATTGTTCGTTATAGATATTTGAAGAAGAGATTTATTTAGATGGACGTTGGTTGATATAGATGTTACATGAAAATCATAGCTTATATACGATACTCCTGGCGACGAATTGATTGTGACTATTCTTTCGAGTGAAGATAACCAAATTCTGATGATTTTTGAATCTAGACAAATTTTCCTCTTTGGCGGAGACTTCAGACAAATTTTACCTGTAGTCAAGAATGGCCGAGATTACAACATTATTAACAGTTCTTTGAAAAGATCTCATCCTTTCTCTCGTTGTCCATTTCGATACTAATTGATTATCTATGATAAAACGATGGTTTATATGAGATAATCCAAGAATAATCGATTCCAATGAAAGAGGTTAAAGCAACATTTTGAAGTTTTGAAGACTCTTTTCAAGCCATCTCTTTTTCAAGCATAATAAAATTGGAATAAGTACAACAAAACAAAATAGTTGGAAGCTTAAACAAATTTCAAAAACACGTGAATCAATAAGTTTAGTTGTTTTTACAAAAATATATTAATAAGGTACAATTCAATTATTAAAAGTAATAATAAGAAGAAAATAAAATTTAAGATAATCTAACAAAACTCGATTCCAAAGAAAGCAGTTAACGCATTATTTTGAAGTTCAATAATGCTCATTTTGAATTTGTCGACTTCCTCGTGACAGTAAAAAATGAAAAACCGTTTTCCATTGTTGCACTAACATTGGGGCACAACAACAACAACACAACAATTCCGGAGATATAAGTCAAAAACAATAAGAAAACAGTTGTAGTCCCTATGGCCTAATGGATAACACATCCGACTTCGGATCAAAAGGTTGCAGGTTCAATTCCCGTCGCGGAAATTTCATTGTAAAAATTATTTCTATTTTCCATTCGCACAGAAAATTGCGCCGGACAGACAGACAGACAGAAATAAAAGATTTTAGTAATTAAAATTACTATATGATTCAACGTTCTAGATGGAACTAAAAATCACTTTAATTAAAAATTAAAAATTAATTCAGAATTTAAAAATTCTGAAACGCAATTTTAAACGAATGATGCCATAGATTATTCCACAAATTTTGATAACTTGATGCTAGGTGAGTTTTTTTCTTGATCAACATACTTTGAAGAATTTCATCAACATACTTTCATCTTTTTTTTCAATGTCCTGGAAGCTTTTATCTCTAAGTAGAAACTTTATATATCTTCAACGATAAGATCTACATTTTAAAACAATAACCGTACGATATATTTCTAATCCTTATGATTTAGGAGTATATTTTTAGCCAACTTTTCATTAAGAAAGAGTCTCATCAACTCAGCCAGTCTGTGTGTGTGTGTGTGTGTGTGTGTTTGTCTCATTCCGTAATAACTTTGGAACTCTGAATAAATCTTAGTGAAACTTGTTATATTTCAGGACGAGGGACTATCTCACTTTTATATATACATTTTTTTTTTTTCAAAAAGGGGAATTTGTCGAGAAATTAGCGAGTGAAGATGAAAATTCCAACAAAAAAAGTTTTTGAATTTATTTTTGTTACTATGTTATTGTGCTATACAATGAATATTAAATCCTTTTAGATAATCCATTGCGCTTGGTTAATAAAATTAAAATTAATCCAATTTATACAATTTTAGTAAATACTACAGAATTAATATTATTTTTTTCAAAAAAATTGAAAACTTTTACTTTTTGTATTCAACGTATATTATACTGTAATTTACATATAAATTTAAGGTACTCATATTATCGTTTTTCGACTTTGGAAAGTTTAAAAAAGTAAAAAAAGTTAACATTTAAAAAAAAATGGATTTTAAAGTTCTTCTTCAAGAATTTTGCTGTACAAATATTAAAATACATGGTATAAAGTTAATTAGATAATCGCGATGGAACAAATGAAGTTCCAAATGGACTTGAATCTTTGTAATTATCTTTTTTTAATGGCCATATTTAAATAAAAATCAACATCTAGTGGATGCAGAATATTGTGTTTACGATTCATTGTTTCTAAATTACTAATTTCTATTTACTACATAAATAATAATAATAAGGCTATTCGTTTAGTTTATTAAATTATTTTTATTCAACAAATAAAAACTTTCAATATTAAACCTACGTTATTCAGTTATTGTAAACAATTCTGTAAATTAAAGAAGAGACAATATATTGAAAAGAATTTGTGAGATAAAATCGTGATTAATGTCCATGAAAAAGCTTTTGCAATTTAATGAGTTAAACATACAATCCTTTGATCTATGCCATTGTTATATTTCATTATATTAATGTTTGTAATGCCTATATACTTTTCTTGATTCAGTATATACATAGTTATTGTACATCTGTGTTCTGTATATGTTATCTATAGAAATTTTTACATCTACGTATTTTATAAATTATTTTTTTTAATTGATAACTTTCCAGATTTTTGATTATAGTGACACACTTATTTCAGAACGGAATGGACAGTTTCTAATCTTTTTATATGTAAAATGCTATCATGTATCGGAACAATAAAAAGTATTAATGCTGTTGTGATGGTTTGGGATGTAGTTCAGACAGTATGGTAAGCAACTGCGCGACTCCATTAAGGCCCAGCAGTGTTTTTTTTTCTTTTTTTCTGGCAAATTCCGTTTTTTTTTAAGACTCCGATCTTCGCAGACAAGATCGTTGCTTCTCTCCTGATTTAATTTCTTCGTTTTCTTTTGACACAACCCGAAGGGGGAAAAAATATGGGGGAGGGGGAGTAGATGAAAGAAATGAAAAAAAAAAGTCAGTAGGATCAAAGTTCCCTTTGACAGGGTGTCAATTATCAGAGATTGTCGTTGCAAATTGATCACTTGCTACTGCAATACGGAGGGAACTCGAGGATCACAAGTGAGGGGCGGTAGTGATGCCACCCAGGCAACTTCCGGATGATTCAAAGGATTGAGAATGTAGTTCAAGAAGAAGACACTTCGCAGACGTTTTTCGGTGGGTGATACGCAATTCAAAGGACTGTTTTTATTACCCTACTACTTTTACAGAATCATAGGTGGAAAAGGAACAAGACTAAAAAGAAGAAAATCAACCAAAAAAGGAAAAATAGAATCAAAGGTTTTCTGTTAGAAAGAGATAGAATGGAAAAAGCAGAATTCAATATGGCGCCAGGATGTAGAATTCTAAAGAAGCCATTTGTAAATGCAGTTATTGATTCCTTTACCATTTTTATGAAGAAATAGTAGTTATAAATTAGTTAGTAGTTATAAATCCTCGAATTTATAAAGTATCAGTAAATTTAAATCCTTTTAAAATGCTGCTAAAATCTTACACCTACTAAAAGTAACTGTTAATTGCTTCAGGTTTGGATACAGTGTATTACCTATAATATAATTCGCAGTAATCTGTAAAAACAGAAATGTCATACATAACTATTGTAAATCATCCCCTCTGTAAAATAATACATTTACCATATTTTAAAAATGATTACAATATATACATATATAATTTACAGTGAATGTAAGGATATTGGTAAATCGAATTTAGAAGTCACATTACTCAAACGTGTGAATTATATGTTTATATTTAATTATATTTATAAGATAACTTGTGTTATATCAAAGCTGGCCTGCTTCCAATAAACGTAAGGATGTATTCAAAGAAATCTATCTGCAAGATTATTTCATTACAGTTTCGACCTTAAGGCTACAGAAATCTTAATGTCAGCATAAATCCTTAATGTTTAGGTTGTAATCTTGAACTCAGAATGTATAGCTGAGGAATTATATTAACAGCAATCTTTTATTTATACGTAGTTGCCAAGTAATAAACGTTTAAGAATCTAAGAAAGGAAGTGTAACGTGCATAGGAAAAAAGGAAAATCTTCCTTTATGCACTGAAATAAACAAAAACCAATTCATGCTTCTAATTTTCTCATTGTCTGGAAATCTACAATAGCTACTTCACCATTATTATGGATCATCAAGTTGATTTATTCTTCAATGACAAGATCAGTGAGCATGAAAGGCAATGGAACCCAAAACCGCACCCGGCTGTGGGATCCACCAAAAAGAAAAGAAATCACCTGTATTATAACAGGATTTTAAATAAAGACCCTCAACGCAAGGGTATTGCATTATAAAGATTAAATTATATTTCCGTGCATGATGGGAGATTTCCCTTTTTTTCCCAACAATTTCTCTGCACCTTAAACTTCCTTTCTTATGATTAACCATATTTGTGTGGCGCTTTCTTTATAATTTAATGCCACTTTGTACCCTTGAATTGAGAGTCTTTCTTTGAAATCCTGTTCTAATATAGGCAATTCTTTTCTTCATTTGTTTTTTGGTGGATCCCACAGCCGGGTGCGTTTTTGGGTTCCGTGGCCTTTCATGCTGTCCGATCTTGTCATTCAATGATAAATCTGGCTGATGATTTATAATAATGGTATTCTAGAATCCCCATCAATGACAAAATTAGAAGCATGAATTGATTTTTGTTTATTTCAGTGCGTGATGGGAGATTTCCCTTTTTTCCATCTTAAGAATCTACTTAGGTAGCATGTTCTTCATAGTATTTTTTAAAGGAAAGGATATACACTTTTTTTTTTTTAGCTTCTTTGCGAATGCCCGAACTCGTAGTATGGAAACTACGGTCCTCAACAAGGAGCGAGAATGTGAGCGGTTGGCTGAAGAATCGTTGCCCAGGGTATGCCGTAGGAGGCAGCTCACTCTGTACCCGCTGGAACGGACAGGAGAAGAAAGAAACATCGATTCCATGACCCGAGATTCGAACCCGGGTACCGGCAAACTGGTTGCAACTGCAGACCGCCGTCTAGACCGCACTGCCACGCCGGCACAGCTTTTTTTGACTTACTTCCTAGGAAAGGAAGGCTTATCAAATCAGTCATTCTGCATGTATTTATGTGTGTGTGTGTGTCCTGACTCAAACAAGTTTTCGAAAAAACATTGGATAAATCTTCTTGGAACTTACCCTGCACATTTAAGGACAAAACATGATCTAACTTTTAAAAAGATTTAATTTAACACATGATTAAATTTAATTCGATTCAGACAACTTAAGTAAAGCGGATTATTATTTTTTTTAAATTGAAATTTAATCTGTACTAATTGTACTCAGCGATAATGTAATTAACAAAAAAAAGGTAAACAAAACAAAATGGAGGCTTTTCATTTATGTTATTTTCACGACTTTCAAAAAAAAACGTTAGAAAAAGTAGGTTTCAATTTTCTCAGGAATATCTTGTTTCTTTAAATATGAAGGATCTTTTACCATATTTTCGACGTCTCTTATTTTCGACGTTATGTGACGGTTGCCTGTTTGTTTTCAAAAATTATTATTTAGTACACAATGAAGGGACAAAAGAAAGTAAGTTTTAAATAAGTTAATAAATTCACTGTCATCTGTAATAGAGACCTCTCTTATGAAAATAAAGACATGATATAAAGGACAATTTGCTTACGAACAATTAAAAAGGAAGGTTATGTACCACAAGAAAAAAGAAACATGATTAAACAGATTAAGAAACAGATGACATAAGATAACAGATGAAAAGTAAATAACTCCAATGGTTAAATTTGAAAAATCTAGATTGAAAGGGCGAATCAGCGGCTAATTGTTTTAAAGTAAAAAAAGAAGAAATATTTTGAGGGATATAGAAATTATTGTGTGAAATCAATGAAAAACACTTTGATTCCTAAAGAAAAGTATAAATACTAGATGCGGAGAGTTCCCAAATTAAAAGAAAACACAACGTAAAGTTACAGAATTATTGTCTGTGTGCTTTAATAACATTTACGCTTAATTAGGCGCATTTTAATGCGACTTTAAATAAATGTTGGAACTGTGAAACTTTTATGTCTACATACGCGATAAAAGAATTCCGATTACACAGTACATTTCCGCGAAATGAAGTAGTGCTTGCTAAAAGAAACTTAATAAAAAAAATTATCTTTTAAAGTAAAATTCACTTTCAGGTTTCAATTAAATATAGACAAATAAATAAATTTGTTCTACCTTAATACGTTAGTAATAATAACAATGACAAGTAGATAGTGTAAATCCTAACTAATATTCGAAATCATTAGAATATAGTAGAAATATAACTAATTCGAAATCATATGTAGATAAATCATTAAATTTAATAAATCACAAGGATGTAACAATTTGAGATTAAAATTTTTCTTAATTTTATTGGAGATTTAGAAAATGAAATACATTCCAAATTTGATGAATCTCAAACTAGGACATAGCAGTGACTCTCTGCTTATCTGTAGGTATTATCTTTATGATGTCTTCTATTCATTAACTTTAATCCTAAGCAAAATTTTGCCAACAAATCGCATTAATTTCGAGATTACAACTTTTAATATTATCTAGAATTATAAGGAAAGCAATTTATCAGTCCAATGTCATAGAAAAGCCTCATCCAATCAGTCGCATCCCTAATTAACTTGAATTTCCAGTCCACTTTGAATTTTCCAGTCCTGCAATGCTTTTTAAAGAACCAGAGATGATCTAGCGTTTGTACATATTTAAAATCTTTTCTAGATAGGTCCTAGCGAATAATTAAAGCAAGAAGCCGAAAGGAAACCCAAAGAAAATTCCCATATCATTAGAAATCCATAGCTAGGCTATCTTAAAAAAATGGATATTAATCCTTTTAGCAAATCCATTAATTAGCGTGTGGTTTGGCGTGATTAAAATTAATCGGCTTTCAACAATTTACATAATAATTTCGTACGCGCATATATGATGTAAGAGATCATAAAAGATAAGATTTAGAAATAATCTCATGTTTATATAGAAGATTTTGTGTTGAAACCAGCACGAGAAAGTGACAAAAATTCCCATAGGAAAGCATTGGAAACGAACCAATAACCTCTAACAATAAGGATTAGTTACTTATTTCGTAACCGATTTTCACGCGTTTTGAAATGATTAAAATGAATATGGGTTAAGCATCTTACATCAACAATGCAGTTTAATTAAGTTTTTCAAAAACGGAAAAGTTTTTCTAATTTTTATTCGATAGAACTTAGAAATGAACGTAGGCGATTTTGTTGAGATCATTTTCACAAGAAGGCTTCACATAAGCTTCAAGTTCTTGAAAGAATCTTATTATTTTTGTTAAGTACCAAAAAAACGAAATTCAATATTATTAACGCAGAACAACGAATTACGTGAAAATCTCTGTTTGAAAATCTGTCAGTTTATTTAGAAAGCACTTGACGCCGAACATAAATGAAATTCTAAGAAACTCACAAAAGTAAGTGAATACTGAAGCTATGTTCTTAAAGAACTGATCGCATCAGAGCTGGTATTTCATGAACTGCGGATTAGAGTCAAGTTCTCCTTATTGTCGACACTAGACAGAAAGATCGGTATTAATACTAAACTTATTCTTTAATTATGTAGATTTTGAAAAAGAATAGTTGAAATTACGTTCTTTCGACAACTTAACAACAACTTATACTTAGGTAAATGCTCTCCGAATAACACTCAATTAATTCCTATACATTAAATATTTACTATTTTCATAAAACTAATTCATTTAGAGAAAATGACATTTTGCTTAAATAAATACAGTTTCTAAAAAATCTAAATGCTGAACACAAGTCTTTAAACTTATTCATGGTGAAATTTTCAATTATTCATTAGGTTACGGAACCAAGAGTATGACGGATAACAGAATATTTACTTTAAAACACTATATGTACAATAGATCTGGTAATCTAACTTGTTTATTGTTTTATCACACAATACACAAGTTAATGAAATTTAATTAACCCTTATGATTAAGTTACAACAAAAAAATTGTAGTGCAGATATCTTCATACATATCTAATAGCGCATAATGAGTTTATTTGTCGATGAACAGAGACTGACTATACATAGAGCAACGAATAACAGCAGTTCTACTGTAGGCATTGTCTTAAAACCGTTGTAATATTAGAACAATCAAATCTTGCCAGTTAATATGGAAACATTATGTTATTGCAAAATTTGTAACTGCATGCATAATTCATTACAGAAACAGATAATGAGAATTAGAAACGAAATACAAGTTAATCTTCATGTAAATTCGAATCAACATTTTATACCAATTATGAAAATTTATATTTCTCATTTTAAGAGAAAATTATTATTTTAAAGTCAATTATTCAATAAGCCTTAGAATCAACGTAGCCGTATTATAAAATTCACGTTACCAATTTTAATTTGTGTTAATTTTTCATAATTAAATACAAATTCTGATTCCCTGATTTCGCAGTAATCCGATTAGAGTCATTCGACAGGTAATGAATTTGTTGAAGCACTGATTGCGTAAAGTTGTACGGAAGATTTTTAGTAAACACATTTGCCATTAGAAAAATTCTATTTCAAATTTCATAAATTTTTAATATTACTTAATTCCTTCTTTCAACGTTTCTTAAAACAGTGAGTGGAGTTGGAACAGAATTTCTGTAAAATTTCTCTCTCAATGCAAAGAAATGATAATTTTGTAGAATTACGTTCAATAAATTTAGTGGTAATGCCTTTGATATGTAGTTTTTTTATACAACATAAAGTGGCGCCTCCCAAACTAAAAATCAGAAAAACAAATTCAAGAGATAAACTTTAAACTCCAAATCCTCGAGAAACTCATTTGTCCACAATAAAATGGAAAAGAAACAAATATTTAAGGAGATATTTAAGAAGTAAGAAAGCCTTTGAGCCTTAGTAGCTTTCATTAGCCAGGGTTACTCATCGTACAAAGGATGGCAAACCTTTCGTACTTGTGTTTTTTTAATTTATGTGTTTCAAGGCATCTGATTCCAAATTTTAAATAAAAATTATTCTCAATAACTTACATATTCTAATTCTAAATATATTAATTCTCAATACATTAAAACTATTAAAGTAAAGCTTATTCTTACTCTTTAATTATCAGAATAAGTTTTACAAAGTATAGATTGATAACATGTTCAAACTATCATTTGGGAAAACCAGCTGACAACTTTAAATATAACAGTAAATAATTACTATTAATTTAAAGGTTACTTAAATTGACTATGAAGAATATTTCTCTTGACTTATTTGGTTAATAATATTTGTTATTTAATTGTTTGTTTTTCATCGCGTAAGATGTGAATATTGATGAATATACAGCAAAAAATAAACTTACTGATTTTATGGATTTTAGAACATTCGTAATTTAATAACAATATTTACTTACATCTTAAAATTTACAATATAAAAAATGCTGAACACTTTATAAGCAAGTATTCTTTTACAAAACTGGAATTAAGAAATTAACAAAATAATCAACTATTAGAGCAATTAGCATTACAACAAAATTTTAATGTGTTTCCTATCAAAATATAAGAGTTTTTTTTTTCTTTGCTAGAATAAACATAAACCTGCAAAAAAATAGTAACGAAAGATGAGATAATACATTATTTATTAAGATAAATTACTTTTTCTTTAAATCAGTCAATCCTTTTAATTTGGACAGCTTTTCCTACGTAGATGAAATATACATTCAATTAAATGTAACTGATGATTCAGATTTTGAATAAATTATTAATTTGTTATTGAAATTATTAGTGGATGCAATATTTACAATAAGATTAAAAAAAAAGCATTTCTTACATATGATTTATTTTTTCATGTGCTGATGTCTTGCTTGCAAAGTAAAGGCATGTCTGTCTGTGCATTCACACCTTTATTTTTGTTTATACTTATGCACTTTCATTTATCGAATCTTTTTCTATAGTTCAGCCCTATTCTATAAAGCTGCTTATTTGCTTCAACAATTGCAGTATTGTTCCACACTTAAATTCCACATCCTAATCGTAGATTGTAACAATGCTTTAAATGAGAATAAATCAACACGATCTGTTTCATTATTAGATCAATCTAAGAATCCCATTGTTACAGTTTCCTTTTCCATCCGAGGAAGACATTACTTTCCTTTATTTAGAAAGATAAAGAAAAAATTCTTCTAGATCCGTTAAAGAAGATAAAAGCTAATTGAATTGGGATTTCTAAAAAGAAGATATAGAATCGCAGTGTTTCAATTGTTGCTCTGGAAATTGATTTTTGATTTCTTACTGTTAAGCGGTATTATCAGCTGATATATTTAGTTTTATTTAACTGAATTAAACAAGATAGTTATAAGTTGGAAATATCAACCTACCAAACACCAACTGAAGGGGTACTTGGAAT
This sequence comes from Thereuonema tuberculata, assembly GCA_023159025.1. Classification (NCBI taxonomy): domain Eukaryota; kingdom Metazoa; phylum Arthropoda; class Chilopoda; order Scutigeromorpha; family Scutigeridae; genus Thereuonema; species Thereuonema tuberculata. Next base: position 56,643,606 of record JAFIDM010010028.1, on the reverse strand, counting down.
ATTTTTATTTTGGCCTAGTGTATCAGAGTTCAATTTATGACCAAGCGTATTAGGATTGGACATCGAAAATGTAAATGTACCATTTGGGTTGAATCTTTATTATATTATTGGTAGTCGACTTATTAAGGGGTTATACGAATAATACCAATATTGTACGACTTTTTGGTCTAACTTTATCTACGGATTGCATTTTGTACCAAAAAAGCAATGAGGAACTGAAGATAATTAATAGATTAGTACTTACAATAAAGATCTACATTAAGGAAAAATAAAATGACTAATTAATCATAGAAATGTCATTATAGAGAAGGCAAAATCCCATAGAATCCATATAAAATCTTGACGATGCTGCCACTGATCCATAGGGAAAAAGTAGAAGTCAAGCCTAATGTTTTATGCGGGCATTACCATTGCTATGCTCGCTTAAGTTTATTATATATAGCATTGGTTTATGCAATTTAGATTTATTCAAATATATTAGATTCATGCAATTTAGTTTGTTAGTCTGTTTATTTGTTTCACAAATAAATTTTTGATAATGACAAAAAGCTGTGATTCAGTTAAAGTGATAAGAGATCTTAACCTGGACTTTTACATAAGCGCCATGAATTCATTTCCGATCAATATATAACATTCTAAAATAACATTCTAAAAGTTTTGAAAAAGAAAGATTAGAAATTTTAAAAATGGCAACTTTATATCGATAAATTGGAAGAGGAAGAACTGCTAAACCATATTTCGTTTTGAAGGAGAATAAACTTAAATAAAAAAATATCCTCAAATGTATTTGACAAAAGAGGAAACAACATAAGCTTAATCCATAGGCGATCCTGTTTCGGGAAATACACTCAGAAGTATATCGCCACTTACATACAATATTAAAGCTCTAAAAAATTACAGATTGCTGTCACTGCAACACTTTTCCGCTGGACACTAATGGCGCCCTTTAAGAAGAACTTTACTTGCTTTATACATTGTATTTCTTTGTAACTAATAACCCTAACTCCTTACCTATAAGTAGTGTCTACATTAAATGCAAAGAAATGGTACATATAATAAGACATTTTATAAAATTTTCATCTTCCTAGAGTCAGTATTTTCTAGTTTCCTGGATTGCATGCTAATCATCAATGTACTTATTACTTAGATCTAATATTGCTACTTTATGAAGAGCTGTTCGACAAAACAATAAGTCATTCGGTTATGTTTATCAGTTATTTATTATGAATTTTTGCAGCGCCCTCCTGTGCTAAAGCAAGTCAATCCACTAGACTACATCGTATCTTAGCCTCCATGACCAATAGACATAATCAATATGCTTCAATTGTGCAGAATTTCAGGAATCAAATTCCAACCTACCGACCTGCCGATATTATTTCAAAATAATGGCAGCAACGAATACAGAGGAATCTATTCCAAGAAATACCTTAAATAAATTGCTTCAAAGTCGAAAACAATCAAAATAAATGTAAATATACATTGTGGAATTTATCCAAAGTTCCTTTCGTAGATTCTTGATCAATGTGATCAAACAACATGAATAGTTAAAGATGAAAATAGTTAAAGAAACAGGACATATCAAAAATAAGAGACTGAATTTTCAACAGATGATTTTTTTTGTGTACAGTCCCCTAGTTTTTGCACATCATTAAAACTGCATACTAAATACTATTAATATAAGGTAACTGCATCAAATAAGGCCCATCTATTTTTTATATTTCTACTGCAAGAGTGAAAATTCTGAAAACTGTCTTGAAAGGTAGTTTAAGGTGTGCTGTTATGAAAAAGTGAATTTAGAATAAGTTGCATTTGAAATTCTTTCTGTAATAACAATTTTGAAAATATAACTGAAGGGACTTATTTGGAAACCCCTGTTCAAATATCAAATACAATATATTATTCTACTCATGACATACTTTAAAATGACATAAAACATTTCAATGTATGCTATGTTGCCAAAAAATAGGGACGATTTTTCAAATTAAGTTGAATTAGTAACGACAAAAGCTTTGAACGAATTTTACCGTTCAAACATGGCGAAATATTCCACTTCAACGGACCTAATTTTTGGTGTAGCTGCTAGAAGCCAGGACCTATTTGAAACCTAACTAATCTTGGTAAATTGTCAGCATTCTATTAATAAAACGAAGGATGGGCCTTATTTGGGCAACCTACCTTAGCTGTTGACAAATTATGATAAGAATAATTAAGAAATTATTAATTGCTGTCTTACAATATTATTTACTTCGCATTAATGACTGCATCTCCAGCATTAATTTTAAAATGATCTGATCTTTCTACGCTTCTAATCTAGTTTTTTGATGGGGAATCCGAATCTGAATTCATTTGTCACTCATACACTGAACAAATCAAACTAACATAGAAATGATGAAATATTGGTTTCCTAATACTAAATTTTGCAAAAAAGTAACTTTAAGAACTATTTTATGCGTAGAATTTCAGTTCTCCGCTCAAGAAATGAAGCAAAATGTACGTATCCAATCCATCTTACAATAAATATTCTATGCATTAGAAAATCCACTAATCATTATGGTTAATCCAAAATTCAAACTTTCGGAGATGTAATTAATTGAAGATATTGAAAATTGAAGTAACAGAGCAATTCCTCCAATTCATTACTAAAAAATGTTAAATTAAGCCTTTCAAGTTTACGATACACCATAGCTTAATAATCATTTTCACTGGTGACTTATGATTTTTTTTCTATCTATCTATCTGTATGTACTTCATAATCTCCAAGAGTCTCCAGGCGTGATCAAGTGATTCATTGTTGATTCGGCAAGTAAACTGGATTTGCGTTTCCGTAATTCTTCATGAAAATGACCAAAACACGTGAAAAAGCTAAAACAACAAGAAATTTCAGTGGATAGATTAAAGATAAAACGATTATTCTTTAGAGTTCTAGACGCGATCTTCGATTTGGCTTAGTAGTTTCTTTTTCTTTTCTGCTTATCTTCTTTTTGGATGTAATGTCCATTCTACGATATTACAATTTATTCGACAAACTAGTCTACACTTATTACTTCTTGGTAAGTCTGAAGCCAGAGCCCTGCAGACTGGATAACAAAATCCTCCTACTCTTCATGTAGACATTAAGGGTAAATTTGCTTCTTTTCATTTATCTTTATCATCGACAAAAATCCACATCTTGATTTCCTAATACATTTTCAGCTAATTTTAGTTTAAACTTCAATTAAAAGTGAAGTAAAAAATGGCAGTAAAGACTTCTAAGCAAGAACGTAGATTAATGCTTTAGGTGCACATTTAATCAACACTATTTAAAGAAAATTTTATACTGAGCCTATTCTAATTTTCTCCACTTTTTAAATTAATTTCCAATTTCCTTTAAATCTTGATACTAATAGAAAAACGATATCTGAATAGAAAATTATTTCCCTACAAATTCTTATTTTTGCATACTTGAGCTTTTTAAATAATTTAAAACAAATTTCCTTCACTATTTAATAAAAACGCTTATCGTAATAAACTAAGAACCTTCATTTAAATCAATACAATTAAAAATGAAATAACAGTAAGAAAGGATCCTACGATCCGTTGCAGAATTCTGTGGACTATTGGGTGTGGCCACACAATGATGTTAATCAACGTATTTGTGTATGTGTGTGTGTGTGTGTGTGTGTTAGGTCAGCGTAACAGTGAAGCTTCAATGATACCGTTCTCCAATATTGCAATGATCAATATAAAAAAAAGCACAATGATTGTTAACTATCAGGCAGTGATCTACCGACATCTTAAAAGCAGAATAATCAGCTTTTTATTATTTATTTATTAGTACTATTTATTTATTAAAACTAAACGAAAAAAGAATTGCAACAGAATTATACTAAGTAACATTGCAGTTTTGAAATTTTGTGTAATAATGATTTTATGAAGTTTACTGTCTGTTTATTAAAGAGTCATTAAGAAAGTCAGTAATCTTTAAATAAAAAGTCCTAAAATTACTAAATTCTACGTACAAAATATGCGAGAGTAACTTTTATATATTTAACATTAAATAAGAAATTTTGACATTGCTCGGTCCATTACACACAAATTAAATATGTTTAAAGATTTACTGAATATTTCCGAATTGTAGTAGGTATTTTGGTGTTAGATGTGAATGTCACAATAATTTTCTAACATGGAGATTTTAAATTTAACTAATAACTCAAATAAAACTCTCCAGTAAAGAAAAAAAGCAGTTTTAGAAATTAATAAACGCTCTGCTTGCACCCAACATCGAAGCCATTATTCTAGTTGATGCTCATACTGCTAGTGTGTGAGAGAGTGTGATCATTGCCTATAGTGAGATTCAGCAAATAGCAATGTAGGCCCATTTGAAAATACTAAGAAAAAAAATCCATAAATGACTTAAATACTCGTTTCTATTAATGCGCTTCATATTTCTGTGGACCACTGTTAGATGCCTAAGAATGATAGGTTTTCTTAGGGTAAAAACGAATTATCACCATTCATTACTGTGTTGATCTAATAGGAAGTAAGTATACCTCATTGTCGTAGTTAAGCGACTAACAGTGGTCTACAGAAATTTGAGACAGACTAGGAAGTTATCCAGAACGTCTAAATCATTCTAATTAATATTGAAATCAATAACTATCGAAGTAAGTAATCGTACTCATTGTCCATTTTCTTTTCTCCATTTGACCATTGATAGAAAATACTGTACATTATTTTCAGTAAAGGTTAAGAGTTCAATCCAATTTCTATATTTCAATTTTAGTATTTCTGTATAAAATACCCGAGAATTTTTATTTTGATTTATATATCAAATAAGAAAAAAATTATAGATTTTAAGATTTTTAAGATTTTTAAGGAAAACACATTTAAAATTTAACAAAACTATTAGTCATTTCCCCATCGAAAAGAAAGGATTTCTAAAAAATAAGCTAAAAAATACAGCAATTCTCGAGCAAAACACCAAATCACCACATTATTTTTACTGCAAACATTTATATGTAAATAAAGCACTATCAAAAGTGTTTGTTCTTTGGTACACTAATATCAACATATAATATAATGTTATTATTATTACTATCAGTGAAATAAGAATACAATTTATTTTAATATTGAATCTGAAAATCTTCATAAAGTCATTCTCTTCGAAAAGAAAGAATTAAAAAAGAAAATGCGCTTAAAAATACAGCAATTATCTAACAAAACAGCAAATCACCACAATTTAGGAACATCATTTTTACTGCAAACATTTATACGTAAATAAAACACTATCAAAAGGGTATTTAAATTGAAAAATAATAACGACTTACTCGATGATAAGTTTTGAGGAGTTTACTAGTACTTAGATGGCTATGAATCAAAATGATGTTTCAGAAAAATCCTGGAAAAATACTGAATGTTTTGTGACGTAAGTGGGGTGAAATTCTCAGCCAGGAATCAAAACAAAATTAGATTAGAAACATTGTCAAATTTTCTCAATAATTTTTAGAGAAAACACTGAAAATACAATTTTTCAAAAATGATATAGTACTTAAAAAATACAATTGTAAATACTTAAAGAAATATTACATAAATAAAAACTAAACTACGACAGCAGAAAAGTTATTGGTGCTTTGAAAAGTATTTGCTTTCCTCCCCAAAATGATAAGGATTTGATGTTGAAATCAAAGCTAATAGCAAAACAGCAATGTACATATAAGCAGGCAAATAGCTCACGGCTTTTTCATGTCAAATTTTCTATTGTAATAAATATAAAATGCATGGGGGGGGGGGGCTGCTTCCAACCAGACGCCATTTTGCCTGTAGATTTTTTTTTTTAATTCTAAACTTGACCATTACTAAAAAAGCTATTCTTTTTACAGTTTTACCCCTTGTCGAAAGAAAATTGGAAGAAACTTTCTTTGATTTCCGTCGCCGATTTTCTTACAATTTTTCACGGGGAACAGATCGAAGAAGCGACTGAAACAAGGGTCGGAATGAGGTGAAAATCTCACCGTAAGTCGTTCCGAACACATGCTACGACTACATCTAGAAAAAAAACGACGAGATGAAGAGGCCTCCTACCAGAGCAGCATCCAAGACACCAGTAAATCTTTTCTTAATGTTTTCATCGTAGAAGACAGCCGATTTCAAACAAATTTGCAACTTTTAATACTTAACTGTATTGCAACCAATCAACACGTCAAAAGGTTCAACATGAGTGTATGGTTTAAAAAAGAGAAATTGAACAAAACATTCTATGAAATAACGAATTATATACCAGCACAATTAATTTTCTAAGTTTATAACAAGTACTGTATAAGAACATCGAATCTCAATATATTGTGGGGAATCTAAAATGTTTGTACACTATAACAACAACATATAATATTATTGTTATTATCAGTGAAATAAGAATACAATTTATCTTAATATTGAATTTGAAAATCTTCATAAAGTTGTTAAAGTTTGTACCAGCTTTCTTTTTGAAAACTTTAGCAGATTCTTTGTTTTCTTTTCTGGTAAATTCTAGGGCTTTGATGTAGATACAACATGTCGTTACAAAAATGAAGATGGAATACCTGCTTTTCTTACCTTTGATAGGGCTGTAGATGTTCAGCGTGAGGCAGTCTTCACTGTAATTTTGCAGAAAGGGCACAATCCGCTTTAAAAGCTCCAGTCGCGCCCGTGGCATTCTCTGCAAAGCCTCCGTTTCATTGACGATGTCCGGGATCCTTTGGGGACAGACTTGGCCGAAATGGTCCGCGTTTTTCACCGCGACCCATGGGGGTGGGGTCATTGGAGGCATGAATCGGAGAGAGCCGATCGGAGGCATAGCATACGGCACGCCAAGGTAGACTTCCACCGGGGGAAGGGTCCTCGAGGCGGGAGTGAAAACGAGCCCGCGCAGGCTGCCGTACTTAGTCTTAACGACCCGCTGACTAGGTTGGGGACGGGCGTCTGCGAGCAGTACCGAACCCACGACCCCGACGGCGTAGGCGAGGATGAGCAGGGCCGGCACTCGCGACATGATCCACGGATAGGAGAAGACGAGTTCACTCACCACATCATCCTGCCAACAGAGGAGAGACACTTTTTCATTAATCCCATGGTTAGAATCGCCGAGATGAGAGCGGAGCCTGCGAGTCGGGTGTGGGGGCGTTTCTCGGGGCGTTGCTGCTGCAGCTGCACCTAAAGGTAGAGCACCACCGCGGGGCCATGCGGCCGTCCATCCGACGACAGCGCTCGAGTCGGACGCTTCCGAGATAACTAGCCATTGCAGCCAACCGGCGTTAGGGGGCGCTTGCGCACGGCACCGATCGATACGCGAGCATGCGCGAATCACAACACGAACAAACGAACTCCGATGCACAAAAATCGCAAAGAACGAACACGAAGATGCTCCTCTCCTGCTTTTGTAAATGCACACCCTCGCTAGAATCAACTCTTTCTCCCCGGGATTGCAGTTGCTCGTCATTGATTTTATTGGAATCCCCTTCTAAGGAAAAGGGGGAAAAAATACCCGAAAATCTCTACAGAAGTATTGAAATTACGTATCAGATAAAAGAAACTCTTTTTTGAGGATACGAAATTGCCAAAACTAAATTCAAAACCTGGATTTAATAACCTGGATTTAGATCACAATACGATATTTAAAACTACAGTTTCTTAAAATGTAATTATGACAATCATCTTTTTATCTTCATCTACAGGTAATAGATATTTTTTAAGTTTCAACTGATTGTAAAACTTCATAGAAAACAGATGGTTTGCTTAACATAATTCACTAAAACAGATTATATAGAACGAGCTTTGAAACAGTCTATTATTTTTTTACTTATTTAAGGAGTTCTTTTCAGACATTTTTTATTTTTGTATTATAAAAATAAGTAGTTTAGGCGAAGTCTTATCTGTTAGCTGTTTCAAGCTTTTTGACGATCATCAGCCAAAGTAACACTAGTAAACGAGATCATAGGACATTAAGAAAAATGATGTGAGAAAATATCAAAGTAGTTCTCAAAAACTAAAATAAAATAAACAAAAAAGTAAAAAATAAATATTCTTAATGCTTGTTATTTTTTTAAAATGTTGTAATTGACTTGTACTAATAAATATTAAATGTATTGATGTCTTGTCTGATTTCTGATTGACGTTGGTTTATGGTAAATCGTTGTCATTTACGTCATTAAAATTGAAATCATTATATTTGTTTTGTTTTAATATTGTTTTAGTTATTTACAAATATTATTATTATTATTATTTTTAATTTCTATTGTATTATAGAAGGGATAACATTATTGTTCTAAATTTTGTTTTGCTATTCTTTAATTTGATTTATTCAACTATTTTATTAATTTATATTTTGTTAATTTAATTTAATTTTGAATTAATGTAATTTAATTATATGCACCTGCACGCAGAATCTCGAAGTAGAACCTAGCACGAATGTAATTTCTTAGTATTTTAAATAAAGAAAAAAAAAGTATTGTTAAAGTCTTCTTAAAGAACTTGAAGCTTAGTTCATTCGAATATTGTATTTTTACGAGTAAAATTTTTATTTGCTTTTTTTTTAGTAGCAACAATATCAAATAAAAGTGTCCTAATATTTTCTCGAAAGTTAATTAATTCATTAATCATTTAAATTCATTGAATTCAATTAATTTTAATGCTATCGAAACAAGCAAAAATGAAAGTAAAAACGATTTAAATGTTAGGCAACGATAGAAGCCCATTGTTACATTTCTAGTTTCAATAGGAATTTTTAGCAGTTTATTTATTTACTTGTTTGATTGATTGATTGTGGTGAACGTGGTTGGCAGGGAAGCCAAACATCGCGACCTGTAGGCCAATTGTGCCATCCTAGCACTATTGGGGACAGACGGAAGAGAAAGACTGAGAAAGTATGGTGGGAGAAGTGCAGGGGAAATGGGAGAACCCCGAGAAAACCTGCCCAGCGCGGATTGTCCACCATCACGAAATCCACATGAGAACTATGCTTACTAATCAAGTTTATTAACAGTTACCTACATGGAATAATTTTCAAATACAAAATCCAGATCAACTGTTGTTCTCAAATACGTACACCAAATCCAATGAACGATTCAAAACACATACACTATTGTTCTCCCAGTGAATGATGGCCGCCCTGTTTTTGTGAGATCTGCGCATGTATCATCGATTACTCTGGTCAGGCACTTCCGTATGAGTTTATCACAGGACGTCGCCATTACGGTAAAGGCTTGTTACTTTGCAAAAGAGCATTGTATTTATAAATAATATATATTTATTTTTTTATATAAATACTTATTGTTAGCAACTGGTATTGAAATAACGGTAAATAGTCGAGAGAAGTTTTAATTTGGCGTTATCAACATGTCTTTCTCAGTGAAAACAGACGATGGGCGTCCATTGTGACAGGAAAACATAATTGATCAGCTACCGGAAGGGCTGCGCAGTTCAAACTTCCGCCGGTCATCTTTCATTTTGAGGACAATAATTGAGTTCATGAACCTCACTTAGGAAAATAGAACAAGAAAGAAGTTAAAAATATAAAATAGAGTGTTATTAAATAAGACAAAATTTTAGTGCTTGAGAGTCGGCCATTACTGAATTTCTTAAATATATCCTTAAATAATATCCTTAAGTTTTACAATAATCCTCTTTAAAAGGCCTTGAGGCCTCATTGGTTATTCTGATTACTAAATAGAGTGAAAAATAGCAGTTTTAAGATGTAACCTGTATAATTCTGATATAACTTTTTGATGATTAGTATTAAATTGTTTTACTATTGTCATTAAATCAGTCAGTCTGTGTGCACTTGCCACCTTTTATATCTTATGAACCACTAGATGGATTTTTCATGAAACTTGGTATGTAGTTTTTCAAAAAATCTAACGTAACTTTTATATTTCAAATTGTTACCAGATGGGTCTTTATCGGGAAGTTAAAGTAATAATATGTCAAATATTATCATAGAAAAGCATTGGAATCTAAACAATGTATTTCTAATTCACGTCTTAAACAGTGAACATGAATCCATTTAATTTATCTGTGGTTTGATATGAGTAAAATTAATCAATTTCATAGAATTTTACATAAATAATTCGAATTTAATTATTTTTTTCGGAAAAAAAATCCTCACCTTTTTAAGGTATTCAAAGGATATCATTTGAATAAAAAATAGAAGCTTTTCTCTTTTTCGTTTTCACGAATTAAAAAAAAAGAAACTACTTAAAAAAGACACTAACGAATAGCATTTTCAACAAACTAAGCTTGAAGTTTTTTTTCAGGAAACTATCATTTTGTTGGAGAATCCACCTACCCTTTTGTCGAGTAATTAATTCTATCACCATTTAATAATTTTCTTTTCTTTTTTTACGGTAAAAAAGCAAGGCCTGTAACGTCTGCTCTCATCTCCTCTTACAAATACAAGAATAAAAAAATAAAATTCTACAGCGTGCATGCGCTACATCAGATTTTCCATATTTTTTGCATGAAATGCGAAAGTTAAATTATATATCGTAAGGTTGGAATGTAATAACGGCTAGGCTCAGTTCATGTAATTTATTTTGTATATCTTTCTTTTCTGCCTCATAAATTAAATGTTACGTACTTTGTGCATTTCAAATAATCTTTTTTTTACTAAACAAAAAATATCAATTTTTCACACGAAAAAAATTAAAGGCTAGAAAATTTTACATTTTTTTTTATATATACTTGATATAAAACATTCAAGGAAACTCAATAATGAGATTCTAAGAATAATGTGAAGAATAATCTTAGACTAAAATGCAATTAAGGTGCTGACTAAAGCAACTGCAGGCGACTGCAAACCCTGTAGTTCTTTTATATATTTCTTTTTTGCAATGCACCTAAAATTCTGAAAATTTTAAAATGAGCTTGTGAAGCATTACTGGGATTTCAGTTTTCTTGATTTTCATTTTCAAAATATTCTGCAAATTACTGATTAAAACAGCAAATTAAAACTCAAAACATTCAATTTGTTGATTATTTTTTTGAGGTATTACTCGGTATTTTCAACTCAAAAAAATTTGACAAAAACCAGAAATAATAAAAAAAATTTAAAATATTGTTTTCTATTTAAAATATTTATTATTAGTGCAACAGTTATTTTTTTTTAAATAAAAATTGGTTTTTTTTTTGCATGACATTAAATTATTTTTTTTAAAATTAACTAATAATAAAATATTTTAAATACAAAACGTTATTTTACAAACTTTTTATTATTTCAGGTTACGACATTTTTTTTTTTAGTTGAAAATACCGAGTAATATCTGAAAATACCCAAAAAATTGAATGTTTTTTGAGTTTTAATTTAATTAATTGTAGAATATTTGGAAAATTAAAAACAAGAAAATAGAAATCCCAGATGCTTTACAAGTTCATATTTAAGTTTTCAGAATTTCAGGTGCATTGGAAAAATAAATATATAAAAGAAATAAAATGTTTGCAGTCGCCTGCAGTTGCTTGAGTCAGGACCTTAACGAACTCAGTTAATTAAAGTTGTTAATAAACGAAATTAATTAAAAGATTTAAGCAAAGTACTATGTTTTCAGAACCAATTCTTTTTTGGTACTTTTTGGAAGTTAGAACAACACTTAAGAGTAACAACATTACTTAAAGTTTATTATATTTAATAATAGTTCTGAAAGTAAATATTATTGTTACAGTATGAAAGTTTCTGAAAATGAAATATTAATTACTTATATTTCTGAAAGAATTTTAAATTTTTGAGTGTACATATTTAATAGTTTGTAAAGAAGTTTATTATATTTCCTGAAAATTATATTGTACAGTAATAATATTTTCCCTATCTTTACTAATATTAACCTAGTAATAAGAAGCTAGGTGTTTATAGTGACTATTCTAAACTGATGATCGGCAATACACCGAGAAACAGCTGTTTTGAGATGTCACGTTGCACTTATAAACACTGGATCTAATTTTAAAGTGTTTTATATTATTCACCTCATAAAAATTATCAATATATCATTGATATTTCATAATAATAAACTTTTTCCTTGACATCACAAATTATTAACAAGAAATTCGAAGAACTTAAAGCCTACTTTCCTTAAATTTCTGAAAATTTCTTTACTTTTTTCCTGAGGTTTTAATTTTTTAGTTTTAAAATAGTCAAAGCGACAAAAACAAATAACCTTCAATTATTATCATATTCTAATATCTTTCAAATACAAACAGTAGAAATTTCACATTTTCTGAAAAAAAAATAATTAAACCAATTTATTTATTTATTTATTTATTTATCTTAGCTGTTAATTTTAATCATCAGAAAGTGTATACAGTCATCAGAAAATAACCATAAATATGAATTTTCTTGTACCAACAACACTTGGTATAAACTTCAAACCATAAATTCTAAAAATAATTTGGGTCTATTTATAGATGATAAATATCCCTGGAACAATCACTATTATCATATTATAAATAAATTAATTAATTACATATATTTACATGCTCTCTAAAAGTCATTATTGGTTCCCTTTAAAACAAAACATCTACATATACAAGGCATTTATTGATTCTTTACTAAGTTATGATATTGACTGTTGGATTCAGAAATGAAAAATATTGTACAAAAAAATAACAAAATTTTAAACCTGACTTTTAGAAAATACAACCCTCTAAATGATTTATAGCAAACAACATTATGAATCAATCAGAAAATACTATTTCCGTAAGCAAAAAGAAGTGAATATAATTTTGTGCTAAAGCATAAATTTAAGGGCGACCCATAGTAATAAGAAAATTTAATAATAATAATAATAATAACAATAATAATAATAATTGTAGTAAAATTGCTCAGACTGAGTACAAAAGACGCCATGATAGAGTAGCCAGTATTATTCACTAGAATTTATGCAAAAAATATCAATTCCCAGTTTCCAAAAACTGGTGGGAACATTCTATTGAAAAGGTGCTAGAAAATGATGAGGCCAAAATCCTCTGGGACTTCAGAATTCAAACCGACCGTCATTTGGAACACAACACTGCAGACTTAACAATTGTAGAGAGGAAAGATGTTTTTCTAATAGATGTGGCAATACCTGGAGATGCACGAATTGTTGACAAAGAACTGGAAAAGATCACAAAATATAGGGATCTGACAATTGAAATTTCTCGTTTGTGGAACAAACGTGCCACTGTAACACCTATAGTTATTGGTGCCCTTGGTGCTTTATCTAAGGAATTTGTAAACACTTTAATAGCTTGGAACTTCATGAGATTTCAATAACAGATCTGCAAAAAACATCATTACTAGGCACTGCTTATATTTTGCGAAGATACTTGGACAATTCTTAGGTCTCTGGGTGAGACTTGAATTGCTCAATTAATCCAATCAAAGATGTTGTCTTTGTACTGTGTCATATGTTATATAATAATAATAATAATAATACAGACAAACCATACATCACAACAGACCAGACATCACACTTGTTGATAAGGTCAACAAACAGACCTATCTAATTGATATTGCAGTGCCTATCAGCAAGAACATGCAGAAAACTCACGCAGACAAGATCAGTAAATACACCGATCTAGCACACGAGCTCCAGAAGCAGTGGAGGCAGGATCGAGTACGTGTTGTACCCATCGTTCTGTCTGCCACTGGTCTGGTGCCTCACACATTGCACCACAGTCTCAGGACACTAGGACTTCACAAAAACACTTATGCACAACTGCAGAAGGCTGTGGTACTCAACACTACATAGTTAGGAAATTTATGGACACAACCACACATCCCTAATCATTCTCGCACACGTCTTTACACTTGGCAGTATGTGCTTTGGTCCTTGACCCGCCATATTGTTTTTGCTGGGGAAACCCAAGGTTTGAAACATACAAACATAATAATAATAATAATAATAAAAGAAAGTACAACATGGAAAAATAAAAAAGTTAGGAAAAAATAAAAAAAAAAAACCTTAGAAAAATAAAATAATAAAAAAAAAACAAACAAAAAAACAAGCGGATATTGCGAAAAAAAGATTAAGAGGAGAAAAACAACAACTATACATAGTGATTTGAACCGATACCTTCAGTGAATGAATCCGGACCTTAATCATCAAACTGTAGCTGACAACTGATATGAGATGGTTGCATTTCTAACATTTAAGCTCATAACAGAAATCCAATGAAAACAATGTCAATTATCTCGAACTGGGGGCGTAAGAAAATACCGCATTCCTTCAGTTTCTGGGCCTCTGAACACGATGGGAAATCCGTTTGTCGATCCGATCTTCCGTTCGAGAGTTGTTAGGGGTGGACAGACGCGGACAGATGGATAGGACAAATGCATCAGCTACCGATTTTTGTCGCTATCACATTAGCTCCCAAATGGGTCGCAAATAATATATAATCTTATTATTAAAAACCATTTCCATGTACTCCAACAAATTAATAATTTATAAACCACAACATATACATAAGAAGAAACTTAATAATTTATACGATTTGAAAACCTAAAGAACAACTGTGACCTAAGAAATAAATAGGATACAAAAAATTTACAATCAAATAAATCCTTTAATTTTAAAAATACTACAATATCAGAACTTATAAAAGGAAATAATGAAAAAATAATATAAAGAAATAAATAAAATGGAAGATTTGATATAAAATAATAATAATAATAGCTTTTATTATGTTTACTTATTTAATCATTATACATTAAATTTCTTCATTCAGTTATATATTATTCTGTTTATACTTGAAAAAAAGAGAAAACGAAAAGAAAAAAGATGAAAAAAAAAAGGATTTCGAAATATTCAATGTAATTAAAAAGAGATAACTTAATTTTGTGTAAATGTACTTTATATCTACATGTGTTTTTTGCTTGCATTACTTTTGCTTTTGTTGTTATTTAATGTATTTACTAGGGATGATATAGTTCATGAACGACCTAGTTGAAATGAACTAGTTCATGAAAAGAACGACTTAGTTCAAATGAACTAGTTCATGAAAAGAACGACTTAGTTCGCGAACGACCTAGTTCAAATGAACTAGTCCGTTCTTTTACCATTCCACTATTGGCTATTGGAATTGGTTTATTTCGTATTTGAGAACCTTTTTTTTTTTTTTTTTTTTTTGGTTGTAAAAGTATTTGAGAACCTATTTTTTATTTTTTTTTTGGTTATTAAGGACTTAGTTCATTTGAACTAGTTCAATAAAAAGAACTATTTCAATAAATAGAACGACTTTGCCCATCTCTCGTATTTACACTATGTAACTTAATTTTATTCACGATATAACCTGCAGACAGGTCTTTTTGTATCTCGTAGGATTACGATCATGATTTTATGATTATGATTTTGATCAATTAACAAAAAAAAAAACCCAAAGCACGCGGTGATTTATGTTACACCGAAAAAGGAGTACATATATTCATTGCTTAAAACATTGAAACGAAAAAAGGATAGAAATCTATTGTTTACATTTCAATGCTTTGCTTGTCGTCTTCTCGATAGGGACCTACTTCGCCCAGATTTCAAATATAAGCCATAGATCGTCTGTAGTCCGTAAATATAAACAGTAAGTTTCAAGAAGTTCCATCCAACGGTTCAAAAATTAGGACATAATAAATCTGGTCACACGCGGACTTAATGATCTTATAAGCCTCCCTTTACTAGAAAAATTGCTAAAAACAAACATATTTTTTTCGAAGGATATCTCATACATAATTGCAAGAATAATACAAAGTTGATTAAGATAAAATTGGAAGCGACTACTAAATGTAGATGTTGAAACATAGTTTATCATTAAATATGCGATTTTAATGCAAAAAAAGAACATTATGTGTTTTTATGAACACATCGGAAAGTGCTTTTTTTTTCATGTTCATTACTTATTTTCTTCTATTTTCGAGTTGCCTAAATATATCATTAAAATACTGGATCCCCCGAATTTCTTAATAGAAATAAGTACGAGTTAAAGTAATCCACTTCAAAGCTCAAATATAATGATCTGATTCGTGTTTATAATCAAAATCGGTTGATTGCTCAGATCGGAAAACTGACATTTTTATCATCAAATTTTCAGCAACTGGAATACATAATATCTTATTACGTTCCATCACTTACCCACAGACAGTTTTCTGTGATAATTATTGACATTTATATTTATTCCAAATTACAAGTGAGGATCAAATACCAAAGGTTCTCCAAATATTTCTTCTGCTTAGAAAATTCCATTCTTACATTCTTATCATTCTTTACTGTAATGGTCTGAGATCAATCTAAGATTTGGTTATTCAGTATTAGAGTAATTTCTACTTCTCTAGAATACTCAGTACGTTAATATTGACTTCTTTTTAAATTAAAAATGAAACAAATAATTAAAAGCTACTTAAGAGTTTCAGTTTTTTCTTAAATTCAATAATTCGTTCGTTTATCACAAGCATGAAAGTCATTTAATATTAAAATTTCGTTATTTAAGAATTATTAAGTTGTTTGAAACAATAATCTTTGGAACGTCTGAATGTAATTGTAATAATTTCATTTCGAAACTTTTAGTAATTAAATATCAATGTGCTTGATTGTAATTAGGTGATTTTGGCCTTATCATAACATTTATATTTGATTTCTATACAAGTATGATATTTGAATATTACTGCGTTTATTACAGTTAATTGTCATCATTTATTAATGATTTGCTAATCAATAATTTCAAGATACTCTTGTATACTAATAATAATAATCTGATTCTGCAAATATATAGAGAGCAAATTTAATTGAAAAGTATCCACCACTTTATTGATATTACATAATTATAATTTATTTCTTCATAAGTTAAAATGATTAATTTGTAATATAATGAAATCGTAAAATATGTAAATATTTTCTAATTTTCTTTTACAACAGAACGTACACATTCTATTTTTTTTTTCTGGATTAGCCTATTTTCCTAGGAAACTGATGCGTACGAAAGAATGCATGTGTATAGGGGTTACCTAAATAATTTTTGAATTTTGAATTCCCATTTTTGGGAATTGATCGAACTTTTCTGTCCATTTCGAAAAACATTAGATTTATACTGATGTCTGAAACTAACGATAATAATCAGCTTACTAATCCTTTTAATGTCTGCTCGTGCTTTATTATGATTCAAAGAAATTGTATTCAGATAACATCTTTGCGGATTTCGTTTTCTTTTCAGGACATGGAAAATATATTCTATTTGTATTTCACCGATATTTGAAGCATTGAAAGAAGTATAAGGAGTGGATGATGAAAGAATTGAATTATAACTTAATTATTATATAATTTTCACGACTTCCCAACATTTTAAAAAAAGTAGGCTTCAAATTTCTTCAGGAACTAATTAAACATTGGATTTTGTAATATAATGAAAAGATAAAGCATGTAAATATATTCAAATGTATTTACATAGATAAAAATAAAGTAAGTGATTCAACAAAAATTATTTGGAAAATAGTGTTTCAATATTTTGTTTTTCTAACTTGTATTTACATTATCTTTTTTTATTTATTAATTTTTTTTTGCCTTTTTATGATGATAATGCTTTTGTTTCCTTAACATATTTTTTTTACCTGATACTACAGGCTTGTCTACAGTTTATACACGACAGTTACAACAGTTTATGACATAAGTATCGGAGATAAATAAGGCTAGAATAAAATTATTTTCAAATGCAATTCCTTGTCGATATATGCTTTGTCAACCATCCTGTCGTCTGTCATTCTTCTCTATCTATCGATAATCAAGATTTCCTCAAAAACTACTTAGAAGTTGAAATAATGGAGATAGGAAGGCAAAGAAAATCAAGAAACTCATGAAATAATTTATTATTACTAAATAATAAATAATAATTCCGTTTCAATAGTTATGATACCATCAATAGTATTTAACTTAAACTTTCCACACAGGATTTTAGAACAGAGCAAAGGCTTACAATAGATTATGCTCTTCGGTCACGAAGGGACTAAGTTAAGACTTAGTCCAATTCACGCTCGCCCGTCTTTAACGAAAACAACCTGGTACAACCTTACAGAGTGCTGAGTAAACCATTGATCTGTCTGTAAAAGTTTGTAGTCATTCGATCTATTTTATAGGGGGGGGGGGGGGGCACAGTATTTATTATAAAAATGTTTGAATATTTCTTCCAGAATATAAGCGAATTTGATTTTGTACGAATTAGGTACATCCGAACTCAAACTCTCTACTCTATAAAGAGCGAGAGCAGTTTCACGAAAAAGCTAGAGATTACTGTGAAGTTTAATCTATCCTTGAGATTAAACAATAGTTTCTGTGAAGATTATCCACAAAAACTATTGTTATGTGTTGTTATGTATTGTTATAAATAATTGCATAATTTACTCTAATATCTACTTATACGCTGATGATGTCCTAATTCTTACAAGTGACAGAAATCAATGGAATGCATGTAACATATTACAGATTGACATAAATAATATAAATAATTGGGCTATAAATAACAAAATGACAATCAATATAAAAAAGACAAAAGTGATGATTATAAAAAATAAGAACAAAATTATTAATAAAAATTTATATTGTTTTCTACATAAAAAAGACTGCAAAAACTTGACGGATACTCAACTAATAAACAATGTCTTTTGTGACTGCGAAAGAATAGACTTCATCACTCAACATAAATACCTGGGTGTATTTATTGATGAGAAATTTACATGGACTCCACATTATCAATATGTTATAAATAAATTGAACTCATTAACCTATCTGTTCTATCACATCAAGCAAATAATTCCGTTAAAACAAAAAATAATAATTTATAAATCCCTTGTGGATTCTGTTTTAGATTATGGTCTGGATAGTTGGATTTTTATTAATCAAAAACAAATGGAAAATATAAATAAAACATGTTTTAAAATAATAAAAAATATTTTTTATAATTTTAATAAAAAAAGTATAGTTGAAAGGAATGAAATAAGGAAAAAATTCAATATTAATAATAGAAGAGAAATTTATTTATAAGACAATTCTCAAAAATTTCTTTAAAATAATTAACGTAAAAAATTATAATAAAAACAATATTACTAGAAACAATTGGCTCAGTTCAATAAACGATAAAAAAATTAAAAATAATTTTGGGTACCATCTACATGGTAATATCATATATAAACTTTTCATCAATTAAACTGGGATAATTACAATAACCGAAAAATTGGAGACATAAAAAAAAAAACTTAATTGTCGATGTAATCGATAAAAATATAAAATTTATTACATAAGTATTAGTTACTAATCATATCACTTTCATTTTTGTTTTTTTTTTTTTTTTTTTTTTTTTTTTGTTTTATTTATTTTGGTGGTAAATGATACTTTAGATTAAACTTTCAGATCCTATATTACAGGTGTACAGGTTATAAGTACACCTAAATAGGTCTGATAAACATTAAAAAAAAAAAAATGTCTTACATGGAATTTTACTAAAGTTGGCATAACATGATTGTATAAACTAGGTCTTCATAGGTTGTTTATGTAGTTCTTCATAGGTTGTTTATGTAGTTCTTTATACCTTGTTCATATAGTTCTTCATACCTTATTTCATGTATGTCTTGATAGCTTGTTTCATGTAGTTCTTCATACATTATTCATGTAGTTCTTCATACCTTGTTTCATGTACGTCTTGGTACCTTGTTTCACTTAGCTTCATATAAGTCTTCATAGTTTGTCTCATATAGATCTATGTAATTTGTTTAACGAAGGTCTTTACACTGTTTCAAGTAGGTCTTCATAGCTTATTTCATATAAGTCTTCCATATCCTCGTATGTCTTCAGGGTTTACTTTTATAGGTCTTCAAACTTTGTCTCATATTGGTTTTTATATCTTTTTCCCTGTAGGTTTTATAGTTTTTATCACATAAATTTCATACCTTGTTTCATTTAGGTCTTGGAACTATACGGTCTAGACATAATGACTACATTTCCGATAATGTAGTCTACATTCCAACTTTAACGTTTTTGCAAAAACAAACAGAACGTACTATGCTATTAAAAGAATTGAGTTGGATTTTGATTTCAGATAGTTAAGTAGTTTAATAGCAAAATAAATATTTACTTGAAATAAAATTTTACTTCATTACTTTTTGACTTAATATCAATACTTAATTTTCAAATTCTTCTTTCAACTTCTTCCTTTTCATCTTACTATATTAAACAAAAACTCCACATCTCCATAACATAGTATTCAAATAGTTTATTTAAAATACTTATAATTTATAAGTTATAATTTACATCCGAAAATTCGCAAAGTATTTTAAATAAACTATTTGAATACTATGTTATGGAGATGTGGAGTTTTTGTTTAATATACTTAATTTTCCCGAAAGATCAAGAAAAATAGAAAAGGCTTGTTTACTGAATTAAAATGCTTATTAATTAATTATTGTTACAATCAATAACTGAAAAGAAGCTTAAGATTTTATTGTCGTCATTAAGACTTTAATTATTTGCCATAATTGTTTTTTATTTTTAAGGTTGATTACTGAAGTAGCAAAGTCAGTAGCTGAGACAACAAAGCAATTGAGACAACTCAACATTGAGTCAACAATAAAGACAGCAATATTAAGACAACAAAGACAATATCTTTGTGACAAGAAAAACAGAGTTATTGTGGGCACAAGTTGACATTTTAATTATTTAAGAAATTTTTAAAGCAAACATGTTTATTTGTTAGCTTTATTACTTTTTTCCTGTTTCATGGGAAACTGAGTTAATAAAATCAACATTGTTATATCCGTGTTTCCTTCCCAAATAGCGTTTGAACTGTTGAATGAATCTATTTGAAGGTTGGCCTGCATGTTGACGGACGAGAGACGATCTAACTATATTTGAAACAAATTCCCTATCGTGTCTTATGAAGAAAATTAGCGGGTGAAGATAAAATATTTTCATTGAACAGAATGAATAATAAAACAATGAATTTCCATCGGTATTTAACAATGCATACTAAATCTCGTTTACTTTACATTGAGTGATTAAAATTAATTTAAACTTTAAACAACTGAAGTAAACGAATTAATTCATAATATATATATATCGAACAGGCAAAACTCAAATGTGGCCTTTCGAGTTTCGCAGAGCAAAGATTTCAATCAATCATTTGCAATTTGGAAAATTTAGAACGTATAGAATATAAGATTAAAATTAACTTATATTACTAAACATAAATAGTTTCATATATTGAAAAGTCTTCAAATCTTCAAAATAAAACAAAAATAAATGTATAAAACAATATATTTATTAAAATAAATATCTCTTAATTTTAATAAATGTATTGTTTTATACATTTTGTTTTGTTTTATTTTGAAGATTTGAAGACTTTTCAATATATAGAATGTCTAGAAGAGGGAGAATTAAGAAGACTTATGATAAATAGTTTCAATCAATCATATTGCGTTTTTGCTAAATTGTTTCTAAATTTTTCCGCTGATGACGTGGTTGGTAAATTTATTTTATCACCATAGAAACAGTGATCTGAATTTTGTATTGGCATTTTCAGGCAGTGATTTGTTCTTTGTATTGGGATTTTCAAATTTCATATCACTGTCCGGCTATATATATCTTACGAAATTAGTTCATAAAATGACCGGCATGGAGGAATACGGCGCTGCGTGCGGTAACAATTATTGAAATTTGTATAGCACGTACATCATATGCATCGAATTAAGTATAGAATGAATTGTGATGCTGGTCGGAGACATTCTGGACAACTACATTTCTGATCGTCCAGTTTTTTTTTTCCATTCAACTGGACCTGTGACATGTAGGGTAACCACAACTCCTTGTCGGGACATGTTGCACAGTTTCGTCAGTCCGCACCTCCAGCAAATAGGAAGGCCTCAACACTATTGCATTTATGCAAGATGGAGCACCTACCCACATAGAACTTCCTGAGACAACATTTCATAGTTGAACATTGCCATTCTTGATTCCCTGCAGCCTCAGTCATCTCTCGATGTTACTAACCAATTTTGGTTAGTACAACGTATTAATGTATGGAATGAATGAATAAAAATCATTCGATAACATTTGGTATGCCTTAGTCAAATTAACGACCCATTCCATTGGTATGCCGTGGCTCCTTTCCCGTTCACACAACCATCCAGCTCACACTACTGTAATTGGTACCCTCAGGCAGCGCCATATTTCTCCCTGTCAGTCATTTTTTGAATTTTTTTTTTATTTTTGCAGAAATCTTTTCCCCATGATCTGTAATGGTTACGATCCAAGTCTGACTTTGTTTCGCTCACTGGTTCTCTCTCTAGAGTGCTGCGCATAGGGATACTTTAATGTGAATCACCCTGCACATAAAACACACTGTGATAAGAAAACAGTGTATTACATTTATATTTTACTTGATTGGAAAAGCTGAAACAGAAACTACATTCTTTTTAAAAATTTAAAATTATATAACAATAACGGAGAGTTGTGAATCTCTCTAAGAATGATACGCTCAAGAGATCTCGAAACAATCTTTTTTAATGTTTAATTTTAATCGCAATTTCTGTTCGTGTTGTCTCATTTTGTTTAGAGAGATTTGAAGCAGATAATCTATTTGCGGAAAAAAAAAGAATCGTATTGAATTTATATTGGCAAAGTATTCATTTTCATTAAAAAGAAATAAAAAAATACATTCCAAGATCTCTCACCTTTTTCCAGTACTTCAGATATTTGATAAAAGAAGTCCGAATGTCTCAGAATTAGAAAAGGCCTATTTTTAAACGTATCGATAATTTCAGTTTGTATGTTTCCTTCTAATTAACTTGAATCAATGGATAGATCTTGGAAATTAATATTTTTAATTTATAGACTACAGACCATGTAATTTATACAACGTGTTTCAAAACTCTGTACGAATTTGAGGGGAGATAGGAGCCACCAAGACAAACCTTTCTTTCATCTATGAAGGCATGTCCTCTGACGGTAAGCTTAGGTGCTAGAGGGCGCTGTTTAGAGGCTGTACCGATAGGACTGTCATGCAGGTATTGCTGTTGCTGGACGCAACTTTGAGCACCTTTTTTGAATAAATATATTGTTTATACTATTTAGGTTTATTTTCGTGTTCGAGATCTTCTCTCTAGCCGATTGCAGCGTCTTTAGCACCGAAGGTTGCCGTAGGCAGACATTCAAACTTAGATGAAAAACATTTATCTTAGCACTAATTCCCATTATAATTTGTTCAGAGTGTTTTGATAAATCCTGTATATTTGATATCTCTTCCGAGTCTGTCTGTGTCTACAAATTAGGGCGAGAAGACAACAAAAATTCTCAGAGGAAAAACCCTTGGATTTCTATTCTATTTCTATTTCTTCATTCTTTTTCACAACCACTGTTAAGCTTTTAGATAATCCATTAATGGGCACGCTATTTGATAATAATGTTATATCGATTTTGGAACTTAAGTATGTAATCTGGACTTCAAACTATTTTTTAATTAAGGAGGCTTGAAATTCTTCGGACTGCTTATGTAACTTATAATGTATATTTCGGAAAAAAATAATCATAAAATGGAGATCACCTTGAAACAAACCTGTTTTCATAAAATTACAGGTTAAGTAATTTCAATACACATTGCCTTTTGTTTTTTGGCGAACTCTTACGGAGGAGCTGTTAGGATTCCTGTCTAATGTTTGTGTTTGTGACTGTTTTCAAACAGTCAAACCTCCTTACGACTCCCTATGGCCTGGAAGTTTGAGGAAATCGGACTTCCGTACTGACCACTTCCTCTTTCAGGTAACCACTGATCGGCTCAGAAAAATAGTGGTAGTTGGGCAAAATTGGGGACTGAATTGACTGTGCTGAGAACGAATATGGTAACCGCGACCAATGTTGCCACTTCCGGTTCAAGATCATCAGTGGTCATTTTACTCGTTCGTGAGAGTGTGTTTGCACGACAATCTTGTCTTTCCGCCTTTCTTCTCGACTATCGCCACCCCACACTCCGCACCAACGCGATGAGCGCTAGCAGTCTCTTTTTCATGAGATCATGGGTCCCTTAGAGCTTTATAAATTCTTCCCAGCTTTGTAAAGATATATGCAAAAGCGTTATAGAAATGAAAGAGTGATATTTATGGAAAAGTAATAAAAACTGAGAGTAAAAATATCAAGTAAAATGAAAATTGGGCTACAGCACAGAAATTACGTTTTTACAGTACTTTTTGAGTGCCGTAATAAAAATTTAGTAGTTTATAATACAAAGAATTTAAGACAAAGAATTTGTTTTTCTTAATTTAAAGAGAAATTTCGTTACATGCCGAAATACAACCGATTTACAGTAAAAAAAAGGTCTCCAAATAGTAAAACGAATGCTGTGACACAATTGTTCGCTTACTTCTGTTCACTGTAAATCAACTAAAAATAAAAATAATTATTAAAAAAAAAACAAAAAAAAAAAAACTTTTAAAAACCAAATGTTTTAAAAACCAAAGATCGTTTTAACTGAACAGCAATGGTTGTACAGTTTCAGTTAAAGCTTGAAGTTGATCGGGTATTGGTTCTGGATCTTTCCGCTTCCCTTTAGCATTATTCATTTAAACCTATCGTCTGGTCTCGATAGTAATGTCGCACGGAAGAAAGGGTTGTCTTGGCGGAATATTTGAATTTGGCAAACGTGTCTCCTGGAGGTTGTTGGATGTGAGCAATTATTTCGCATTATATGTTTCTATATTATATAATGTATGATTAAATGTATTAGAAGTAGGTATACATAATTCAGAAGAATAGTAGTTGTACACACACATATTATATATATATATATATATATATATATATATATATATATATATATATATACTGTATACACCGCCGCCTAGAGGCTAGTCTCCGTAGTAACGGCGCACGGAAGGACGTGTAGCCTTGATGGAATATATTAATACAGAACAATATATAAAAATTTCATAATATTACTGTATATTATTGTATTGTCATCAGACATAAGCAACTGTGCAAAATTCCTAGATAATTGACTGATGGGAAGTGACTTAAAAAGTGATTACAAGATTTGATCCAGAAACCAGACAGTGTGAGTTAATAAAAGCGTGGAAATAAAAAATGGTCTTCATACTTAACGTTTCATAACAATCAAAAACTGAAATATTATGAAACAGTTATGAAAAGTAAACAGACGGACTCTGCGAGGCTAAATGTAAACTTAAATACAGAAAAAGAAGAAAGTTAAAACTGACATGCGAAGCATTAAAGGAATAATTATTTACATAAAATTAAAAATTTCTTGACTCTTATTTGCATAAGGATAATCAAAAAAGCGTTTTAACTTTCTCGTAGAAAATTACACTTACGGAATTGCATTGTAAATAAAATCCTGTAAATATAGTGCTTCAGTCTGCAAATTGCTAAAATTTGGAATAGTTTCAGTTTTAAAAGAAAATTATTGATAAAACAAAGGCTACTTTCAATCACAAATGTTTTTTATAAAGAAACTCAAATAACTTCAAATAATATAATTTTTGTATCGTCATATCCCTTATAGTCCATATTACTTTCGTAATACCATAAGTTTTATAAGTTCATTATTTTCTTAAATTAAGTATGAAATCAGCACGTTTAAAATTCAAATTAAGAAGTTGTTATCATGTGAATCATACGAACTCTTACTATTCTACTTCTACTTAGTGATATTTTTATTAACTTGTCTACTTTGTCTATGTACATCACGTTACCTTAACGGATTTTCATTACATTTCGAATGCTGCTTATTATTGGTCCAACTTAAACTGCAAAACTTTTTGTTAGTCTCCATCCCTTCCAATACTCAAAATTGAATCTTGAAATTTCTCTCCTAAAAGGCTAACCGGATTTCTTTAACATTTGATACAATATTTATTTATGGTCCAACTAAACATAATAGCACGATTCTTTTAGTTTCCAGAGCGAAAGGGTTCCCCAAAAGCTGTATGTTCAGTCTCTTACTACCCGATGAAAAGGGAACATTACACTTTGTATAACTAAGTTAACTAGTATCAAAAAACTAGTTACTTGTAGTTAAAAATATTTTTACGTGTGTTAGAGGTTAATGATGTGTTTATTATCGCCCTCCAAAATTCAGAAAACAACATTTTGGAAAAATTTAACTCTGGTTAAACAAGTACAGTTTACAATGGAATTACAAGATAAAGGTAAAATTCCGTTCCTCGATGTGATGGTAACTTTAGAACACAATACAATTCTTACTGAAAAACCAACATCCATTAACAATGTTATGCCCTTCGCTTCAGCTATTCCTCAATTTGTAAAGAGAAATTTAATCTATATTACTAAAATCTTTTATTTCTCTGTCTGTCTGTCTGTCCGGCGCAATTTTCTGTGCGAATGGAAAATAGAAATAATTTTTACAATGAAATTTCCGCGACGGGAATTGAACCTGCAACTTTCTGATCCGAAGTCGGATGTGTTATCCATTAGGCCATAGGGACTATAGGTATTTTTTATATTGTTTTTTGACTTATATTTCCGCAATTGTTGTGCCCCAATGTTAGTGCAACAATGGAAAACGGTTTTTCATTTTTTATTGTAACGAGGAAGTCGACAAATTCAAAATGAGCATTATTGAACTTCAAAATAATGCGTTAACTGCTTTCTTTGGAATCGAGTTTTGTTAGATTATCTTAAATTTTATTTTCTTCTTCTTATTACTTTTAATAATTGAATTGTAACTTATTAATATATTTTTGCAAAAACAACTAAACTTATTGATTCACGTGTTTTTGAAATTTGTTTAAGCTTCCAACTATTTTGTTTTGTTGTACTTATTCCAATTTTATTAAGCTTGAAAAAGAGATGGTTTGAAAAGAGTCTTCAAAACTTAAAATTTTGAAGACTCTTTAACCCCTTTCATTGGAATCGATTATTCTTGGATTATCTCATATAAACCATCGTTTTATCATCGATAATCAATTAGTATCGAAATGGACAACGAGAGAAAGGATGAGATCTTTTCAAAGAACTGTTAATAATGTCATAATCTCGGCCATTCTTGACTAAAGGTAAAATTTGTCTGAAGTCTCCGCCAAAGAGGAAAATTTGTCTAGATTCACAAGTCATCAAAATTTGGTTATCTTCACTCGAAAGAATTGTCACAATCAATTCGTCGCCAGGAGTATCGTATATAAGCTATGATCTTCATTTAACATCTATATCAACCAACGTCCATCTAAATAAATCTCATCTTCAAATATCTATAAAGAACAATCTGTACACGGGAGATGGCCTAGTTACAGTGAAAATTAGAAAAGCTTTTTCAATATGCTCCACTGAATCATGTTTTATTGAACATTTAAAGAAAATAAAAAATAAATTTATTAAATGCGGTTACCCCAACACTTTTGTTTCAACTAAACGATATTTATAATCCTAAATGAAAGCACTAATAATCTACATAAAAAGGCTAATAACATGATTTGGACGGCCTTTCCCTACCACCCTATCTTATTCGATCGTTTAAAAAAAGTTTTTCAGAATACAGATATAAGGGTCGGGTATTACTTAAATAATAAATTATACTATCCTCTAAAACATTCTAATGATGCAAAATTGGATGTTAACAAAAAAGGTTGTGTTTATTTAATACCATGTGAAAATAATAAGTGCTTTTATATTGGGAATAGCGGACAAAGTTTGAAGAAACGTATAGGGGGGCATAAAAGCTGTATCAAAACAGGAAACACAATATTGCACATCATGTATACAAGACAGAATATTCTAGTGGATTTAATGATTTCTTAATTTTGGGCGTAATAAAAATAAGGATATCCGAGAAACTATTGAATCCTATTTTATTGTTTTATTGGGTTCATACAACACTAAAATACCCAACAACAACATTTACAAATACATTAAACTGTGATTTTCAAAACAATTCAATTATAAAGAAAAAATAATTGCAGATAAAGTAGAAGAACGGGAAAAAAGAACGACTCCAATGACCACATAAAGAACGAGTTGACTTGGATTCCTCTCATGGGGGTGAAGAAACAGTTTTGGACTGTTCCATTTGACGTAACTTCCAGGAGGAGTTGATATAACTTTTACTTTACGATGTAGTCTCTGACGATGCTTGTCACCAATTAGATAATTAATTACAATATTTTTATTGGTTCTTATTTCTAATCCCAGTGTATATAAGTGAAAGAGTAATTGTGTGTTGAAGAGGGGTTTCCCGAAAGGCTCCATGGAATTTTTAAGTATCTTTTTATAATCTTTTTAAACGTTCGTGACTTGTGTGTTGTCATTTTAGTGTAATTTACATGTAGCACAAAATATGCCACGTCCAGAAATCTAAATTAAACATAAAAAAAGGAAACTCTTGTCTGCCTTCTGGCAGCCTCAAAGAATTTTCTATGAGCATTATTAAAAGAAAGAAAAAGCACCTTAAATGTATAAACACATTAAAAGCCTTTTAAAGTGTTTATATATTTAGGAGCTTTTTCTTTCTTAAAAATACGCGTAGAAAATTCTTTGAGGCTGCTGGAGGGCCCAAGAATTTCTTTTTTTTTAATGTGTATTTTGTTTTTAGCTTACATTTGTGAGGTGCTGTATTTTGTTCTACTACCATTTCAGTGCACCTCTGTATAGAGAGGTGGGTGTTTACAGTGACACTCAACTGATGATCGCCAATTAAGTTAGATACAGCTGTTTTGGGATGTCACTTGAAAACACCGGTCTCACCCTTTTGATTAAAGTTTTTTAAAACGGGGGATACGTAATAATTAATTTTTAAGAATTGAAAGTGATATTAACTTTTTCGCTAAAGTAATTAAGAAGTAACATTAGATATTCATCAAGTTTTTAGGTGAATATATTTTTTTAAAGTCATAAAAACAATACAAACGCCTAGTTTCTATTTATATAATGTCTTCCAAACTACATGTAGCGAACGTTTCATTTTCATAAAATGATAAAAGAAAAAGTAAATCTGCATCTGTGAGTCAATTTGAATCACAAGTATTAGGAGGATTAATAAGACTAATAATACGTATTGTCCATATATCCATATAAAATAATTGTTAAGTTCCTGATTCTTTTCTTCAGAAATTTTGTATGTCTATTTTCTCAATGGTGACTAAGACACTCAGAAATTATTTTCAAATATTAAAATCACATCATATTTTAGTCCATAAATTGCCTCTTAAGTTTCAAGAAGAACCACTCAGTGACTCTAAAGTTATCGGAGTTACATTCGCTCGTACTCATAGATTGAATGAATTTATGAATTCCTTTTAAAGTAGGTTAAAAAAGAGCTTAAATTCCTGATGTATGTTCAATATAGGAGATTAAAGCAGTGCACTCCTACAAATGGAAGAGGTTGTCCAGTAGTGGACCGAAAATGGCTACAAATATATATTTCTTAGGTGTAACTTAAATGTGCTGCCAAACTTAAAGGTTGTATTCAATCATGCAAAACGACGAATAAACGTCACATAAACATGGGTCTGGAAATGCTTTATTTCCAAGATATGAATGATGCAACAATACAGAGGTGTTGACCGTACAGTCCCTCAGTTTCACAAAGTGCTCGAAATGTCCTACACCGGCTGCAATGCACGCAACACAACGTCGTTCCATCGACTGCCGAACATGGTCGAAGATGCCAGGTGCACGTCGAATTATATTGCACCCATCCACTATGCGATCATGCAGTGCGTGGGCGTCAGGAAACGGTTTGGTGAACACTAATTTTTTAAGATAACCCCATACGAAAAAGGGTTTAAATCAGGGGAACGAGCAGGTCAAGCTGCTGGTCCCCCTCTTCCAATCCATCGGTCAGGGTAACGTTGGTTCAGAAGTCGTCGGGCTGTATCGTTTCATCTTTCACATCTTGAAAATAACGCATTTCCAGATCCATGTTCATATGACATTTATTCGTTGTTTTTGATGATTGAATACAACCTTTATGTTTGGCAAAACATTTCAGGTACACCCTGTATTTGTAAAATCAAATAAATGATCAATGCAAAAAAAAAAAACCTTTGATTGTAAAACTTCAATTAAAAACATATAAATTAAACAAAATTCACTGTATACTTTTTTTAAAACAAAAAGAATACAATGAATTTTAAATATGACAAAATCTTTTTAAAGAATTGTAGCTATATAGAGAGCGATCAATCCTACTTTATCAGGTCCGACAGTGTAGAGCAACAGATCATCGAGAGGTTTATCTTTGTTTTGGTTTTGAGATACCGGTACATAAAAGAATATTCATTAAAAATGTAGCATTTCTCCAGAACAATCGATTAGAAAATAAATATTTAAATTTAAAATAATTTTTTTTGGTTTTCCCTGGAGGTCTCTTCGGGAGCATTTTACTTATTATTAGGAAGACAAGCAATTCATAAGTTTAATGACTTTTCCTGCAATCATTTAATTCCAAGCCTACAAAATGAAATTGGATAAATATTAAGGGTGAACAATATTAAACTGTAGTTTTCGTGTTCGAAATGAAGGGTTTTCAAAATAAGGTACGCTATCTTGTCAAATGTTTCCATACAGCCGTGAACTGTTTGGTGCCAGACATTTTCCACAAGCGATTTTAAAAGGCGATTCTTTTTTTTTATTTATTTTTATTTTTTTTACAGAACAGTGTTTTAGCACAGTGCTACTAAAGTTCGGTAATTCTTTACATTTGTGTTTATGGATTACTGAATTGTTCTGTTTGCATAGTATTCCCATTGTCTTATCAGCAGTTTCACAAAGTCGACTACAAATGTATAAAAAACACACTGACAAAAAAAAAATTACAAATCTTTATTAATATTGTGAAAGGTCTCCTTTATTACAAATGCAGCAAATATCTGACACTGTATTGACATTAAGGGATCGGTTAGATCCAAAGATAGCTATTCTCCCGGCAATTTATCGCGTAATTTTGTGATTGTTGATGAAAGATGGCTTTGACCCATTTGCTGGGCTGGATGGGATCGAGGTCCGGATGTTACGGAGGCCAGGGAAGCTGAGAGAAGTGCTCCACATACTTAGAAAACATTCCTAAGTGATAGATAATTTCATTGGCGTTCTTTTTTTAGGCTTCTCATTCTTGGAAAGAGTGCAACATTGTTACGAAACGATGACATTGTGCTCTTTAGTGGAGTCATTCGAACCAGTGCAAATCAACAGAATTCCCCAAACCATGATGGCATCTCCAAATCCTTGCCCTGGACTGTTTTATCTTAAAGATTTCAATAATTTTGCCAGTGCTTATGATAATGTATGTTACTGAATAATAAAATGCTCTCATATAGAAGTTAATATTTCAATAAGACTCACAATTCACAAAAACCTAAGCATGGTCACAAAAAAAGTTTTTATTAGTAATATTTCAGAAACTGTAAAATATTCAAATAAGTTTACTGAATTATTAATATAATTGCATATTATTACTTAATAATAAATAAATTCACGTAACACAGCAATAATGAATTCCTGATGTTGGTATTAAAACATTTTAATGTTAGAAAATATTTTTATTAAAGGTAAGGTCAGTTATCTATAAAACAATAAGAAAAATAAAGAACTCTTTAGAAATCTATTATAATGACAGCCTCAACTAAACAGCAAGAAAAAAAAAGTTCTTTAAGTACACATTTCCAAGAAACAAAATAATTTATAATAATATTAAACTTGTTAATTTTGAAAAAGTAAAAACATTGAGTTTGTTTATGTATTCGTCATGTTTAAATTATAGGAGCTAACTAAAATATTTTAGAGAAAATGCAGGGCTTATTTGTTGAGAAAGAATAGTTCTTTTATAATTATCTTAATGATAATTGCAATGGTTCCATGAAAATCTTATTAAAGAGGTAAGAACAACTTTCAAGTAATTAGATTCTGGGGTATTTTAAAGCACTTCTTCTCCTCTTCCCAAAATAATAAGCAAATGAAGTATTTTAATTCAATTTTATAAAGACATTCTCAAATAGTTTCAATAATAGTACTAAATACTGTAAAACATTCATTGTTGCATAGAATCAACATGGAATGAATGTTGAAATTCATTTTTGTAAAGATTGTACGCGTATTCCTAATTGAGAAATATGAAAGCCACAAAATATTCCTTTCCGGAAAAAAAATTGCAAAAGCAGTATTGAGTTTCAAGACAGTATCGTGTAGTACCGCAATCAAAGTTTGAGTGTTGCCATAAAATGCAGCGAACCACCTGTAAGGAGAACCTGAATAAAGTTTCTGTTTGGAATTTGCCCACTCAGTCCCAAGTGGTACTCAGAAAAGGATGGCAATCGATGAAACCAAGTCAAGATTATTGGAAGTGCTGCGGAATCTCTGAAATCTTGCATATGACATTCTCTATTACTACTATTTTCTGTGAGTGTAGACATCCTTCTAAGTTGAAGATTCACGTTTTCTGACAGAATTCCCGGTCACTTACAGCGCTACGCAGATCTCAATTTTCTTTTGCAGAAGAGTACTTGGTAATTCTGCAACAATTCTGGAATGTCTCAGAAGACAATAGTGAGAAGTTTTTCTCAAAGAAATCTACAAAGGCACAAACGACAAGAACAATTCCACCCACTCAAATGCTTCAGTGTTGTAAAAAATTCTATACCACTGTGCTTCAGGTCAATATGAAATTCTGCAGCTGTATCAAACATTTAGCATTTTATGAAAGTAGTTGGAAAACGACTACTAATTTACCATTTTGAATCAGAATTTTTTTTGTAAAATTTTACTAAATTTTTAACTACAGAGCAATTCAAAATTCGACAATAAGATACTGAAAGTACTTAAAGCCTACTTTCTTTTTTCACAAGTTACGAAAATTATACATATAAAATCTCTTTGTTTATCTTTATAATTTAAAAATGATATATATTAAATATACCCGTATATAAAGAAAAGTTCTGACTCACTCATTCACTGACTCATCAACGCCCAGACCTTGGACCTAAAAAGCTAAAATGTTGCACAGAGGTTCCCTTTATGATGTAGACATGGAATAAGGCCGGATTATTAGAAATTCCCAGGGGATAGGGAATGGAGAGAATTTATATTTTCGCTTTAAAATGACCATGAAGTGTGTGGCGGCCAACCAACAATACATCTGAGTTATCCGGAGAAGGCCACATCGTGCTGTGAACGTGTATATTTTCCGATCTCGATATTAATTTGCTATATAAATAAAGTTGTTTTTTTTTATGTATGAATGCAAGGGTTCCGGAGCGAAGCGACGGTAACTGGCTAGTGTATGTATATATGTAATAGTATGGGTATATAATGTATAATAGTATATATGTATATATAAGTTAATAGTATAAATTTTCAATTTTCTAAAAAAAAAACTCAGCTAAATCGCATTACAACTTGTGTAAAGCCACTAAATACTTTCGTTATTGTTTTATCTACCTTTCTAGATCCTCCCGCCTTCAATTTTGCACTAGACAATGCTAGTTTATTTGAATATAAAAATAAAAAAATCACTAATTTCATAATACAATAACATTAAAATTCTCAGTGATTTGGCAGTTCTTGTAAATATGAGTATTTGAACTTGATCAGATCTGACAAAGATCCAAAAATATCAGATTTTTAACTTAAAATTTACATTAACTTTATCTCATTAGGTATTCTTAGTGAATGAGGACATATTCAAATAAAGTAATAATACAACATCAAGATTTACGAATCCTAAGAGAACTTCTTTCCTGACCAGACTTTCTGACATTTCATCATTGCTGCAATTGTTAAATTAATAACACTATTGCATATGTGTATTTAATGATGTTTAGGTTTGTTTTCCAGTCCATTTTGCACTGTTTGCCTTGTAGCAGCAACAGAGCAATACCTTTCAATTATTCAAATTTAATTCCGATTGAATTCCAATCGAATCGATCTAACACAATATTGGCAAATCATGTTCTGCATCAAAGATTCATTCTTTTTCAAGTCGGATACAAATTTTCATTACTGAACTGAATTCGACGAATTTTTCATGGTTACCTTTTGAAAACATATTTTCAATAATACGTTATTAAGTTTTAAAATAACCTATGTATAGTATTAGGTTATTAAGTTTTAAAATGTAACTTTACGTAACGATACAATAACTTCATTTATAGAAATCAATTTAATGAAGTTGAAACGTTAAAAATTTCTGTAATATTAAACAGTACAGTTTTGACAATATACATCCAATGAAAAACTATTTTTAAAATATTAATTAAATAAATTTTTAAGAGTCAACTATCAATTAATAAGAGAATGGGTGAATTGAAAATAAAAAGCTGAGTGATCCATTTGAAGAAATGGGAGGGTGCTAAAGAATAAAATCTATAATATTTAAGTTGCTCCATCTTATCAAATTATCAAGAAATCGGCCCAACCGTTTTGGTGAGGGATTACGGGGATTATTTTTCAGGGTTCGAAGAAGTGAAGATCAAAATAAATGTTCTTATGTTATTGTTGTACATTCAATACGTACCTAATTTTAAAAAACCTCCGTCCAGCCGTTTTTGGGTCATGTGCAAGCAAACAGATAAACGGACAGAAAAAAAAATTCAAATACAGTATTGGGCAAAACAAACAGTAGTGATACGTTAGACATCCCACACGATAATAGAGCGTGTCTGAACGTCAAGGTGTATCTGAATATAAATTGAATATATGTAGTATTAGGTTTTGAATCAACCTTGACAATAATAGTTCCCGGAAAAGGTGTACAGGACGGCCAGCGAACCGTAAAAAAGAACGAGAATCACGGCCGTCTCTTGGAACGGCTCATACAGCTGTGCACGCAGTTTCTTCATGAAATCCTTCCTGGCAGCGATAAGAAATTTTCAGGGATGGTATGAACAGTGTGTCCTCCGAAACGGCCATCATTTAGAACACATTGTACACATCTTGGATGGACAACGCTAAGTTACGGTATTCCTGTACTATGTAACTGACATTAAATTATAATTTCTACTACTCTATTCCTGGTCTTTCGCTTCTGTTTGTTTTCACCAATATTGTAAAATAGTCGAATGCTCTGTCAATGAGCAGAAATGTATGGAGTTCTGCTCGTACTTATCCTACACTCTTGCTAAAAAATTACTAATCTTTAATACCAATTAGTAATAACAAAATTTTGGCAAGTGTGTGGAGTATACTACTAGTTCATTCTGAAGTGTATTACATCTTTTTACCGGTAAAAAAACTGACTTTTTTGAAATTTTCAAATTCTGTCCGTTTTTCTGAGCAGTATTATTAGTTTTGTTGATAAATAAGTATTGATAAAACTATCAAATCAATTACTAAACGGTTTTTCGTTCAAATTTAAATTATTACTTAAATATTCTTAAAATTTTTTAACTGAAAATGCGGTCTTACTCTTCCATTTTGAATATTTTTCTTCTCTGTTTGTCTCTTGTCCGTTTGTCTGTTTTAAACTGCATCACTCTAAAACGACTGGACAGATTTCCTTAAAATTCAGTTACGTCGCTTATTTAATGTCCAAATTATAACATAGGCCAATTTATTTTAATCTTCACTCCTATCATTCCTCAAAAATTACCTCGAAATCCATTCCTAAATCTGATGGAATGATTTCTGTAAGATTTGGTAAAACGCTTATTTAAGATGAACGTAAGATATGAACACAATTATTTTGATCTCTTATCAATCTCAGTCGTTACTATTATCCAAGAACTACAAAAAAGAAGGATCAAAATACTGTATTAAACAAAAATTTCGTATATGAATGAAAAATAAATCTTAGGATCATTGATAAAGATATTGATGTACCAAAAATTCTCAGTTTCGTTTTTATTCGATAGTTTAAAGATTTTAAAAGAAAACTATATTAGCCGATTATTTTTCGAATATACTCTCATGGTAAGATTATAGTACGACATGATATTTACTTAAACTGGTATTCTAATACAATTTTTAAGCCTTGTGATAACAGAAAATTAATTGTTTATTGATTATGATAATCACAGTTATAATATTCTAGCCCAATTTCTACTTTCTATCTAAATCTCAATTTATTTTGCAATTAAATATTCCATTCAACTTTCTTACCTGTAAGCTGATACCAGAAGTCGAAGCGATGGCAAGAAAAGAAACAGACTAATAATTTAATACAGGTTAGTAACTCCGCCAAAAAATGATTTTTTTTTCTAAAAATTTTCCATTCGATTGTGTTCGTTAAGTTTAAAATATAGATGAGCTTCTTTTATGCTTTGTGTATTTTCCTTTATAAATCTTTATAAAAAAAATGTTAATCCTAGCATTCAAAAAATTATATTTAATAAAGATAGCTCAGCACTATCTTCATTAAATTATTAGGTTGGCCGAAAAGTTCGTTCAGTTTTTAAAGTAAAAATAAAAGACATTTTTCGGTTTCACCAATACTTTTATTAAATAACGTCTTTAACGTATTATTTAGCGTGTTATTTAATGTGTTCCACTACATTCTGCTATTTTTCAGGCACCTTTTGCTAACTTCATAATTCCATCTTCCCAAAACTTTTTATCTTTTGAGCAAAGAACTATTCCAGAACAATTTTGCAGTCCTCCCAGGAATTGAATTTTGTAAAGAGAATTTTGTAAAGACCAAAATCCATGGAAATCTGAAGGAGCAATGTCTGGTGAATATGGCGGATGAAGCAGAACTTCCAAGCCAAGCTGTAACAAGTTTTTTCCTGGTCATCAAAGAAATATACAGTCTTGTGTGCTTATAGTCTTCCATCTTTTATATTAAATTGGTGACACAAAATTCACCAATTTTGATCAAAGTTTTGTTTTAAATGCACGCTGATGTTACAGCTGTCACAATATAATCTACAAAATGGTGTCGAATGACGTTAAAGACATCTAAGCGCTACTAGAGCAACGTACGTAAAAAAAACCGAACGAACTTTATGGCCAATCCAAAACATACTATCTTTAAATTATTACAAGAAATTCTAAGTAATTTAAAGCTTAATGTCCTTAAAGTTTTATTTCATAAAACGCTTTTCTTTATAATTTTTTAAAGTCGTGAAAGAACAAAAATGAAAAGATTTTAAATACATTCAAATTATAAAATCTGCTAAATACGAAGAGGACCAATCTTTCATTTTCTGAAAAGAAATTCTTGAATTGCTTAAATCAGATTTAATTGTATAAATCGGATCGTTTACACGTAATGAATTAGCTATGATTTAGTATTCACTGGTCAAGATAATGAGATAGTAATAGAAATAGGATAGAAAGCCATTATTTAGATTCCAATGCTTTCTAAGGAAATTTTTACCGATTTTTCACAATGATTTCGCGACAAACACCCACTCGGAAGTCAGATAGTCTCTAAGCAGTTAGATAAAAAGTAACTTATAGTTCCTTGCACTCGACTGCAATGTTTCAAGAAAATCCGTCTAGTAGTTTAACAGTTGTTACGATACACATTCATCGTACTTTGATTGATTAAATCCATTGGAAAGTAGTTAGGAATTTTAACAAATGGAAAATTAACAAGTGTTTGCTAAGTAACATCGTGGAACAGGTGTTCAGGCTCTTTGGAGGATCATCTATTAATATTCACTAATTGTTTTATGTCATTTTATCTTTTTAATACACCGCGAAAATTTATTTGTGGCCGACGGAAACTTTGCACATGGTTTTCTCAAGATTTCTTTTTACTTTGAATTTGGTATTGCCTTTTTTTTTAGTTCTTGAAGAGGCACCATATTGATTCTCACGATTAGGAATATATTTAACTTGTCCTCGTAAACCAAACTTTACGTATGATATTTCGTAATATTTCACTGACAAACTTAACTCGCAGATGAAACAAAGTGTCCTTTAAGAGGCTTTCCTTTGCAAGCTGTTGGTCCCATTTGTTTTCAAATGACGTACAACGCTGTTATTTTGCAAGCCTGTTTCAGTTCTCCGAACTACGGGGAAAGGTCATGTTGCAACTATGAGCTAAGACGACCAAAGTATTTCATCAAATAACCATCGACTTCTATCCGAACAACTCCTTTTCGGTTGTTCGGGAATTTCTCCGCAGTTTAAACGCGAATGTAGCAACGCCCCGAACACGAACGCTTTAGGCTTAAACGGATACCAGCGCATATGCGGCCCGACAGCTGGTGTTACGCAATAAATTAGAGGCAAATCCTTAGAAAGGGGGTTCCATGGTTCATTGCTTGCAACGCCACGATCGCCATCGGAACGCCAAACCACCAACTCCCCCTCCCATCCTCAACGCCAGTGCCGGTCCCATTCTTAGGTCGAGGCTTCGTCACACAATGTTCTTTTGAGTTGGTCACTCGATTCATCAAAGGCAGGCTTTGATTAAATATTTGCACTGATCTCCGGGTGTCTACTTCGAAACCTGCGTCACGAATGCGTGGGAGACAGAAAATTAATCTTCAACTCTTCTCCATTTTTTGCATCTTCTGGCCGTATCGGAATCCCTCATTTAAATGAAAGAGAGACCAACAGGAAAAAAAGGGGAAGGCTTTGCAAAATTAATAGAGTGATCGTTTACATCTTTCAATTAAGCAAATTGAGGAGCGCCAAGTTGAACGATCGCCTAATCATCCCTGGTACGATTGAATTTACATTCTGGATAATAGGAAACATGTATGAAAGGGGTTGGACGTGGTTCATTGATTACTACATTTCACAACTACAGCTTAGTTCAAGTCTAGAATTACTGCTATTCAATTATTTGATAAAAGCTTTAGGTATAAATAACATCAGATAACAGTATTCACTCAGGAAAACCTTGGATATCATCTTCTATTTACAACAGAAAATCGAGTAATTTCAAATTCGTTAATAAAGAACAGCCTATTGGGAAATTGTAAATGCTTTTTCTACAATTCTGGCTAATTATATTAACATAAAAAGGATTTTTTTAAATGATTTCTTTACATTCTTCGCAAACGTAAATATAGGGGCGGAATCCTAAGTTTTTTCAAAATACAAAAATTCAAAAAACAAGTTTTTGAAAACTTAGAATTAAAGATAATATAGGTTAAATCATCATGCTCCTCTGTTCATTTAGGGAATGTAACGTGACAGGAAGACTCAGCCAAACAAAACTAAAATCATTTATCTCTTTCCCACATCTCCCTAAGGATTTAATTCAGTTCTGTAGCCCGTAGTCCTATAAAATGGTTGAAAATGAATATAATACATTACTACAAATGGACTTATATACAAATATTGTGGTTAAATAGTTAATATTATTAACTTTTTCATTTCGCTAAAATATATTTTATTAATATAGAGTAATCAAGAAACACGCACAAATAAATAATGGTAAATAATAAAAGTTATATTTAACCAAATAAAGATACATGATTAATTTTGACTACTTCACGTAGTCATTGTCAAATGTGTCATATACATAAAAATCTCACAATTTATACAAATGTGTTGGATCGTCACATTTGTGCGTGTTTCCTGATTATTCTACATAAGCTCCTTCCGCACGTTAAAGAAAGGTCAAATATATTTTATTGATATTTATTTTTAACAACATAGATGAAGATGGGAGATAACAATAACTGAACATGTAGTGAAAGCACATGAGTTATTGTTGTGGATTAGTTTTGTCGTTTTAGAGTGTTGTGTGATTGTGGTCGGCAATATCGGTAAGGTTCAAGGCTAGGTTATGCAAAAAAGATACTGCATTTCCGATTAAAGACAAAGATGTTCGCGAAAGGGAATTTAACAACAACAGTTAAATTCAATATGGACCTTAATCGGAAGTTACATAAAGGTAAAGAAATATTTATGAAAGTGTAACAACTGATGTATAATACGCCAAACCGTGTTAGAAATAGTTGCTTATTTCGCAATAACAAAGTACAAGTATATTAGTATGCATATAGTAAAGTACATGTGCGGTTGGCGTTGTCGCTAAGACACTGACCTCTCACCACTGAGTTCCGAGGTTCGGTTCTCATGTGGGTTTCGTGATGGTGGACGATCTTCTCTTAGCAGGTTTTCTCGGGGTTCTCCCATTTCCCCTGGGAGTCCCCCACCATACTTTCTCAGTCTTTCTCTCCTCCTTTCCGTGGAATGGCACAATAGATCTTTCAGGTCGCAGTGCTTGGCTTTCCTGCCACCTACTTTCACTCCAAATAATAATAATAATAATAAAGTATATACTAAAGTATGCATATTAAAATTTTAAAATTACTAAATAAATTGATCGCCATTCAAAATACAGTCAACAAAAACGAACATCTTTAAGAATAAAAAAATTAAATAAAAAATCCTTAGAGAATTAACGATTAAATCTCAACTATCTTTTGTTAATAGAATAATTTTGTTGAAAAATTGTCGCAATAACAAAATACAGTCGGGTTCGGAATCCACCATTAGTAATGCCTTATAGTAAATGAAAGCATTTATAAATAATGATAGTACAGGAAGTTTCGACGGATCCTTCCTTCGAAGAAAGGAAGTTCTTAAATCTGACGTCACTGCCGCCTGAAAGAACCCTATTAAAACTTAACTGAGTGAGGTTTCGAGACAAAGTGTTGATGAAAGTATGTAATCTTACCCTGAAGAATTATAGCATTCATTTGACGCAGACAGAAACAAAATGGCAGATTGTCCTGAGCATCCGGTAAACGCGAAAGACGAAAGTTTCAATTGCACTCCTATGTAATTTTCTTAATTGCTTATTAGATGCATTCAAAATGCACAGTGTTATTTTACAATAAAATATTCTATAATTAAAACTTGGCATTTATCCTCAGTGAATGAACAATAAATTGTTGAAATAGTTGACGAGATTAAGACTAATGATACCATTCGATTTCATTACAAGAGAGATTAAGTCAATTACTGAAATGCACGAAAATGTTGTAAAGGCGCACTATCAAAGTGACTTCTTTAAAACTTGAAATATAATAATTCTCAAACAGCTATCAATTTTGCAATAATGTTCTCTATAGTATAAATAGATAGCTAGATTTATGCTGTACATATCTACCAATATCAGTATTTTAGTTACATTATTTGGACAAAGTCAAGTACTTGCTTTTAACTTTCTAATGACGTTTCTTATTAAAATTTTAAATGTAAGATTCAACGAAAGATTGTATACTAACGACAATATACTTCATTTTGCGATACAGAATATAAAAATGATATATTTTCTGAATGAATTTGAAAGACCGATAAATGCCTTTATAATTCATTTAGAATTCAGATCCTGTACAATTTGTTGAAGTTTTCGTTTTGAGATACTGGGAAGATTACCTACCAATAGAATTACTATACGTAATTACGAACTGACGATAATATGAATATTGAAATCCAAATCTTAGCCCTTCAGTCCAAATATTTTATTGTTATTATTACTGTAACTATAATTGTTAAGTTAATACTAGGTATCTCTTCAGCTATCCATCGCATTGTATGAACTGAGCATACAGCGATGCGAAGGCAGTTTTCAAGACTGGGAGGTGATGGGAAAGGGCTCGAAGGTGAGCCAAAATACAAATGCTAACATTTTAAGTTGGCCATAAATAAGCATACCAATTTCAGAAATGAGAAGGATGGAGGCTATTTTTATACGTTAATTTTTCATAAGGTGCAGCATAACTAAGATATGTACGAAATTCTATGGAAATCCGTCA
Source organism: Thereuonema tuberculata (assembly GCA_023159025.1). Classification (NCBI taxonomy): domain Eukaryota; kingdom Metazoa; phylum Arthropoda; class Chilopoda; order Scutigeromorpha; family Scutigeridae; genus Thereuonema; species Thereuonema tuberculata. The sequence goes on along the minus strand of JAFIDM010010028.1, from coordinate 56,601,983 downwards.
TCATTGTAGCATGATACGAATAGACAAAAAAACAAGCAGGAAACAAGAAGAAGAATGTTTTAGGGAAACAGTAAGAATTCTCATGTACAATCAATAATATCCTAAATAATAAATACAGCATTTATTATAATAATGAAAGAGTATTATGGAAAAACTGAAAAAAAAAACTACATAACTTAGCCATTAGAAGTAAGGCTAACTGCGAATGCAAGTTAAAGATTTAAAAAAAACATCCTTGTAAGAATGTCGAGTAGCTTCAACTGACAGTGGAAGCTTGTTAATTGAGTCTAAAGAAGTCTCCGATATTGTGTAGGAGCTGTATTGAATAGGAGGGGACGGTGGAGGGTTAGAACCTTCTCGAACGTTGCCAATACAAAATGAAGACAGCTACGTAATGGGGAAATAGTGTTCTTACGCTGGAGACAAGACATGAAGACAACAAGGTTTTTCGTATAAAGACTCCCCGTTGCCTTCTCCCCTGTGATCACGACATTCTGAGGGAATATCACACCATTTTCACTTCCTAACATCCTTCAACGCACTCCCCCTAACCCCCGTCTGTCATGAAAAAAAAAAAGAAAAAAAAAATCTCCCCACCTAAATGCCTCGCGTTGCAGCCAGAGCTCTCTGACTTGGAGTTTGCTCTTGATGACATCTGCCGACGAGAATGGAAACTATTATGACTGAGGGTTAGAAAATGGAATGCCGTGGATGCATTTACTCTTCGAAGTGCTGCACACTTCTCTAAGAAATTCATTCTTCAATGGTGATATGTAAAAATCTATTTTTTTATTATTTCTATTAAAGATTGCAATGATTCAATTTCTGAAGTATCTAAGGAATTGCTATGAAAATTTTCCAAAATAGATTTTTTTTTAATCTAAAGTTTTTTATGTTCAGTTAATTAATTCAGATTAAATAAAGAAACATACTGTGTCATAGAAAAACTATTTTTTGAAATAAAATTAAGTTGTAACTAATTATAATAGCAATAAAGAATAACTACTCTTCTATTTGAAATTAATACATAGATAAAATGCTACTTATCAAAACACTTTTATAAATAAGATAAAATTTATAATTTTTTATAAATAAAATAGATAAGATTTTTTTAATAACTATAGTTTGCAAATGATAAGCTTACGTAATGCAAATAAAAAAAAAGTAGTAAAATCGTCAATTTTCACTTTGAATTGCTAAAATTCTTAATTTTTCTTATTAATGATTAATTAGTGCTTTATTGAAATATTTTAAGATTTCAAAAAAAATATTAAAAACTAAATAAAAACTGAAATTATATGTATAACCTTATTCTAAAGATATTTTGTTTATTAAGTATAATAGTACATTACACATTATCTCTGATCGTACTAAAAATTATTTAAGAGAAAGTACTTTAGATAAATATTTCAATTTATCTTCTACGTGTATCGTTGTAGGCCTAAATAATATTTATTGTATCATTTCTCTAATATTAGGGTGACGTTTTAATATATTTTCGATATTCAAAAAATCATTAAGAGTTTTAATAATCTTTTTTTTTTTTAAGACTGTTCACTTTTTTTAAAAAACTCCAAATCGAAGTAAGCTATCCAATTATTTTGTATTATGTTTTCCAACGTGTAGGCCTAATAATGTAAATAATTTTGAATATCTTCAAAGATAATAAACATCGTTCTCAAATCCTGAGCAGTAAACAATCTAATAATTCTCGAAGTTCCTAAAGTTTTTCTACGAATTTTTAAAATAAACAACCATATTAAGTTTGTAGACAATTTTTAAACTCCTTTCTTTGCTGTTGTAAAGTAGAACTGTTGAAAACAATTATCTAACTAAAAATTAGTTAAGATAAAGTACTTTAGATATATATTTTGAGTTATCTTTTGCTTATATCTATGTAGGACTAAATAATATTTACTTTATGATTTCTCTAATATTAACAAAGAATCTGTTTCCCTATATTTTGTAATCATATACATACTAAAATCTTTTATTTCTCTGTCTGTCTGTCCGGCGCAATTGCTAATTATTAGTTTCGCTTGCTGAGAAAGTCAGATTATTTCTCTTTTTATTTTTATTTTTTTTCGCCATGCCTGGGATTCGAACCGAGGACCTTCGTCCTCGCAGTCAGGAACGCTAACTATTGGACTACTGCTGGTCCCCCAATATCCAATCCTACTTTTATTATACTTATTCGCGCGCTATCAAATAATGAGTTCATTCAAAAAGAAATAAAATATCACTTTTTTGCCATAACCGCTTGGAATCGATTCTTCTTGGATTATCTCATACTTACCAGAGGGAGACAGCGGGATGACCTAGTAATTAAATAATGACGACAATCATTAAAGTTAAAGAGGCCTATAGGCCTATGCAGGCCCTTGGGGTCGCGGAAGGTAAGGCGGTTCTTGATCAACGGGACTAAGTTAATTTTTACTGAAGAATAATTACTAGGATCAAGATTTGTACCTGGAAAAGAGAAGCGATGATGTGCAAATCCCTTATACGACAATCACATGATCGATGGCTTTTTATTTTTCTATCAGAATACCAAGATCTAACACGTGTATACTTTATAAGTATCTTGGATCTTAAGAGATAACGTTTAAGTGCTGACGTCATTGCTCTCTCCATTGGTTGTTAGGGACCTTAATTAAATACTTTCGTCATTCAGAAAACTTTTGACCTTAGAGATTTACAGAAATTATAGACTCTGAACAGTCTTTTAGTAGAATAAAGCACTACAGTATTACATTAGTTATATGTCTTTTTTTCTGCTTCATTGCAAAATACATTAAATTATTCGATTTTAAAACGAAAAATTATAGGTATCATCGTTTCGCTGATAGCCATTATTACTGGCTTTTTTGAAGTATTTTTTTACTTTCGGTTCATGTATTCTGAGCATAAAACGGGGTCGAGAAACTAAATACAAATGTCATTATAATATTATTAAGTACTTTTAAACTGTACAGTTTAAATATTAAAGTTACTGTCAAAATTGCCACTTAAAACAACAACAACAAAATCCTAAAGAAGGAAGAAATACCTTTTTTGATCGTTTTTGAGATGATTTACTTATTTTAAATTTAAAAAAAAAAAAACACAAAAAAAAAAAAAAAAAAAAAAAAGAAGGAAAGTAAGAAAGAAAGAAAAAGTAAAATAGAAAAATATGAAATGATGGCGGTATGTAAATATGAGTAGAAATGCTATTATCGAATATTATTGATGGCGCTATGCAGGAAAGCCACCCCTGGACTAAGGCGGAGCTTTCGTTACCAGAGGCAGACAACTTCGCAATTATAAAAAGTTGAAACCCACCAAAGCCTTTGATAAATAAAACGTTCGAAGAACTTAAAGCTTACTTTCCTTAAAATGCAATTCTTAAAATTCCATTTTTTAAGTCGTTCAAACGAAAATTTACGATACAAATTTTGTATTTTTTAAAAAATAAAAAAAAAAAATAATTTACATTATTTATGTAAGTCGTCGAAATATAATTCAACTTTAACGCAAGCAAATGTACTAGTTAACGGGTTAGTTAATGCAGAATTCAAACAACAAATAAACAATATCGCACACATTTAAAAAAAAATAACCAAAACAAATTACTCACATAGATTAAATATCATACCTATTAACAATATAATAAAAACGTATTACATGTGTTTAAATATGTGCGATTTATTATTTGTTATTCGATTTTCAATAAATATTCATTTCAACGTTAAAGCTAAATGCAGATTAAAATTCGTTGTTTAAAACAAGCAAATATTATTAGTAATAGGATAGAATTCCATTGTATAAATTTCAATATTTTCCTTGGGAACTTCTATCGCTTTTCGTGATAATTTCCCAACTAGGCTTCACTTGGAAAATATTTCAAATATATAAGTTAGATGATTCTTAGTCCTTAAACATTCATACTAAGTTTCAAGTAGATCCATCCAGCGGTTCAAAACTTAATGGGAGAGGATACATATACACACACTGATTGCTCTGATAAGCCTCATTTTACTAAAAAGAAAGCTAAAATCTATGTGCATCAAATTATTATGAATAACAATATTGTTATAGAAGTTTTTTTATCTCCTGTAATGTTTTTATTACAAATATTACGAGTTATTTTGTAAAGCAGTCAAAATTTCCTAGAAATATAATTTTTATAGTACAAGAAAGATATAATAGTATATAAACAGAAAATACAATATATATGCGATTATAAAATATAAAATATAAAAATACAATATTTCGACCTTTTTTATTCATTTGATAAAAATCAATGTAAAACTGTCATCATAAATTACAGCCAAAGCTTTTCCAGTAATGATAGTATTCAGTTTAAGACAAAAAAAAAACAACTCTTGCGTAGAAACTATAGACGTTAAATAAAAAATATGCTTTAACTATTACTTAAACTATTTTTTGTTTTATCTGAGAAATAAATATATTTTCTTCAATTTCATAATTTTTAATTATTATAATTTTCAATCTTTGATGTAGCTACAGATACGAAGGATATACGAAGAAAAAGATGTCCTTTCTTACTGATATATCAAAAAAAGGCATTTAGCTAATTTAAAATTTTTATGATTATTTTATTATTCCTACTTTTTTTATGATTTCGACATTAATGAGGTACTCTCATGCAGCTACTTCAACTTTTCGCGCCTTTTCAGGAACTAGGCAGTAGTTTCCACGGCAACCATACATCTCGATTAAGAAGAACTATACCGGATGAAGATTAAAATATTTCACGCCTCTGCTGAATGCTTAGAACTGATTGGCGGGTGATTATCAGCCAATGACAGATCATAATCCCTTCCCGTAGAGCAACCTATGGCAAAACTAAGCACTGACTTTCATCTATCTTGAAGTTTTTTTCTTAATTCTGCAACAATAATTAAACAAAAAAACTAGTAAAGAAGTAAATCTCAAAGAAACAAGATTACAGCACTTACAAAGATAATTTTATAAAAAAATCAATAGCAATTTCTTCTCCAAACGTTCATTTTTATTTGATTTCTACAAAATCAATAGTATAATAAATAAATATCTGTAGCAAAGAGATCTACGTAAATGGTACTTTTTTTATTTAAAAGCAATAAAGTAAAAATGCTTTGAAATAAAGTCTTGCTGCCAAGACTATGAATAAGCCTAATTTAGATATCTACTAATTATAAGCACTGATATAGATACACAAATATATTTTTTACTTTTTAGTATACTCAAAATATAGTATTATACATTCTAAAAATAATAATATCAAAAACTAAGATTGATCAAAGAAGGAAAAATAGACTAATTAACTATCACTTGACAATCTCCATGTACATATGGCAAAAGATTAAAACAAAAACGGCTCAACGCGTTATAACGGTACCCATAATAACGCAAATCCGCTTACAGCATGAGGCAAGCATGACTCCAATTTTCGGGTATGGACGAAACTTGTGTTTATCGTATTTATGAGCACTTCACAACACAATTATTATTATAATTATTATTGTATAATTCATTATACAATAAAATGCTATTGATTAATTTAGTGTACAATGCATAAATAAAAAATATAAATATAATTCAAACATTGTTACTCTTTAACGCTATTATATACGCGAGTTACCTCGCGCAAAAATAAGAAGCCTACGAAATTTATAGCATTGATAGAATATAGACACACAGCTAGAATTTTCTAATATCGCTTACATCGCACTGTGTTACTTTGGACTCCCGATGACATCGTTATTGATGTACAGTTCGTGGATATCAATACTGTTACATATTCAAAAAAATAACAAAAACAATAATAACAAAAAGAATCAATTAAATTTACGTATGTTTTTATACATTTATATTTTATTAATCATTTTATTATTACTCTTATTATTTCCACATATAATTTGTGAAAAACATAACGCACTTTGTTTATATATCAAAGTCGAGTTATTTAAACCTAAATAAGTTTTATGTATTATTAAGTCTACCTTATTTTTAATTGTTTTTCCAACTGAAAAGTTGTATTTGGCTTTCTGGATTTCATTTTATTTATTTTTCATCGCTTGCAATTCACATTTATAAGAAAAATTCTAGGACTGAAATTTAAAAAAAAAAATTAAATAAGCCCAAGGCTTTTGATATTGAATCTAATTAAAATTCTTTCACATCTTTTCAGACGATAAAAAAATTGAAAATAATTTATAATTTCCTTGTAAATAACGCAAGAACCTAGGTTTTCGAATGAGTGGGTGGGGGGAGAAGGGAAGGGAAATTGATTTAATTTCTGAGTTGAATGAATTGATAAGATATCATTGGGGAAACGACAATAGTGGAAGAGGGGAGGTCATGATTGGGTGATGCTTTGGTCACGTGACCGTGACATACTTCTCACCACGGAGACGCGATAAGGATTTCTATCATTCAAGTGGGGGTGGAGAGTGAAAATCTCTTTGGCGGAGGGGAGTTAGAGACCTATTGATCTCGCATTCCCGACCCTAATTAAAGTAACGAAGGAGGTCACCTATGCCATCACCTATCAGTGAAGCTGCCGTGGCAAACAGGTTTCATCAAGTGGGTGGGTATTGGGTTGCTAGTGACACATCGTTGAATGAATTCACACCCTCCGACAAACATCCTAAGCCCTCTCTATATATAAAAAAGACTCTCCTGCCATAAACTAGTATTTTTATTCTTTGATATATAAAAATTGAAATCTATTGAACAGTACAAAAATTACCATTACTGAAATTTTTGTTACAATTTGATCTACATTGGCTTTAGAGTCTTCATAACCTGATTAGAAGATACCACAGTCGGCACTTTGGACAAATACTTTACTTAAAATGAAAATTAATACTTAAGCATGGGATACGACATCTATAAATTATTTTTTACAATGGGATAGTTACAAGTAATAGTTTTATTTTAAAACATTACAAATTAAGAATGGGTAAACTAGTAATATCCTGAATGAAATGATCTCACTTAGTAGGGGAGACCGGGGCCAAGTGGACCTAGGGGTAGAGTGGACCGTTGACTTTAGTAATTCGTGTAGACGCTAGAATGCGCCAAAAATCGGAAAGAAGGTTGGTGCTATTGTGGCGCTGCTACCACAAAAGCGTCAGTGAATTCGGCTTATTGGTGACAGTGAGGTTATCGATTGTTTTGTTTTTGTTCAGGTAAGTAAATGTTTAGTGTTGTTTTTACTTTAATATTGCCGTTCAGCGATGCATTGAATAACACAACCGTAATATTCATATTGAAGGCGGTAATCTAAAGATCATTTTAAGCTGTAGTATGAATTGAATACTTAAAGTATTCGATAGTTACAACTGAAGGAAACGTCAAAAAACGCGATGGGGCAGAGTGGACCGAACGACACGGGGCACATTGGACCAGTGGTCCACTTTGCCCCGCTGTTTTTGCAATAAAATATTTTGGCACTATGCATTATATTTTTTTTCTATATTATATATTTATTAGGCCTATTACATTATATTGTATTATATTATTATATATTACATTTTTTTGTATATTTTTTTACATAAGCTATTATATATTGTGTGTAGCCTATATTATTAAAGGATATTACCCCTTTAGTAATTCCTATCAGCAAGTACCGTAATAGGGGAAGACTTCGTGCGAAGGCATCTTAATCTTCGAAAATAGTAAATTTACACATTTAACTGTTATTAAATTCTAATTAAAAACTATGCAAACTGTCACGTTGTGGAATTGGCAACATGACACGATTAAAATCTTGGTCTCTGAGGGAATATATTTTGATTTTTAATAATTGTATTGTTGTAATTATGTATTTGAATTTTTGTAATTGGTAAAGTCTTGTATACAATTATTGTGATATTTCATGGTTAAATATTATTTTAATTGTTTGAGCTTATTTAGAAAACAATATGTGCGAAAGAAAAAGAAAAACTTCGAAAAAACAGTTGTGCGTTGATTGAGTGATCACGTGGTTTTATCTGTTTCGTTTTCCCATGGGAATAAAAAGGAGAAAAGTTAAGTACACTCTGGCGGGAAAAATCAGATCAGTTGATGAATCTGAAACATACGGGCAAAAAGTACACCCAATCAGTCTAAACATTTCAGGAGAGGAAGCGTATTCTAAAACACACACAATTACATCCCTAAGTGAACTAACACAATTTTCAGTAAATGAAACTCTAAATTAAATATAAATTTTGTATCACTTTGTTACATTAGAAAGCATTAAAAAATGGCATAAGTAACAATATAATCTTAATAATCTTAATAGAGAACAAAAAAAGGTCAACGGCAATACTGACGGATATGCCAGTAAAAAAAGCTCTGCAAGAAGAGCAACGAAAATCTAAAGAAAGAAAAGAAAGAGTAGCAACGAAAAACATGACTCGGCCAACAGTCTCTAAAAGCAACATAAACAAAAAAACCAAATAGAAGCAAAGGAAAAGGGATAAAGAGGAAACAATTACAGACGATTAGTGATGATGAAGATAATGAAGATGCTTTGTGCCTCTCCTGTTTGATGAACTTTAAAAAAAGCAAACCATGGCAGGAGTGGATTCAATGTACGCAGTGCAAGAGATGGGCCCGTAGTTCCTGCGTAGCCAATGATATTCGGGGTTTATCTTACGAATGCTCAACTGCAAAGAAGATTTCTCTAGTGAAAGTGATTAATTAATTCAATGTAAACCTATTTGATATTATTCATTTACGACTTTCAACTGCATAATGATTATTTTAAATTTTCACTTGAATATGTGATACCTTAGGTAGTCTATGTTAAGTTAAACTTTATTTCATGATATCCTAAATGGCACGTTACTTTATATTCAATAAAAAGCTTACTTTAAATGTTGTTATTCTTACCCGGACCAACGTGACCCATGGGGTGGTCCAGCCTGCCCCGTGGTCGGGGCAGGTTGGACCACTCTACCATTTTTGCTTTGCGAATTAATACCAATTTTATTTATGAATATAATGAAATGAAATCAAGTATTTACATTCTTGAATAGTTCCCGATTCTGACAAAAGTAAATGCAATGGAAAATCTCTTAACAAAAAAAAGAAAAAAATTCCACACAAAAAAGTGGACCGCTCTGCCCCGGTCTCCCCTATATCATTTAGTGACGTTCTAGTAATTTTAGTGAAGTTTAATTTTTTTTTCTTCCTTGAACATGTTTTTTAATATAACCATTATCATTACGATTGTAACGATGTTGACAAAAATAAACTCAATCTATTTCTTGCCAATTCAAATACTAAAACTTCAAAAATGGCACTTCAATTCTGAAATTTCATTTCTTAAAATTCATCACTGAAACTGCAATATTGAAACTTCAGGGATTATTTAAATTTCGTAAGTATGACCTTAAAGCTAAAAACTTCAAAAGTGAGACCTGAAAATTGAAAACTTTAAACTGAATCATCAAAACTGAAAGATCAAACCTAAAAATTTCAAAATTAAATACTAAAACTGCAACCACGAAGCTAAAAACTTCAAAAATCAAAAAAAGATCAAAGCTGACAACTTCAATACCGCAGCCTGAAGCTGCAAACTTCAAAACTCATACCTTAAATTTGAAAACTTCAATACCGCAACCTTAAGCTTAAAACTTCAAAACTCAAAGCTTAAATTTGAAAACTTCAAAACTCAAAGCTTAAATTTGAAAACATCAATACCGCAGCTTTAGGCTAAAAACTTCAAAACTGAGACCTCAAAGTTGAAAATTCAACAGACAACTTCAATACTGATTAGTCAGTCCTAATGATCATCAGTAGCTACTTAGAGGTTGTTCGGAAAAAAAAAATCATATAAATTCGTTTACCCAAGAAAGTAATGTCCTGTTGAAAATTTTTAAAATTATCTTTATGCCATGTAATTATTTATAGCCGTTAATATAGAACTCTATCAATTATTTAATCTTCTCTTATATTTTTTTCAGAATGGCTATAATTTGTCAAATTGCAAGCCGACAAGAAGCATTTTTGATTAAGCATTAAGTAGTATTATTTTTTGAGATATTATTTTTTGAGATACTATCAGGACACATTTTTTTATAATCGAATTCTGGTGTTTTCTTTTCATTTATTTTCTGTGAGTTTTTTTTAAAAAAACAACTTGCAGTTGTCGTTATTTATGATACCACTGATGAAAAGTATTTGTTTTTCCGTCGTATTTCCAAATGAAACATCCTGGAAAGGATCCTACCTCAATCAACCTAACCTATTGTTAATTAAAAGGAAAATGTTTGTTTTCTTTCGAAGCTATATCAGGTAATATCTACTTTTATTACACACTTGAAGTGGTTAATGATTTAAAATCCACACCAGAAATCGATAACAAAAAATGGGTCCCGATAGTACCTAAGTACCTTTTTTAAATTAAGTTGCAATTTTTGAAATTAAGTTTTAATTAATCTGCGGTTTTTAATTAAAACTCGAATTACTTTACATTTTTTAATTAAATTTATAATTCATTAATTTGCAATTTTTAAAATTAAACTTTTAATTAACTTACAATTTTTTTTAAATTAAACTATTTTAAAATAAACTTGCCAATTTTAACGAAATTTTAATTCTTTTGCAGAGGTTAGTTAATATTGATTTTGATGAAAATTTAATAAAGTAGTTATTGTTTGAATTTACTTTCTTTCAAAATCTCATAAATTTTAAAAATACTCAATTGTGTTTATCAATCTTGTGTTTATCTGAAAAATATAAGCATTATTTGACTTTCACATTTATTTGTTCTTTTCTTTTATTTGTTCTGTTACGCAATAATCTACAGCAGCCGAGGTCCTTAACTGAATATAAACTTTGATGTTCGTCTTTTTTTTTTTTGTATTTTAAGAAGAAATTTACAAAAAATGAAAGATTCAAAAATGGAGAAGTAGAAGAAACCGATCAATTTAAAACAAAGCCACTTCTTTAATGGCCACTTATGATGATTATGATTTACCCGGAAGGATTTTCCGAATCTTATAGTAAAGTTATTATATAACTGTTATTTGGCTTTCGGATTTTGAAATCTAAACATTAAGAAATTACAAAAAACCGCATATCTTGTCTTTGTTTTTTTTTTAATGTGTCTTGTTCTTTGATACAAGTCAGATTGGAGCTCACCATTCGAAAGTTCGTACACCAACTATATTTTATTAATTAGTATGTTCAATAATTGCACTTTAAAAGCAATTACTGAACACAATAATTAATACGCACAGCTGTGTCACAAGTAGACCAGTAAGGAAACTGGTAAAATTTAAAATTTGATAGATTAAATGAAAGGAATATTGAATGATAAGCTGATAAACCCTATTAAATAGTAATAAAGAAAAAAATGGCATAGATGTTCTTTACTGAACCTTCAAAATACAATATATATCTATCATAAATACATCAAACACTATGGTAAACAAATCACCAAATCTTCAGCAATTATTTCTAGCAGCCTAATTTAACGATATAGCACAGCATGTGATCTGGAATCCAGCGAGGATATTAAGCTTATACAGGGCTTATCAGAGCTTGGCCTCAAGCTAATATCACGCTGCTGGTCGATGAAACTTACGACAGTAAAACTGAAGTCGCAGTTGTTTTTTTTTTTTTCGCTGCGGTCCACTGGAAACAGTCTGAGCAATCAAAAGCGAAGAAAAGTAACAAAAAAAAACCAGGTCCGTTTGTTTTACGAGGACGAATTTACAACGAGACGTCGTCAAAAGCCTTCTCTATCGCTTTTCTCATGTTGTTGTGTAGCTGTGTCAGCGTCTTCAACCGAAGAATGGAGGTCGGGAAGAAAAGGGTTCCCGTGTAAGGAAGCTATAAAGGATATCGCTCGGAATAATGCGCCATCCGATGCTCTGATTTTTCAATAGTAAAAGATTTGATTTGACTGTACGAATTACAGAAAGATAACCAAACAGAATAATCAGTTAAACAAACCTTGACTTTTTAAAAGTAATCAACATAATTTCAAAGTTTCTTAAGAAATATTGACATGAAAAATTTCTTTAACATAAATTTTTAAAATTGTTTCAATTCTTTTGATCTGTTCAAGACAAACATATTGTGACTCAAATATCACAACGAAATTACACAGAAAAAATTAAAGAAGTACACAACTCTTTAAATTTTTTTTAGACTTTATCTGAGACATAACCTTTAATGGTTTGGCCTAAGAAATTTTTCTGCAAATTAAAATTCTATTAGCGCAAAAATATCTAACAATTTTTAAAACACAATATTAGAAAAAATATTAGATATTTTTACCATAAATACAGTTACGAACATAACGAAATGTGAAATGAACGAACAACAATTAGACATAAATTTCTTTTATTAGTTTTCAATAAATCTAATAAACGTTTTAAACGATAAAAGAGTGAAATTTCAATTATTTTAATGTAAATGAAACAGTTTACTTGTATTATATTGTAATGAGAATAAAAAGAATTTAAAACGAACCCAAAATGTTAAAAAGACAATTAAAAATTAATAGTTCACAAAACTTTATAGACCTTTTATTAATATATTTAAGTTTTCTACATTTTTCTTCAGCGTAATATTTTACTAAAATTCTTTGCTGTAAGTAAGAAAGTTTTTTCTATACTACACTAATCTTAGAAACATTATGAGTCCGAATCTTCTAAGCATCCAAGCACAGATCCGTTTGGAGCTATTGCCTCTTGTTAGCTCTTATAACTAAATATATTGAAACTTTCTCCCTGATGTCACTGTAGAAAGCATTTACTCTCATTCCTGCTATTCCAGCTGACGAAGGTCCTATCTGCTGAACCGGCTCCAGAGGAATGGCATTCATAAAGGTGCTCAAATATTTGTAAGTTAAATTTAATGTAATATAGTTTCGTATGTGATGCTCTTTTATATGCTCTTAATACTCATTTTGTAGATATGAATCCATGTTTGTACTCGGCTAATAGCTTACAAGTGTTAAATTCATTATGGCACATTGAAAGCTGTTGACAATGTCAATTCAACAGATCTTCTTAAGGGAAATCTTATCACAATGGACCACTTGAGGTTTACGGCACATGCGGCGAGAGCTTGTGGGATAAACAAACATATAACTTTGTGTGAATTACTTAAAAATTCGTCGATTTTTGATATTTCAAGACGGATGGTTCAGTACTGTGCAGATCCTTATTGTAATAATTCTGTAAAAACGCTTGGAATATCCTTCTTTAATATAATATTTCTTCTGTATCTAAGCCGGTTAAAACAAAGCACATGGCTTTGTTTATCCCACATAGCGAAGCAGTAGCCTGGTGGGATATGTTGTAACTACGAAGCCCCGCCTATCCTCAAGTGGTCCATTGTTTCAATCCAAATCATTTGAGAAAATTCTTGCATGCTTAGAAAGTTAGCAAAATACTAGTTTTCTTTCGTTGAAAACTATTTATTCTTATTGTAAATATTTTATATAATTTCAGCAAATTATAAGCTGTGGTTATATAAATCTTCCCAAGTGGTATTTCTCAATTACCCTAGATTTTACTGATCTTTTGAATAAAAAACAAAAGAAAAATGTTTGCTGGTAACCGGAGTGAATGATATTATAAAATGCAAGATTCGTTGTACATTTTTAGTTTCGGAATTTGTTAATATTACTTAATATTAAAATGATAAAATCAAAGATTTGTTAAATATAACGATGTCACAGCAGCAATGTTAACAGTAAAGTCATGAGACGCATGTCTTCAACAATTGATCTCTTTGCGGATAGACTGTAAAGAAGATGAAAATATAACGGATGGATTTCAAAAAAGGATAGTAACAGGTAAATGCTACAGAAGATGGCTTATTGTTAAATCGACGTGGGAAATTCTCGTCAGGATATTGGTGAATGTGCGTATCAATGATGAAATTCGAGTAAGTGAACTATTTTGAACTTCATGAACTGTTATGAAAGCTACTACAAGGAACGTTGAAGATAAATTGTTTTACGTAGTGATACAAATATTTACATATATGATGTTCTGCAAAATAGAGATGCATCGTTAATTATTGTAGTTACACAAGTAGTTGTAGAGTGATTCACAACAAGTGCAAAACAAGTAATAATATATCAAGAAATAAACATTGTTCAAAGAAGCAAGACTATCCGCAACTGATCTCCAACCAGAAAGTATGAATAAGCAATCTTTCCGATTTGTAAGAAATTGGAGATATCTTTAAATTTCCATACCACTATTCAGCTTTATTTAATTCAAAGTGCGCTGTATTTGTTGTGAAATATAATTCTATATTTTTGAACCTAATTACATTTTGCACGCTTTTGCACCAGTTTTTAGCAGATATATCTGTAAGTAGATCTGGACTGCTGACTGCTACAACAGACAACAAAAAAGGGATGTTCGAGAACGGATTGTAATCTTTTGCGCAATAAAGAATAACTCTAAAGATAGTCACAGATACTGCAGTAAATAGAAATTCCAGTTTATTTGAATTCTAAATTAACTTAAGTAAAAGCAAAACTAATTCTTCATTTTATGAGGCTTAAAAGGGAGTCTTCAAAAGGAGGAAAAAACGAAGCACTAGAAAAAAACTAAAAAGTTAAATTTATGTGAAATAGGCAGGTATGAAAATTACGCAGTTTCACAATAACCAGAATTAGCAGTAATAAACTTAATTATAAAGTTGGTTATTCATCGTGCGCAAAAGCAATTGCCAACTAATTAAAAAACGTTGATTACTTGGACACGCATCTACAACCAACACGTCATTCTTATTTCCTTTTAAAGTACAGCAGTGAAAAGAGATATAAAAACACCTTCCAATTCTACAATCGCGAATAATTATTGGAACAGGGGGTTTGAAGCAATGCCAAGAACAGATGAGGAATAACTCTAAAAACAAATTATGTGGAAAATTTGTCAGTGAGAACTGCATCGGGGAATTAAGTGGTTGGACAGATGTTGCCACTTTTTTAAATGTTATATCGACTGGAAATAACCGAATTACGGTACCAGGAAAGGATTTTAATTACAATGGTTATGGTAAAATTGCAGTTATCAGGAATTCAGTTTTGTAACTAATATAATATAATATAATATAATATAATATAGTATAATATAATATA
>JAFIDM010010028.1:56573800-56586876 GCA_023159025.1 Thereuonema tuberculata | reverse complement strand
TAATATAATATAGTATAATATAATATAATATAATATAATATAATATAATATCATATAATATAATATTATAGTTGCGTACAGAATAGTTTTTATAAATTTAAATGTTAATCTGCAAAGCAATAGATATACTTTCTTTAATAATAAAAAAAAGTAATAAAACTATTTAAATAAAAAGCTCCAGAAGTAGCTTCAAGTTCTACTGAAAGTTACTTTATTTAAAAATATCATTCTTAATGTTTGTTTGTTTGTTTATTTTTTCGCAAAGTTGTGAAACGACAAAAACCAAAAGTTTACATTTATTTTCGGAATTTTATAATAACTGTTATATCCTAAGAGTACAATTTTTACATTTTCTAAAGTAATAATTTACTTTATTTTATCTAAATCGTATTAATTTAATAGCATCAAACTATGAGTAAAATCAATAGGTTATTTAAAGAATCCACATTCATTGTTTAAAGCTAGGCGAACACGGAGCGATTTTATGGCAATATGATTGGGACAAGTTGGCCCAATTTGATTGCGGACAATTTTATCAAGCGCGAACACGTATTTTCTCCTGAACCAATACTGACCTGAATTTTTATGGTTACGGCGCCTCTCACTAGGGAGAGCTAAAGAGAGAGCGTGTTTTCGTACAGAATTGCTATAGTATTAAACGCCGTCCCTCTGTAGAAATCAATTACGATTCTTTCATTATCAATTGACAAAATGTTGTTGTTGGAATTATCTGTTTTGGGCCGACCCATTTTGCTGATTTTAAGCCTTGTTTCTTAAAGAAAATGGCCGGCGTGAGTGACTGAATTTCCGATGTTCAAAGTACCGCCTCCTTCGACGTCAGCATTGTCACGTGATGTCATCCGTTCATTTTATTCGCTTTCGTACCACCAATATTTTGAGCCAACTAATATTGCGCCAATATTGTTCCTTTGGTACCGACAATAAAATTGGGGCAATATTGTTCAGGTTGGGGCAATCAAATTGGGGCAAACGGTTGCCAGCAATCAAATTGGGCCTGATTGTCCCAAAATATCGCCTCGTGTTCGGCCAGTATAAGACATGGATAGAAATCGGTTATTTAGATTCTACTTATTTCTTCCACGGCTAATTTGTCGATAATGATCCATTTGCAAAAGAAGTAAATAAGAGGAACACACACACAGACCAGCATACAAACACATCCATATACGTAGACGCATATATATACCCACAGATAAAGACATACCTAAACTTAGACTGACTGACACGATCAATGTCAATTTCCTAGGAAATTAGGCTAAATAAAAAGATTGAATGCTACATAATAGTGATAAATTTAATTAGTTTCTGTATATACTAGAGTCATCAACAATGATGGGAGAACAATACATTACAGCTTTTAGTTGAGATAGAGTATTTTATGTAGAAGTTTTTCTGTGTTTAAATATTATTTTTTTCTTCACTGAAGTCGAGAAATGTCTCTAACGACTTTTCAGTAAGTTACTGAGAGCTAGTTGCTGCATCTCATGCTCGTCCGGCCTGCGGTTGTAGTAGGTTAAAAAATGAACATTGAAATTATATTTTTTTTAATCTTTAGCTCTTCTCTCATTGCGTCACATAAAAAGATGGAATGATAAGAGATATTTAACAACAATAATTTGAATGTAGTTCCCTTGGCCTAATGAATGAGCCGTCTGACTTCGAATCAGAAGGTTCCAGTCGCGGACCTTTTATTGTAGAAATTATTAATATTTTCACAAAAAATTAAAATTATTTTCCAAACACAGAGAAAGTGCGTTCGACACAGACAGGAAAACAATAAAGGGATAGTTTGTATTGAAATTTCACAGATAGAGAAAGCACATACGCACAATAGACGATTGAATTTTAAGAAACTGTTCAAACTGAAATTTGTCTTAGCTCTAAATAAAATATGAAGGTTCGTGAGAAATAAGAAGAACTGTAGCTTTATTTTTAGAATCAACAGAACACGTTTAAAAACTTCTACAGTTCCACTAAATAAAAAGACTGTTTCATCTATTCTCATGTTTGTCGAATAAAACTCTGAATACTTTATTTTGCTTGAAATTAAAAACTCATAGTTCACTGTAGTTTTCAAGTACGTTATTAAAATATTATGCTTAAAGTAATTACAATGAAGTAAGAAGAACTTAAAAATATATTTTCCTGAATTTGTGATTTCTTAAAATTTTTCTTTATTTTTTTCTTATTTTTTTAAAGTGAAACAGACAAAAAAAAATCCTAGGTCTATATTTATTTTCAAATTCTAATATCTACTGAATACAATCAGTGAGAATTTTAACATTTACGACATAAAAATAAATATTGACATTACTTATTCTTCAAGTAGACTCTTCATTTTCATTTCTAGTGTAATAAATATTTACAGAACTCCACATACCATATTATAGTATTTAAATAGATTTATTTTAAATACTAAAAATTGCGAATACTAAAAATTCGAGAAGTAGTATCGTCTTCTCTTTTTCAAGCATAATAAAAAAAGTAATTATTTTTTAAAAACGGTTGTGGTGCTTTATTCAAACCTAAGACCTTGTGAAGTATTAGGATGGTAAATCGGGACAGAAGCTTTTACCAGCTGATGATGAAAATACTGAAACACTGCCTTAGGATGTTCAAACCTAGCTTATGTTAAAAGCGGAGAACTTATTTATACAACCATTCTGTTGAAGAAGAATATTGCTATTAAAGAATTGTAACAATCGGCAGTATTGTATCTTCTTTCTTATCTCAACTGAAAGGTAGATGGAGGATTCTAGAAACAAATACATGTCAATATTTCAACTAGGCTAAGTAGATGAGGAAGAGATGATTTTCCTGCACCTTCCAAGGATCCTAAATAGTCAAGCACAGTCCTAAAAAATGTCCGTAATTTAGGAAAAATAAATTTATACTTAACAAGAATTTCGTGAAGGAACTCAACGCCTACTTTTCTTAAATTCTGGAGTGCTCTTTTTTTAACTTTCTTTTATATTATAAAAATAATAACAAACGAACGACATGTTATAATATCTGCTAAATAGAATTTTTTTTTCAATTTCCAGAAAAAAATTAATTATATCCACATTATGTACGTGAAGGATTTAAATCCGATTAAGTTTAAGTATGTTAAAGCTTCAGCAGGAAGTAAGACAAGGACCCACAATAGGAAAGTTTCAAAACAGTTGGATAACCACTTTTTATTAAATAAGGAAGCCAAGTTTCAAGAAGATCCATTAAGCGGTTTGAAAATCATCACAGGAACATAATCGCACACAGACTTGGCTGATTTAATGAGCTTCATTGTCCTATTGGAAAGCAGACAAAAAATTATGAATTAAAAATATTAAAAAGGAAGAAAAACATTTTGGGGAAGATTATAGAGTTGTTAAAGCAATATGAATTCCATCTGAGATATTTATTTAGTGCTAAGATGTAGGCCTTTTATCTGATATTTCCATAGCAACCAAAATAATAGGAAGAGACGTTAGTGAAGTTCAAATGAAGGCAACGATCGACTCAATTAATTAAAATCGAAGTGTATGACATATTTGACATATTTGTGTTTAAGCATATTTGACAGTCGTAACATCTGTCAGATTCCAACCAATCTTGTTATACCGTTATTAGTTTACTGAGTACGAAAATAAAAATTTTAACATTAACGCTATTAGGGCGAACAGTTTATTCTACAATCGATTTGCAATTATCTCTGAAATTCTGGGAAATATTTATGAAAATGAAAGATCATTATATTGTAAGACAAGAATGGATTTTTTATCTGCCTCTATGAACTCAATGGCAGTGTCCTTTATATCAATTATTTGAGACTTATTCGTAATATTCTAATGAATATTTTAATATAAGGTTGTGATAGAAAACAAGGAAGAAGAATTTAACAAATGGTGTTAATGGTATATGTAAATGGTATATTAAATAAATTTTCATATTATCCAAGATGAAACTATTACAAAGAAAGCAAGATTTATAAAAATATTTCCAGCAATAGACAGTTTTTCAATAAGAATATACTTAAGTACAATATTCACTTCCTTATGTTTATCTTGCTTGTTTAATTCTAGCATTATCAGTGAGGAGACCGGGTCTAGATGTAAGAAACATGTAGTATTTTTCTTCAACTACTCGTTTATGAAGCGGAAAATATCAATGTTGCATTATTCTTATTAATAATGCCATATCATCAAACATGAAATTATGTAGAAATACAGTATCAGTGATTAGTATAATTAGGCAAGAAAATAGATTATTATTATATTCATTAATTAACAATTATTAATAAGTACAGTATTAATGGATTCAATCTTTTATATTCATTGTTCATTAAATAAATACAAGGATATGTTCAATTGTGTAACGAAAACGAAATTATGAAAAAAATCAGTCAAATTTAAACATTGCAAGAGCAAGTAGATATTGATCTCCGATTCACTGAACAAATAAAAATCAAAAGCTCCCCAACTTTTAATACGTAAAATTGTTTACTCAAAGATGCAAATGAAGTATGCAAATGAAACTCAAGTTTAATTCAATATGAGTTTTGTCTCAAACGTTTTCAAATTCAGAATCAGTAAATAAAGTATTACAGTTGACATTGTGCTGTACAGTTGACAAAGAGTTAAATATTTCAAATTTATTTATAACAAAATGTAATAAATACAAGATTTGTATCAAGTAACTTTTAAATCTGAAAGAGCCTTGAAAGGGACGTAGCAACGAAAGCAAGAATGATACAGTTTTAAAATTAAAAATATTTGCTTAGCTTAGCAGCGATTGTCAGAAAAAAATCGTTTCTAATTCGATCTCATTTTCTTAAACACCACAACAGTACATAAGGATAGATCTTTGAAGGTTAACGATATTTCATATGGTACATTCGGAAAATTTATAAGTAAGGATTTCACATTGAAGAAATTACTGAAATGGTAGTAAGTCAGTTAATTGAATGATTGATTATTTATTTGTGGTTGTTAATTTATTTGATTGTTTTATCATTATTTTGTGTTATATATTAACATGTATTAACATTGAATTGTTTCTTGTTTATTGTAAAGAGTTAAAGAGTGTTTTTTATTGTAAAGTTCCCATATTTTTTTAGTAGATCTCTTCTCCTAAATCTTCAATTAAATATTTTTAACATCACACCAAATTTAAATGTAAAGACTACATTTAATATGAAAAAGCAAATTTTCGAAAAGATTACACGTCTTTTCTTTTTCAAGCCTTATTAAATGTAGTCTTTACATTTAAATTTGGTGTGATGTTAGAAACCTTTGTTTTTTGTTAATGATTTTGAATTATGTGAGAAAAGAAGTTTCTTTTCTTTGAATTTTTTTCGTTATGTATTTTTTATGGGTTATGGAGCCTTGATAAAGTTCTTTGGTGACAAGAACGAAATATTGGTGATAAAGATGGTGTTGTGTTATACTACTACAGTAACTTTGGACTAGTGTTACATGGTTAACAATGTATCTTTCTGTTAAATCATTGCAACTACGTAATTAGCACCATTCAGATCTGTGGTTAAAATCAAGAAAGGGTTACTACCAAACCACAGTGCAATCCCCGTCATGAAATGAAATTATAGAACATTTTCTTCAAACAGATTTTTGACTTATAATGGAAACAATTGAAGCACTGCTATTGTAAAGAAACAATCACCAGAAGTCATCGGAAACAATTGCTCCGTGCATTATATAGTTGACACGTGATTGGACTGTTGGATTCTGCGAGAGAACCAAAGAGAAGCAGCAAGGAAAAATGCAGAAGTCATTGGAATATAAAGATGGCGATATTTAAGCGAAATGCAATTCTCTAAACAAGTATTTTGGAGACAGGTTTTATATCGAATGTGTGAAACATTAAGTGTCGATTTAAACTATGATTAATGAGAAGGATTTAGTGATATAATTTATTAATCATATTGTATGCTCTGTTTCAGCGTATAAGTAGTGACGTAATCTCATTCGATGTGCAGCAACTGGAACGATGCCATTTTGAAAGTGATACGAAATATTCCAAAGTTTATTTCCAATACCGAGAGCCAATGTTTATTTATACGAAGTAAGGATATAATTAAACATCGCATTGAAGTCTGCAAGTAAGTCATATTTTTCTTGTTGATACACAGAACACATTTGCATTAATTCACGAACAGCGTAACCATAGTTAAAGGTATCAAGATGACACAAGTAGATAATTCAACTATTAAAGTGAAGTAAAGACGTTTATCTTCGTGGATGCAGATTTACCAAGTTTTACAAAGAACATTTAACGATCGATTCACATACAGTGTAAGACTTATCGATTTAAGAGAGACTTTAAGCTGAAGCAACTATGTTAATTGTAAAAGAGTAATATACCATTTCTAGGAAGAAGAAATAATATATGTAACTGAATATAGCATTTAATCAAAGAATTAAAAGCACTTAATTCTAGTTTACTTGTTTATGCTCATTGAACCATTACCTTTAATTGACAGTATTTCTTACTAGGATAGGATTTGAAATAAAACAATTTTACATCCACCTACACCTATTCGTTTAACTTCATCTGCTATTTTATTTAAACGCTCTGCTAAAGTTATTTTCTAAATGTGAGCAAGTTTATTCCACAAGATCTTAACAGAAAGTAAGTCTACAATGAATATGTTAGCTACCCAAAAAAATTCACACAAATCAGAGAAGCATTATGAATTAATATTTATTATTAAATGTGAAATTAACTTTCTTTTGCAAATTTCTAAATTTTTTAATTTTAATTTTTTATAATTTCACTGTTTTTAGATAAAATGATAACTTTCTAGTATTTAAAAAAAATGCTTTACCAGTAACAGAGATAGTTTCTTAACGCCGCCAGCATCATTTTTTTCCACCCACTCTTTTTAAATTGTTTTGATCTTCAAACTGTTATTGATTTCTCGGTTTCATAACTCTGGGCATTGTGCAATGACATCCCGAGAGCAGTTAGACGCTTCTGTAATTTGTTCGGGCCCCGTCCAAACTGGAATTGAGGGGGAAGAGAGAACTTTTTTTTTCTCTTTCTTCCTCTTAATACTGTCCTTGCCACAGTCGACTTCTTTGGTAGGTGAGTTACGCGTGATCGCCTTTTCCTTTTCGGTCCGGTTCGTTGACTTCGTTTCTGCTGAAGAAAGGACATCCCAACAGTCAACCTACCGCCCACGCCTTCAATCTCTATGGCACATCGTCTTCTTCTCAAAAGAAATACACTGTAGCGTAACAACGTTTGTCAATAAAGAGCAGGGGCGACTAAGAAGGGATAGTTATGGCTTTCCTTCTTCTGCTGGTGACCGAAAGAGGGCGAAGCTGTCAAACAGACAGAGCTAATGGCATCTCTAAATAATATATAACAGTCGCAGAATTGTAGAGTTTTAGTCAGTCTCGAAGCATTTTACTTTCCATGTTTGCACAGTGATTTCAACTTTTTTTTTCTACTTTAAAATACTTTAAAAATGAAAACTATCTTCTTGCTGTTGTATCATACAACTTATGGTGTATCTTTATATCTCACCTTAAATATAAAAGTACATCAATATCTGCCAAGTATCGGAAGCTACTGACATTTTGATGAAATAATCAACTAAAGCTAGTAGGACTGCTGTTGCCTTATTCCTACTCTACCAGATAAATCCTCAAATAAGAGTTTTCAAAATGTTGAATCACTTCACGTAATGTTCACAAGAATTTCTTGAAATAGCTTATAGCTTACTTTTCTTATAATGGTATTCTTTTCTAATCCTTTATTATTTTAACTAGCCGGGTAACGTCGCTTCGCTCCGGAGCATTTGCATATATAGCATTAAAAAACAAAAAACGTTATTTATTTAGCAAATTAATATTGAGATCGGAGAATATACGACTTCCCAGCCCGTTGTGGCCTTCTCCGCTTAATTCAAGTGTATTGCAGGTTGGCGCCACACAACTGGGGTTTCGTCTCATATATTCTTGCATGTATCTTACAAACGCAGAAACGTTTGTGAATGACTGATATTTCTTTCGATAGAACTTTCAAATACCAACATTTCCTCAATATAATGTTCACTTCCAACTTTTATATTTTTCCTTTAAATTGAGAAAAAGTCAAAATATGACGCTTTAAAAGGCGACATCTTGAAAACCAAAACCTTGTTTCGAAAGATTTTTGTAGCATTTTCTTTGTCTTAAAAAGATCTCCATTTTATCCATTTGCATGACCAATCTATCTCTTATAGTTTGGTCACAAAATTGGAAAAACTTAAATTATGACAGACAGAATAACGTTTTTATTATATATTAAATATTATATATAATTTTCTTTGAGGTCGTCAAAATCACAGAAACGGAAAGCCTACATTTAATCCTCAAACCTGCTGAATACAAACAGATCATATTTTCTATTTTCTGAAGTAAAAATGAATCCCATTATTTACTTCAGTTGTCCAAATTGGATTCTTTTTAATTATATCACACGAAGCGCAAATTAATTAGCAAAAAAAAAAAGATTAATTTCCATTGTTAAACCTATCAATATTAATCCATTGTTAGGTTCTCAAGGAGAATTTTATCGCTTTCTTGGGATAATTTCTCGACAAGAACCACTATGGAAAAAATTTCAACGATTAGATCGTCTGCAATCCTTAAATATGCATATAAAGTTTCAAGAAGATTCATAGAGGGATTCATAAGATATTATCAATTGTAATTAGTTTAAAATTCAAATGTTATAATTAAAATTTTTGGAAGAGATATTATAAAAAGTAAGTAATTAATGGAAGGTTGTTAAATATATAATATGTCGCCAAAACTTAAAAAAATTTTTGGCTTCTAATTGCATTTTCGTTCATTGTTGGGAACTGACTTTAGACTTCTGCGTTAAAATGAATAAACTTTTACAGTAAATCTGATGAATTGCTCGTGATAATGAGTGTTGCTGTTGCACTTAAACAGTCTTCTTCTCTGTTAATCCATTTGTCTGTTCATATTCAATTCAATCCAATTCAATTCCATTTATTGCCAATAGAATATTACATGATAAGAGTTTACATGACATTTTGACAACCCAGTCGTCTTAAGGGGGGTCCCGTCGAGAAGACAAGAGGGCGTCTTGATTAGGCAATTAACAAAGGGAATAAGTAACACAACAATGAGGGAAAATATTTACAAAAGAGAAAATAACTGAAATTTTAGCAAATATTTATGTTTATTTTTGACAGAGAGAACGTATTTAGGTATTTTGGATGCGTGGAATAAAGGGAACAGGAAGAGAGTAGGAATAGAGTGAGGGATTTGGTGGATACCGAAGAGATAAGATAGGAGAGAAAGAGGAAGGTGATAGGTGGAAAGGGATTCGGATCGAAATTTCAGCCTGACATCAATAGTAGGTGGAGTATCAGTAAATTAATAAGGTTGAAATGTGTTTTTTAATTTTTTTTTAATTGGGTAAGAAAAGGACATTCACGGATCTCTTTAGGAATTTCATTCCAAAGTTGAGGCGAAGCATAGCTAACAACTTTTCTTTGATAGTTAGACTTAGTTTTCGGAATGGATAGCAACAGGTGGGTAACAGATCTGGTATCATAGAAATGGGTGTGAGGGTTAATGGTTAGTGGGATACAGGGATAGAGTTTTTTATTAATTATTTTATAGGTGAAGACCGCTAATTGTAGTTTATAGATGTGGGGGAAAGAGATTAGATTATATTTAGGCCAGAGAGATCGAGTAGAATACTGTCTAGGTTTTTTATCTATGAATCTTAGAAAATATTTCTGAACTTTAAGTAGCATGTTTTCATAAAATTTAGAAGGGTTGCCCCATACTACAACTCCGTAACAAAGATTTGAATGAATGAGTGACCAATATAGATTTAGTAGAATTTGAGCTGGGAGAAGATATGTGAAGCATAATAAAACGGCTGAACTGATTACCATCACATTTGGTACTTATCTTATGTATGGCAAAACGTAGACCTATTGATTTTGGTTCCCCTTATCCCTTAAAATTGATTCACGAAATCCATCACTTAAATGACTAGACGGATTTCTTTAACATTTGGTACGACGCTTATTTATGGTCTAAAGGGCGTTTCACATAGATCCGAAAATCGGATGGTCGGGTCCACGAATCGGACATTTTCTCTTTCACATGGCCACAAAACTCTCTCCCACGTCGTCTATACGACATGTAACATTCAAATCGTTCGTATAGACGACGTTTCGTGGCCATGTGAAAGAGAATATGTCCGATTCGTGGATCCGACATTCCGATTTTCGGATCCATGTGAAACGCCCTTAACTTATAATAACAATACGATTATTCTGGTCTTCATACCATCCCTCAAGTCCTGAAAATGGACTCCAAGCGCTATGAAATGGACAGTTGAGTGTTACTGTATAGTCAGTATTAATTATTTACGGCATTAAAATTCATTATATTTGGTATATCAAAATTTTCAAAAATAAACACGAACTGTAAATATAAGTAATTTAAGTAAATAACTAATTGTTGTTGATTTTTTTTGTACGTATGACTGTATACAAAATTTAAGATTATCAGAAAGACAGCAAGCTATGATGTTCTATCCTACATTCTGAAAGTAGTTTACTGTGCTTTTATACTATTATATAATATAAAGACACGAATATCGTAAGATATAGACTCACTTGTCAGTAATAAATAATAAGGCAAAAACCCTAAAACATCCGTTGAAGAAAGGAAGTGCTTTAAGTGTCAGTCTTCATTATCACAAAGGAAAAGTAATTGGGTAGATTTTGCCAAATAGTAATATTAAACACCCAAGCTTATTGTGCGTAATTCAAAGTAGTGAATTTGCCTAAACATAAATAAAAGTTTAGTGCATAGGGCAAGCATCTAAAATAAATAACAACTTATATAATACATTAATGTTTAATGCATTTAAACTTTAAATAAATGAACTTTTTTAATAAATAACAATAAAGTTTAATTTTACAAATACGTATTACTATGTATAATAATTATTGAATGGAAAACGTTTTCAGTAAGCTTACTCAAAGTAATTGATAGGTCATAATCCCATATCCGAAGTTCTAAATACGAAACACCTGAGTGCGTAAAACATTGACCGTAACATAACTCCTGCGGCTGGGATGCAAGGTGCAACAGTTGACTCAGTTGTGTGTGAGTGCTGTTAGTGTGCAGAAATGATTATTGTTTTCTAATACTTTTTCTGTTTCGTGAGTCTCATTGTACTTTGATTGTTAAAATTAAAAAAAAATTAAAAAAATAAAGATACCTTATGGGTAACTGAAGCGAACTTAATGCTTGCTAATGGAGCTGTTATTTTTTAAAACCTTTACTCCGGCAGAGAGTGTTCGTACAACCCGTTAAAATAACTTCTATGTGTAGCTAACATGTATAAAAGAAAACAAAGGCAAATCAATAAAACAAATCTATGTATATTCTGTTAAATGTTCCTTTTACATAAAAATGTTTAGTCTATTTCACTTGCATGAAACTACGTCTCATAATACGAAGTGTTCTGTGTTATCCATTTATAGGCTTGTTTAACTTTCTTCTTAAATGAGATAACTAAAAGTCTCTTTGTATCAACTTTATCTACACTTGTATTAATGTCTTGAATCATTAACTTTATAACTTTTATGGTGTCTGTTAATCTGTTCTTCTTGAAGAAAAGTGATGATAACGGTATTCGTGTATTACGCCCGTCCGTGTAAGGTAAATCAAAGATTACTTACAATCTGCTGAAGTTCTATCATCTTCCGTCTGATCGTCCAACATTGAGTCGCCTACAATGGATGCTTGACGATGTCTTCGAATTCATAGCCTTTCGAATCCGATTGAAGATGAGCTTTGGAACCAGATTATTCCTTTAATCCTTTCGCTTTAGTAGAACTTCAAATCCGTTTCCGGCACGTATCTCTTGCGTTTATAAGCCACTTGTTTGCAGAAACAAGGAATATTTATCTTCGATATTCCCTTGCATCTTTTAGCGAATAAGACTTCCGAATACATCCTTGTTTGTCATCGTATCCCACCATCTTTTTGTTCTTCATTCGTTGACTAACAAACCATCAGTGACAACACAACTATAACAGCACACAAGTTCATTCTCCAACAATTGATACTTCATCGCATCAAGTGTATCTCATCTTTATTTGAACGTGATTGTTGCGTTGTTCTTTTGTTTTTTATTTCCCTTCCTCAGATTATTCATGATTATATTGACTTCTCTTGGAATTGTCTCAGGTTTGAAATACGTTAGAAAATTGTTCAGGTAAGCTTTTCTCAATTCAAACCTACAGTAACAGTGGGAGAAAAAGGCTGCGTCTGTTATTATTGATAGCTATAATTATAATACTCTAATTATAACCCAGCTCCATTCTGAATTCCGAAAATTTCCGAAAACCTTGACACATCTGGGACCAAGAATTACCGATATGGGATTTGCAGTTGTACTTAAATATTAAAAAATAAGAAGCCCTCCGACAATGCATTGGCATTTTTTTTCTACCACCTTAGCTATGTTTTCGTCTAAGGCTACGTCTACTCTACCATAGTAAGAGTATTCTGTCCTAAGTAATCACGAATTCTTTACACCATTATAAACGACAGACATATTAAATTCCTTAAAATTAAAAGTTAAAGTAAAATAATACTTACTCAAAAAAGCCTAATAAATGAATTAAAAAATCTGGTCTTCTCGTTCTCTTGTGGAATTATTACTGCTACTTTAAATCTGGGAGTTTTAATCTACATGAGCTGCCTGTTTTCAATCAAAGCATTTAGGGTGGCCGTAATAGGAGAGTTGCACTTCATTAGACAGAGAAAAGCTTGTACATAATTAAATAACGGAGATTGGAGTTTCCAAGGAAATTGAGTTAATACCATTTGCAAAAAGCCCATGATCCCTAGATGCTGGGTTTATTAATGAATAGCCTTTTTGTGAAAAACAGTAGGAAAAGAATTCCAAATAAGGTGGAAATTAAAATGCATTAATATTACATCATGTTTTGTGTAGTTATTAAATTAATACTACATGAAATTCTTGAAATAAATATGAGA
>JAFIDM010010028.1:56542018-56571853 GCA_023159025.1 Thereuonema tuberculata | reverse complement strand
AATGCAAGCAATGGAATATAAAATTTCTAATATATTATTAATGTACGTTATTTCCATACATCTGTGTTCTGAAAATTTCACTCACTAGGCACACTGAAATAATAATAATCAGTTATCAAAAGTAAACTTAAGACATCACAAAAGACAGAATGCCTGGAGTCCATTGATATTTATCTTCCACAAATAGTAATAACATGTTTCAAGATAACTAATTCTACAAATGGAAGCAATTTTGCAAGTGAGTGAATTATTTCATTTTCAGTTTTCAGCATAAGGGGATGTTACACTTGAATGTATATGCAACTTATTCTCTTAATTTATACCTTGTTAGCTTACTTCAAAAATGCAATTTACAGTCTGAAATTAAATCAGAACAAAATAGGTAAAAACCTATATTTGCATTAACTTCTGATTTTAATAATCTCTTATACAGCTTTCGAGTTCTGTGTATTCGTCTGTGTGTGTAATGCAAAATAATGGTGCCCTTCAAGTCTCACATGCACAACAGTGGAGATATATTAGTCTCACATGATCAGAGTGATCCTGCATTTTCATCACACTGACATTTTCCAGCATGCCACGTCATGAGTTGAGCCTGAAGAAAGAATCAATTGTGATGCTACTTTGCAATCACAATTGAAACAAAGGACTAATGGCACAAGATTTATCTTTAAGGTTTGTCATTACAATTTAATCAGGGCAGAAGTTTTTTTTAAGAAAGCAACAGAGATGATGTCATCACTATTCCCAGGATTGATTTCCATCCGAGTGATGTTAATTTGCCATTCAAGTTGAAGCACCATCAGTTCCCAGCAATGCCAGCATTCGCACTGACTATTAATCAGTCGCAAGGACAAATCTTTGAACATGTGGGAGTTTTTTTATTTTTTTTTTGAGTGAGCCAATATTATCAAGTGGCCAGCTTTATGTTGCATTGTCGTGTTCACGAAACAAACAAATCATCAAAGTGTCATCAAAAAACCAATGGTCAAGGTTATTTACTAACTAGTGCTCAAGTTTTCACTCGCACTGTGACTTATAATCAAGCCTCCAATAAACAAAATCATTTATGTTTCTAGCAAGCATTCATTCTAATTTTCTATCCATCATATATTTGATGGGCAATTACTCTTATCTCTTATGTAGTTTTCTAATTCTGTGTGTATCCTCGTGTGTGAAAGCAAGCGAAAGCTGCTCGACAAGTCTCGCATCCAATTCTGTGTGTAACGCCGGAGAGCTCCCAGCAAGTCTCACATATACTCCAGTATAGGTTGTACTGTTATTCCATCAGTGTTGATGGGCACATATGCTAGTTAATTAATAGATTTAATTTATATCCTTAACTAATAGTAATGCTGGCATTAGTCGGGTAAGAAATGGGTTGTTCTGTGCCGAAATTTTCTGATTGTTTGATGGCGAAACATAGAACCAAAACTAATAGCTTCTAGCTGGATCAGAGTTCTCCCAATTTTTAACTGAAAATTTGCGGAATCTGAGAAATTTGTAGACTGCATTTATTTTCAATTATAAATGTCTGAAAAACAATCTGCTGATCCATCGAGCTATGCTTCTGGCTATTGTCTACAATAAGAAACATGGCGGTTGGCAACTATCCTGTCTGCTTCCAATAATACACACAAACAATCATTCATAGACAGTAATAAGATAATTCTGAAAATAAAGCATTGTTTTATCAATATATTATCTATTCAATGCATTAGAATATTTCTAAAATTATTTTTAATTCTGTAAAATAATTATTTATTATTGCTGAAACGTGTGCAAAGGATTATGAATAAATATGTTCAGCAAGTTCCATAATTGTATAAAATATCCATAAAAAAAATTAAAAGAGCTTGTGATATATTATGATAATTAGAACAAATAATATTTGGATAAAACAATATTTCTTTTCAAAAGATATTCTTATTAAGAAAGTGAGAAATATTTTTGATTCAGAAATCATATCTCAATGTGATACTCGATATGCTGGATCTAGGTGACATGTGAGTTTTTGATGGCAAACCAATGAAAAGGAGATGGTCAGCAAATTTCCATCTAAAATCTTGTATTGAACCACCCAATTCTCACCTGTCTAAAGCTAACCTAGTGCGCAGTGAAATTGTTACCAAAAACTTGCAAGGAATGTGAACTATAAACCTTCATAACTCTACATATTGAAATATTAAAAAAAATTTAAAATCACACTTTACTGGTGTGAATTTTTAAGGACTCCTTTAATTATCTACTCTTTCCAAATTTAACAATATAAATTCAGAATTAACATTTTCAAATCAGTGTAAAATTTCGTATACATTTCAATTGTTACATATAACAAAAATAAAAATCTGTAGAAACCTGTTAATAAACCTAACAAATAGAATCCATTCCTGATGTAACTTTTAAACAATTATATTTATGAGATTTTCTGAAAAGATCATGGATTGCCGTTATATTGGCGAGATCCCCCGCTCTTACAGATTTGCATAAATCAACATATAGATTAGAATAGATTAATTGAAAGTGGAATACAGCCCATCATACAATAACCTTGTGGCGTATTGTTGATACTAATAAGGTTAGAATCATTGAACACAAGAAAGATGAGTATGTGAGAAGATTCAAAGCACCTCTGTATTATGTTAGGTAACCCCTATAATGATGAAAATTTCTAATGAGGCAGTGTATGCTTATGATTTTAAACCTAATGTTTTGAATTTGGAAAATCAAAAATTTAAGCCTACCAATGTTATGTAGCTTAATTTTTAATTTTTCCAAACTGTATTTCTATGTATTTTTTTTAAATCCAAAAATCCGCTTCTTACTTTTGTTTTATTTATTTTATTAATTTCCTTCCTCTCGTATTTATGTTCATCATGTGACTCATATGGCATTGAATGATTGGTGGCTGACCTTTACCAATGGGGCCAATAATGATTCGACGTTCGCAGGAGTGAAGGCCAACAATGTTCCCTTGTATACAGTATACATTATACATTTAATGTTTACAGTAAACTCCCGATTATGCGCGGAATTGGGTGGCTCGGCAACCGGGGATAAGCGAATTCCGTGGATAATCCGAAATATGACGAAAAAGGCACAAAATCAGCACAAAAATGCTTTTAACATGTTTTATTTGCATTTAAATGGCAATACAAAAATAAGGAACGATCTTTTAGTGCGCGTGCGCTAGTTTAGGGGGGGAAGGGGCGTTACCCTTTCCTTTTACAACTACAACTAATACCTCCAGCATCAGATGTGAAGTTTTGTTTCAAATAACACTCAACTTACAAATTAATGTACGTGAATGAAAGAATGTAAAACAAATTTACAAAATATTAAAAAAAAAAATCAAGTTAGTGTTTGTATTTGACAAGTCAGCTGTCTGACGTGTATGTAGAACGGGAAGCCTCTCCAATAATTTAGTGTAATCTACTGACCTAAGCTCCGCCCACAAGGTCGTTCTTTAAATTGTTTTTGTCTATAATTGTCTTCATTTTTGTGTCTCATTTTACTGCTTACCTTATTCTAGATTAATTTTTTTTAATTCTATAATTTATTCTACAGTACAAAAAATGGAAACAGGAGAGGTCCCCGGATAATCCGCTTGCGGATAATCGGGAGTTTACTCTACCACCACTTTAAAGGAAAATGAGTGTTTGCTCTCTTCTGTATAACCGGATCAGAATATAGTAATAATAAAAAAAAAACCCAGAATGTTTTAACTTCATAATATTTATTTGCATTGATAGCTTTAAGTACTTTAAACTGACAAGTGACATAGTAAAGCCTCAGAATGAGGCTTTCAACATAAATGCAACATTTGAACAGACCAAATAAATTGAAAGTCTGACCTTTAATCTTCAATACTAAAAAACATTTGACTTTCAGGAGATGATTGTTTAGGGTTAGTTTTCACTTGACCCAGTATATGTCTGATGGTCATACATGTTGATTCAACTCCACGAATAAATGATATAGTTTTTCCACAAATAAATAACATGAGATTTTGACTTCTTCCTCCCTCTCTTATTCTTCTTAAAATCTCTATGTAAGATTCACATGATTTAGTATCAATTATCTTGCTCAAACCAAGCTGTTAATACAATCTTTGAAAAGGAATTTATTCACAGTATATTATCGTGCCTTCCATAATCTCCAAGTTTCGGAAATCTTTTGAGAAAGTAAGGAATATATTTTTTCTACGACATTATATCTCTTCATAACCACAGTATTAATAATTCTTCTGTCAGTTAAGTTTATTTCATTGCAACTCCTTAAAGCTGTCCTAATTTCTTTTTTTCATTACTTTCTTGAATCCATACCTAAAACATTGTTATCAATACTTTATCCAAAAGAAAAGTATTTGTTATTAAAATATAGAACTGCTATATTTATTTGTTGTTTGTTATTGCTTTTAATTTTTAAAGAAAACCTGTATCTAACTCACAAATACATTAATCAAAAAATAGATAGCTTTAAAATTTTATTTAAAAACTAAAAGCAAATTGGGTTTTTTCATTTTTTTTAGAATATATCAATTTTAAGTATGAGTTTTCAATGAAGTAAACAGGCTACTACATCAGTTGGCAGAAAACCTAAATATTAGTAAAATCAAATAGAAAGGGAAGCAGCAAACAGCAAATATTATTTGATTTTTATTAATTTGTTTATTTGTAAACTTCAGCCACTTTTGACTTATTTTTTCATCCAGAATTATGATGTTTTTAAGATGGTCAAAAATTGATAAAGTTGGGGGGAAAAAAAAAGCTGATCCACCAGCTCTACCATAATGGTCTGCTGCAGTTCCCAATATGACTAGCAAAAAGTGTAGAATTTTGTATGATGCTTTTTATTATGGAAAAATTCTGTTGTATAGCATATTCTTTCTCGTAATTTTACATCATCGAATCTAAGATGAAGACTAATGTGTACATGTGCATTAACATTTCCAGCAAAGGGACGACGAATTTTGTTTATGGTACAGAGAATACAAAATGGAGCAACATTTATTTGTTTGAAATTTTTTTTTTAAATTAAAATAAATAATTAAAAAATAATAGTAAAAACATAATAGTAAAAATGATTAAATAAATATAAGACTAGTAAATAATAAAAATTGCAATGCAAATTTAAAAATAATAAAAAAAATGTGGCTGCCAAAATACAAATTTCCTTTTCCTTTATTACTTATTAAGGAAAAGGAGGTTCTTTATGAAGGGTTCCACTTATCAATGCTGGTCAGAAAACAATCCCGACATAAAAATTAACGAGAATGTTTTAAACTTAATAATTTCAAGCTTTAAAAACAGACTTCCTTCGTTAATAACATAACAACATAAATAATTTACTTACATCTGAAAAATACCGCTCAATGATTAATATAGCTGATTGACGAATGTTCTCATTTTCATGGATCTGCAGAGCTTCAATTTTATGCAAACCTTTAAAAATAGAAAGCAATGGTTTATTAATAATTCTAAGTGCTAATTTTATACTTAAAATATTTCTTAACAAAACAACTTATGAAAACAATATTGAAATTTTATGCTTTAAGGCAAATTATTCCTTTTATTCCTTTACAAAATGAAACTCCATAATCAAAGAAAGATTCTTTATTTTGATTTAATTTTATTCCAAAAGATAAATAAATGGTGGCTTTACTTTTACTTCTGATTTAATGGAAGATAATTAAGCTCTGCAGAGCTTAATTATTGTTGATTTAAATTTTTGGAAAAGATTAAAAAAGTAAATTCAATTTTAAATTTTCAAAGGAACAATTTTAAATTTCAAAATCTAGTCACTTTTATATTTAAAATAAATAAATAATGAACATTTACCTCCGCATTCCTCAATCATGCTGTAAATACCTTCAGCTTGATTCTCTGCTCTTTCCAAAATGTTATTTATTCCAACAAGTACAACCTGAATAACTTCTACATCTTTACAGGTTAGCAGCTCACACAAAGGTGGAATCACTCCCTGTTGTACAAGGCAGACAACCTGTGTCTTGTTACCATAGAAGGTTAAATTGTTGACAGCCGAAACTGCCTCCTCTTGTGTTTCAAAATCACTCTATGGAAAGAAGAAAAATAAAAACAGCTTGAAATTCAGTGACGCAGGCATCTATTTACATATTGCTCCTAGATTTGTTAAATAGTATTGATAAAAGCTTTAAAACTTTAAGTGTTGGCATAAAATGTGATGGCTTTACCATTTACTATTGGCAAATGTGATGGATTTACATTAAGCAAAGAGTAAAGTCATAAATTTTGAAGCAACCTAAATGTGTTTGATGTCATTAGTTTTCCTGAATTCTGATAATAATGTTTTCAAATGACATATGGTTTAACTAATAGGAAAGTTAGGTGTATAATAACAATGCTATTTACAGAAAGATACAATATTTGCGTTCACTAAATGTAACTGAGAATGAGCAAATGAACCAAAGAAAGCAAAAATGATTTTTTATTTAATCAACATATGAAAAATGTTAAATGAACTGAAAGTCGCCAAGCAGTTCAAAAAATCACAAATAAGCAGAGATATTATCCGACACATCTTTCTTGATGATCACGTTTGCGCGAGATTTTCGAAAATCACGAGATTTGGCCATTAGCCTCTTCAGCAGGTCTCAAGGAATGTAATATTGTGAATGTCTGTCACTAGGAAAATGCTAAAGAAAAAATGTTAAAGTTGGAATTTTACCTTCAGCGTAGAGGCGAAGGATGCAGCGGCGAATAAGGCATCGGTCAAAATCGTCGACATCAGTAATGGGGCTTGCTCGTGGCCGCTTCTTCCCCGGAGTCGATAAGCCTTCTTTCTCGCCATTTTGTGAGAAGACATGGATAGAGGCTATTCTCGCGTCAATCACGTGAAATCGAGAAAATTCGGGATCATCAAGAACGATGTGTCTCAGTTTAGTTACAATGTTTTAATATATTCTTAATGTAGGGGGCTAAGGAGACGTTTATAGCACCCCTTTCCATTTAACCTGAAAAGATTTATTTTATCTGTTCAGATAATCTATTTGTACTTCAAGAAACACATCTAGCTTGTCACGGTATCTAGCTTCGTACAAACTATGGAAAACAAGAGATTTTCCAAAGAAACCAGTTAACACAAAAAAAATTCCCATCAAATGACAAAATAGTAAGAGAAGTTTTTTGAGTTCGAGAATTTGTCAAAAAACTATCCCTGACTGAAGGTCAGGTATTTCAAAGGCTGAAGTATTAAAAAAACAAAGCGTGTCTAAATCATCCGTTGTGTTATGCAATTTTTAATTCCATAATAGATTTATTTGTTGCAACAAATCATGAAAGAATCCTGAGATATAATACTTTGATAGAAATTTTTTAAATTTAAGTGTTAAAAAAATTATTCTTTCCCCTATTTTTGTATGTTTTCACCTACACTTGAAATTCTTGTCAAAAGTTAAAAAAATACATTCCAATTTTTACAATCAGCTGATGGGAAATCATAGTATTTACCAGCATTGAATGGTAAAACGTCAAAACAAGGCGCTCATAGCAGAAATTTCAAAGTAAATCCTAGATTCAATACATAAATCTTAAGTTTTACCAAATTTTAGGCTTTCATGGAGACACCTGCACATAAATACAAAAAGGGGTAAAACAGTACTTTTTTCTGATAAAGGACGAAAGTGAAACTCTTTAGAACAATTGAGAAAATCTTCAGATTTTGGTATTCAAGGAAATCCAGCAAAATGCTCACACAAAAAAAATCTGAGTCATTTGGTTTATTAATGGTTTATTACTTTTCCCCTCGTATGCCTTTTGAGTTTCTACTTGCTGAAGAGAATCTAATAAGCTTTAAGCAGCTGCTGTCCTTTACCCATTAGAGGTTTTTTTTTTTTATATATATTGACCAGCTGCACCCGGCATGCGTTGCAATATCACTCAAAGAAAGAACAGCCTGTTGTCTGTCGGGGTGGGATACTAAGGTCCTTGTGTCGCTTTCCACCCACCGTAGTGTGGTGTCCCAGCCCCGCATAGGGGAGCGGATTTTCCAATTTTTGCATTATCTAGCAAAGATGTTAAGTTTGATACCCGGTGACCGAGAAAGGGCCCTAAATGTAAGGGCCCGGCGTCGGTCGGGGATAGGGCACTTAGGTAGCTGTGTCGCTTTCCACCCACTCAAGTGTATTGCCCCTGCCCCCCATAGGAGAGCGAATTTTTCACTTTTTGCAATGACTTGGGGGGCCCGGGACCCTAAATATTAGGGCCCGGTGTTCTAGGCGATCTGATGAATGGTATAGGAACGCATACGGGATATATGAATTGCTTTTGTACTCACTGTCACCACCAGGTGATTATTTGGCTATTTCACGGATTTCACCCCTTTTCAAACCCTGGGGGAGTGTCCCGGTTCTGAGGTAGCCTATCTTTTGCTGAGAGTCCTAAAGAGTAATTTTTCTGCAAAAATTGATCTAGATAGGTCAAAGGGCCTAGGAGTGTATACAGAACAAACAAACAAACAAAGAAACATTCATTTTTCTACATATAGATTATTATTTGCTTTTTTTTTGTGGTCAAATGCCATTTGTGCTGAACATTCAGCTGCCAAAGATTTGAATTCCACATTTCAATGTTGTTTTTGTTTTCTTTATTTTCTGAGGGGTCATATGGTTTACTAATAAAGTAATATAAGTGTAATCATTTGTGCCACACCGTACAAGGAAGAAGAAAGACTTATAAGGACATTCACAGCCCTCAAAGTATGGTGTTTCACCGACACTTCAGTTTTGGGATTAATTTTTGTAGGGAGTATGAGAGTTTGACTCAGCCGAAATTGAAATATGTTTGTAGATGACAGCTGTTAAAAGAAATTAATGATATAAGACTTTGTTGCAAAAAGTTATTGTTAGTATTGTTACGTGTAACCTAGGTTGCCATGCACATGAAAAATGATTGTTATAGAAGCAAAAAAAGAATTTTAAGTGCTTTTTTTATTATCTTTTTTTGTAGTGCAAGTTTTTTTTTTCGTGTAAGTTTCGTCATGTATGTGTGTGTTATATAATAAACGTTCAGATGTACAAAATTGATGCAGTATATTAAGTTTAACGTTCTTTCCAACACTAAATATCCGAATATTCTTCAACGCATACATTGGAACCTGCCAGGGAGGTAAATCTATTAGTCTTAAATCACCTCTTTGCAAGAATTAACATTCTTACTTAAGATTCACACTGCTATAAATGAATTTTTTGAAAGCTGATTTATCACTGAAGTGAAGAAAGGTTGTCAACGAAGCCTCAAACTCTTGTTTGAAAATTACTCTTAACTGCAAATTTTATGACAGAATAGAAAAGTTTATTGCTAAAAAGATCTCTTGAAATCATTAGCTTAGTTAAAAGAATAAGTTACAGTTGTTGAAGTTGAAAAATATTGTCCAATGAATAATTATGACCTTGGTGAGATATCTCCGATAATATTGTCAAATAAACCATTCTTCAATTATCTGAAACAACAATTAATTCAAATGATGATTATATAATAATAAGCCCCCATTGACCCTAACTCCTCGCGGTGGGGGCGGGAGCTACACTAGCTTTAGGATAGGCTAAAGGGTCCAACCATCTATGATGAGAACTCGTTCTAATATAGATCATGCTGCATCGGGTGTGGCT
Source organism: Thereuonema tuberculata (assembly GCA_023159025.1). Classification (NCBI taxonomy): domain Eukaryota; kingdom Metazoa; phylum Arthropoda; class Chilopoda; order Scutigeromorpha; family Scutigeridae; genus Thereuonema; species Thereuonema tuberculata. Next base: position 56,562,204 of record JAFIDM010010028.1, on the reverse strand, counting down.
CAGGATCAAGGCACCCGCGTTCGGGGGTTAGGCAGAGGTCTCCGATCGAAAAATAAACTATAGTCTCCCGCAGGTGGAGGTGGAGAAAGTGGCACCCCATCCTCTAGTATGGCTACCACAATACCCGGGCAACATTATCAAGCCCGAATAGTCAGAAATGTTTCGTCTGTGTCAGAGCAGGCGATCACAAGACTGGGAAACCACTCCAGCTCATCCGATGATAATCGCAGATGAACCAGGATCTTATGCGTGACTTCTACACCGTTACAGTTAGGGACTCAACTCACAGGATACAGACAGGCACTACACCACGCATTCACCAAACGTTATCCATCGTTAGGGCTTAGCGAACAGCGGGTAGCGGATCAGCAACGTTCCATAGTAGTAAACAATCTTACTCTCCAATGCATACTTGCAAAAATTAGGGAAGAAGTCGCTGAATCCAACCACCGGACACCACACCCCACCAGAAGACACTACCCTTATGGCAAACACAGAAGCAATCTCTACCCCTCAGTACACATGCCCCAACAAGGCAACTAACGACATATTACAAGCAGCACATGATAATTTCTACACCGCACCAGCACAATACACAGGCACAGACCCCACATTCAGGCCGGCACTCCCCAAAGTACATACATCAAAACAACTCTCCACAGACATATACCATCTCAACACACACTATCCCACAACACCTTGACAATATCCAAACATTAGAAGACATACACGCAACTCTCTACTACGCCGCACACGGAACCATTCGGGCACTTGGAATCAAACACCACAACATACCTCTCACTGCACGGTCACAAGAATACATCCCCCATTGGAGACGTCGCCTTGAGGGCCGCATCAGCGATCTTAGAGGAGACATATCCATGCTCACACAATACTGTGCAGGAAACAAAACAAAGAAAGTTTTATCTCAGGTTAGAAAGATATTCAAGCACATAAATACTCACCCTTCACATTCAAACCATCGTAACCAGGTTCAGGAACATCTATACACACTAAAACTCAGTGCACTTGCAAAAAGATTACAAAGATACAAACAGTGCACTCTGCGCAAACAGCAGAACACTTTTCAATAAATGAGAAATATTCTACAGATCCCTTACATCTTCCTCTACTATAACTAATAGAAAAACTCCTACCAGCGAGGCATTACATGAATACTGGTCATCTCTGTGGTCAAACACTATCCTCCACAATGATACAGCACTATGGATGACAGAGGAACAACAACTCACTGAACATTTACTATTCTTGTCCTTCTATGAAATTACTCTCGCAGATATACAGAGAGCACTAAAACATGCACACAACTGGAAGGCTTCTGGTGCAGACGGCATCCAGAACTTCTGGATCAAGAGGTTCACGTCCCTGCATGGGAACATATCGCTTACACTCAATGACATAATCCAATACCCAGAACATATCCCTCGTTTCCTCACACAGGGTGTCGTATACCTACAGAGCAAGAACATTGAAACAGCACACCCTGCAAACTACCGTCCAATCACTTGTCTCCCCACACTTTGTAAACTCCTCACCTCCTGCCTCGCAAACAAGATCTACACACACATCAAGACATACAATATTCTTTCCGAACAGCAGAAGGGCTGTCGCAGGAATTCCCAGGGTTGTAAGGAGCAACTTCTTATTGACTCAAATTCTGCGCCAGGCGCGCGCAAAGAATAGGAACTTATATATCGCATACATCGACTACAAGAAGGCATTTGATTCGGTCCCTCATTCCTGGCTCCTACACGCTCTTCATGTCTACAAAATATATCCCAAGATCACGGCATTCTTGGATGCCACGATGAAGAGTTGGAACACAACATTACACCTACGCACCTCCAACACCTCCATCACTACAGATCCCATTCCCATAAGAAGAGTTAATTTCCAGGGAGACTCCTTGAGTCATGTTTGGTTCTTCGTCGCCTTGAATCCACTGAGCCACTTACTAGATAACACAAAAGAAGGTTATAGACTTAACTCAGGCACTCTGACACCATACAAAATTACACACTTACTCTATATGGATGATATTAAAACTCTACGCCACAAACAACGCTCAACTTACTAATTTACTACAAGTCACCACACAGTTCACCAAAGATATTGGGATGGTATTTGGAATCGACAAATGCCGCAAGCTACATGTAACACGCGCGAAGACTACGAATTGAACAGGAGGGTTTTGAACAGGACCTTGGGTTGGCCATCCAATCCATCGAAGAGGGAGAGACCTACAAGTACCTGGGCTTCCAGCAAGCGTGCGTCATTGACAATGCAAACATCGAAAATGCACTTAGAACACATACCGTGCTCGCGTTCAAAACGCCAGAAATAAAATTAAAGCCATCAAAACTTTTGCCGTCCCCACACTAACATATTCGTTCGGCATAATTCCATGGACAAACACCGAACTCGAAGCACTACAACGTACAACACACACTACATTCACGAAACACAACATGTACCACCCCAAGTCCGCTACGGAAAGGATGACTCTTCCCCGGAAGGAGGGAAGCCGAGGACTCATCAACCTCATCACATTACACGCAAAACACACTTAGGGAACACACACTTAGGGAACACTTCCAGCAAACAGCATAACACTCCTCACTACACTCAACCATTGTTAAGGCTGATACACACCTCACACTCCTAGACTTCGAAAACCCTTCTCCGACACTCACCACTCATACACCCACACTCAGCAGCTACGTGAAACATGGGCTCGTAAGGAACTCCATGGCAGACATCACGGAAGTCAGCCAGCCTCATGTCGACATGGAAGCATCGAACAGATGGCTGACGAGTGGCGATCTGTTTGGGGAGACCGAAGGGTTCATGATCGCGATACAGGACCAAGTCATCCCCACACGCAACTACAAGAAACATATTCTACATGACGCAAACACATACGATGACAGATGCAGGAAATGCCACACTACACATGAGACGATCGACCACGTAATATCAGGCTGTCCCCTTCTCTCCCAAACAGACTACCTCCACCGACACAATCAGGTAGCATCGATCGTTCATCAACAGCTAGTACACAAACACTCACTTATTAAGAACACGGTCCCCTACTATAAGTACATACCACAAAGCGTACTAGAGTCAACCTCACATAAGCTGTACTGGGACCGCCCCATTCACACAGAGAAAACTATACATCACAACAGACCTGACATTACACTTGTTGATAAGGTCAACAAACAGACCTATCTCATTGATATTGCAGTGCCTATCAGCAAGAACATGCAGAAAACTCACGCAGACAAGATAAGTAAATATACAGACCTAGCACACGAGCTCCAGAAGCAGTGGAGGCAGGACCGAGTACGTGTTGTACCCGTGGTCCTGTCCGCCACTGGTCTGGTGCCTCACACATTGCATCACAGCCTCAGCACACTAGGACTTCACCAAAACACTTACGCACAACTCCAGAAGGCTGTGGTACTCAACACAACACGCATAGTTAGGAAATTTATGGACACAAGCACCCATCCCTAACTATTCTTCCAAACCTTTTTTTTTTTTTTTTTTTTTACACTTGGCAATATGTGGTTTGGTCCTTGACCCGCCATATTGTCTTAGCTGGGGAAACCCATAGTTTGAAACTTTTTCGAGATAATAATAATAATAATAATAATTACCCTACTAAGATGCTGAATAATAGGAGCAATAAGACCAGCATCAATAACAGCTTGAATACGTTGCTGATTGCCAGCAGTAATATTGCTCAAAAACCTAACTGCATCCTGTACAAGAAAAATGAAAAGGAGAAATGAAATAAGATGAAATTTAATTTCAGTAAATTCAATTGCAATTTTATAAAAATACTAAGCTAAAATACTAAATTCACAGTATTCAAATGTACCAAAGCAGACTTTTATAATTTATTAACTGTTGGTTAAGGACTACAAAAAAGATCTTGCCTTATTAATTTTGTCCTTCTGATATGTGAGAAGAGCTGGGAAATGTGTTAAAGCACAATTTAGAACCACTTGGGTTTGTTCATTAGTAGTAGTTACAATGATGCCTACTGCACAAAGAGCTGCCGCCTGAAAAATGTTAATGAGGAAAACATTAGTATTTTTTAAATATTCAATCTATGAGTTGTTCTCAGCCAAATTTAAGTATCTTGTCTTAGAAGCAGAACTGTTTGAGATTAATCTGTGTAACTGGCTTGTTATGTACGTATGTATGTATATATGTTTATAGGGATATGCTTTAAAACGCACTTCCTGTTCAGACAGGATTCCCTAAGGATTTATTAGTTTTTTTCTCTTAATCCAAACAAGTTTTAAGAAGTTTTTAATTTTATTCAGATCCAATTTTCCCTTGAATCCTAATATGTGATCCAGTAATTCATCCTTTTCCCAGTTATTTGGGTTTATGTTAATATTTTTTAAGACTTCGGTTCTCTCTTTTCCGAAGTATGGACATCTTAAGATGAAATGTTTTAGAGATTCCTCTTCATTTTTATCGCAATGTAAACATATTGGCCCCTTTTCAGACCATTTTTCTGTACTTTTAATTAGCGCCAATGATCACGTTCTGCACTGGAAAAGTACAGAACTTCCATAGGAAGTATCATAAATATCCTGATATAGGGAGCCCTTTTTTTTAAACCCTAATGGTATAGTTTTGTATAATAAGATGGTGCCTTTTTTTCCGATTCAATGTTTATTTTAATTTCTTCTGTTTCGTAATATTCTGCTAAATATTCTAATTTATCTACCCATTTGCTTTTTTTCTGTTGTATTTTCAAACACCGTCCTGTCTAGACCATCTATTTTTATTCATGAAGTCAACCTCCCCAGATATTTTAATTTGCTTGAAGCTTCTCTGCTAAAGAACGATGACCACTCCATTTCACTTTAAACTGCTGTAGTAGGTGTCAAATTGTTCCCTCCTATAAGTTTTCTTCCAAATGTGTTTTGGATATTTGTCATATTTTGAAGTTCGGTTTCTGTATTAATTATAGTTTCGTTACCATATGTTAGAACAGGCACAGCCAATAATTTCCATAATATTCTACCTAGTTCTACTTTATTGTAGCTTTTATTACATATGCTCCTTATCCATCCACTTAGTTTATTTGCTTTAGCTATTGGGTTGTTTGTATGCTTTTTAAAGATTTGTCCCTCATTTGTTATTAATATTCCTAGGTATTGATATTCATTGGTTTCTTTAATTTCCCGATTAATAATTTGCCAGTAGTTTTTCTCAACTACATTAAAATTTATTACTTCGCTTTTGTTGCAATTGAATTCCATTTGAAAATCTTTTGCGAAGCTTCCTGCCGTATTTAGTAGGCTCTGTAAATCCTTTTTATTATCTGAGAATAGAACAATGTCATCCGCAAACAATAAGCCTGGCAGGGTTTCATTCCCAACTGGGATACCCAAGTTGCTCTTTTCGAGTCTAAACGTTAATTCACTCATTATTATGTTGAATAGTTTTGGTGACAAAGTACATCCTTGTTTCATTCCTATTTCCGATTGTATCCAATTTGATTCCCAATTATGGAGTTTCTATTTCAACTTGCTGTCTTTATAAATATTTTGAATCAATCTGTTAAATTTGCCATCAAGATTTCTCTTTTGTAATATGTTCCAGAGCCCTTCTCTACTTACCGTTTCATAAGCTTTTTTGATATCCAGGAAGGCAATATAAAGCGTTTTTTTGGAATTTTTATATTTATCTATGGTTTAAGTGAGTACAAATAAATTGTCTGAAGCTCTTCTATCTTTTCTGAATCCATTCTGTAATTCTCCTAATATGTTGTTGTTTTCCATTATTGTATCCAATCTGTTGGTTAGTATTTTGGTGAACAGTTTACAGAGATTACTAATGATCGTTATAGGTCTATAGTTTTCCAATTTTTCCAGTTCCTTTTTTTGTCCTTTTTGGATTAATTTTACTTTGCTTTGTTTCCATTCCTGTGGAATGATTTCTGTTTCTATTATTTTGTTATATAATATTTTAATCCATTTGTTTAGTTTTTCTCCTCCATATTTAATGAATTCATTAGCTATTAGGTCTAGCCCAGTTGCTTTATTGTTTTTTAAATCTTTTATGTTTTGTTCTAACTCTTTTATACTTATTTTTGAGGTTATTTTACCTTTTTTAATTTTTTGATCATTTTTTATTATTGGAGTTACATTTTGTTTTGACTTATTAGCCTCTTCCCAGAATGATGTCGTTAGATTATTTATATCTACAGTGTCTTCTATCATTATGTTTTTGTCATTTACTAGTCCTTCTGGTATTACTTCATTTTCCCTACCCATATTTTTTACATATTTCCAGAGAATTTGGATGCATCTTTACCTAAATTTTTAATTTTTTTTTTAAGTTTTCATTATATTTTTTTATTAATTCATTCACAAGGTTGTGTGGATCTTGTTTCTTTTGTAGATAATCTTGTCTCAAAATGTTTTGTTTTTCAGTTGTTTCCCCTTTTTTTCTGGAACTTCTCCATTGTCTATTTGCTTCTTTTCTGTTTTTTATTGCCAATTTAATGTCTTTATTCCACCAGGCGACTAATTTATTTCTTCTAATATTTTTAAATCCTATTTGGTTTTTGGCTGTTTCAATGATTGTTTCCGATAATAATTTGTTTAATGTTTCTGGTTGATTTGCGACTTTCTCCAGCATTAATTGTTTCTGTTTTTTATTATTCGTTAGATGTGTTTTGAATTTTTCCAAATCTGTTTTTTCCGTTGTGTTCCATTTATTCTGTTTGTTTTTCTTCATTTGATTGATGTTTTGTTTTTTATTTGTCTCTTTTTTTAATCTAATTGTTATTAATTTATGATCACTGTCAATGTCATATGCGTTTTCTTCATCAATCTCTATACTATATATTTGTTCGCTCAGATTCTCATTACTTATTACTTATAGTCTATCATCGATTTTGATTCCCCTTTCTCCCAAGTATTTTTGCCCTTAGTTATATTTTGTTTATCAATTAATTCTGAGAGTAATTTTGCGTTTCTATCAAGTGGTTCTCTGAGTTCGTCAAAATGGCCGTTAAAATCTCCTGTTATTAGTAATTTTTCATTTTGATATTTTCCTGTTATTGTTGTGATCTCTTTCATAATTTTCTTGTTCCAGTTTCCGTTTGGAGCCTCTTGTACTGAGAGATAAGCTACTCCCAGTATCATATTAACATTCTTAGCTTTAGCTCTTATGAAGAAGGACTCTGCATTAGTTTCCTTATCTTCTGTTAATCTGGGGATTATTTCTGTGTTTGATTTGTTTGATACTAGGAATCCCACCCCTCCTCCTTTCTTATCTCCATCTTTTCTGTTAATCCCCGCCCAATTATAATCTTTTCCTGCTAAATCTTTTGGAGTTTCCTCATTTCTTAAAAATGTCTCTGCTAAGCTCAAAATACTTATATCTAGTTGTTTGCACAATTCCACTAACTCAATGAATTTTTGTCTTGATCTCCCATTAATACATCTAATTCCCCTTGCATTTATAAATGCTATTTTTAAGCTCGAATTTTTGCTATTTTTTTATCTTTTCTGTCTTATTGTCATGTTGGTTTTGTTTTTTGTTTTTATTGGGTGTGTTAAAATTTTGGATGCTATAGTTAGGATTTTTCTTCTCTAAAATTCTATTGTTATTTAGAAACTCTATTGTAATAGGCTCTGAAATATTATCCTCCCTAGTTTTTTGGTTGTCTGATTTTAGATTTTTAATGTTTTTCTTGGGGGTTTTATATTTATATTCCCTTTTGTTTTTAGCTCTGTAGCTTTACTTACAATTAAAGGACTTCTTAAAGTCTCCTGCTTACCTAATAATTTGCTCCTTTAGGGAAATATTATAACAATATCTGAGCAATTCTGCTACATAATTAATGTTAGTTATTATCTAATAATTAAATAACATTACATAAAAATATTCACAAAGCGCTTGACTTGGAAATATTTTAGAAATTGAAAAAGCAACTGATAGCATGTAACCGGTATTTTTGCCCACTCTTCCTTTAAAGCCTGCACAACTTGGATGCGTGTTTCTGGTTGCATCGGATGCGCATGAATCCGGCGCTCCAATTCATCCCACAAATATTCAATAGGGTTGAGGTCCGAACCCTGGGAGGGAAACTGTAGTTCCTGAACATTATTCATCGGAAACCAGGCGCTGACAGCACGGGCCTTTATGGCACGCATTGTCGTGATGGAACACAAATGGCTTTTCACCGAACTGCGACCACAACGTCGGAAGCATGGAATTGTCTAGAACATCCAGATACCGTGTGGATGCCATGTACCCCTCGATCACAACCAACGGATCACGTCCAAACTAGGAGAAACACGACAACACCATCACACCATCACCGCCAAACTTCAAAGTTGGGATGTCACACTCAGGTGTCCACTTTCAATTGAGCAGTCAGTGTAGTACAACTTGAAATACCATGCATTCGTGTAACCAAATTTGAATCAAATAGAAACTTTCACTTAAAAGACAAAAATTAGTTCACATCTCAGCTTCAGTTATTCATGTGATGGCAGCTATATGAAACCCTTATCCTAAACACTAAATTTTTAATCTAATATTTTGCACATCATTATGGATGATTCTATTAAAAAAAAGTATTCTATAAATACTTCTATAAAAAGCATATTCAAAATAAATAAATACATAAATAAACAAAATTAGATAATAAATACCTGGACTTTAATTTCTTCGTGACTAAGTAATGAAACAAGTTTTTCAACAATGCCACTGTCTATCACCATCTATATATTAAAGAAAAAGTAATTAACAAAAAAAAAGAAATCATCTCAAATAATTGGTTCATCAAAAAACTGAATGGGCAACTACAGCCTAATTATGTATTACTAATAAATGTTCCAAAACCATCAATATAATTTAACATTATGCTCATTAAAGATCTCCTAAAAGCAGTTAATATTATTCTAATTATTTCTATAATAAACTTAATTCAATGATGTAAATATTTAAGGTTGGTTAATATAAGTAAATATATAACCATTAATTCTCTATTAATCTTTACCTGTATCTGTTGATTTCCTCCAAGTGTTAAGTATGAGAGAGCCCTGACTGCGTCCACTAAAATCTAAAACAATTAAAAACACAAACATTAGTTTATAAAAAGTTTCAATCATTAATATGTATTAAACAAGAATTTGGAATTACAAGAAGATTAAACAATTATCATACGATATTATATACCTTTATTATTTACTCACATTTTTATGTTTTTGAATTTATAAATATTTCACTTCTATTTTATTATGGAATTTATTGTTTCTATTCAAATTTATCAAAAGCTTGATAACAAAAATATAAAGAACCACTTTATTATACAAAGAAGAAATCATCTTTGTATGTATTTTGATTGAAAACTATGTGCATGTTTCCAATATTAATTTCTTACCCAATGCATTTTCCAAGACAGAAAATGGAAAAACACCCAAAATTTTCTCTACATTGATGAACAGAAAGTTACAAAAGAAACAATAATAATTTTCAACCTAAAGCAGAATGTGAATGAACGTCACCACTATTAAGATACTGTAGTATCCACGGCCTGTCATATAACAGCAGATTTCTCTTCTATGTTTATTTATTTCTGCAATAGGAATTTGTAATGCAGACAAAATTGGACTTGTTCAAGATTGAAAAGACTTCCTATGGGAGTATAAATTAATCCCAGTTTGAGTAAAATGAATAAATTAATTGAAAACGTCATAAACAAAGAGGAATTGATACAATAGATATTAGTCTTTCTAACAAACTTATAAGATCCAAGCTTCAATTCATAATAATCAGAATGGGTTTCTAAAGGAAATAGAACTCAACAGCAATTAAGTCACTGTGATTATGCATCTATTTAAATATCTCCACAACCTGGAGATAAATGGTTCATATCTCAGGTAACTATGCAGGAATGTACCAGAAACGATTACTCATAAGGCATCAAGAACTAATTTCTTGGAATATTTATGGGAAAGTTCCATTGCAAATTCAATTTGAATTTTAACAAACCAAATGGTTTTGTTTTTAGGATTTACATTGAATGCTTTACTTAATCAACTAAATATTACAAAATCTGAGCTCATCAAAAATAGAAATACTTACGTCAATATCTGTATGTTGTATCAGCATATAGAGAGCTGGTAAAATTTCCTTAACAGTATCTATTGGTAGTGGAGTATTTTCATTTCGACATAAATTTACAATAAACCAAGACACCTTACGTAGGAAAGAAATTGGGATTTCAGGGTTAATAAAAGACAATAATGGTTGGACAATACCCAAACCTATCACATACTCTCTAAATTGAGGACCATCACCTACAATAAAAAACAATAGAAAATTAGTAGAGCTTTTAATCAAATGTATCATCTAAATAAATAATTGACAATTTCAAATGACTGAATTCCATGTTCAGGAATTTCAAAACAAATCAACAGCCTCTGATATTTTTATTAAAATGATTTATTGTAATAACTCTTTAAATTGCATTTATTGATTTATTTGCATTTCTTAAATTACATTCAAATAATTAAGAATTGTTTATATATAAACAATGATTTTGTTTGCAAATTTTAATTTACATAATCAAAAGAGTATCTAAGTTGTTGTAAATTTGAATAATATTGACCTACCTATAATATTTCCTAAAGTCCATAGGGCTTCTTCACGAACATTCTGAGGTGGAGAACGAAGCAATTGTGAAAATAACGGTACAGCTCCTAATAACAATAAAGGGAAAGTCAGTTCATTTTAATTATAGTACAATGCCCAAAATTACAAAAAAAAAAATTCAAAATTAATCAGAAATTTTAAGATGATGATTACTATTGTAATTACTGATATTCCTTGATAAAATTCCTCTGGATATCTTTACCCAATTTAACTTAAGGGTTTGAAAACTATTACTCCTTAAAATGAAAGATACTTCAATGAAAATTACATCTGAATGTAACTATAGGAATTTATAAAATGCAAAACACTTTCCTTACGCAACATGCAATATGAAAATAAAGGAAAAATGCATATTTTAATTCACCTTAAAAATTAATGGGTTAGTTCACTATGAAAAATGTGGACATTTTTGTAAGTTTGTATAAAGTTATAATAAGTGCTTTACACAGTATTTTAAAATAATGAATTATTATATGACATTTATCAGTCATTTAATTGAATCTAATTTAATTTTTCTTTTAATTTTGTAAATTTATGATGATACTGTCATCAATGTCAATCTCATAACTAAAGAACAGAATTTTGTTTCATGAGACAGAATTCTTAAAAACTTTCAAGTCAGAAACATGTAGCCTAACTGCGAATAACACAAATTTCAGGATGGAATGGTCTACAATCATTGCAAGTAATGCAACCAAATGAGTGAACAACTGAGACTGTTACTGGAAGACGGATAGTTCTTTTCAATATAGATTATTCAGAGATACAATAATGTCACTAAGATTATACGCAATCCCTTCCATAGGCATGGATTGTTTTTTTAGCGGCCCCAAGGTTACAGCTTGTTTATAAAACCGCTAGGGTTCCGCTCTTGCTTTTATCCTGCCTAGATGTCGCACTCTGGAGCGGCCAAACGGTTACCTGTTGGCCCACTCCCTGACCGGATAGGGGACCGTTCTTCCTCTTCTTTTTGGTGGATGTCACACACTGTAGTGGCGAAACGGTTAGAGATATCAGAATGAAACCTTCACCATTGTGTTCAGCATCCAAATCCTACTTAGTAATCATATTTTAAATGACTAATTTATGGAATAAAACACCTACATATATGCCAATTCCTGAAAGAAACTAACAACATAAACGGACAATCTCTTGCAATTATTAAAGAATTTTCTGATGTAAAGATAAAGAAATCTCCTGCTTTAAATCAGTAATAATTTTCAAAGAATTCTATGTATGACGAAAGAAATGTGCATAGAAAACCACATTTCTCAATGATATTTTGAGATATGTACATTTTGGATGTATAGAATTAAGGCTTGTTTGCAGCCAAATAATGGAAAAATCGTAATTGCTTGATATGATACAGGTTACAGAGAACAAGAGCGCTTAACAAATTGCTCATAAAAAGAATTATTTTAAGCACAGAATACAAATTTTAAAACGTTAAATATTCTTTGGTAAGTTCAACTGTCAATTGCCATAAATTATATTTTTACTAGCTGTACCCGGCATGTGTAGCAATTCCACTCAAAGAAAGTGTTTGTGTTTTAATTCTGTTTATTGACGTGCTTTTGGATACACAATATTTTTTGTTTTTCCGTCTGATACATACACGAATAAATCAGAAGGTTTTCCGAAGCGCGAACAGGCAACATACAGCAGTCCATATGTTGTCCCTGGGCTTTGTAAATGGTCATTGCAAATGCGAGTCGCACCGGAAACTTCAAATATTGAAACCAGAAGTACACTTATTTGTTCAAACGCCTCGGGCACCTGATATTGTAAAATGGTTCTACTAATTCAGAAACATTCGCGGGCGTGCGCACAACAACTCACCAAAGTTTCATCGCAATCTGATGAATGGTATAGGAACGTCTACGGGACAAACAAACAAACAAACATAATATCGTCAGGTTCCTAATACCGCCCAGTGCGATTTAGGACGGGATAGTGATGCTATCACGCGGGAACCAATGGAAACAATTTGCCATTCCTTCCATTAGCACGCTGTGTTCGTTTGGTGGTGCTAGTTCAACCCGTTTATTTTTTGTGAATTCTTGAAGTTTTTTCGTTCTGGTAAGTTATGAAACTACTGTTTCTTTAAGTACTGCAGCTTACGAATTATTGATGCCATCATAACCATCTAATATCGTGAAATAGTGAAAGAAATAACCTATCTGTTGATAATTTCTGTAACTTGTTAGAGGTAGCCGGTTTGTCTGTAGCGTTCGCCATATTGACAAGCTAGAGAGTGCCCAAAATCGCCCACCTTGTTGTTCCATATAACGCCCACTGTGCGATATTTGGAACTTATATTTATAAATTTTATTTTGGTTTATTACAGATGTCTCAATGTAAGAAATGGGACAGAGTCAAGATGAAGGAAGCTGTCACAGCTGTAAAAAAATAAAGAAATGGGCCTTCTGAAAGCTTCCAAAACATTTAATGTCTCACTCTTGTGAGTGGGTCACCATTCAAAATTGCTCTAATGAATTCTCTCAGCAAAAAGTAATTAAGACCTAAAAAGAATTGCGAAAAGATTAAAAAAAAAAACAAAAAAATGCAAAGTAGTGCAAAAAAACAAAGTATTTAATGGTGTGGGCGATATTTGGAATACTTTCACAAAATTCAAAATATATCTCTTGACAGAACAAATTGAGGAAAAATAAAAAATAGTTACATCTATAATTGGTTCAGAAACATGTAAGTGAAGGTTAGTATGATATATTGTAATTGTTTGAAGCCACTAAGAAGATAAATGACAAGAATATGTGCAGGTTTTCTTAGATGGGCGATATTTGGGCCATATGCCTTAGTAAGATTATCAAGGAGTCGAAAAGTGGATAGGTATAATGAAATTAGAAGAACTGCAAGTATTATTAACAACTAAAAAAATAATTATTCTGAGTATGAAAGGCATAACCTTAGCATAAACTGAGAATCATCAATATATGCCCTCGGAAATGATCAACATATAGTATCATTGCAGTGAGAAGAACAAAAAATTAGGAGGAATCAAACAATTTAGTGGAATTGTTGCTTTTTATATTTGCAATATTAGTAACAGAACTTCATCATTAGCCTCAAAATACTACTTTGATTGGATAGAGGGCTTTTAATCTGGACAAGTAATATCAGTGAAAATACTGATATTCAGCTAAAGGTTTCAAGTGGTTCCATCACTAGACAATATTTGATGGTGCAGCTAAAATTTAACATATAAGTGCTGTGCTTTATTTTAGATCAGGTCTTTTGATTTTGATGGACTGGAATGAAGTAAAATCGAATGAAATGATAAAAATAAACAAGAAAACAGGGTACAAGATGAATGTCAAAATTTTCTATTGAGCAGCATTAAGAAAAGAAAAGATATTGGGGGAGTAAAGCTTAACACAGAAGGCACCTGATATTTTATTTTCACTTAAATACCATACAGTACAATAAGCGAAACATTGCATTAAAAGAACTCAAAAAAGTGATTATATTTTTTTAAAACAAACAAATTATTTGCAATATGTTCAAAAATTAATTACTAAAGAAATGGTTTGCTTTTAGTTCACTATCTTTTTCATTGTTGACATGATTAATGTTGTTGTTGTCTGTATACTTAGTTGACTAAAACTTTTTTTTGATCCTGCAAACAGCAAAGTCATTTCTGCGATTATTTTTTTTCTGGATAACTAAAAGATAAAAGTTGATTGGTAAGAATTCGGATAAAAAACTGAAAAGGAAAGAATTCAAAGTAAGTAAAAGAACAATACAGATTAAAACATCAAAACATTAAAAACTATCAAAAGTAGCATTCTGTGAATTAATATACTTTCCTTGTTAGATGTAATCTTTTAACACATACCTGCACCAACCATAGCTTGAGTCTGCTGAGAAGTATCTGAAGCTTTGTTAGTTAATTCTGCTTCAAGCTGTAAGGATGGACTGAAAAGAAAATAATAGACTCGTATTGTAAAAAAAAAATGAATTTTCTTTCTTTTTTATCCTTTCTTTACTATTATAACTTGCTCTGTGTCAAGGATTAAAATAAATTTTTGAAACGTTAGTAGTTTCTAACAATAAAACAAATTCCATTTCTTTTTTGAAAAATGCTAGTTATGAAATTATTTTACACTTGTTTCGCCTTGAATATATATAAATCTGAAAATGATGCTATTTGATTTTTCAATCTACAGCCACCATGCCAAAATAGTTTATTTTGATGATGCAGCTTTTAAAGAAACCATTCATATTAGGAGAGATTGACTGAAATGTAAGATGTATAAAGTAAGTATGATAACATCAATACAACGACGTTTGTTTTATTATTAAAAATTACTGTCACATTTTTAATAACAGTTACACATATTGTGAAATATACCTAAGTAGCAGTCTCAATAAGCAGGTTACCATTTACTGATGCAAGGAACCAAAGACAAATGGTTAGAAGTCAGAAATACACAAAAACTCGTTTATCTGAAACAATTTATAGCATATTTTAAAAATGCACAAAAACATTTTTCCGACGCTATGATCAATATTTAACAGCCTACGCAAGCGATTCTGCAACTAACTAGTAATAATATTATTCAGTACAGTGTATCAATATTGCAAGAGTTCAATAATTGCTATGCACTCTAACTACGGTAATACTTTTAGCGCCCACTGTACATTCCGAAACAGATTTCAGAAGGGCACTGTTAAGCAAAATTGTGGAGGAAAATGACAAAATTTACAAAAGACACATCATGACAATTGTAAAGGAAATTAACATCAATAATGAGATTTACATGTCAATAGCTACTTGGGAAGAGGTAACACCGAAAACTTAAAGGAACTCCTGAAAAAACCTATAGCCAAAAATATGCAAGTGGCAAATGAAGGCAATACCAACGAGAATGCCGAATCAAGAATGAAGAAACAGTTGAAAATTCGTAATTTGTAGAAATACTCAAAAGATATTGAAGGATCCTCACAATTACAAGAAGACGTATCCGAAAAGGACGATCCGGGATATCATCTGTTAACCGATGACGAAATTGTTGCACAATGTTCACAACCACCCGGTAAAGACAAAAGCTCTGATGATGAGGAAGAGAAAACGGGAATCAATTTTGAAGAGCTAATGTCGTATTTGGAGAGACAAGACGAAATTTCCCCTGCAGAACTTCTAACAATGGAACGACTTCGAGATCGGGTATCCAACAACACGGGCTTTAAAGCTTGGGCAAAAAAACTACGATTACTACAACAAGCAATAGAGCTGTTCCACTACTGTAGAACCTATCATTTATAGTGCATTGCTGATATTATAGTTTACTGTTTATTGGATTATATTAACTGTAATTTTTTAATGTACAGTACATATTTAATAGAATGTATTCCAGATTATCCGAAATTTCGTCTCTGCGAAATGGGCATGGTCCCATCCCATTTTCTTTGAATGAGACCTTTCATTACCCTTCTAACTTCTAACTGCTGTCTTTCAAATTGCAAAAAAAATAAATAAATAAATAAAATAAAAAAAATAATAAAAATTATTTTATGTAATTTTTGTGTGATGAGCCTCTTATTTCATTAACTTACCAGTATCACTAATAGAATGATACAACCATAAGGAAATTATATTTTAGTTAGTTCCACAGATCTAACAAAAATATTTGTCAGTATTTTAAAGTATTCATTGGTACCTCAATATATGCTAACTAAAACTGAAGTGAAGATACAAGATAATCAATAAATCACTAAACGAATCAGGTAACTCGAAAACAAAATTAGTAGTTTACCCAAACTAAAAATAAATATTTAAGCCATTCAAAGTTGTTTGCCAACTCTCAGCATAGTGTTAGAAGTAAAAAATTCTCAGAAACTACTGATGATTAGGAAATCAAGTCTGGCGACTGGTTGGGATATGCTCCATGACATCATCTTACATCTGTCTGTATCGTCTGTCATCCTTCTCAGCTCCACAAAGCCTCTAACTTCTAAACCCTAGCACGTTTGTGTAATTAAATTATTCCGAGTTCTTCCTCTTCGTCTATCTTCAGTTGGAATCTTCCCCTTCAGGACTCCTTGTATAGGATTATCAATATTTTTATTAAAATATTCATGTTCTTCATTCTCTTAGAAGCATTTATTGATGGAGTTTACAACTGATGGAAGTAAACTTTTCTTTTTCCACTAAATTTGGAAGTTAAATATCTGTCATGAAGATAAGAGATGGCTGAATTGATAGGATTGAAAGGCTGAACAACAACAAAATCTTTATTAACCCTTTGCGGTCGTAAGCAAATCCAAAAATGTCCACGGCCAGGACAAGGTGGCTTCAGGTTTCTGTGGGCAGCAAAAATGACAAAACAACTTTTATATTTATAAAAGTTAAATTACATGAAAATATTAATGATTTTTGATTTAATTAATAATTCGTCAAAATATGGTATTTTTCAAAGCATTCTCCTGGGCACATTGCAGGAAGAGATGGGCTGGTTTTACAATAATAATAGATTTCTTTCCGCCTTCATTAAGCATTTTTAAATAAAGAATTCAATTTTCAATATTTTCTTAACAAAATCATCATCTAAAACACTACACCTCTTCCGGTTATACCCGTTAAAAATACTTGACTTAGCTGCCATTTTGGTTTACCAACTGGCCTTTCATCTATTTTTTTCAATATTTTAGCAGATGCTCAATAGATGGTGCTAAACATTAACAAAAGACACTAGAAATGGCACATAACCTTCAAAGCAATTCATTGTCGACTAACGACAACACTAACATGAAAATAAAACAAGATAATTAATGCTTTCAGACAGTGTCAAAAGCAAAACGGCCCAGTAACAAAATTTTGCCGGAAGCGACACTTTTGACTTCCCCCCGCCAACTTCCGGTCAGGGAGTAGTCCTAGAGGTCTGATTTTTTTTGGACGTGGTCACCTACTTTTTGATGCTGAACACACTGATGAAGATTTAATTCTAATATCTCTAACCGTTTGACCACTACAGACTGTTACAGTGTGTGACATCCAGCAAGCACAATACCAAAAGTGGTTCCCTATGTTTTAAGAGGTAGCTGTAACCTTGGGGCCGCTAAAAAAAGTCACATTGTTGACAATATATCGACATATGGTTAAAGAAAAGTGAAAATGAAGACAGATACAATCATCTAATAAGCAACAATCTACTGAAGAGTATATCTGTAGTAAAAAGATGATTAAAGAATAAAGTTCCTTATATTAGAAAATATGAGAAACATTTAATGTAATGACTTTTTGAATCTTGTTGACATTCCGTCGGGCGCAACCGATCTCCTCGGCACACTTCGAACTCTTTTGTTTGCCCCTCCCCCGCTAAATTTTTTCGCGAGGTGTCCATCCTATTAGCTTCCGCTTTTCCAGTGCTAATAACAATGGCAAGGTCAGTTAGTGATTTTCGTTCTTCATTTCCGGTTGACAGACGAAATGATCGCATAGGCTCATTGCGCCCGATTACGTTGCAGTTTGACAAATAAGAATTTTTTCAAAAATTACCAGTTATTTTTAATACTGTATCAGATTGTGTCGTTAATAATGTCATGTTATCTAATATTTCGTAATTATCTATGAAACAACTCTCTCACAATCCTTGTGTTTGGTCAATTTGCTCAACGCAGTCAGAAGTCTATTGGCTTACTAAGTAAAAATACGTTTTCTTTAAAGACTAATTAAAACTGTTTTACTGCTCCTGCGGTATCTTTATACAGTGTGGGTGTTCACTACGAAGTGTTAACAATTGTTTTTTGTAAGAAAAAACGTTTATATCTGTAGAAAAGATTATTAAATCAAGGGGTGTACAAATTTCGGTAATTTTTGGTAGCTAAATTTCCGTTTCCTTTAAAGACTATATAAAACTATTTTATTACTCCTACTGTATTTTTATAATGTTTAGAGGTTCCCAAAGAATAGTTAACAGTTGTTTTTAGTAAGAAAAAAGGTTTTTATCTGTCGAAAACAAATTTAATAAAGTAGTGCCTCTCAGGCTCGTTGCGCCCGACTTTGTGCCATGCCCTATTGCGCCCGACGGAGTGTTAATGTTAATTCAGAAGTAATGAAGTTTTAAACCAATCAGCAAATAATGCATTTTTGAGCTCTAATACTCCAGCATTATACTACATAATCTATACTACACAACTCCTAAGAACTACTCATTTTGTGGGATTGTTACCAAAATCCTCAGAAATTACTGAGTATATCTTGAAGATATCATAATGTAAAGCATATAGTATTAAACATTCTAAATATCAGTAAAAAGATAAAAAAGTTTGACATATGTGCTGGATTGGAAATGTGAAGATGAAGATGACTAGCATACAAATATGAAAAATACAAACAAACCATACTTCTTCCTTAAATCTTCTCTTTTATAATAAATATTAATAAACATCACAACACCAGAAAATAAATGTCAAACTACATTTATTAACTGAAAAAACGAATTTTCAAGGAGATAAAAAAGAGGTAAAAGAGGAGACGGTTAATTTTTTATCTCCTTGAAAATTCGTTTTTTCAGTTAATACATGTAGTTTGCCATTTTTTTTCTTGTGTTATGATGTTTAATAATATGAAAAAATATTTATTAATTGGATAGTATAAATGTATTTAAGCTTTTCTTTTATTTTTATTCAGTATATTACTTTTCTGATTATTTCTGAGATTTGTTTTAAAAAAAACTTGGTCAGTTTTACACAGAATATTTATCTCCATAAATTTTACTTTTAAATTCTAAACGTTATCACAAACTGATGTGAGTTCATTCAAATGCTATCACTGTTATCCAGAGCAAACAGAATTATAAAGGAAAATTTTTATACAATAATATAAGAGCAATCGAAACCTTGAATGTTTAAATTTTACTTTTGTTTAAGGATAAGCATGTGGATTAGGATTGTAATTATGAAATTAAAATTACATTAACACTTACTTATCATGGCACTCTAAACAGTGAAGTAAAATTGGTAGAATGCCAGAGTTAATTAAATCATCTCTAGATGGATTCAGGTCACTTGACAATTTCCTGAAATGTAAAAACAAATATTAGAAATCTTAAAAATCACAGAAATACAATCAATGATAACAAGTTTATAATTATTAATGCTTTATTTTAATTCAATTTAACGTGTCGTGTATAATTATTAAAATTGCCAACCATTGAGACACTTATTTACAATTAAAAGTTAAAATATTAAAAACCCAAGTATAAAACGACGTTTCGAAATCTCAGCCTTACAGATTTCTTTTTCAAGCTGTTCCCCCCTCCCTACCTTAAAAAACAATCCTCCTTGGAGCAGGGTTCGTCATCAAATAAAAATAACACATTGAGGTCACTAAAAGCCACTGTTTCCCCCTGGTGTCGAAAGGATGTAATTATTAAGCAGGAAGATGTTGTTTGCTAATAATTTCAAAGGAGCGTTTTTGGTTGTCGTTGGTTTATTTA
>JAFIDM010010028.1:56526411-56537018 GCA_023159025.1 Thereuonema tuberculata | reverse complement strand
TAAATAAACCAACGACAACCAAAAACGCTCCTTTGAAATTATTAGCAGACAACATCTTCCTGCTTAATAATTACATCCTTTCGACACCAGGGGGAAACAGTGGCTTTTAGTGACCTCAATGTGTTATTTTTATTTGATGACGAACCCTGCTCCAAGGAGGATTGTTTTTTAAGGTAGGGAGGGGGGAACAGCTTGAAAAAAAAATCTGTAAGGCTGAGATTTCGAAACGTCGTTTTATACTTGGGTTTTTAATATTTTAACTTTTAATTGTAAGTAAGTGTCTCAATGGTTGGCAATTTTAATATTAATGCTTTAATTTATAAATAATAGTATTTTTTTTTTTAAATTATAATAAAATATATTCTGTCTTTAGAATTTTTTAGCACTTTCATGGTATATTATCTTCATTAATATGATAAAATAAACATATTACTTTAGTTTGAAATACCAGCTATACCGAGTACAAAACATTTACAAGATTTCCTAAGTAAAATAAGGGGGAGAAAAAAATACAATGTAGACTTAAATACAATTATTTCTATAATTGTTTTACCCTCAATATTTAAAAATTGTTATATTTTCCCCCTATTATAAAGAGTGGGCAAATAGTCCAAATATCTCTGGATATAAATGTATGCTATGGAGAAAATTGTATATGTAATGTGTCTGGAAATAAGTCAATCAGCGAGCAACAATGAAACAATCAGACATTGACAATATGCGAGCAATCGAAGAATGGCAATAATCAAAGCAGCAAACAGGGACGAAAAGTAATGCTGATGCAAGCCGATTCTCTATTTAAGTTGTGTTTAGTGACTGCAGTTTGGATTCACAAACGAACGCATATGGGACAAACACTTTCTCAAATTATTACCAATTTTCACCTGCTATTTCAGAAGCACCAACCCTCCATGAGAACGTTACTGGCATGGAAATGGAAGACTTTTACTTCAGGTTCCGTGGAGGATTCACATTGGACAGGAAGACCGCCAACACACTTGAAAACGTGTTGCTGTGATCAATAATGCAGAATCAATAATGCGATCTCATTTAAAGTAGATTCACAAGCATGCTACCGAATTGGATATTCCCCGATCAACCATTGGAGACCAAATGTGAAAGGATTTGAAAGTTTAACCTTTTCGCCCATTGTCAGCGAATGAGCCATCAAATGTGGATTTAACATAGCAACCTAATTCTCCAACATTTCCCAACAAGATCAAAGAAGAGTTGTTAGTGATGAATGTGCTATCTATCGAAGTTCGAAAGATCAGAATGTTAATTTTTTTTGATCATAGGAAAATCCCCGTCTCTTTCAAGAACTATTGATGTAACAAAATCCACTGCACGGTATGATTTGGGCAGCGGTAACAGAAGAACATCTGCTTGGATCGTATTTCTTCAATGGCCCAGTGAATCAGATGACTTATCTATATATGATTAATGAATGGCTGCTGCCTAAACTGCAGTTGAAACGCATAGCTAACAATGTAGCTTCAACAAGAGCAGCACCAGCTCATTTCGGCG
This sequence comes from Thereuonema tuberculata, assembly GCA_023159025.1. Classification (NCBI taxonomy): domain Eukaryota; kingdom Metazoa; phylum Arthropoda; class Chilopoda; order Scutigeromorpha; family Scutigeridae; genus Thereuonema; species Thereuonema tuberculata. Next base: position 56,535,491 of record JAFIDM010010028.1, on the reverse strand, counting down.
CGAGTGTGCGATTGGGCATTGATGAGCTTTTTCAAAAATAGTTGATTTGACCGGAAATCTGAGAACTTTCCTATACCTTTACCATGGCCACAACGCGGGTAATCATAAACAGGAAGTCCGCAAACAGTTGTAAGCTTCCAACTCATGATGCAGATTGCTTTGAGCAATGCTTTCACGACTGTGACGCCACAAATGCTACGGAAAATGTTCATACGTAAAATGAGCATACTCCTCCTGGAGATGCACCCACCTGTGCAGAAACCATGGCAGAGTGCATACGATGTAGGCACATCAATTCACTTCAAATTCAGTTTACCTACAGGGGTATACAGGGTTTTCACCTACTCCTTAGTTATACCAATATACAAATATCATAACAATATATATCAATATTAAATTGTATCATTTACTAATGTTTGGATATTAAGTAACACTAAGGAACAGGATTTAGTTCCATTGCAAGAATTAAGTCAGACATTTTATATCAATATTTACTAGCAAAATTCTGTTTGTCTCTCTAAGTTCACAAAATACCTGAATACTTAAAACTGAATTCAAACTCCCATTATCACGTCAATAACTTTCAGCCTCCACAGGCAGTCAAAACAGGCAATCCTCTTTCCAACCCTATTTAGACTGTAATGTGCATTGAGATCTTCTACCGTCCTTTTTATTTATTCTTTTTCAAGTTCGCATTTACTGCATACTTTTTCTTCCCCAAGTTTCCTTGAAATTTTAAGAAAATTTAAGATTTTGGTGGGGGTGGGTAGATTATTTGAATAAATACAAAACTGCCAATATAATATTCAACTTATCAAAGACTTCATTCTTTCCTAGTAAGTTTTAAAAGATTCTACAGACTGCTAGAAATACTTAATAAATCTCAATATTAACAGTTAATGGTTTAAAAGAAAATTCTTAAAGTATTATATATTACAAAAAGAAAAGAAAAGAAAATACCAATACCAACGTAATAAAAAAACATTTAAAATAAGTCAATTAGTTTTCTGGGAAGAGATTGTTATAGAAACATCAACACTTATTACTTCACTTCTTGCACTTCAAATTAATACACAATGTCAATGCTATATTGTTCTCAAAAATACTACATTTTTTAATATATTAGAAGAATAAAATTATGTTGCCTTCAATAGCTATTATATTTACAGTTGCAATAGCTTTGATTATTTTACTTAAGGGAAAAAGGATCAAACTAAGAAAAAGATGATAAATCCTTTTAAGCAATGTTCAACAAAATATATAATAATAATAAAATGGTAAAATAATATATTACCTTGCAGCTTGGATTGCACCCAGCTTAACTCCTGTTTGATCACTTTTAGCTTCTTCTGTTGAATCTGGCTGTGGTACATTTCTTGGTAAATAATGATTCATCTTTTATATTAATAGGACAAGGACGTTCCCAGATCTGTAAGATAAAGATGTTCTTTAGCAATATGACAAAATCCATTGCTGAAGAAGATTTTAACTCTCTGAAGTACAAATGGAAAACAGCCGTTATTTGTTTTGCGAAATTTGAGCCTTTATTGTGGGAAAATGGTTACATTATTATTCTTTTAAAATATTCTCCATCGTTAGCCACAACTTTCTCCCATCTTTCTTATCCCATCGATGTTTCTTGGTTTCAACTCGTGTGGCACCGAAATTTCCTTGCTCTTGCATCATTTTCAAAGTTTACAAACGATACCATACAATGTGACGCTTCTGATCCGCCATTTATGACCAGCATTTACTGCTAGCGCCATCTATCCATTTATCCGGCGGTTTTCAATTTGTTTCTTTGATGAAACAACTTTCAAATGAAGAGAAAAGGGAAATTAAATGTTAGTTTGGAAAAATTAATCTGCTGAGTGGACAGAAATATTTGACTAAATACATTAGAATAAAGGAGATCTTTGAGTTAACTGCCTCCACTGTTTTAGGAACTGGTTCATAACTGACAAAATTAAAATACAGATACTGGAAGAAACAAACGCATGACTTGATTAATTCACAATTTCTTCGTAAAACTTAATTCTGTCAAAATAGCTGATCAACTACTTGTTTCAAAAATTAGGTACCATATCATGAAAAAGTCAATGGAATGTTCCAACCATACAATAGTTAGGAGTTGTTGTCTTTGGTCAGAATCCTGTGAATATATATACTATATACTCTTATATTGTAAGTTCCAGATTTCTGTTAACAAACTGATATCCAAATCACACAATTCTAGTTTTCATAATAGTTCATTGATACTATTGATGAAGCTCTTTGATCATGTGATTTCCTTCTTTCATCAATCAATAACAGTTTTATGATTGATTTTTTCATTTCTTGCTGAAGGGATACTGAGTTCATAAAGGATTGAGGGAATATCTGTTGCTCTTAGAAACTTAAAACTTGCAACCAAAATGCACTCTAGATTCTGCTTAAATATGTATATGTTAAAATTATTAGAAGCCTTTAATATTCTCTGGAAATTGCTTTGCCTAAAGGCAACTTTAACCCTTAATGAAAATTCAAAAGTCGAAAGTTTTAGATTCATCACTGATTGGTTCTTAGCTTTAAAAAGCAACACCAATCAAATAAAGCAATGCTTCATATTTCTGTGACTGTTTGATTTGGGAGAACAAAATCAAATGATAGAAGCATATCATCAAAAACTATGACTATTTCATTGAATCAAAACAATAATGAAAACAAGTATTATGTGATTTATCCATCAGCAATCCAACCATTTATTTCTGTAAGTGTCAGTATGGAGATGTAATGAGAATCCTCACACACACAGGAAAATTTTGGTTGATAGGCCTTGGTTTGATAAATCAAAAGATGGCGGTGGATTCTGTGAAGTGGAAAATGTCCTGAGAATGATTAACTGTGAAGAAAAGAGGTGCCACTGCAATGGAAGGATATAGCAATGACCAAAAGATACAAAAGAAGAAAAAAACCAGTATAAAGAAACAAAGGAAGTAGAAATTATGTTCTGTGTTCGTCCAGCAGCTGAAAAGAAGAAGCACAATGGCATCAAAGAAGTTCTAATTTTCATTCAGTTTAAAGAAACATTTGGTATAATGACTACAATTCTAAGATAGTAAAATAAATTGAGGAAAATTATGAAATAAAATTAAAAAGAGGTGCATATTTAATTAAACAATCAATGAATGAGAAAGATTAAAAATTGTTAGTAAAAAAAAAAAGATTAGTCGCCATTGTCATGAAAACCAAAATATACAAAGGAATTACTGATGCCAAATGGCAGTATCCAGAGCTATAAAAGGACTTCGATTAAAATAGATTTATACACACAAACCCCTCAAAGTTGAATAGCAAACAAAATCTCAGTAGGAATGAAATATTTGTAGTCTTCTGTAATTTAAAACAGCAATTTTTCTGATTTTAACTATAATACAAAAATTAAGAAAACATTTTTTTTTGGATAATCAAATTTTATATTAAGTTTTTAATTTAATACAACGTTAGAATAAGTACATAACGTTTTGTAGTTAATTGTTGAGAACTTTTAAATAAAATTGAAGAACTTAACAAAACATTATTTCCCTATTTATCTAAAACAAATACATAGAGCTTTATCTTAATATAGATGAATTTGTTGAGGAATTGTGAAATCATCCCAATAAAGGAATGGCAGGTCCAAGTAAGATCTGACAAAAATGTATCTTAAACAATCAAAGAGATTTAGATCTTTAACTTCAACAAAAAAATTACAAACTGGATTCAGGAAACTATCTAACAATAATGTCAAGGAAATCAACAATACTGGAAGATATAAAGCTGCTTTGCTTAGTTTATTTGTATAAAACAGTAACTGGAACTCATTAAAAGTTATCTTTCAGCCTACAATGAAGCCAGGCCATTGATGATCAGATATAAACCAGCACTCAAATGAATAGTGAAATTCAGATTACAACAATAATAATTTAACGGAAATAGTATTCTCACTCATCAGACGTCTACAGAGAGACAGAGAGAGAGAGAAACACACACACATTAAACAAGTTAATTGTTTAGCTGAACAAAAAGTATTAACCCTAATGAAATCAATACTTTGCTGGATCAAGTATTCATAAATAAAAACAAATGTGTGTCCATGCTTTGATCATGCAAAAATCCTTATTCACAATTCAAACTTATGGATTACAATCTAAAAACATTCGACCAGTTGCAGGAAAAAGTACAGCAGATTCTCATTATGACTACTTCCCATAATGAGCATTAGAAGAAAAAAAATCCATGGTTTTTATTGGGTTAATGAGATATTGGCTTCGAAATTCTTTTTAGCATAAGTCACTCGGAAAAGAATTTTGTTTATAAAAATATTATTTCTATGTTAGGCGTGTGATGAAAAAATGCATTATGCCTTAGAGAAAAGAAGAATAATGGTAGAAAATTTTTCACTTTAAATAAATATTAAAGTAGTAGCAGCAAAGCCTATCGGACGACAGGCATAAAAAAATCTGAAAAATCATTTTATTCTCAACTTTCAAATATGAAGTAAATGTAATCTAAATACTGTGCTAACTTGTGAACGAAGCTTCTACGGCAAAAATGATTTTGAATTTCGAAATCAGCGTAAGCAACTGAGTAAGTATGCCAAATTTCATTAAAATGGATGCAGTGGTAACAAAATTATTTGGTTTTGAACGTATGTTTTTATAAAGGGGGCCATAATCTAATATGAATTATTAGTTAGCAAATGTGGTATTTAGCACAGTAGCAGAGTTAATATATATTTTTTTTAAATACACAAACAATAATAGAATCTGTAAAAGAATTTATTTCAAATTCTTATTAATGATAATAGTTCTAATTGATAAAATATATAATAGGAATTAATATATATTCAAAATTCCATTTTCATTAATAGCATGAAAATGTAAGTTCTATTGAGTTCAAGTTCAGTTCTTTATATTCATCTAAATTCACTTCTCTTGAAGCTGAAAAACTTGTCTTCATTTGTATTAGAAAAACACTTCTCTTAATCTAAAATATTTCACAATGTTCACAAATTATTTAATTTATGATATCTCATTTCTTCAAAATTAAATTCATCATTTTATCAGTTCCTTTATTCACTAGAGTTAATATCTTAAATATTATTAGTCGATAATGTCTTTTCACTGATAAATATTACGTTCTACGTTAGTTCCATCGTAGTATATTTTAAATTCATTTCTTTCTCATAATCACTTATATGAAAGGTTTAAATAACACAAGTTCACTTTCTACGTCTATACAAAACATCTTCTAAACTGATAATCGTTTAATTCAATAGGCAAGTTCACGATTCGAATAATATCAACGGAAATATTCACCCTAAGATCTTTGTTTGAATTTAGTTCAATAGAAATTACTTTACACGGATTAAAATTACTTTAATGATAATCCTTAATATATTCTATCCTCCTATATCTATTTGATATCCAGTCTCTTCGATATAGTTGATTTATTATCACTTTAATGTTTAAGCCTAAATTCCGAAAGCGTTCGTTTCGATAATTCTTCATCCATTATTCTTCAACCTTTCCGAAACTAAACGTAAATTTACTTACATTTGGAAGTTCTCGTGGACCACAGTTCTATTTTACGGAAATACTATCTGATGGGTTCACTGCTGTACCCTTTTATGTTGGAACAATAGGACATCATTGTCCGTCCTTTTGAATTTGCCTCCATGCATCCATCTTGACTGGTTGACATCCCGTCATCTCTCGTTTAAATCTCGTTTCTCTCTGCTCCGAGATTATTTCTCGTAGACACGTGATTTCTCGTTAACTCTTTATTTTTAACTTAGATGTAAATTTGATTCAAGCCAATATTAAAATAAAATTTATAACTAATTACAAAAGTTTATCTTGTAATTCACTACAGTTTTGTTAGAATTTCAGTTGTCGAGGGCAGTTCCCAAGAATAAAATTTCATGGATACAACATGGAATGACACAATGAACTAATATTTTCATCCAATTTGAGTACTTTTGATTCAATGGTACCATTGAGAACCGTTGGATCTATCTTAATAGCTTCATTATATTATCGTAACTGAGTAAGTATATATATTTGATTCGATTGATGATTTGATTTGAATTTTTTTTTAGTTTTTATTAGACCTATTTAGGTGTACTTCTTACCTGTACACCTGTAATATAGATTCTGAGAGTTTTGTCTAAAGGATCATTTTCCACCCAAAAAGAAAAACGAAATACCAATCAAATCTAAAATTTAATTTATCTAAGAATAATTATTTTTGACTCATAACGCCGAAAGGCATTTAAAACTCACCTTTGTATAATCTAAATACTGTGCTAACTTGTGAACGAAGCTTCTTTGGCAAAAATGGTTTTAAGTTTCAAAATCAGCGTAAAAAACTGAGTAGGTATCCCAAATTTCATTAAAATCAGTGCAGTGGTAACAAAATTATTTGGTTTTGAACGTATGTTTTGTTAGAATTTCAGTTAAAATTCTGGAAACAACATGGAATGACAAAATGAACTAATATTTCATCCAATTTGAGTACCATTGATTCAATAGTATCATTGAGAACCGTTGGATCTATCTTAATAGCTTAATTATAGCGAGTTACAGACAGACAGACGAAATTACCAAATTATATAAGTTGATTAAATAAAAAGATGATTAAACATTTATTAAAAACTTACACTTGAGACCAGAAAAATCGCACAGTTGCATTTTTTTACTTTTTTTTTTATTTTCTCGCGATTCGCAATTTTTGTTTGAATCAAAGTAATGTCAATTTAAAGATCTTTTCATCCCCTATCCAATGATACTAAAGTGTGTATTGTCCCTTCAAAACCAAGACATTAATAGCGATAGAACAATACCCCGAAAACGCTCGTTCCAGGTAGCCCTAGTTGCTGGAATTGTCGCAGGAATAACAACGTTAATTTTATGTTATACCGCATCATTTGAATATGAACGCTCAGCCTGAAAGGAACTCTCTCAAATATGCCATCATTCATCACAAGAATACCAGAGATATCAAAGACTAGTGGTTACGTAAGGCAACGAGGATATGGTCCCCTTCGTGCTACTTCTCAAGGGGATGAACGCTTTCTTGAAACGAGTTCATTGTGAAATCGTCACTTAAATGCAGTTGAATTGGGAAAGCAACATCAAGAAACTCGCCATGTCACTGTTAGCCAGTGGACAATAAGAAGAAGAAGAAGAAGAAGAAGAAGAGGCTCCCAGAAGGATGTCTGACTGCACACAGACCAGCAAACTGCCCCAAACCGATCCCAACCCACCGAAAAGCCAGTCTCCAGTTTGCTCGAGAGCATTTAAACTGGACATTAGACCAACGGAGGGATGTCTGTTCTCTGACGAATGCAGGATGTGTCTCCATGACAACGATGGACCTAGAAGAGTCTATCAAAGACCTGCAGAACGATTCACACAGTGCTCTTATCAGCGAACGAGTCTGATATGGCGCGGTTCATGCATGCTGTAGAGAAGAATTTCCATAGAAGCGACAACTGAGATTGTTTTCATCGGCAGGCCGAGTAGCGGATCTCGAACAAGAGGACTGATCTCCAAACGTTACACAGAGGAAGTACTGAAGGAGCATGTCATACCATTTGCGGGATTTATTGGCGAAAACTTTCTGTTTATGCAAGATAATGCCAGACCTCATACCGCAGCAATTGTGAACCAATACTTGCAAGACGTGAATAGTCCGGTTATGGATTGGCCAGCTCGTCGCCCCGATCCCAATCCGATTGAGCATTTGTGAGACGAGCTAAAGCGAAGAGTTCGGGCAAGAAATGCGACTCCAATAGTCTTCAAGAGCTGCAACTCGCAATTTATAGGGAGTGGGAAGCTAGGGAGTGGGAAGCAAGATATTATCATCAAATTCATAACATAGATGAAAAATCGAATGAGGACCGTAATTAGGGCTAGAGAATGCCCGTTATTAATAAAGATTGTTTTATAAATGTTTTTATCGAATTTTGTTGTAATCATCATTTACCAGGCTATAAGAAAACGAAGTTTTTCTGGTAGGTTAGGAGATACCTCCTAAAAGCACTCTGCTGACACGCAATACGCACTTAAGCGGTATCATTGATGAAACGATTTTTTCATTGCCATTATTTTGATTAAAACAAAAATTGCGAATCGCGAGGAAAACAAAACAAAACCGTAAAAAATGCAACTGTACGACTTTTCTGCCAATTTAAGCAGAAATGGACCTTATCCAGGAACTGAAGTGCAAATATGACATGAATATCTACGTCACCATGCTTTAGCTACTGTAGTATATGGATCTACAGCATGTCCACTTAATGAGTAACATCTGGCACACTTGTGCAACCACATGAAGATTTGAATTGATAAATCCACGCCTGATGTAGCCACATCTTCAACACAAGAGTCGTCAACTCGTTTTTGACCTCTACCTGGTTGAATGAAAAGACGTTCAGTAGCTTCAAATTTCGCAATCATCCTGCTGACAGAACAAACAGTCACAGGTCCATTTACACGCTTTTAACACCAAAGTTATCTGATAGTCGCAGCTGTGTTGTTGGCAGTGCAGACAAACTTCTGTATGATTTTGAAGAGACTACTTTGGCTTTTCAAGCTGATTAGTAAACATTCTGAAAATAAAGTAAGTTGTTGCCACAGTGCTAATCAGTGACAAATCTATTGCATCTATTTTTTTTTCTTACAATAAATGACGAGGTAAAGTACCTTTTGTCCACGTTTCTCTCCATTATGAGCCTTAAGAACTCATTCCAGGGCAAGTAAGGATACTTTAATTTAAAAAACCCTGTATTCAACTCCAATCACACAAGAAATAAAAGATACATTTTTCTTACACAGTACAAGAATACTGTGCTTATGAAATGCAACTATAAAGAAGCTGAGAAGACTCCATTTTTAAGTAAAAATTGAAACAGCAAATGTGGGGAACATTCTTACAGTGATACCATGTTAAAAACAAAATATGCTGCTTTACTTGTTGTGGGTTATTTGACAAAGCAATCAACTTATTTGCTAGAAAACATAGAACTATGTCTTCATCTGTCATGCTAGAAAACA
>JAFIDM010010028.1:56461947-56499526 GCA_023159025.1 Thereuonema tuberculata | reverse complement strand
GTACTTGAAGATGGTTAGAATGTAACCGAAACCGGGTTGTACTATATATTTTTATTTAGTTATTAAATTGAGTTTAATTTAATCAGGTGGGCCGGCTTACTCCTTTGATCCACAGATTACTTTTGTATTACATTGTTTTCGGGATTCTAATCTGACTTGTAGACTAAGGAATTATCCCGGTTGATGAAACAAAACTATGTAGAAACAGCAGTGTCTGAAGTCCCAGCATATAAAGGAGAGATTCAGAGTTCGCACGCGTGCAGTACTCTTTTATTTCTCACCTTTGTGATGAAATGAACTTTAGGGTTTGTTTGTTTTTTCCTCTTGACTGTTTTGCTGTTTTATATTCCAAGAAAACTTTTATGACCTTAAGGAAAACAAAAACACATGTCCATGTCACTTATTCGAAATCGAGCCATCAAAATTTGTATTTGTCTTTCGATATTTCGATAGACTACTACAAAGCACAGCGATATTATTAAGGATTTGGGTTTCTGTAAAGATTCTGGTATTACAGCAACACCCTATTACCACTCACAAGGGAATATGTTCAATAAATATTTAAATGTCTGTGCAAACGAAAAACAAAAACGTGGTTTCAATTTTATCAAAATACTATCTTACTATACCTGTTTTAGAAGAGTAATTTAAAACATATACAAATCTTACTTAAGAAATAGGCTTTATTGGACTATTTGGGGAAATAAGTTGTAAATTTAAGGTGCCTATTACTCTTTTTTTCCATTTAAATCTAAGCAATTGTTAAAAATCTCAAAGGTAATGATTTCAGAGAATACCTTTTAATTACAATTTTGTTAATATTAAGTATTCTAAGTTTACTTAATTTTAATTTTAAATTTATTAAATTATCTAGGATTATTTTAAACAATAATTTCGGGAGAACTTAAAGCCTACTTTCCTTAAAATGTTATTTCTTAAGATCTGTGTTTGTTTGTTGTTTTGATTTTTGTGAAAAGAACTAAAGTGTGCAAAAAACTTACGGAAAGCCAACATTTATATTCAATTTATAAAATCTACTAAGAACAAACAATTAAACTTTTCAAATTTTGCAAAACATGAATTAGATGAGTGTTATTTACTTACATTGTCTACATTGGATTAATTTTAAAAGCCTCAATGGTTTACGTAAATAATAGTCATTTTTGAAGACAATGAAATATCAATAGAAATACAATCGAAAACCATTGTATAAATTCGAATGTTATTCCATGGGAATTTTTGTCGCCTGTTCCTGAGAATTTCTGTACAAGGACACATTTTGAAAACATTTTAAGTATAAAAATTAGGTCCTACTTAGTCCTTGAATATGCACACCAAGTTTTAAGAAGAACCATCCAACCGTTTAAAATTTATTAGAGTGGAATACACATATACAGACTGGCTGATTTGATGAGCCTACATTGGAAATCTACAAATAAGCTTCGAACACAATCCTAAACGTGCTTTTTATTACCTGTTCGATTTAATTGTGTGTAATTTGATTAAGAATAACTTAAATTGCTTGTGTATTTTTTTTTGTATATTTTCATCTGCAATGTTATTAAATTTGAGTTGTTATAGGATTCATCCGTTAACCAGGAAAGGTAAAAGCAAAGGAAGCGACCTCTATGAGTAGGCGGTGTTTGATTGGCGTTGGATGTCGCTCTGCTTGTTATCGAGTGCTCGTCCCATGCTATGGGGGTGTTTCACGCGTGGACGGGCGTCTCTTCCGCTCACTTCACCCCCTCAGACGCTTGACTGGGCGCGAAAAATTGACCAAATCCCTCGAGGTGTTTGGAAGGACCCTTTTAATTTGATCGGTCGGCATCTGTTTGGGGAGGGGAGAAGGAGGAGCAAAAGAGAAGTCGCCACGAAGTTGGATGGTAATTGAGGAGCACGCATTCCTCATCCTAGGACCAACTAGCTTTGGACATGTACTTAAGTAATGGTACTTTTGCGACCATTTAGTCTAGAAATGTACTTTTCTATTTATTTTTAACCATTTATCTATGTGATTCTGTACGATGATTACTACTTTGCTTGTAAGAAAATATTAGAAAAGAGGCATCACAATTAACATTTCAGTTTATTATGTAAACATAATTTTGCTGTGTTTCCTATCGAGAAGCAAGGTAAATCTGCCACAAAATTATAAGTCTTGATATCCGATGGACTGGATCAGACGAAAAGAAATATGTGTAATTCATGTTAAGCAATGAGAATTCAATTATAATTTTACACTTATTAAACAAAATAATTAATAGCATATATTAAAATTACAGTAATGTAGTTATTACTAAATTTGTAAATTAAATTAATTACTTTTTGACTTCCGCTGTTACGCGCTTAATGGAGCTCATCAGCCCACCTCTAACCAGTCATCTCACAGATGTGCATAATGAATTGTTCACTTTAGTGGAAGCATTTGTTAAACTTATTTTGGAGGATTAAAAGTAGCTTTCTGTGATTAAACAAATATATAATTTTGAATTCTGTTAATTAAATATCACTTTAGAAAAGTGTGGGGAAAAGACGCAGAAATAAAAAATATCTGAACATTTATTGGTGAGAGTGTGGGACTGCCCGTTTCGTTCTTTTTAGGGACTCATCAGCCAAACCCACTCACCAGATTAAATGCTCAGATAGTGCAAAAGTAATAAGGGCATCCACACCCGCTTCCGGCTGTAACTTTCCTTCCAAAGAAAACACATTTAAAAAAACAATCAAAAACAAATATAATTTCAATCGCTCAAGTAGAGGTAAAGGTGTAAATATGGGCACACACTTTTGTTTTTGACTTAAAGTTACTTTCTTCTGAAAAAATTCTAGATTTTTGACTTTCATTAAAAACTCTAACAAGTTTACTAAATGAGAGGAGGCAAAACAATGATTAATATCAATTATTTCAATTCGAAAATGAAGATTTACAAAAAGCTTCTAAAATAGCACCAGAAAAAATGGGGTGCAAATATGGGCCCTCTCCAAAAAAGTAAAAAAAAAAAATATTTTAAAATGTTTTAAAACAGGATAAAGCAATGCAAAACGGTACAAAAAGCAAGTTGTATATAGGAGAATTTTAAATGAACATCAAATCAAAAATTATTTACAGAAATTTTCTTTCAGACCCGGCACAACCTAACTGTGGCCACATTTGGCGCATAACACCTTTAACCCACAATTCTCCGCGAGTGTCTTAAGGGAAATTTTTCTCACTAAAGATGCAAGTTGCATCATTCGATTCTGGTTTATCCCCATCGTTGATATCAGGTCATCATCGCTGTCCACAAGGGGAGGGTCGCAGGAGTCTGATGAGTCCGATGATGAATCGTAGACTCGTTTCGTGGGTTGAATTTTCTTTTTCTGAAGGCCTTTGGTCCTCCCAACCCTGTCTCTAACCCCGGAAAAACTCAACGACCTCTTCTTGAGAGCACTTTTGTCAATCGACTTGGTCAACTGATCCTTGTATGGCGTTCCAGTGATGAGGCTGGCCCTTGCTGCTTTGCGTCCCCGAGTAGTGGTTCTCTTCTTAATGTTGGGGACAGGAGATATGTCGAACGGAGAAACTGCATTTGAAGTTCCCCGGGAACATTGCGGTGTTTCAGCAGCCTCATCAATGGGCATTGCTAGTTTATGTTGTTTAAGAGAAAAGATGGTGTAATTATAGGCCACCTTTGAATGGGGGGCCCATATTTATACCTATCCCAACTAAGCAAGATGACCACTATCGTATGTAACCTAAAGGCGTGCGTGACTAAAGGCGTGCTTCTAAAAGTAGCTTAGGATCTCCGCTTTCCGGATATCACTATGAAATTATTTTAAACTAACCAGAAGGAGATGAAAAGAAAACGATTTCACATATCTGTCAAAGGTTTGCAGTCCAGAACAAACACCAATTCGCACAATAACTGACGCTGCATCCACACTACTTGAAATTAAAGGTTCCAACTGCTCTCTGCTATCGTATATCAATAAAAGACGCCGTCTAGTCCTGGCCGCAAAACTGCAGCACCTCCCATAGCCCCTTGGGGAGAGGGTGCCCATATTTACACCTGTGCCCGTTTTTACACCTTTTCCTCTTCTGTTTAGCAATAGTATATCTCTCTTATTTAAACTGCACACTAGCTAGAAATGCACGACCTTTGTAAGTAACTATTTATATATGTAGTAACATGCTGGTATGTAGTTACGTGCAGTAGCCAAACTATACTTTGCATCAACTCCTTTCTGAATATTACTGTAACTCGTTCTCCACATATTTTTAAATATTAAGTAAATCGCTATAATTTTTTGAATTTCTTAATTTTTATGAAACGTATTCTTGAAACAGTCGTGGTAGTTTAAATGAAAATAAATCTATTCAATCTAATTAAGTTAAACTGTACCGCCACAGGCCATGGGGTGCGCGAGATTTTTGACCAACGGGACTAGCTGAAGTCAGATGGTCAGTCCGACGCTCGTCCGCGTTTCACCCCCGACTAAGAAACCCATTACCCATTTGAGAGAGGGCCGAGCTCTAGGGTCCGTCTAGAGGAGAAATAACTATGGAAAAATTCGGACTATCGCCTGGAATTGAACCCGAGTTTCTCCAGTCGTCAGTCCAGCGTCTAAACCATTGGGCTACCGGACAAATCTTCAACCAAATTACTACTAAATGCGGAATGTTGATATTCATATCTATCACAAACATGTGAATTGTTGGTGCAATTTTTTTATGTTCTAAGAAATAGTTTAAAATTAATTTATATCAATGACCGTATTTCATCAAATATTCTTTACAACTGTTTGTGACGAAAAAAATCGACATTCTGTCATTGTTCTTTTTTGGTTTACGGTGAAATCCAGATTTTTTTTTTTCTTTTTTGTAAAAATTATCGATACGAATTTTATTCAGTTTTTATGACTTGATAAGGGATAAAAAGTAAGTATTAAGTTATAGGTCAATGTCTAATTTCTTTGTTTTGCAACCGCCGATTAATGGACTCCGGAAGTATCAAGTTCTTTTTGCGATTTTAGCTGATTTTATTAGCGAATTTTCATTAAATAAGTTATATAAAATTACTTCCTAAATTTTAAAGATGTTATATGTTTCATTGATATACGAATTTCGTCGTAATAAAGCGGTAGTTTATCAAAAACGAAGGTCTTCCAGAGTCCATTTGGTTTATTTACGCCGGAAGTGTATTAGATCCCATATACTAAATATTTCGAATCCCAGATCACGGCTTCTTAGACCTAGATGTGACCTAATGATTTGTATTACAGGCTAATTAACCAATGGGTTCTATTTAAATATATTGGGTTTGGAGGTGTGGAAAAAACCCCGAAATTGTAGATGTTGTCATTCTAGAATATTAAGGAAAAAAAAAATTATTTGATTTGGAAAAAGAATTATTTATTTATTTTATTTATGCTCTTGAATAATCAAATTGATCAGGCAATACTTTAGCAAACTTTTATTGTGGGATATACAGGAATCTTGCATGTGAATATATTTTATTAATATAATATTGAATCAATCTTTTAATGCGTTAATATTTTTTGATCGTATTAATGATAACTAATATTTTTTTTAGCGGCCTCTAGGTTGCAGCTTGCCTGTAAAACCGCTAGGGGACCGCTCTTGATTTTATCCTGTCTGGATGTCACACTCTGTAGCGGCCAAACGGTTAGAGATATTCGAATGAAACCTTTATCATTGTGTTCAGCATCAAAAAGTGGGTGACCACGTACAAAAACTCAGACCTCTAGGACCACTCCCTGACCCCTTAAGGCGTTTTAAAAGAAAGAAAACGCCTTGGGGAAGGGAGTCAGGGAGTGGTCATAGAGGTCTGATTTTTTCACGTGGTCACCTACTTTTTGATGCTGAACACAATGGTAAAGGTTTCATTCGAATTTCTCTAACCATTTGGCCGCTACAGAGTGTGCCATCCAGACAGCATAAAATCAATGTTAGCCGCCCCTAGGTTACAGCTTGCCTGTAAAACACTGGGGGACCGTTTCGATCTTCACCATTATGTTAAGCATCAAAACGTAGGTGACCATGTCCAAAAAATCAGACCTCTAGGACCACTCCCTGACCGGAAGTTGGGGGGGGGGTCAAAAGTGGTCGCTTCCGATAAAGTTTTATTTAGAAAAGTGTGCATATTATGGAGCCGCTTTGCTTTTGACACTGTAAAAACATTAATTATCTTGTTTTGCCTGTGTTTCAACTTGAATTCCATTGTATATGTAACCCTTCATTTGATTAATACATTTACTAATACACCTGAAATTCCCCTAAACAGACACGGAAACTATATTACCTTTGTCACCTTTGTTTATAATGATTAGCTCCTAATCTTTTTTTAATTTCTGTTTTTAGCCTGTCTTCTCAGGATGTTCTTATTCCTACCTTTTAAAGGGATACTGCTTTACGTAGAAATTCATGTTTTCATAATAATCCCTCCACTTTTGCGTAATCTCCACTTAGATGACTCCGCAGACTTCTCCTCTGCTCAATAAAAGCTCTGCTTGTCCAGATAGTTCTGTGAAATGAAGATCAATTTTCATTCAAGTATAAGACAGTGTTGGCTTCTTTTCATACTTAATTACATCAGCTGTTCGTTTTCACGAAAGTAAGGCCCATTGATATTAACACGAATATTCGTTATCAAAAAGCAAACAATTCAGAAATACTAAAATCGTTAAAAAAAAATCACTCATGAAGCCCGTACATCTGCTTAAACTGTTTAATGCGACATAACAGAATTTTAATACATTGATAGGATAGGTTTCCATTCCAAGAGGAACCATCTTCTCTTGCGAGTGTATTAAAATTCTATTATGTCGCAATAAACAGTTTAAGCAGATGCACGGGCTTCATGAGTGATTTTTTAAGAATAGACAGTGCATGTAAAAGATTAGTAGTACTAAAATCGTATTCAAGGAAAAATATGTAGTTTTATTTGTTTTTGTTTTTGTAATTATTAAGAAAACTCGAGATTTCCCTGGCACTCTTTCACCGGGCAGCAGATGAACAACGGAGAGGTTTTGTGCTTTACTGTTAAACATGTCGGAGGACAAAAGATGAAACTTTAGCTTCCTACCGTAATTTCGTTATCTCAGTTATCAACTTTTATTAGTGTGGGGGAGGGGGATTAAACTGTTACAACCGTGAGGGTTAGTTTCTATTGATGCAGAGAGGTGGAGCTTGAACTCCTCCGTCCCCTATTTCAATTTGAAATTTCGGAATGCCCCTCAGTGCCCCTCAATTTCAACAGTCGTTTTCCGCCACCCTGTATTTATCCACACTCCTCAAAACTTTTAATTTTATTAAAATTGTTAATTATTAATGTTTTATTTAAAAAATAGCGTTTTTCATTAATTGTTTTTTAAATAAATGTTTCCAAATCATTTCGTTTTACAATACAGAATATTGGTCGTAATTTGTCATGGTCGGAGGTTTATATAATTATTAATCCAAATCCTGTAATGCACCCCTTTGACATTTGGAAATTGAAAGTGCTATTCAAATTAATGGTGCATACTATCACTTATTAATGCACTGAACAAAAAACAGTATATCATTTAAAATTATAAATTGGCATCTTACGAAACCCAGTGATTTTAAGTGAAAGAATCATACCTGTGATGTTCCTGTTAAGTTACAAAGATATTGAATTGTTTTGAGCCAAGACGAACTTTTATGGACAGTTAGCTCCTTCAGTTTAGCTCCTTTGGTCAATAAAATGCTATTAAGAGTCAAAATCTATCATAACATTGACAATTATTTAATTGAATAAAGCACAACACTTAGATACCTTTACAATGAAAAGCTTCAGAAGATCCATTGTAATGTCATGGGTGAGGAATGTAGAATAGTTTGATTTAGTGACTATTATGAATTACTGCAATTTCAAACCATCATTACATCATCAAGAAAATTATTTTTGTTTTCATCGAGGGAAAAAGTTACATGTAGGGAAACCATCTCCAAAATGAAATACAATCAATTTTGTTTGGTTCTTGACAAAGTTTTTCCACTTATTTTTTTTCTCCTCAGTGTTTCCTTATCAACAAAGTAATTATTGGAAGAAGAACCTTCCAGAACCACAAGGCTTATTCGCCTGAAGGGAGGAGAGGGAAAAATCTAGATGGGAGTAGAGGTTGATATTCAGAGAACTCGTAATTGTCTTCACTACTAAAGCAAAATGCTTAATTTCAAATTAAGAAAAAGAAGTATTATTAGCTATTAAACTTTGGAATTGGTTATTTATTAGCAGTTTTGTAATTTCAAATAATAATATCTAAATCTAGTCAAAATTTGTATTTTAAATCCCAAACAAAAAAGCAGCTTATTTTAATAGGTAGAGAAAAAAATTCACCGAAAAGAAAAAAAAAAACATTTATTATTTCTCTTACTACAGTTATTTTATTAATCTATATTGAAAACATTTATTGTAAGTTTAATAAAAGATAAATTAAAAAATAAATTTTAAATAACAAAACTAATATCGAAGACACAGAAAAACGGGTTCATTATAAAAACATTTAATTATTTATAAAACAACGTTTCGCAGCTATTTTACTGCATTATCAAGTTAAGAAATAATATTAAAATAATACAAGGATATGCTTCAGCACAATTTTCAAAAAAAATAATTTTGTACTGTACGATATCCTTGTATTATTTTAATATTATTTCTTAACTTGATAATGCACTAAAGTAGCTGCGAAACATATTGTTTTATAAATAATTTAATTTATTTATAATGAACCCGTTTTCTGTGTCTTCGATATTATATTAATATGGGTTTCTTCGCAAGTTTACGTAACAAAACTAAATAAAACTTTTCTATTTCCTTTTGAATCGTAAAAAATAAAACTACACGATTAATTTCACACACGGTAAATTCCTATATCTATAAAACATTTACGAAAAGGGAAGAAAATCTTTAAAAATTCACAAATTCGTTAGAATTGTTTGCTTTTCACGCATTGAGCCATCATCGACAGCTGTTTTATCCTTATTAGGACTCATCATAATTTACTTTTATTATTACTCCATTTATTTTTTTATTAATTTTTCTCTTTAATAAAACATTTAGTTTTTAGTTTATTTTAAAAAATACCTATTAATTGCTTAGTTATCTATATTTAAGAATAAATTCAAAGTAAGTTTTTATTCCTGATGTCTTGCTTCAATATAAGGTACCTATTTTAAATAGTTGCAAATATTTTTTTAGAGAAAAAATAAAATTTTTGGCCAAGTATAGAAAGAGAAAGAGGTTTAAAATAAAAAAAATATTATCAACAAATATGATATATTGTGCTAAAATATCTTCAATTTCATAAGTGAATTTTTAAGGGAAAAAATAAGATCATTTGCAGAATTCTAAATTTTATCTTTTTTTTTTATTTCATTACAAGCTTCTTTCAAAGAAAAAGAAACAAACAAACTCGAGACATATTTCTATCTTTATAAATATGAAAATTTTCAAATGTAGTTAAGTGTAAATCATAATATCAGAAAATAATAATCCTATAATATAAGTGAACGTGAAACTTCTTAAAAACCACAAAGTTAACACAGCAAATACATATATAGCTGACATATCTTTAAAGTTTGTACAGGGAATTTAGAATCACGTTTTATATACATATAAAGTGATTCTAAATTCCCTGTACTAACTTTAAAGTTAGGTCAGGAATACAAAAACAAATCGTTTCATAGTGGAAGATTACGTCGCAACCGACATCCGAATGTGCTAGAAGGTACACAAAGGTTCAAAAATAAAAGATAACAAGTAACATTTTTATTTGTCCTATTTTTACAATTTGACAGTAATGTGTTCACGGTAGGTCTCAAAGTTCCTTCGACCAACAGTAATACATCCATCACAGCATCGATGCATGGATTGCCGAACATGCGCAAAAATGCGAGGCCTTTCGCGGACACAACCAGCTAGTACAGCAACTCTTACAACGAGATCAGTATCAGAAGCAATGGGGTAGGGGTGGGGTCTCGTATATAATGGAAGAAGAAACCCCAGAGGAAGAAATCAATGTAGGACAACTGACACTGTCCAGCTAATGTGCTGCTAAACAGCGCCCTCTCTCTAGCATATTCGGGTTGAACTTACGTTCCACTAGGAATTATGAAGCACGATGTATATAAAAATAATTTTAACTGTGTATTTTTTAAGAAGTTTCACGTTCACTTTGCCATCTGCAAAAATTTTTAAACAATCTTATAATTAAAAAATAATAATGTATTTAAAAGACATCTGATCAAAGACAATTGTAGAAAATAAAAATGTCTAAATAAATTGTAATGATTAAACTTGGAAGGGCGAAATGTCTTCAAGAATAAAAATATCGAAAATCATTATGTATTCGGATTTTTTAACACAAATCCACGAAAATATTACAGAAAATCGGAAAAATGAAATAAAAATATCTGAAGGAAAACAATTTTTTAATTGAAAATGATGACTTTGCTATTCAAGGAAGTCAAAGACAGCGTTTTTCTCAGCACATTAACACAATGCACAATCTTTATTGAGCATTAGATTAAAGAAATACATACCGGTCAAAGTTTAGTGTTGCAGAACCTTAGGGTGTTCTACAAATTCACATTGAGTCTGCAAACATTGACCAACTTTTATCCTTTCGACAATTCTCCACTCAGAATATCTGTCAAATGATATTTAAAACACCCATTAGAATACGCTTGAATCACCTATCGTAAGCACAATATTCTCCAAGGCAGTAAGTCACTAAACAAAGGCAGCTATATGATGCGCTACTTCTCAACGTCTTCCTAATTTGCATATCCAACACTGCATTTTCTTTCTCTGTGTGTGACGTAATGAGAGACGAACCAAAGAAAAAAACATAACTCATTAATTTTAGATTAAAATTTAATTTTCAATGTTCATTTTTTAGCCTACTACAAACGCAGACCAGATGAGCATTAGATGCAGAATCTCGCCCTCAGCGAACGAGCTGAAGTATTGTTAAAGACATTTCTTGACATGAATGAAGAAATTACAAATGACGGGAAAATACAGTTTCCCAACTAAAAGCTGTCACATTATTATCCCGTCATTGTTGAGGGGCTTATATACTAGTATTGCATATGCAACTTTTGAAGCGGAGAACAGATATTCTTGAAATCTCTATTTTAAAGTTTTTCGGAGTACGAAATGAATTCAATCCGATGCTGTTACTACAGTCGGACCTCTATTTAACGAACCTCTATTTTGCGAATTTCTCTATTTTGCGAACTTTTCTTTGGAACCAAGAACATTTTGCTAATTTCTTCGTAAAATAACCTCCAAATAGCAAAGTGCATTTTCTATTTAACGAACTTTTACGTGGTATCTATTTATTTTTCTCCTTGAAATGTTTTTATTATTAATATTCCCTTAGAGGAAATGAAAGAAATGTGGATACAGCTGAGGGAAAAAGAAGAATTTAACGATGATGTGCTGATTGATGATTATCCTTCACGTCATTTTGAAGTTGAGACCTCGGAAACACTAACTAAATCGCATGTTTTGGACAGTGAAAACAATAGAGCTATGAATTGCGATGAAGATGAAGATGATGAAAATTGATGAAATGATCATGATGCAGAAATCAAAAAACCTTCATATGATGAAATGCTAAAATCATTTCAAACAATCCGATGCGGATTACAATTTGAAGAAAATACTGAAGGGGTTTTTGGTACACTGGAAAGATGCGAGATATACTATGAGCGAAAACACTTTTTCAAAAAAAAAAAAAAAACAAGACAAAATTAACAGACTTTATTAGTAAAATTTAAGTACGCATGTGGTAATATATGCTTTATGCCATTACAATTATTCCTTTTTTTAATAGTATTTATTGTTAATGTAGTTTTAATCTGTTTTATGTATCTCTATTTAACGAATTTTCCATATAACGAACTTTTTTTCGGGATTTAGCGACTTCGTTAACTAGAGGTCCGACTGTATTATAGCAAACAGGTTTCTATTGTTTAAAATGGGCATTAGGATTGGTTCACTAAAGAACAGCTGGATGGTTTGGCTTTCAGAAGCAATCTGTGACCTTAAAATGAAATTTCTTTTATACTTGTTTTAGACAATATTGAATTCTGTATTACATAATGAGCAGCGATGACTAGTGAAAGCTAACGGATCATTATTGCTCAATTTCAGTTCTGCAGATGTGTACAATGGTATATGTTTTCTGAATTAACTTTTTATCTGCCCTTTTTGGCTTTTTTAGACTGAATGAATGTACTCTTAATGTACAAGTACGATTTCAATATGCAAAATCTCGGGTCATGTGAGGTGAACACCAGCGATTCGTACAGAGGTTTTAGAGACAGCATAGTAGCTAACATTCCATTAACTGATAATTATACTGTATGTCGGTTATAGTATCATCGGAAATAGACCGCTTTTGGGAGGGCTAAATTACTGCCTTTTCCGAAACCAAATTTTCATATTCTGCGATTGTAAGCGTGTGCAAAACCCTGAGATTGCACTTTTTCGAAAGGAGGGGTAAGCAACATATTAAATAAAAAAAGAAAAAATACACCACTGGCAACGTTGGACGAACGAAGACCCTCGAGGCAAAATCCCTCAGCTCGTCAAATTTCGGAGATGGTTGCTGAAGTGAAGCTCTTCGTAACGGTCGAGAATCTGAAAACACAAAGGATTGTTGCAAGAGAGGTCTCTCCATCAACGGTACACAAGCATAATTCCTCAAAAACTGGTTAAACGTCACAAATCCTGTATGCATAAGCTGCTGCTAAGGCATGTAACAGAGCGATGTACCAACTGTCGAAAATTATATGAGCGCTACCTTTTCGACGATGAATAGAAATTTGTTGCGACTTTCGACGAGGCACATGCTTACTTAAATGAGCAATATTTTACAGAGCAATATTTTACCAAGAGCAATATTTTACAGGCAAAGAGGTGAAAAAAAATTAACAAGAATTAAAAATTAACAATGCGAGAATTAGGGGAAAGTTTTCCCCTCATCGCTGGATATTGTTATAAGGGAAAATTCCAGATTCGTAAGATGATTAGCAAAGTCAAAAGTAACTTCACAATCAGAGAAACGTGCTGGATCCAATTTACCGCAGAAATTCCTACCCTGTATGGACCACGTATAAATCCACCTTAGATGCACCAAGACCTCTAAATCGATCGTGGATTACTTAAAAATCTTTTAACAAAAAACGCCAATACGTGCAATTCCTTTTTCTGATATTCCGCTCTTATTCCCCGACGCATCTCCGACGGACTTTTGCGGGTTTGGGTTTTATTGAAACGGGCCCTTCAAAGTAGGCGACCACGTTCGTTGGACTGTTTGTGGAAAGCCTGTAAAGAGAAATGGAATGCGATTGATACGAATTCTCTGAAGAAGTCTTATGGAACGGAAATTATGATCACGGCAATAGTTTGAAATAACGGCTATCAGATAGAACATAATCTAATATCCGATCGAAGATTTTCCTTAAGTTGTGAAGGTTAGAAATCGTTCACTTGTAAAGTAATCAACCCTATAGATGATTACTCTTAATATATAAAATAGCAGCATTACTATATACATATACTTTTTCTTTTCTAAGACTTAAAATGTTACTAATCTCTATGATTTGCGCCAACTATGAAAGGTTATCACAGGGCATGACAACTACTAATGGATTAATCACTCCAGGCACCTCAATGCCATATTATTTAATTTATATCAATATTTCATGAAGGAATGAATTAGTGATGGGATGTTGTTTATTACTGTAATTCCTGTATTATTACTTCAAATTCAATTCTCACTTTAAGTATCAAATCATTCATAATTTAAAATATTATTAGGCCACCACACGTACAATACAAAATATACCTTATTTTATATTTTATATCTGGTGACCAAATTTGCAAGTGAAATACGAGCACTTTCGAAACGGTCGACGTTTCTTTGACACGTAAGGTATTTATAGCTAACTAAGATATTTATAAATATCTTACTCGTCAAAGACACGTTGACCGTAATAAAAGTGCTTTTATTCTAAATATACCTTATTTTATGTGTGATAGTCTAATTATGTTTTATATTATAAGATACACACGTTAAAGTTTCCTTTCATTCATAATTTTATTGCTTTGTTAATATTTTGAAAAAAAAATACTATCATATTGATTTCCAGGCATGGTTTCATAGTCACTTACTAATTTTCTTGGATAACAGCAATTATAGAGTGTTAGACAAGTTCTTTCAAGTGCGATATTCAATCAAGGAGGTCCGCATCCTATGGATCTCTAAGAGTTTCCATTACTGTGAACCCCCTAGAAGGATTCATACAATATATTGGGAAATTGATACTGAGGTAGTTTCCCGTTGCCTTCCTCAGGAAGCCATTATGGACAAAAATAGGAATTGAAATAAACATCCATGCCGGCGCCGGGATACGAACCCAAATTCGAACACATTTGCTTCATGGGAGGCTTTCGCCTTGACCGCAAGGCTATGCCGGAACGGTGTTAGAACAATTAATGTAGAAATTATAAAACAATTTACTATAATTCTACAATTGAAATGTTCTGAATAAATCAATTTTTTTGCAAGATTTCAATTGTTCTATATAAATCAGCTATTAAATTTCCTTCAGTCGACAAAAGAAGAGAAAAGTGACTTTATAAGATATTCACATTTACTGATTTCGGCAGTTTTCAGACAGAATAAAGAGAAATAACGAGATTGCATTTACTTGTAGTAAAACACAGAGGAAAAGTTGCTTAAAGAAATTTTTATTTGCTGTTGAGGAAGTAGTAGCAGCGAATGAAATGTTGAAACAAAACAAATTAGTGCTTCTCTAAGAAACAATTGCTGCAACTAGAAGCGTCACGTGCGGCTGCGTTAAAGGTCATCCCAATCGGTTATTATGCGCCCAAACGTGCTTCATGGGAACCGCAACAATCCGTGTACGACGCTCTGGCAATGTGGATTTATCATCACAGAAAACACCCGCTCATTCGAGCTTGGTGAAGCGACAAAAGTCTGCATAGTAAACACTGTTTTTGACGGTCCGTGTTGTTATTGCGGAAGGGATAAAAGTACTGTAAGTTTGAAGTTACTTTAACAGGTAAAGCTGGTGACAAGAGACTTACAAAAAGTTCTTGGTTTCATAGAATTAAATTTCTGCCTAAAAATGTCTCCAGGAAATTTTGTTTCAATTTCATGTAAATATAATAAGCAACATGAAATTCTATTATGGAATCAAAGTACTTCAAATAAAATATTTAATGAATATTAATGTAAATAAGCTATCGATTCTAAAAACTAATATCTATTATTATTATTAATCAGTAATCATAATTAACTACCAGATGTTGTGAATAGCTGCGTGCAAAATTACGATACAGATGGTTTACTGTAGTGATAAAAATACAATATTAAAATGAAATTAATTTTAAAAAAGGATAATAAATGATAAGATAAGAAATAATAAGGACTAATGAAATGTAAACCACATATTAAAATGGTTGCACGCACTTGAAAAAATTAAAAATTCTTGTATTATTCTTAATTATGAAATTACTTTTTCTGTTTAAGATGTTATTGATATTATTGAGATTTTATATATTAAAGCTGTTTCATTATAGAGAAAGTGTAGTGAAGTTTATTTTTGGTAAGAATTAAAGTTTATTATAGCGCAATTTGGCAGCTATGAAAATATAGACTAATTTTTAATGAAATATTAACTATACTGCAAAACATCTCAACCCAAAAATTAAGTATCGCCACAAATTCATACACAATTACTGAAATGTCAAATATAACTCCTAAAATTGTACAAATATCTATCAAATACCTGATTAAATTGAATAAATGTCATCTACAACTCTTAAAGTTGCACAAATTTTAACTTTAGCTCA
This sequence comes from Thereuonema tuberculata, assembly GCA_023159025.1. NCBI lineage: Eukaryota > Metazoa > Arthropoda > Chilopoda > Scutigeromorpha > Scutigeridae > Thereuonema > Thereuonema tuberculata. The sequence continues at coordinate 56,483,606 of JAFIDM010010028.1, read as the reverse complement.
AAAAATTGCACGAATGTCAATTCGAAACCAAAAATTGCATATATCAACTGATAAAGTGCATATATCAATTGCATACATCAAAAACAAATTTGCTTTAAAGACACAGAACTGTTGATAGAATTGACAAATGATTGCAACTCCTAAACAGATCTTACAAAAACCTAGTTCACATCCAGAAACCAAATCCACATTATATCCAAAATTAGAGAAAAATTAACTGCTCAAAATAAATGCAATTTTAAATGCAAATAACGATACATCCATCTGTCGATTACAAAATAACTTAAAAATTTATTTACTTATAAATTAGTTAATTTTGGTGAGATTTAGGCCAATTCAGGATCCTGTATACAATTAGGACTTTTTTTTAGAAAGAAGGTAAATTACAATCTGATGGATATATAAAGTATTAAGTACAATAATTCTTAAAGTATATATCTTAGAATCCTAAAACATAAATGGTAGAAAATTATTCAATTTTAGCTCTTTGTTGATTGTAATGGAAGTTAGTCTCATGTGAGCTGGTTATATTACATTTACATTATGCGCTGCATCCACAACATCGTTATCAAATAAATCGATAATGACTTACCCTATGAATCTCATATTAATTAATTATCTTTAATTTATTAAAGTTTACATGTTCACAAGACTAACAAACTGAATACAAAGAACAACTATACAACGAATACATCATATTTTTCTAAATCTTTTCATCCTCTTTATTTCCTTTTTGTCCGTTTTCGAAGGAAAGATAGATTTATTAAGATGTCATTTCTCTTGAATTTGAAGTGTTTAGGATTTAAAATACGGTGTATCTGTATTACTTTTGAACTAATGAAGTCATTTTCTTGAAAGTCGGTTATGCTCTAATAACATTTTTTATTTATCTTATCTTTTATTTTAAATTAAAAGGAGATAAAGAAGTAATGCAGATAGGTTAATCATATTCATAATGAGGTGTGATCAGAAAACCTCTGAACTCCTGAAATAAGTTTGAATCTACTTTTTGTAAAAATAGATTCCATGTTCTTTGATTAACTTTATTGTATTCTCTAGTGAGCCTACAATGAGTGTTGCATTTACGTTGATGATATAATGTATATAGATGACAGGATTAAAATAAAAAGTTACAGTAAACTGATAGATTTCGAAACTCAAGTCTGATAAATGTTAGATCACTCAACAATGAATTATTTTAAATATCATTATTCATTGCTGCAGCAGCCTAAAATAAGAAAGAAAGAATACGTCAAAATCATTACTGGTTACCTAACAATTATCTGAGATGAATATATAATTAATTTCCATCATGTCGTTCACGATATTCTATATAAAAATCAAAGTGAAAAAAAGACAGTATCTATATATCATTCCTTGAAATATTATGTAGATGAATCCAATGAGAGAAATCCAATGACTTCTGATGAGCAAAATCAATGATTTACCACTGGTAAACTGCTGGGCCTTTCTTTCCACTTCATCACTAGTCAATATTTCGAAAAGAAGATTTACAGATGCAGATTGTTTTTATTTTATTTATATAAAATATCATTGGCGTTCCTACTTTTGATTATCTCATGGTATGATGGCAAATAAAAGCGGAAAAAAGGAATTATTCTTCACAAAGAGGAAACGCCAAGTTGGGAAAATAGAAGCCGTTGAAGACTACGGAAAATTAAGAATACAGAAAAAAGTAATCAGTTCAAAGTACAACTGGTGGTGAAATAGAAAAGAACTTGTTACTAGAGATGTAAACTCATTTTTGTTTTTATTTTCAGATACCGTGTTTTTGAATTGAATATCAAACACTACTGGCGATATTGTACTCGTAATTCATTATCTAAAATTTAATGTAGGATCTTATTAGCTAGATATACCTCAGCTATCCTTCGAAGTTGGGAACTGAGTGTTGGCGGTGTTTGTTTTGAGAACTTGGAGGAGGTTAAAAAATAAGCATCAAAGCAAATTGATGGAAGGAATCCGTGTGGATGTTGTTACTTAAATTGTTTGTATTTGGCTAGATATTTATTTGGAGATATAAAGTTATAGGATAAAAAATACAAAGACGCCTGGATCAAAAATTGAATAAATCGAAATATATTCTCATCTTTTATTATATTTAAATCGTATAATATTCTATACATTAATCTCTTCTACTACTTGTAACTATTTACAATCTTCTTGTCATCCGCGAAAATGTTGATTGAAAATGCTAAAGCCGTTTGAGAAATTTTTTCATATATGTCTATAGACTGTTAATATTATTTGAAAAAATATTTTTTTTTACTATACCATGTTTTTAAGACGGACTAAAAAGTATAAAATAATTTTTCCCATTCCCATACAGATTCCTAACCCCGAACAGATAGTCCTGAAACTTTGTGATTGTAAATTTTCAACAGCTATGAAAATACTTGTAAGATTTAAAACGAAAAACGTGGAGTGCAAGATAATATACACTCCATCCATACCATCTCAATTATCTACTGCATGCGCCCCATTTTTTTCGTTTTAAATCTTACAAGTATTTTCATAGTTATCAAAAATTTACAATCACAAAGTTTCAGAACTATCTGTATGGGGCTAGGAAAAATTATTTTATACCTTTTAGTCCGTCTTAAAAACTGGTATATTTAAAAAGAAAATTATTTTCTGCTTTTTTAGTCGTGTCTGTATGAAATTTTTAATCGATTTTAAAAATTTTGATGAGATTATAACAAAGACATGGGGTAAATTTCAGGTTTATTTGAATTTCTCTTCTTTGCGTTGGGTGGCAGTGCCAACCGGCCATTTCCAAAAACACTGACATCGCGCGTCGGCAAGATAGCGCCGTATCGACCTGTCATCCGAAGAATTGGGGTACCCTAACGAATAGACAATGTTAATGTTAAGAAAGCGAAATCATATTGCATTGTCATTCAGTTTTGAGCTGTTTTTCAAGTTTCAAGTCTCTAGCTCATCGGGAAGTTAATTTAAAATCAATTGTAAAATTTGTACCTAACAAACAGACAAGAAAGCGAGCTAATAAAAACGTGTTAATAATATACAGGGCAGCCGGGAAGTTCCCTACTCCTTAATATAACAATAATATAATAGAAAGTATGGGAACTTCCCGGCCATCATTCCTTTTAACCGAGAAAGGTACACAAGATTCGAAATTAATCATGGAGCCAGCGTGAAATACGCTAGTAATACAGCCTAATGCTTCTTTTTCTAGGAATACGTTTAAAAAGTCCTGCATTTTCTTTCTCTAAAGTGAACTCGATATCAGGTCAAATACTATTAAAAGTACGCATAAGTACTCAATAATTTCCTTATTTACTAAAAGAAAGGAATCACCTACATAAAAAAGGAATCCATTTATGATTGGGCGTTTCAGAGAGGTCATGCCTTTCATATCAACGTAGGTCATAACCATTCTGCAATAATATCCGAAGAGGGCAACACCCATAAACATACCTTTCTGTTGTTGATAAAATTCCGACCTTATTTTAAACTTAGTTATTGGATAAACTTAGTTATTAGCAACATAATTGTTTCAGATTCTTCATTATTAAGATTAATATCCACTTCTGAACGGCTAACAGCAAACTGAAATACCTCATTAATCAAGTCCAAAGAAATACTAGTGAACAATGGCATTACGTCTAAGGATATCATGCAGTAACTTTCAATATGGGCCACTTTCCTAAGAAAGTGAAAGTTATGATAAAAACAGATGCTTAAATATACTGATAAATAGACTCAAAATTTTATTATTTTGGTGTTTTTGTAAAATGGGAAGCTAATTGACATTTACAGGCACCAATTTGTTTGGAGAACAACTGTTAAGAATTTTAAGCTCTAATGAAACTGTTTAAACAAATGCCTGAACCACTGTCAACAATGCAATGTGGAGCAAAAGCTAACGAGGGATGATTAGCGAAGGAAAGAAACAAAAGCAGACGAAGGTGCCAACGTAAACCCAAGAGTACTTCCTATTGACAGAATGGACAAAAGACTGTTCCTCAAGCCATCTCGTGTATCCCTAATTTAATCCTCCATCTCCAAACAATGAAGGGGAATGTTGTATCTCCATTGACGCGGGAAAAGAGATGCAATTCTGGACCCCTCACCCCTGTCCTCTTGGTTGTGAACAAAGGAGTTAATGTAGTCACTGGGAACAAACAGGGAGTCAGGTTTCGAAAAGCAACCAGGCGTAAGAGTAGAGAGAATAGGTCCCACTGGACATCCACCGACATTCAAGAGAATTACCCTAAGACATTGACAGAAGAAAAAGAAGGAGAAGGAATTAAGGGAAAAGGCGATTAACGATTTCCTAGTTCCAATTAAGTGAACTGAAATTATTCCCTATTTTACTTATTGTAATTCTGAAAGTGAAGCTTTTGCAGAATTTCTAGCTTTATTAAGTATAGCTAAACCATTCATATACCTGATAAATAGCTACAAGTCATTAAGATGCTAATAATTCACCTAAGATGCTAGTAATATTTCTAATGTTAGTTATTCAATATTTTTAAAGAGTTATAAAAAAAAGGCTTAGAACAAATATTTTCAAAGTGCAATTTAAGTCTCAAAATATTGAGTTTATACACGAAAGATAATTCATAAACTAAACAGTTAGCAAGGTGAAGGCTTGCTGAAGCAAAAATCTAGCTGAATACGTTACAACTAGGCCAATTACTGAAGAATTAAATTTGAATAAGCTAGAAGTTTTAAATAACTTCTTTATTAACTTCTATTAACTACATAAACTCCAACGGCAATATTTCATAGGGCTAATCAACCTACTTTTTCCAGCCTTTTTTTTTAACCTCACAGGAAGAGAGACCATCTCCCTCATTCCCAAAATCAAAAATAAATTACAAACAAGAATTCTAAATTAACAAACAAAAACGTGAATCGTACTAATAACAATGACCACATTTAGAATTGTTGTTTGTAATATATTTTTGATTTTGGGAAGGAGGATGATGGTCTCTGTCTCTTCCCGTGATGTTAAAAACCAAAGGCTGGAGAAAGTAGGTCGATTAGCCCTATGAAATATTGTATTTGGAGTTTATGGAGTTAACAGAAGTTAATAAAGAAGTTATTTAAAACATTAATTGTAAGCTTCAAGTTTAACTCCTTCATAGTCAAAGCTAGCAATGATCAAATATTATTTTAACAATATATAAAACAAGTTTTACTATACAAACCTTGTGACTATCAAGTGCTTTTTTCCGAGCATATATTAACAGGATATATAACAGCAGATATAATTTAGTAAATGATGAGTAACGTTACTTTAGGCATACGTAAAAGACAAAGGAGACCTCTACCTACAAGCAATGTTTTAGGTTCCCAACACATAACCCACCACAAGAAACCAACAAACAAACAACAACAACAACAACAACAAAAGAGGCGGAAAAAACATAAAAGGTTAAACACACTAATAACAGGCCACCCCTCCCCCGTATCGAGATGAAATGGTCGACAGGTCTCACTCCGAACAGCTTCACAGACTGCCAAAGGCCCTGTCCATGGGGCTGGGTACAGTTCGAGCCCTATCCTCCCAATGGACCCATCCAAAGGGGCGATTCCGAGGGAGAAATGCCATATTAAGATAACATCATTACAATGTAACAAATAACGTAAAAGTAACATAACAGTGCCATCTTTAGTAATGCTTATTGTGATAAGCCAAAATACTAGTGATTGCATTCAAAAAATATAAAACCATTTCCAAAAAGACAACTTATATTCATATTAAATAAATACTTTTGGGTTAATAAGTAAATTGATAAATAACCGTTGTTCAACTCTTACTGAATTACTATTTAAAAAACACTTCAATTTAAGGAGTTACTACCATTTTAGTTAGTAGGAATCAACTTTTATTCATTAACTTGAATACTATCATACATTTGCAGAAAGAAAATAACAGAAACAGATGGATTTAGAGAAATCATTATGGTTTCAAAATCATGTCAATTGATGGAGAGACTTTGCTTCAGTCATTTTACCAATCATGAATAGATTCAACATTATATTTCAATTATTACATACAATTTTGAGATAATTAATATAATTTAGATTTTTCTGTTATACTGAATAGCTATAAAACTGCTGTGCGTATTTGACGTCTTTAAGTTTTATATCTATCTAATTGTCATCTTAAGATCTTCAATCTGCTGCTCATTTCAGAACTTAAAAAATCGTGTAAGATATTGCTTCAGCTGTATTACATTCATTTTAATATTAATTTTGAGCATTGTTTTGTAAAGTTAGCACTTTAATTTCTAGTTTCGATACAAACAGTACAGCAAAACAGAACAAGAATTCTTACATGTGACGAAATTTGTTCTTATCTCTACGGAACTTCAGAACAAAATTCGTGAAATTACAAAATAAGTACAGTGGTGGCCATATTTATTGCATCACTCACTTTTTTTTGTCTGATTTATAAAAATTGGTTATGTTTTGCGATAATTATCACCAATACTTATTGTAGTTAGAAATCGATTTAACAATATAAGTAATTATATTTTATCAATTTTAATTTAAAATTTTGAAATAAAAATTATTAAATTAAAAAAATTAAATTATTTTAATATTTTAAAAATATAAGAAGACATTATTTGAACCAATAACAGGACTTGAGTATGATAGCGAGTGAGACACTTAACCCGAGAAGTATTAGTTAATTCATGAACAGAACGCTCTTAACGGAAAAAATCATTTACTGATCTTTATATTAACTACAGTTCTCCAAACCAAAGGACGACTCTGACCTTGAACTACACCCATGATCTCTTAATCATTCCAGGACTGAATCTGTGAGGAGAGATAAGATTAAAAATGGCGACTCTCCGACACAGAAAACCGTTGGAAGCAAAACAACGGAAGTTATTGCTAACGTTACTTCTTATTTCGAAAGGCCTTATGACATGCTTACTTATGGCGCATTAGAGAAATTGTTTTCGATCACAGTGTCGTTTTTTTAGACGAGACGTGAGTCAAAGAATCCTATCTTCGTCTTCGTGTTGTCGATCTCAGGGATGCAATGTCGTCAAAAAACCAATTGGGAAAGGTAGGAGACTGATTTTGAACGATTGAAACGAACGAATCAATAAAAATAAATTTTTGAAATTATATTTGATGAGAAATCAGAATAGTTCAAGAAAATAAATATCGGTTTTTTTCCGTAAACTTCAAACTCCCTAAATGTTCACTTTCCCGCCATAAACACTGACATATACAGTCGATTCAAATTCTACTATTGCGACATCTGGTGTCCGCAGTCGTTCTTTGGTTTGACCGACCGTACGTAAATGTTAAAATTCAAATAAATTCAAAATCAAATAAATTTCTATATTAATATTTCGCATGCCCACCTCGGACATTAATGACTGCAGCATATCTATTGGGCATTGAGTCGACCAAAGTCTAAATGGAATGTACGGATAATTCTTGGTGCCATAGCTATATCAGAGCGTCTTCCAACATTCAATTTTATTCAGGCTTTTGTTGAGCAATTCTTTTGGCTATTTTATTCCAGCTGTTCTCGATAGGGTTGAGATCCAGGCTGCTTTCCGGCCAGGATAGTTGAGAAGGTAATCTTGACCTGTAATAAAGGGAAACAGTGTAAATTGTAGGTAAAACTATAGTAATCATTGCAGAGAGCCTATTGTAAATGTAAACGTAGTGATGGTTCTCTGAAGTGGCTCTTTTATAATTTCTGGCCTTCAATCTTTGATTACAAAGTGTATGCGATCTATATCAGGATAGGATATACATCCCCATACCATGTGCTTGTGGATGCTTTACGGCAGTGGTCTCCAACCTTGGACCGGTCAACGTTTGATAATTTTACCGCGGCCCTGTGGTGGGGGGGCACGTTGATTGTTTATATTTTAGATTGTTTTGACTTAGTAATTATAATTTAATTATATTTAAACATGCCTTCAAAATGAAATACAGTTAAACCAAAAAATGAATATAAAGTGATTAACATTTTAATTCACCAGATCGCTAAATCAATTCGAGAACCCTGAGCTTAGGCGGCCCGGTACCGGTCCGCGGACCGGGGGTTTGGGATCACTGCTTTACGGTACATGTTATGCAGTCTCTTTTTGAACATCGCTTACAGACATACTAATTGAAGACACCGGTGCAAAAAGGAGGCAGCTCCATATATTGACGATTTTTCGTTTTTAATCGCTACACGTTTATAGAAAGGCGATCCATCGATTGGTGAAAAAACGAGGCAGCTTCGTTAACTCATAAGGGAAATACAATGGATATATATATGCCTCCTGATTGGATTCGGTGCAAAAAGGGGACACCTCCGGAGCACCTCTGGTAAAAAAATACATGTCGCAAATTTGTAGTGGTTCCAGTTTCCCAAGAAATGATTTTGAACTTCAGTGGTCATTTCAACGGTCATTTTAAAAAGTGCGTATCAAATTAAAGAAGGCAAAAATTTGGTATATCTTCTTATCGTGTCATGGAGTACACAGCAAAAGGCGTGGAATGCAGCAGTTCGGCCAGTGCCTTAGTTAAGGACTTGTTTACCCTTCAGAAACGTGGCGTAATGTTGACTTTACCTCCTTCTACATTAGTTTGTGCTTATTCATTACTTTTCATAACATTTTGTTAATAAATCGCATTGAAATTTGTTTGACTTTTTATTTTTTTACTCTCCGGTGCAATAAGGGGGCAGCTCCAACGTTTTCTTTTTGATATTATTATCTACCCAAATTTCCGAAAAACATATTTTGTGAGGATATTATGTATTAAGTATTAGATTTTAACCCTACGTATGAATCATACATATACATTCAAAGAATTCGTGGTAAAACAGTTTTTTGCTTCTCCTGAAAAATTTGCTGAAATGGAGCTGCTTCCATTTTGTACCGGTGTCTTCAATTGTCATCCGACCCATGATGATTAAAAAAATAACGAAAAAAATAACTTTCCTCCAATCATCCATAGTGCATGATTTCTGTAGTTTGGCCCATTTAAGACGTTCTGAACGCATTCGTATAGTCAATAATAGTTTTTTGACAGGGCGCCAAACATGAAGACCAGCGTTGAATAAGCGACTTCGAAAATCCGAATACTTGCTTTAATACCAGTAGTGCTTTCCCAATATTGTTTTAGATCTGTAGAAGATGCTCCACGCTCATGAACACTCATAAGCTTTAGAACTCCACTTTGAAATTTTTTTCCTACCTGCACCTTTGCGAAGGCAGATATCATCAATTTTTTTATGCCTTTTATTGAGTCTTTCCACAGTAGATTGATTAAATCCAATGCGGAATGCTATTTGTCCTTCACGAAGCAAAGAAATGCAAGAAATGCTTTTCTTCCGCAGAGTTATTGTATGTAGTTACTCCAATACCATAGTATTTCTAATATATGAGGATAACTTCATTAGTTAAAACTGAGACATTAATAATTCCTTAATGACATGATTTTTTTTATCCCTGAATCATTTGTCAATCAAAAAAAAATGCTGAACTTGCAGTGGCCATGTACCCGGCGATCTCACTGTGTACACGGACAGAGCCTGAAATCACTTTTCCATTTAAGAATCCCACATTATTATCCAAAGCTTTTATATGCTTCCATGCATTGTAAACAATCACTGAACATCAATTCTTGAATGTTTAATTACTATTTAACAGCACTGCATCTTCACCACAAATAAAAACTTAATAAGTGAGATATGAAATAATACCTGTAAGAATTGAACAAAACCTTTACTTGTCTTGAAGTACCGAAGTTTAAATTATTACACAGCATTCCAAGCTTCATTTATTGCATTACTGAATGAATTTCCATAAAATGTGATACATAGTTAATTTATGGTTAAAACATGTGTTTTCATGTTCATTTCCATCTCTCCAACCTCCCAACTCCTAAAATCCCTCGCTAACATTATAATAATTCATTTATGATCCAACTTTACAAATTGAATACGGTTACTTCCGTCTTCATCTTCTTCCCAGTCTTTAAAATAGAGCCTCCTTAATAGAGCCTCAGTCCTTAATACGCGATGGATAGGTGAGGGTATAGCTAATATTCCATAATCTTCTGTAATTACCTCATTTTTTATCTTATTTCCTTATATTTCCTTGAAGTGTTTGATTTATTTATTTAATTGTTGTAAGATCTTAAACCTGCCTTCTATGTATTAAGGATTTCGTGGGTTTTTCCTTGTCATCATTGAAGACTGTGGCGTATGTCTTAAATCTTGATGACTGATTACTCATGGATTTTCATTTGATGAATCAGCATTATTTTGCTGCTTTCTTTACCAAGACATCAGCAAACGCTTGGATGAAGGCAAATGCAGTTAATCTTTTTTTTGGCTTAATCGCTTAGTTCCAGAAATTTAAAAATCTAGCGAGATACTTCTTCCGGAATATTATTTTTAACAACTAATTTTTTTGTCTGGTAAATTATCATTACGGTCTGCTTAGCTTTTATTGGTCTTTGATGGAAAGGAGACAAGACGTCAATGGCGTCTTCTGCAGTACAAACAGATACTTAGATGTATTTGGATTTCACACCTCCGTCGACAGCTCGTGAATTTCTTCGGCTGTTGATTAAGTCTTAGCATGGAAAAGTAAACGTCTCTCGACTTTGGAATTTCTCCGATTCAGTTCGTTTGCTGTGTGGGTGGCGGGAGGGAGGTTGTCCTAACCCTCGCTTCGTTGCTGACGCTCCCTTAAGTTTGAGGCAGGCGTCAGCAGTTCGCCATCCGGGTTCGTTGTGTTATTGCGTTAGTCATTAGTCGTCGGCCGTGCAGCGCCTCTCGTGACGGGAATTCCCGCCTACTTTGACTGCAATTCGACGAGTTCTTTGGCAGAAGATGTCGAAGGAAGGGGTAGAGGAATAGGTTCTGTTATGTTTTTTTGTTTGTTTATTTAATTGAGAGGCGTCGAGGAACTCATAGTTAAAGCAAAAAAGTTTAAAGTCTAAAAGTTTAATAATTGAATTAGCTGAAAAAATCCAAACAGAATATAGTTTATTAGAGAAGATACAAGTCACGTGAAGGACCATGTTGTTATCCATTTTTCTTTTCAAACTTCAAAATCTTATTTTCAAGTTTCATCAATTTAAATACAAGAATGAGATTATTTTACTCTTCTACTGGAAACAGTAGAAATTTAAACTAAAAGATGAATTAGAAACTGTTAATCAATTCCAAAAGCATTCTCGAAACAGGTTTTAGATTCTAATTTACAAATTGGGTACGCAATTCGACCAACTTTCATGTATACAATAACTTTAAACTAAGAAACACAATGAAATATGATGGATATGCATCTAGAAACTTTATTTACATGTGGAAATATAATGTATTAAATAAAGCATATATAATAAATATTGTATAATAATATCACGCAATTAAATATTGTATAATTTTAGGAAATAAATACATTAAATGAAAATGGAACATAAAAAAAATTCGTAATGTTTTTGATATTGATAATTGTTGCATTGATGCTTGCATTTCATGATACAAGCCCCACTCATGTTGTATTAATAATATCAGCCCCACTTATTCTATATTTCATGACCTTTATCGTTTAATGAAATATTTAGTTTTATGTCATAGATTGAATGTAATTTAATAATGTTAGAAAGGTATATTAATAGTCTAATATCTGCATCTACTCATCTTAACTAAGATGTTAATCTTTCAATCGATCACTATTTAGCATTATTAAGCCACACTATTTGTCTTTTGACGTCTTTGCAAAAGAAATAGAAATGTAAAGAAATATACTGTTGTAATATACAATAATTATATTAACAACGACACAAATTCTTGTTGGCAGTTAGTAACTAATAATGTCTTAATTATTAAAAAGTTTGAAAAATAGTTTACAACTTTTAACTATCATGCTAAAATTGCTTTTAATTTTTTTTTAGGTCAGTTTTAGATTGTACATTGACAATGATGTATCGCTGTAATATTTAATAGTAATGACCTTTAAAATTTAATATAAAGATGATACTATCAGAAGAAAGAGTTAATGTCATTACTGATCACTTTGAGATCAGAAAAACTTTAAAACGAATGGTAAATTTTCCAAAACACAATCCAATAGAAGAACTGCAAGACTCTCGATACGAAAAAAATTCTAAATCGTTTCAGGAAATAAAATATTTTATTCAATCAGAAAGTTCTAGCCCTAAATAAAACGGCTCATAAGAATAGTTAAGCTAAAATCTAATCACCAGTCTACGTAGTGGAAACTATGGTTTCGCGATCTGAGCTTTCATCGAGAGATTTATCTGGCTGATGAGTCATAAAGAGGACGAATAATAGACCACCGATAATAGATCAGAGGCGAAATCTTTTATTTTCCTTTTGTGCCTTGTTGGTTTTTTGTTTATATGACAACTGTTACGTTAAATTATTTTTTTTTTATTATACATATTGTAAACATGCTGTGAAAATCAGAAATAATTTACACTTTTAGAAGGTCGTATTTCTGGGGCCTAAAAAACTGATCTTGAAATAAGTGTCGAAATTTAAGGAGATCTAGGCAACTCTCAAAGAATTTTGATGTGAATTTCTGCAATATACCTTTAATTACTTAAATGTATCGTATTTTGTCTCTCATTTGAAATTTAAAACAAAATGGGTCTATATATACCAATTTTTAATATGATTTACATAATAACTGTTAAGTTTCAAATATGAAAGTTCATATAATTTAGTATTAGATTCTGAGAGTTACTTAAGGGCACAGTTTATACTCCTTATTGTGAAACGCCCATAAATAAAGGGTAGAAAGAGTAAAATAACCATGGCTAAGCAAAACATTGACTCAAGTAATAAGTTAATTATTTTATGAGAAAGGATACAATATTTGAGCTTTATATTAAAGTGACCTTACAGGGTCTATGTAGTCTGAAATCTCATCTCGATAGTAGCAGTAAACTTGTAAACATAAGTTTGGTATAGATTTGTTAATTATTCTTCATTTTCTCTCACGCACAAGACATTCATGAACATAGGTCCTCATATACACATACACAAACAGATATCACTCAGAAAACGAAAGTTATTGTAGTGAATAAACAACATGGAACTCAGTAGTCTATAATCATCAGACATGAACGTTTAATACGGTGCATGTCCTCTTTGTCAATAAGTTTTTAAAATTTTAAAAGAACCATATTAAAATATGAATGTCCCCTGTATAAGATATACATTTTTATTCGCTGCATTCTTGATAAGAGATACGGCGTTTTCTATATTTTGATACCATTTTAATACTTTGAAAAATACTTAGGGAAGACTGTAACCAAGCGTCTCTTTTCTCATAGACGAATGATGAAAACGAAGAAACGGAGAAATAAGAAATCAATAAAGTGCAAAGAATATTAATTAAATTGATTTAGACTTTGATTCGCAGCTCCAAATTTCCCCTGAGAATCAGCTTTCTAGAAATGAAGTTATCATCACGTCAGTTAGAGGTATCTCTAATCGTTGGAACAGCAAAACGTACGATTAAATAAAAAAATTATTTATCGAATAAAAATTATATTTGTGTTGAAAAATTGTTGTTAAATTATTTTATTAATTCCTTAGAAGTATTTTATTAATTTTTTATCTTACAAAAAGTGAATATCAAAAGGGCTTCATATCAATATTTCATTGTAATGTCAAAATATTAATTTGTAATATAACCATTGTAATATTCAAAAACTTGGGGGGCGAGGGAGCAAATGACCATGAACTTTCTTGAAAGCTCCACATAACCACTTGGAGGTGACATTTGGAACTAAAAAAAATATTAACTAAGAAAAAATCTAAAATATTATTGTACATAACAATGCCACATAGTAACAGGGTGGGAAAGTTACAATTACGTGATGTAAATGGGAGGACAGTGAGGGGATGGACAAACATTGTTTAAGGATACTTCTACGGGGTTTTAGGGATAGTTATAGATTTTGACGATATAGATTTGTAATGATCACATAATTTTTTTACGAACTTGGAAAGGCTTGAAGTGATAGGGGTGTGGAGAAGGGGAGGAAGGAGTGGGAAGTTACAAAATTCAGAAATTACATTACTTTGTACATATGATGTGATTTTTTTACCAACAGGAAAAGTTTTGAAGTGATCTCAGAATTTCAATTTTTTCCTTATCCACATCAGAACAACTCTTTTTTTTTGTAATCCGTACTAATAACGGGTACTCCGCTAATGTATATATATATTGGATGACCAGAAAAACACAAACAAAAAATAGTATTTTAATTCACAGTTTAATAGCGATTGACATTTGAAGCACATTAACAGATGGATACAACCTACAATTCCTGCAAATTTCATACCTCGTACTTTATTTAAACAAATAGTGAATACGACCACCTCTCTGTTGGCAAATTGCCTCAATCTTTGCTTTCATGAGATGTACTTCCGAACCTAATCTAAGATAAACCCTCCCAAATTCTACAGATTTTCTGCTGAAGTCCATTTTTCGTGAAATTGTCTTTGTGGCAGCCGTAAACCTTCTTTATGATGGAATCCCATACTTAATAATCCATCGATAACATCATTTATCCTTTTTGATAAAACTAAGGATCTTCACCAATTTTGATCATTGTTTTAAATGCACTTTGATATGACAGCTCTCACAATACAATCTAACAAAATGATATCGAATGACGTTAAAGACACCTAAGTGCTACTAGAGTCAACATAAGAAAAAAAACAGAAAGAACTTTTTAGCAAACATGAACTAGTCATAATTCTGAGTTAATTAAACTGGGATACGATTATAATTTGATCATTGCTTGCAGAATAAGTTTAAAATAGAAGTGCTTACTGTACACCTTATGAATACTCCAAAGTTACGTTACTTTTAAAGTATTCGAGGACAATTCAAAAATCCTTTGAAATTTTGTGAATTATGGAAAATACTGTTCACCTTACTAACAATTCATTCATACATTTAAAGATATCGGAATGCCATCAAAAGTCTGATCATCTGAAAGAAAAGAAGGGAGAAGCAACCATCCTTATTAATTTCCATCTCGAACCGGTCATCTACTGTAGAAGCTAAGAACCAGTCCCTTGTCTTCTCCATGAAGTTACCATCTGCATAAAAATACAGAATGTATTGAATATTGATTGTCTACGGTCAATGATTCACTTTTATTTTAAACGTAATCTAGATTATTAATTATGTTAATCTAGGTCAAATTTAAAATATTATTTCTTGTTTAACACTATGATATCAATACATATTAGTAATCTTTTACAAAAGTGAATTACTTATAATGATAACACATTTCATAACACATTTAAGTGATAGTTGGTTCAAAAAGAGTGGATATTATAGCGAATACTTTAGAGTTTATATTATTATAAAAGAACTATGAAAAGCAAAAATTGTAGTTATATTTCCCTATTTGAAATAAAAAATCTCAATTTCATCTTAGTTGTAGAGCTGTAATCAAAGCCAGTAATACACCAGTAATAAAGACTGACAAAACGAAAAAAACAAGCAGACAATCAATATTTACAGAGTGTTATTTGTTATCCAGTCAGTAATCCGTAAATCCTAATCCCTGCTCCTAAATGGCTGCTGCCATTTGTCCTCATTTATCATTTTCATTGCTTTTGGGATGTAGGAAATAGTAAGACTAAGCACGAATCTTTTAATAAAAAAATCTTGCTATTTATTTTCTAAAACTGAATGATTTATGATTTTTTTCTTTTTTGATAATTGTTGTTAAAATAATTATTATTTCCCGTTTATTCTACTTTATTATATGGAATGCATTACTGAGAACTAATAATTTTTCAATTCTGGGGTAAGGTTGGTCAGTCTTTCCAGCCTCGAAAAACTACGTCACTGTTTGTTGAAGTTATAAAATAATTGTTGCATTAATTTCGATGAATTTCAGCAGGTCTACTTTTTATTTTATTCGAATATTTTCAAATACCTGGAAATTTAAATTAAAAATGTAAGACTTTAATGAATCTTATAGTATCAAGTGCTGTTACATGAAGTATTGTACTCCAACTAAAATATTAATTTAACTATTAAGTTAAATAACGCAATTTGCTAAAAACATAGAGGATACACTGATAGCATAAATTTTATAGAATCGTACGATTGTAAGAGGTAAACAAAAATTAAATAATGAAATCTCAATAATACGGGAAAAAATTTCTCACAATCTTTCGATCTGTTATCAGCAAGGAATCTTGGACAAATGTTTTTTTTTCCTTATTAATACTCATTAGCCGGAATTACCCAGTTAATTAACTGCTAAAAGGGTGCGCGTGTTGGAGAACTGTTATCCGTCTCTTGCTGTTCTAAAAACTAAAAAAACAAAACAAATAAAAAAAAATTAAACCAACTATCTTCTGGTAATGAAAAAGATTTAAATAATGCATCAAGAAGGTATTTAATATGGTCTAAAAAATAAAAGCAGTAGATAATAAAGTTGAAAACTGTTTCTATACTTAATAAAAAAACTGTTATCCAAGAAAATAAATAAACAATTCTTAAAAAAATTTGGAGACTATAGAGGAAATATGCTTTATCTTAGACAATAAAGAATCGTAACCAAAAATGAAAATTTTGAATAATTTCTGTATCAGTATAGAATAACTGTGACAAAGAAAATTAGTCTTTTACAAGTAACAGAAATTAGTGATTGCTTAATTATTTCTTTATATTGAAGCATTTCGAAAATGGCAAGAACTTGTAATAAAAATATATCGCGTGATGTTTCTTGCAACATTAAAAGTTCTCAAGTCATCAAAAAAATCTTCAATGATCACTTAAAGCTTATGTGAACCAGGACAAGGACAGGAAACCCAGTAGTGGTTTTTTGCACGAGAAAGTGGTCTTTCCAGTGACACCAAATCACAAACCGGAACCAAAGGGATAGGAAGTTACCGAAAAATAAAACTATTTATATTAATAATAATTTCACCACTAAATTCGTTTTGTAGCAATTGAATATCTATGATGAAAAAGAATCTGTAACTTAAATTTCTATAATTTTAAGGAATATAAACATCATGAGTTTCGTTCTCCAAAAAAAATAATGAGCCAAACTTTGTGAATTTTTTCTTGTTTCCTCAAGAATTCAAACATAGTATCAGTAGATCTACTTCAGTACTTCAGGTAATACTTTATTGCAGAAATTCAATTGCAGAATTGTTCGCTCTCCCCCCCCCCCTCCCAACGAATGAACTTTGACAGTTGTCAAATGAATGTCGAAAAACAAAATATGTAAATGTTTTTCATTATTCCTTCAGTACCATAAGCTTCTTGAGAATGTACTGAAGGAATAATCTACATGATTATGTTTCCATTATAATTATTTTTATGACATTTCCATCTAAATCTTTAAATTTAAAAAAAAAAAATTTTTTTTGACATTTTTTTCATAAATTCTTCACACAATTTTAATATATACAATGCTAGTATGTCCTATTTTAACAACTTTTAGAAGTTATCACTGGAAATACCACTATCTCGTGCTAGAAACCATTACAACTTGTGGCTATGAAAAAATTTAAGAAGTAGGCCTACTATTTGTTGACTATTAGATCAAAAACTGATTCTGGCTATTAAAGTTGAGTAAAGTTATCATTGCAAAGTCTGAGAAAGTTTAACAAGTCAAGTCAAAGGTGGAGAAAGTCCAAACTATCAAATCGTTGTAGAAAATTGTGTTTACAGTTGAGCCTTCTTTTACATAAATATATGAAAAAAACCTAAATTGAATACAATATGTCTGCATGATATACTTTTAATTCATTACTATTCGTTAAAAAGAGTACTAGCAGACATCAAAGGGAAAAATCTTTCTATGGGTTATTACGAAAAATAGAAGGATAATAGAAGGGCAATAATAATAATAATTACTTAAAAGCAATTTGAAAGATCTAAGCTTAAAGATTAATATACAAACGTAGCGACTTTCATCTAATCAAATATAAATTTAATACGCAAGTTCCGATTTAATTCTTATTTTAATCTTTTAATCTGTTATTTTAAAATTTCCATTCTCAAACGATAAGAAATTTTCAAAGCATTTACGTAAATCTTATACAATATTCTTGCATTTATTTCTATATAAAATAATACTCTTAATCAACTTATATAATTGGCTAAGTTCGTATGTCTGTCCGTAACTCGATATAATTTTGTTACCACTGCACCGATTTTAATGAAATTTGGCATACTTACTCAGTTTTTCACGCTGATTTTGAAACTTAAAACCATTTTTGCCGTAGAAGCTTCGTTCACAAGTTAGCGCAGTATTTAGATTAAACAAAGGTGAGTTTGGTTGCTACAATCATTAATAGAAAACAATATGACATCTACATTATTTAATATTGTAATGGAACAATGCATTATTATTAAATTACTTGAAGAAAGATAATTAAAAAATCTACAAATTGTCAGAGAATTAAAGCACAATCAGCTGTCTGTAACTCGAATAATTAAGCTATTAAGATAGATCCAACGGTTCTCAATGATACCATTTAATCAAGGGTACTCAAATTGGATGAAAATATTAGTTCATTGTGTCACTCCATGATGTTTCCATGAAAATTTATTTTTGGGAACTGATCTCGACAACTGAAATGCTAACAAAACATACGTTCAAAACCAAATAATTTTGTTACCACTGCATCCATTTTAATGAAATTTGGCATACTTACTCAGTTGTTTACGCTGATTTCGAAACTCAAAACCATTTTTGCCGTAGAAGCTTCGTTCACAAGTTAGCACAGTATTTAGATTACATTCACTTTATATTTGATAGTTGATAATAAAATGATTTTTCAGATTTTTTTATGCCTGTCGTTCGACAGGCTTTGCTGCTAGTTTGATATAAACGCTACTTCATTATCTATTTCTATTTTAAAATATAAAAGTCTATTAATTCATAGAGAAATAATAATTGTATGAAACCTATTTGTTTTAAAGTATACACAACATTTTGTTAAATACCGGTATATTGTAATTCTTAGAATAGTAAATAAGTTAGTAGGATTATGCAGTTTCTTGATATATCAGTCCAAATTTAGATGCACTGTTGTTTCATTAGAACAGCCGCAATCTAATGACAATATAGCATTAATAGTTTATAACCAGTTCCTTCCAATAGTGAATTACATGTTCAGGAAATATGCCAACCAGCAAATATTAAAAAAAAATAAGAAAATAGTTTACGAGTCAACAATAAATAACGAATTCAATATGATATTATCATTGATTTGTTACAAAAGAAAGTAAATCACTTCTTTTTAAGAACGTAGTTCTAATTATTATTATAATTATTATTATAAATTAAAGAATTATAACAATAAAACAGTATTGTATGGTATAATTATTATTTTTATAGCAATTATAAGTATTACATATATAACCAATAATAACTAATTATTATTGTAAATTACTTCATGAAATATTTTAAATAATATTGAAAAACAAAAGAATTTATACCTTGAATAATTACATAAAAATCAAGTAAACGTAATTTTATCTGCAAAAGTTAATATTCTCATAAACATCAACTATTATTAATTGCAGTTGATCTAGTTTCATCTCCTGCAACGCTATTTTCTTTTATTTTAAAACATTATCGTTAATTATGCTGATGAAATGGTTAAAAAGTAAAATGGGAATAAAACAAAAGCAACTAAATTTTGCAATATCGGTTGTATAAAGCAGTTCAAATACTAGAGAAAACGAATGTAACAGAATCGCATTAGAAGAAGAAATCAAAACTGAAACTGAAAGTTCTAGAATAACAGAAAACGAAACTTAAAAAGTATGAAAAGAAAATAATGGAGCAAACTAATTATTCTCACACAGTTATTCTTAAATAGAAATTATTCTTCAAGTTTAATAGTTGTTTGGTTGTCTGAAATGCCTATAGCAAACTCCATTGAAAATGTAGATTAGTTAAATAGCTTTAGCTGCAGTCAAGGACTTTAGCGTCACTAGCAATGTTACCATCGTCCTCTGTTTGTTTTAAATTTTAAATTTAAATTAACTTTACACTTTTTTTAATCGAAAAGGACTCACAAGGGAACCATTTCTAATATAAGCGGTAGATCATCTCTTGCCTTTAAGTTACCATGCCAAGACTTGAAACATGTCGGTTTTAATATAATCCGTCCAACAGTACAAAAGTTAATAGAAGGTGAGATATTTAAACACATGCATACATGACTTGATGATTTCATGAGCCTCTTTCCACGAAAAGTAGATCAAAAGCTAATTCGATAAAAAGATGTTGAAAATGCATATTAAATAAAAACTTAACCAAAAACATATATCTTCTGTTATATCGAGAATGAAAGAACTATTGTTTGGGTTTCCTTTGGATCAAAGATTGAATAACTAAACCTCTCGTTGTTATAATGGTATGTAATATTAATACGTAAAGCTGGGATTTTTGTCTGCTCTAGTTTCTGGAAAAAAAACTGGTTTTATATGATGTAGTGGGACCTGTGTAAAATCAGTAATACGACCACGGCAAATATAATACATGGGAGGGAATACTGAAAAGGCAATTTCGAACGATAATGACGAGTAAAATGAAGGAGAATGATATGTGAAGGATTATAAAACTTGTCTTGGAATTTATATAATTGTCTGTGGAAGGGGAAGTAGTGAATTTTTCAATATTGACAAATTGCTGCCATACGAATAGCTATCAAAACAATAAATGTGCACTTCTTTTTCCATTATATTCGTGTGGTACTTCAATATTTACATTTGGGACCAAATATACTTAAAAAAATACTTACATTTTTAAAAAAAAAATCGATAAGGATTGCGGGATTCACGTCTGGACCCCTTCGTCAGGACCCAGTGGTCAACAGACGAATAAACAATCAGTTTCATACTAAAATGCGAGTACATGATATTAATATCAGATTCACATAACAGTTCACAATGAACAACAATAACTAAAAACAAGAATTTAACAATTGGATTTTACAAATAAGTGATGATACATAACATACTCAATAACAAGTTTTTCAAAATCCACTATTTTATAAGAATTTAGATTTTTTTTATTAAACCCAATAAATAAATTAACTAATCTTTCATCAATTTCAATACCGTCATATCTATTTAAATTATTAGTTCTCGAATTTCTTATTAATAAACTTTCAATTAATTTCGTTATGTAATTTTCGTTTTCTATTTCTAATATTTGTACTTTTGTGTTAGGTCTGTGTCCAAATTTATAGCAATGGTCTGATATTTTAGATATATCAATTTTCTTTTTCTTAATATTATTACAATATTCCAATATATGAACCTTAAGGATACGTTTACTCTCTCCCAGATAAAAATTATTATAATTCATGCATTCAATCTTATATACAATATATCAAATCACTCTTATTCGCTTTCGAGTGTAACAAATTTTTAATTTAGTATTATATACAAATATCACATCATAAACTTTTTACAAATATCTATCAATTTGTAACTACATGTGTTCAAATATGATATTGCTAAATTCTGTTTTTTATTTTCTAGTAATTTAAATAGATATGATGGTATTGAAATTGATAAACGATTAGTAAATTTATATACGAAATCATCACCAACACTTAATTAATGAAAAATCAAAAC
>JAFIDM010010028.1:56442149-56461547 GCA_023159025.1 Thereuonema tuberculata | reverse complement strand
GAGAAAGAAAATCCGATCAAGATTTTCGAAATATCGCATTGAAGATGATTAGTAAATTTATTTATTGATTTAATAAATAAACATCTAAATTCTTATAAAATAGTGGATTTTGAAATCTTGATTATTGAATATGTTATGTATCATCACTTATTTGTCAAATCCAATTGCTAAATTCTTGTTTTTAGTTATTGTTGTTTATTGTGAACTGTTATATGAATCTGTTATTAATATCATGTTCTCGCATTTTGTTATGATTGTTTATCTTCAATGGTAGAAAAGCTTGAAGAAGGAAAAGCTCATTCTTTTTCGAAAATTTACAACATTAAATAATATTTGCAATTCGAGTGATGTTGTATTTTTTTAATACAATACGAAGAGAGACGAGATATGAAGGAAATATGAAAACTAAATTTATAAATGAATATCAGATATGAGAAAATACTTTCTAAGCTTTCAAGATGGGAGGAGCATGATTAATTTTTAAAGGAATATAAGAATTCATAAAAACTTTAACGTGCTTAATTGTATTATCATAAGAAATTAACTAGTACAACTTTATATAAACCTTTATGCTTTTAAAAGAATTGCGGTTACTATCTGTACGTGTTTTTTTTAATATAATATAAAGAGAGAAAAGGTAAGCAGGAAATATGGAAACTAGTTTTGTATTATTATTTACCCTACTGTCTAATAGGAAAGTGAAGGTTAAAAAACCTCTGTGTGTGTGTCCTCGTCCTCTAATAATTTTTCAACCATTAGATAAATCTTCTTGAAACTTTGAATGCATCCTCAAGGACTATGAATGATCTAAATTTTCTATTTGAAATCTTTTCCAAAATTGGTCCTCCTCGAGAAATTAGCACGAGAAGGTGACAAAACTTCCCATTCAAAAGTAATAGAATCTAAACCATGTATTTCTATGCCATTTCTCTTAATATCACACACTGTCTTAAACAATCAAATCAAATCCTTTTCTCTAATCCATTATTTTTACAAAGTTAATTTGAAATATAAATAAATCACAAAAAACCTTCTTCTTCCTTAATTATATCCTAGAAAGCAAGTTTAACGTCCGTAATCATTCATAAATGGAGAGAAAATCGCCAACCGGACAATGAAATATGCTTTCGCCCATTGAGCCAACATCACCGAGAGTTCTGTACAATTGTTTCATCCTTATTATGGAATCATCAGCAGAACATACTCGTTGATGTTTGGCTCAATGGGCGAAAGCATATTTCATTGTCCGGTTGGCGGTTTTCTCTCCATTTATTAATTACATCCTTTTACTCTCAATATTTCGAATCCTTGAGCAGGACCCTTCTTCTTAGAGATTACAGAAAATGTCGAGATAACTAACATTATCTCTAAACATTTAAAACAGAATTCCAATCGTGAACAAACATGGTACAAACTTACGTGAATAACATTCTTACTTTCTTGAACAACAATCTTTCTTTTAACAATCCCAAACGTGAATAACAATCGTACTTTCTTTTAACAATAATCATGAAACAAACCCAAACTTGAAAACAATCCCAAACGTAAAAACAAACAATTATTAATTTTATTTAGAATTTAAATTTAATTTAAAGTTAATTTGATTTAGAAAATCTTTAGCAAATAATGCTCTTTCAGGAAATGAAAAATTTCTACTGTTTGTTTAAATGTTATAATTTGAAAATAAATATCGTTTAAACAGATATCATTTTAAGGAGAGAAGGCTTCAACTTCTTTCGAACTTCTTATGTTAATGAGAAGTCGAATTACTGAGATTCGAGAATATTAAAATGACTGAAGTTAAAAATTTCAATATTGGAAGTGAAGAATAGTTTCAATTCACTGACAACTGATTTGTCAATTATTATTATTTCTTTGTTTGTTTGTTATTAGGCCGCGCGGTTGGCGATGTCACTAAGACACTGGCCTGTCGCCTCTGAGTACCGAGGTTCGGTTCTCATGTGGGTTTCGTTGATGGTGGCGATCCGCGCTGGGTAGGTTTTCCCGGGGTTCTCCCGTTTCCCCTGCATTTCTCACACCATCCTTTCTCAGTCTTTCTCTCCGAATGTCCTTCTTTTCGTGGGATAGCACAATAGATCTCTCAGGTCGTGGTGCTCGGCTGTCAAGCCACCCACGCTCACCACATTACATTACATTATATGTTATTATACAAACATTATAAAAAGGCTATTTTAAGTTTTACCTTAAGAGAAACTTAAAGTTATTAGAGAAAAGAAAACTTTCAACCTTGGTTATTAGATTATCTAAAAGAGTAAGGAAATTTGTCAATAGGCCCTAGGAAGTGATACAATCTTTAGTTATTCCAAACTGATTTTTTTCTCCCTTTTTAATTATGTAGTCGAACAAACATACTTCAGTTAATGTAAAGAATAGAGAAAATGATGTTTACATCTAATTTCAAGGAAAATTATTTGAGAATCTTTTCGTCTTCATTCTGATCAATATTTATTCAATACTGATAAGGCTTTTAATCTTTATTTAATTTTACCTCTTTTGATCGAAATCTTAATCATTACTCAAGATCTCTCAATAATAAACAGTCGGAATTCAATTGAAAGTTCAACAAATCTCGGAAATCTCAGTTTACTTATTATTAGAAAATGAAATGTTAGAAGTAAAAACAAGATTCTTAAATTTCTACAACAAAAGTTAATGAAATGTGTTACCAATTGCTAATTATGTTTTTTGAAATCAATAAATAAATAAAACTAGGTATACACTCATGCCCGGTTGCACCATTGAAGTTCAGGAGCTGAACCACGTTCAAACTGCAAGATGAACGGAGATCATTCTTAAACCTATTGCGCCAACAACGTTTTGTGATAATCTCGGTTCAAAAGCGTCGTCAACTTGAACTGCCGATTTCGGCCGTTCAAGGCGCTGAACTCGGTTCAAAACCGCTGTTCGGCGTTCGAGCCATTACTGATATTCGCTTGCGAATTGAGACCAAAGCATGTTTTCTCTCAACTATCAGAAATAACTTTTAAAAATGACAACTTTACATTTATTTAATTCGCTGGACAGTGACTGTGAAGAGGAATTTCAGTTGTTAACAGAGTTGCATCATTTGTAACCAAAAGGCAGACTATTTCGCGATCAGTATATATTAGGGTAATCGTGGAGTTTAGCGTCCCAAATTAAATAACAATAAAAAACCTACAACAATAAATGACAGTGATAAAATGTGAAATTTCACCCAAGTCTGCACGGATACCTAAGTGTCCCACCCCCCATCGACACCGGGCCTTTTTTCTCGGCACCGAAGTTTGCCGCTGTTGGTCCCATCTCTGCCGCCGATGGATCGCCCAGATCCCAGCAGGAGACCGGCGCAGAACGCCGGACTCCAGAACGCTGTGGCACGAAAACAGAGTTTACGAGGGCCCGTTCTCGGTCGGGGGTGGGACACTTACAGCCAGCCACCCACCAAAGTGTGATGAAATTTCACATTTTAGGACTGTGTGTTATTTACTGTTGTAGGTTTTTTATTATTTAATTTGGGACGCTAAACTCCACGATTACCTACATTAGTAATATTCCGCATCGGTTTTTTTACATTCTAAAATGTGTTATGTACGATTCAATTATATCAATTAAAAGGATTTTTTTTTTTCGTCTCTGTGTAAATAGGGACTCGGCAGAATTCAGTTTTTTAATTCCTGAACTCCATTTTCGTAATGAGATTGTTGACTGCTGAAACAAAGGACAACTATTGAAAACAATCCATTGGGTTGATTTCCCGCAACGAAAGACGAATCTTGTAACCAATCAGGAATCAGCTTTGAACGCATGACGTACTTCCGCCGCCATGAACGCAGATCACAGAACGTCGGTTCAGTTGTGCCTATTGTAGCTTGGTGCAATAAGGCTGAACTTTGATTTGAGGTTCAAGCAGAACTCAGTTCATGGAAACCGTAGTTAAACGCTACTTTGGTGCAACCGGGCATCAGTCATCCATCGCTTAGCTTTGGGAAGTCCATTTTGACGAATCGAAGGGAGGGATGGAGATCAAAATAACGGGTGCTCTTTTTCTAAGACCATAAGCAAGCATTGTTCCAAATTTGAAAGCAGTCAGTATCATTTTAGCGTAGAATTTGGGGGTTATTTCTGAGGGATGGCAGTGCGGAGACCAAAATGATTGTGTCTATGTTTTAAGCCGGAACACAGATAAAATACGTACCAAATATTTTCCGTCCAGTCGTTTTCCGGTGATGCATATAAATAGACAAATAAACAAATGGTGAAACGAAAACTATTCAATTGGAATAGGAAGATTTCTCGTGTTCAGTCAATAAATAAATAAATAAATAAATAATTAAATGAAGTTATATATACATTAAAAGGGTGAGATCCAGTATATTACTTGGTGACATCTCAGGATAGCTAGTTCACGCCCATTAACGCTCATCAGCTGAGAATAGTAACAGTAAAACAACAAAGTATCAATACGGGCTTTCCGAACTTTTCCCTTCAAGTGAAGTTTTGAATTCCTTCAGTTTTTCGTTCCATACTGTTTTGTTGTGCTCTAATATCGAGGTTGACGTACTTCGCCTACTTCTTCCGATAGACAGACCTCTTATTTACGGATAACTTTCTTCGGTGAGATCGTCATCCTGTTTATAATCTTATTCTTTTCTTAAAGCCTCCAAATTCTTTGCCCTGCTTTATATATATAATGGAATTATATAAAATATTGTAATACACTAAAAACTCGTTTATACGAATCGCTTTTGTCCGAAAATTAGGTTTATCCGAAACGATTTTAGCATATTTTAAAAACACACAAAAACATTTTTCCATCGCTGTAATCAATATTTAATAGCATACACAAGCGATTAAGTAGCTGTAACTATTAAGGTTCACTTAATTTTTTAATATACAGTACATGTTTCACAACATATTCCGGATTATCCGAAATTTCGTTTATTCGAATTGGGCATGATCCATTAAATTCGGATAAACGAGTTAGAAATGTTATTAAATTTCAGCATATTAAAAGAATAACAATAAGACTAATGTTTTTTTATGAATTCAACTTTAATAAAATCGTTTACGTTTTCACTACTAGACATTATTATTATTCTTTTTCGGCAGACGGAAGAAATGTCTTACATTGACTTGTTCTATTGCATCTCCTTTCCTATCGACGTTAAAATCTTAAAAATGAAAATGCTGGATTTAAAAAAAAAAGTTATTTTATCAAAAAAGTAACTACACCTTGTAAAAGGGTACAATTATAATTTAGCTATTTTATTTGACTAACATTTTAATGCCAGACGTCCAATAACAATTATTGAATTTTTTTTATATCAACTTTTCTTAGTAAAGAAAAATATGAAATGAAAAATTCGAAATTATAAATGCTTAATATGCTTCTCTGTACTCTGCTGATTTTTATAAATCTCTGTACTCTGCTGATTGTTGTTTTTTTTATATAAAAAAAAAATAACCAATTTAATTAATCAATGTAAATGTACTCGCAGTCTTCGGAAGTGACCTATCCTTCAAAACAGTTTAAACTATTGAACTTTTAAACTAATAATAATAATAATAAAAATAATAGTAATAATAATAATAATAATAACAAAGAAGCAACAGGAAAGATGCTATTAACTGTTTGACGAACTTAAGCCTTAATTTTCATTGGTTAAAATAGCACGGGGATTCCCAACGTATCAGAAAAAATGCACGCCTTCTTGATGTTTCTCCTATAATTATCAAAAAAAACTTGAATGGCCTTGAGATAAAGTTCAGAGCCCTGGTCTGTTCGATTCCTATTTAACTCCGACATTTCAATGTTTCAACTGATGTAACGATCTGTTCTGTTAAGTTAAATTTGGATTCATTGTAAATTTGACGATTTTCCCTTTTGTAAGGAGAAATAGCATCACGGTTAAGTCAACTTTGTTGAGAAAATGCATTCAGAAATGCGATCCTAGTAATTTTTTTCAAAAATAATTTGTTTTACATTATTGATAATTTAATTTCGAATTCCATTCTACTGATCGAGATCCTTACCCTCATCATTTTAGCGAACAACACTTGATAAAGTATTTTTGTAGAATTGGCGCATTAATTAAATAGTAATTCCTTTTTTTCTTTGATGATAAGAATCAAGATTATTAAAATGTTGTTTTATTTTAATTTTTTTTTTTTTGCTACAGTCAGTAATTAATTACCAATTATGCATAAATGGCTTTAGCCTAATAATCTCTGTCTCTGACAGTACATGATTTAGATGTTTTGTAAAGTCAGTAATCTTTTCTAAAGGTCTTTAGTAATTTTCTATTGTAATTATATTTATTGTAACTTAGGAACATATGTAGAATGTAGTTATGTAGAATAAGATAGAAACTATTTATCATCATCATCATCATCATCATGATGTGCGAACTTCGCATTCGAAGGTACGCGGTCTACGAAACCCTAGTGACCCCCGAAGGGCGAACCCCTAGGAGAAGCCGTAGATATACAAGGGAACAGATACTGGAGTGGTTTCCCGTTGCCTTCTCCAAGACCACATTACGGAATGACGTCAGACCGAAGAGAAAGTGAAGAAGAGGCTGACAAACACAGGAAAGGAAACTGAAACATCCATGCTCTCGACCGGGATTTGAACCCGGGTGCCGGCACACTGGCCTCACGGCAGACCGACGCCTGAGACTGCACTACCATGCCGGCACGGCAAAACTATTTATACGAAATTAATATAAATAAGTAGAAATTTCGAGATCTCGTGGATCTTTTCTTAAGTGTAAAAAAAACAGTTTAATGTTTGAGCCTTTAATTATGAAGACCTAAATTGAAAAATGTTATGTTAATATAACTATATGGGTTATTAATTGTAGTATTAATTTAAATGTAAATTCTTAAAATTTGAGGTTCCTAACATGATAGAATGTACAAGTTTCCCGGTAATCATGGAATCTTCAGTGAGAAATCATCCAATCTCAACTTTTTATCGACTTCTTTTTTATCATAAACATTTCCAATGAAATATGTAATCTAAAGACTAGAATAAAAGTTAAAGATCACCACGACAGGCCTATGCAGGCCCAAGGGCTCGCGGGAGGTAAGGCTCCAGGCGTTTCTTGACCAACGGGACTAGGTTGAGGTCGGGAGGTCAGCCCGGGAAAGAAACCTGGTACCCATTTTACAGAGGGCTGGGTAGGCCCCAGGGCCCGTTTGGAGAAGAAAAATTCCCGCCCTCCGCCGAGGCCGGGAATCGAACCCGTTACCTCCAACCCGCAGCCAAGCGCCCTTACCCACTCGGCTACCGGACCCACTAAAGACTAGAATACGAATGTTTATTTTTGATTGTAGAGAAATTAATATTTGTAATTAATAATTTGTTATATCTTATTAAGAAATCATTAAACTAAGATTGTAGTTGTCATGTATAATTTTGTCGAATTTTAATTAAGTTTGCTATCAACATTATTATCTTCTGCTAATTAATTAATTTAAATAATTTATGTTTAGTCAAAATCGACTTAATCTTTCTTTTTGGTTGTTAACTCAATTGAATATTTAATTTTTTTCTCATATATTCCTTTCTGAGGGTTTTTTTTTTATATTATAATTTTTAATAAGTTTCCTTTTCAAAATCACTCATGGCGTTAACTAAACTTTGTATTCAATATTTTGCTATGAATTTTAGTCATTTATCTCACTATTAGTTACGAGTTTTCTATTTTTTAACTTTTACATTTCCTCATATTTCTTTGAGTAAATTCATATTATCATTTTTCCAAACGGCTGGAAAACAGCCAAGGTTAAAATGAAGATTAATGATATTTAACTATTCTTCAGGTAAAACCTTATATAAAGGAAGCATAATAATAATAATAGGAGGGACTCCATTCGAGCCAGGGACTGACGTACTCTTAACCGAATGGATGCCTTGTTCGAGTTCTATAAAGCATAATAACTTTTTATCCTAAGCTAGTAGTTATTCAAAGTACTTGGTTAAGACGGACATAATTGATTTTCTTTCTGAAATTTAAAAAAAAAATATCTAATGCTGTTTGTATTACACATAATATGTCTAATATATGTCTATATTATAGTGGATGTTAGTGGGGTCTGAGCGTTCATCGCCAGGTTCCCTATTTCGCGGACTAGAAGACAGAATGGAGACCAAAATATCGTACTATTTTAAGTAGGATCGTAATTAAACATTAAATTTTAAAGAAAATCGGTCTAGCCGTTGGATCTGGGGATCAGTTTTGGACGATAGGAGGAGTGGAGACCAAAATAAATAGGCCCATTTATTAAGTTGGATCATAAATACTCTATATACCAAATTTAATGAAAATCGACCAGCCGTTTTAATGTGATGCGAGTACGAAGAGATAAATACACAAACAAAAGAATGTCCAAGTGGAAGAGTGGAGATTTGCACGCTCAGTGATTATAATTAAAAAAAAAAATCTTACCGTTATTAATTAAAGAAATGGAGAAGTTTGATCCACGATTAAGATTTACAATCGAAATGGAAATGGATAATAAACTAACTTTTTTAGATCTTACTTTTAGGAAAGTTAATAATATTATTGAATTTTCTTTATATAGAAAACTCACTTTTTATTCATTTATTAGATTTTCATTCATGTCACCCTTTGAACCATAAGAAAAGCGTTAAAGAGTTGCTTCATAATTCTAGAAAATTACCCTAGCTTTTATTTTATTTGATTACATTGAAATTGTTATATTAAAATACTATCTGGTTAATATGATTTTAGATATTTAAAAAAAAATCTTATGTTAATGACCTAAACATAAATATCCATTCAATTCTATTACTACTATTGTTGTTCTATATTATGGAAATAATTCTGAAATTCTTGCAAAAGTATTAAACAAACATAAAGTTCATGTTGTTTTCAACTATTAATATTAATAAGATAATAAAGATAGTGTCACCATTTTTACTATACCATTACTTGCAGAATTATTAAATTTCTACATAAATTTTATATTGGACAAACCAATAAAAAGTTATTTGTAACATCACACCAAATTTAAATGTAAAAACTACATTTAATATGAAAAAGCAAATTTTCGAAAAGATTGCACGTCTTTTCTTTTTCAAGCCTTAAATAACAATCATGAAAAAGAAAAGACGTGTAATCTTTTAGAAAATTTGCTTTTTCATATTAAATGTAGTTTTTACAATTAAATTTGGTGTGATGTTACAAATATTTATTAGTAGAGGCTTTAGGAGAAAAGATCTACTAAAAAAAATATGGGAACTTTACAATAAAAAGTTATTTAAAAGATTGAAACAGCATTAAAATATTTCTTACAATTCAGCAATTGCTCAACATACAGTATATGTATGTAACTTTCCTAACCAAGCTATTGATTTTAATAATGCTACTATTCTTGCTTCTTCAAGTAATAAATGTAAATTATTCATAAAAGAAGCCCTATTTAGTAAAAAAAAATTTTACAATTGCTAAACAGAAAGCAAGAAATTCCTGATTGTACTTTTTTATTTGAATTTTAACTTGTTATTTATGTTGCTTTTTATGATTGTGAGTATTCTTATCCTCCTGAGAATGAAATGAAATATAGTTACTGTTGTTATCATTTCAATTCCTTTAGACTTACTGAAATGTAACACTTATGTTAACAGCTTTTGATTCATTTCGACCATATTTTTTGATGGTCATGTTAATGGCGAAACTTATTTAAACAAGTTACAAATATGGTTAATCACGCAGCTTCAAGACGCGGGTATCATGGAATGCAAATGGCTACAGCAGGACGGGGCACATGCTCACTTCGCTATTACTTCATGAACATTTTTCAGGATGCTGGATTGGTCGCGGTGCTACAACATCGCCAGCTCCATTGAAATGTCCACCACGAAAACCTGACCTCCAGACGCCTGACAACTCATTGTGAGGACTGATCAAGGCCTAAGTGTCTGAACGTCGTTATGTTATAAATGAAGAATTGCGCAATGCAGTTGAGGACGCATTTCGAACCGATATGCTCCAAAAAACGTCAAATAGGAGAAGCGGCGGCGTATGAAATTGCGTGTACAGCATGATAGCGAACACAGACGCATTGGACACTTAATGTATAACTATTTTCTTAAAATATGACTACCAATTAAGGGATACACGTGCTTGTTTTTCAATATCACGTAGAATTTGGTGAAGTAAGAATATTATTACATTTAAAATATTCCAACATTTCGGCAATTATAGTTCTAATTGTCATTTTCGAAATAAAAATAAACAGACGGATCGGAAATAAATAAAAAATCTTGAGATATCACAAAACTTTATTAAAACTCCAAAATACTGCACCACAGACCAATATTTCGTCTTATTTTTCAAAGACTTCCTCAAGGTTTTTGATATACATAATAAACAAATAAATAAAATAAAAAATAAAGATCAAAATGGAAAGAGAAATAACCTTCTCAAACCTTTACAAATCAATAAATAAATTCCTTGGCAATAAGTACATCAAATAATACTATTGTCATGTAACAATAAAACATTCAAAATGTTTACCAAATTTGTAACTCGTGTAAATAAGTTTCGCCATTAACATGACCATCAAAAAATATGGTCGAAATGAATCAAAAGCTGTTAACATAAGTGTTACATTTCAGTAAGTCTAAAGGAATTGAAATGATAACAACAGTAACTATATTTCATTTGATTCTCAGGAGGATAAGAATATTCACAATTATAAAAAGCAACATAAATAACAAGTTAAAATTCTAATAAAAAAGTACAATCAGGAATTTCTTGCTTTCTGTTTAGCAATTGTAAAAAATATTTTTTAATAAATAGAGCTTCTTTTATGAATAATTTACATTTATTACTTGAAGAAGCAAGAATAGTAGCATTATTAAAATCAATAGCTTGGTTAGGAAAGTTACATACGTATACTGTATGTTGAGCAATTGCTGAATTGTATATTGTTTTATATGACAATAGTATTATTTGATGTACTTATTGCCATAGAATTTATTTATTGATTTGTAAAGGTTTGAAAAGGTTATTTCTCTTTCCATTTTGATCTTTATTTTTTATTTTATTTATTTGTTTATTATGTTTACTAAAAACCTTGAGGAAGTCTTTGAAAAATAAGACAAAATATTGGTCTGTGGTGCAGTATTTTGGAGTTTTAATAAAGTTTTGTGATATCTTATAGAAGATCTACGATTTGATTAAAAAATCTTGAGATTCCAAAAACAATAAGGTTGAATTCATTCATTATTGATTGGGGGAAGGGGAGTCAAAAAACAATATAGAGTGGGTAGTAGTCACCTTGGCCTAATGGATAAGACGTCTGACTTCGGATCAGAAGGTTGTAGGTTCGATTCCTGTCGCGGACGTTTCATTGTAAAAATAATTTATATTTTCCATTCGCTCAGGAAATTGCGCCGGACAGACAGGCAGAGAAATAAACGATTTTAGCAATATAGATTAGTTGATCTATTTCTTTGATTTTCTTTATATTATTTTTTTTGTGAATAACATTGTAGATAATACTCCGTTGGATATTTTTATTATTATTATTATCTCGAAAAAGTTTCAAACCATGGGTTTCCCCAGCTAAGACAATATGGCGGGTCAAGGACCAAAGCA
Organism: Thereuonema tuberculata; assembly: GCA_023159025.1. Classification (NCBI taxonomy): domain Eukaryota; kingdom Metazoa; phylum Arthropoda; class Chilopoda; order Scutigeromorpha; family Scutigeridae; genus Thereuonema; species Thereuonema tuberculata. The sequence goes on along the minus strand of JAFIDM010010028.1, from coordinate 56,449,911 downwards.
CATATTGCCAAGTGCATAAAACAAAACAAAAAAAGTTGGAAGAATAGTTAGGGTTGTGTGGTTGTGTCCATAAATTTCCGAACTATGCGTGTTGTGTTGAGTACCACAGCCTTCTGGAGTTGTGCATAAGTGTTTTTATGAAGTCCTAGTGTGTTGAGGCTGTGGTGCAATGTGTGAGGCACCAGACCAGTAGCGGGCAGGATGATGGGTACAACACGTACTCGGTCCTGCCTCCACTGCTTATGGTGCTCGTGTGCTAGGTCTGTGTATTTACTTATCTTGTCAGCGTGAGTTTTCTGCATGTTCTTGCTGATGGGAACTGCAATATCAATGAGATAGGTCTGTTTGTTGACCTTATCAACAAGTGTAATGTCAGGTCTGTTGTTATTATTATTATTATTGTTGTTGTTATTTTCTGTTATTATTTTTTCGTAGTATTTTTTTTTTATTAAATTATTTTTAAAATTCTTTTTTTTCTTATAATTTTCTAAATATATTTTTTAGTAATGTTATTTTTGTATGTAAATAAAGTTTATCTGTTTCTTTTTATATGTCCTAACAATTCATATGTCTTCCATTGCTTTTTATATTTTATATTAGTTTTATTTTAAGGGGATGAACTATTTGTATTATGGGATTTCATAATTATATGTTTGTCTTTACATCGCCTTTTTTTTAATAACAGATTATTAATTTGATTGGGATTCGTAATATTGCTACCGTACTTTCGTGTGGGCACGAATGTTCGGTGGCGGAGGGGTACGGAATGCAAATGAACAAATGTTCTTTAAAATAACAGAGACTTATTTTCCGGGTTAATTTTCAAATACACAGTATCTTTTTCAGAATTAGCAATCTTCGGATACAGCCCAACCTCTGGCTTCCAACCTCTGGCGGGACGTCTTGACAACTCCACGTCAGCAGGGTCGTCCGTACTGGGTCGGCTACTATCTTTCCGAAGACGTCTCAAGAGATGTGCGCTGCCCCGAGCCTCTTCGGTGACGGGAACTCTTGTCTCGGCAAGCGGAACTTGTCCGAAGTCTTCTTTCGATCACCGGGCTTCTTCGAACCTCTGCGGTAATTGGAGCTCTATTCTCGGCTAAGGATGACTTGTCCGAAGCCTTCTATCGTTTACCGGACCTCTTCGATCTTCTGCGGCAACTGGCGCTCTCCTCTCGACTAAGGATGACTTGTCCGAAACCTTCTATCGTTTACCGGACCTCTTTGCACTTCTTCGGCAATGGGGATTCTTCTTTCGGCCAATGATTCTTCCAAATCTTCGGACTAAAGACCTTCTGGGGCGGATTGCCAGTATTTGCTTCTTCTAATTACTTTCCGACGGAGGAATCCTTCGCGGAGTTCCACTGCCGAAATCTTCTCCTCTGTTGTCCCGGTTGGCAATGCTCTTAGGACACCTGTCCACAAACACAATTGACTGCAGTCTCCCGGATGGGAGTCTTCCCGCGGCTGCCCGCCACACTAACGAACTGCTGCACTTACTCCTCGGAGACTCTCTCGTGGCCGGACGCCACTAACGAACTCCTACTCTTTCTCCAGGCGGAGAACCTCTTTCTCCAGGCCGGTCGCCACACACGAACTGTCTTCTAAGCGCTCTGCGTCTCTATAAATAGGCGCTGACCGCCTCGTTCCTGCTTTCGGACCGATCGACTTCCCACAGGTAGGCTTGGTTGGGCAAGTCGACTTCATTGGCGGGGGAGTGAGCAAAACGACAGGTAACAATATTATCTTTCATAAGTTATTCTACAAGTTCTTTCATATTTCGGGCGAATTTCTCTTCGTTAATTTTATAGAAAACTGTGGTTTTTGTTTCGGCATTTGATTCTCTATCTGGGTTTATGTTTTGCTTCCAATTTTTTATTTGTATAATTATCATGTAATGATCAGATATATCAGTCTGTATAATTTTTCCACTAAAATGAACTACATAACCTTTAGCAAAGCAATGGTCAATGCATATTTTGAGATACATATATTTGTCTTAAGATCTCTTGTGATTGCGTTAATTTAATTTTTTAAACAAAAAGTATGACCAATCTCTATATATTTCTGAACAAATATAAAATTCAGTATCGTCTAATATAATCATGTTCTTATCTCCCACTACAAGCATGTAGGGGTGGGCGAGTAGTGGTTTTTTCATTCGAGTCGAGTAGCACGGGTTATGTTTTTAAAATAAAAACTTAGTTTCCAATAGTTTTTATTTTAAAATTTGAAACAAACAATATTCCTTATCTCTAAGATACTGGTTTACAATTATATAGGCCTACAAATGTATAAACTCAAAATTATAAAATTTTGACTTAATCTTTTTCTTTTACTTTACTTTTAATGTTAAAATATGTAAATAAATTGATGAATTTACCTGAAATGACCATACTTCAAGATATAAATATAGTAAAAAAAGGGTCAAGTGTAAATAAAATAGTGTCAGGTAAGTATTAAGCAGGCCTAACATAATTCTAATGTTACATTTAGAATTAATCAAGTAAGTAAAGTACACTAATAAACTACAATTGCAACATGTAAATTATAACTCAATAAAAATTGAATTGAAAACGGAAAAAAATTTTGAAGTTTTCCTTCATAAGAGACGCTAGCGATCCTGGTGGCTGGTTGTTACACTAACTCAGTCTGGCAAGTACAGCGCGATGCATTCAAAAGGAATCAGCTGATACTATGACGACTTGGAGCACTTCTGTGTTGATCGATTTCGTATTTCTGGGGAAAACTAACTGGAATGGAGTAAAGTTTGAACTTTGGCTGTGGCAATGTGAATGCGTGGTCGAAACAAAGTATATCTTATTTAGTATCGATTCACACCCACTTCGCTAATATCATAATATTTTAGCGATTCACGGAAGGATATCAAACTCGTTGTTGAATATGCTAGAATTTTTGTAATGTTAAGAATCGGGACATATTTATTTTTGGCAACGTTAAGAGGAGCTTTTTTTACCGATACTGATACGATAAAGATAACTACGCATCGTCTGCGGTGTTCGGGAGCAAAATAGATGACTGTTGAAATATTCTACTTATTGCGTGATTATACGAATTAAATCAGTATTCACTTAAAGGAATGGGGATTACATAAAACAACACACACCCAAGTATGTTTTTAATTTGTCAAACACATTTTTTGTAAAATAATAGCGATCAGCATTTTCAACAGTTTTAATTACTCGACTTGCGTTTTCGAGTAGTCTCCACTATTCGCTCGGGCTCCGAGTATTAAAAAATACTCGACAGATACTCGAAAACTCGAGTACTCGCCCACCCCTATAAGCATGACATAATTTTTACATAAATTACTTCTGAGATATTCTAAAATTTTTGCAATTTACTAAGAAATATTTTTTATTACTAATAGATGGTCTATAAATGGCTAATAAAGTTATTTGAAAATCAATTTTATTATAACTTACAGTGAATGTTATATTTTCACAAGTAATTGAATCAATATTTATTTCTTTTATAACATAAGTTTTTTTTATAGTAAACAAATATACGACCATGTTTTTGCTTTTTCTTACTTTATATGATATTAAAACCTATAAGTTGACAGAGTTCTCCTATATTTACATTAATTTCAACAAGTATTATAAAATCAGCATTATTAATGATGTTTTGTATATTCAGTTTTAGATAATCAAAATTTTTCCTTAAACTTCTAATATTTAAAAATATACAATTTAAACTTTTATTATTTGATTTATTATTTTTCCAGTCTGTTATGCTTGGATAAAAATGAGTAGGTTGGTGTATGTTTATTTCTTCCATCATATCGAGATTTTTTTTTTACATTCGCTTTCAACATTTATTCTTATTATGTTAGATTCATCATTTTTCCGATCTTGATCCAAACAAATTTATATTTTCCTTGAATAGTTATTTTACTTTCCAAAGTAAAGCTTTTTTCTTTGTAGTTAAATTCTCATTTATGAAAATTTTTGATTGATCATTATTATTAAATATATAATGGTTTAATGTGATTTTCTTTTTTCTGGCAGTTATAAGCCATAATTCTTTTGCTTTTAATGAAGAAATATGTTTACAAGATTCAGAAATATTAAGATGGATTGCTGAATTACTTAACAAATCATGTATATCCTAATTTGCAAATTGTTTGAGTCCATGGATTTCAATATTATTTCTTCTAGAAAACTCTTGAAGTTTTTGCAGTTCTAATTGTAGTTCCGTAATTTTTATTTGGTTGAGTCTATCTTGATTTTTTAGTTCATCTATCTGGTGATGGTTCTTTTTAATTTCTGAATTTTGTGCACTTAGTTTCTCCATTATAAATTTTAGTTCAATAAAGGACTTTCTTTTACTTCTTGTAGTTTCTTTTTCTCATTTCAGTCAAATCATTATTAATATGAGTTAGGTTGGCTTTAACGTTGTTAGTTCTTTAATAATGGCGGTGTCATTGCTCTTGATGCGGGTGAAGATGATGACTCTTGAAGTAATTCGTCACATTTATTCATTTGTGAAGGATTACTATTTTTACTGGAAACCTTTGTGTGACTTTAAAACACAATTGGCATCTCCATTGTTATTTCCTAAGTGGTGTTAATGGACTGGAGTCGGTTGTGATTCACGGACAGTTCACATGGAATTCATGTCCACAACCAAGGCACCGTAAATTCTCATCGTTGAATGTCTTCTTGCATTTTTCGCACTTTTAAGTTCTGTATAATTTTTGTTAGGCGTATTAATTCAAAACAAATTGATAATAGATACATCGTTAATAGTTAGATATCTATATACTTCAAATTTTAACTACTTCTGTCAAAACGAGGAGCGAGAAAATGCGTGTCGTCCACATTCACGCATTTGAAAAGAGAAAGGGATGTTCACTCATATGATATGTTGAATCCCTGCATTGCAAGTAAACAGCATTGTATATATTTATATGAATGAATGATAATGGGTGTTTAATCATCGGTAAATGGCAAAGTTATGCTGGTATTTACTGTTGAAATTATTCCTAATATATTTTTGGAATGAATGATAGGTTATTTACAAAAACAAAGGAATCCAATTCGGTATGTTAACTAATATCTATATTAAAGAACAATTATCAGTCAATGATACTGTATCAGTTAGAAGCAGATAAAAAGACCAACAAAAAAGCAGTCAATTTAAAGAGGTAGGTATCATTTTGTTATTAGTCGAAAACTGTTTTAGTTATTACAATGGTTCAAGAAAAAAAAATCTCAGCCCACTATTGTTATCAATTCATCATTAATCGAGAACTTAGAAGAAGAGTTATAAGTGTTCTGAAAATTATACACTGTTACAAAGTTAATGAATATTATAATAAACACATGTCCCTAGAAAACAATTTTAATAAAACTGTAGGTTATGTCACAATTTATTAACTAAAGCATTGTGTTAATATCTTTCTTTAAATAGAAAGGGAAAACTGCTATTTTGCATATTCTCAAGAAAATACTTTGTAATTCTAATTTGCTTTATATATTATATATATTTATGTTCAGTTCAATAAACAACATTCAGTTTTCAAAATTCAATAATAGTACATAAAGACTGATTGTAATAAAACTTATTTATTCTGAAAGGGTACTGTTAATGAATAATTCTAGTTTATATATTTGAACTTTCGATTCAGTATTTAAAATTCAGCAATAAGAAAGTCAGTGAAGAAAATCACTGGACAATTCTTTTTGATAGAAGATACGAGGTTCCTTATCATTCAAATGTTTTTCTTAATACAACAGTTTAATAAGAAAACATCTAGATCATTGTTATTATCAAATCTTGAGGCCTACAACGAGATTTACAAGTGTTTTGAAGATTCTGTAACAGTTTATAATTTTTGGAATTACATAATTATACATTTAAATAAATTAATGTTTTGAATTAAATAAATTCCTGGAAAATGTAATTTTAATAACACTTTGGCTATTTATGGAAGCTATGTGCTATGATCTTTCACTAAACAGAACCGAAATATTGCTTTTTTTAAAACTTCTCAAGAAAATAACGTTTCCTAAAGTTTTTATCTTTTTCTTAATGTTATTTTTGTATATTAAGTGAATTTATATTCCTTTCAATAACCAATACACAAATTCAATAAAAAAGATCGGTAGTAATAATAATTGGACTTCTTTTAAAGATGATAACTGAGGTTTGAACTTTTGCTTCAACCTATAATAAGGAAATCAGTGGAGAAACCACTGGACAGTCATTCTGATTGGTCGAAGCCGAAAAGATGCTGAGAGAAAGGACATCTTGAAGGTTACAGGTCTCCTGTATTCTGTGCATTCCAAAAAAATGGTAACAATAACCTTTAGATGCGCACAACTCGATGCTTCCGGTCGCGAATATTCCCTGACTATTTAAACCCAACTGACCAAATTCTAGGCTGACAATCATTCTGTTCTATTCTAAGGTGACTAAGTTTTGCTTCCGTAGTCTTCTTGTAACAGGTAAGATTTTTTTTAAGGAATCTTTATTTCGCAGGAATCGCCGCTGCCAAGCAATTCATGTATTCCTTCTTAAGATAAAAACAGACAAACAAAAAACATTTTTTTATTGCTCATACTAGTTCACTTTACAATGAAATGCATTGAAATCATTAGTTAGAACATTGTTTCATAATAGTTTTACTTCGCTGCATAATCATTTTAAAATTGATGCATCATCAGAGATATTTAGATTCGAGATCTTGGATAATGCTTTTGATTAATAGTAACTTTGAAATCAAATTTTCAAAGCCAGAAAAATTAATATTCTTTAAATTACATATTTAAAATCATTTATTTTGATCAAATAAAAGGCTTAAAATAAAAAATAAATTTGTCAACGAATTACATGAAAACATATGATTGAGATTAAATTTTATTCTTATATTACAGTGAAAGTTTGTTTGATATTTGCCTTATTATTACTTAGTAAATAAATCGTATTGTTTAATTTGTTTAAATTTTAACAATTTAGTGTATTATGTTTTCACTAACTGTATATTTCATGTTCTATTGGCTTCTCACAACCTCTCTAATTTTTTTACAAAAATTATTTTCAGACGATTTAAAAAAAAATGAAATCAACTTCTATTGTGGTCGTTCTCTTAATTGTCCTTCATTCATCCGGAGCAGAGGTTATTACCAATGGAGAACAAGCTACAAGTAAGTAAATCACCATACAATAGAACATTGTATGATTTAATAGTAATCTACTTTTTAAACATAATACCTTCTTAAACACTTTTTCTTGTTTATTTACATGTTTATATGTCGATCGGCTGGGAAGTAGCAGCTCTTCTTCAGGTAACACAAGTTCAGTGTAAGCTCTAAACTTATTCCAACATGTTCCTAAAATTCAGATATAACAAAAACAGCATACGAAGTATAATAATAGGTCTTAAAGTAATACATACTGAACTGATAGAACAAACAGGGCTTGAAGTAATACAATACCTGATAATTGTAAGTGATAGATTTTAAAGTAACCGCAGTATCTGAAGCTTTTCATGATTTTTATATTTTGTTTGAATAATTGAGTGAATAATCATGAAAATGAAAATTTCAATTTTTGAGGTTTCTAAATTTCAGGCAATTTAAAAAAAATTAAATTAACTTTTATTGTGGTCATTCTTTTAATTGCCTTTCATTCATCCAGAGCTGAGGTTTTTACCAATGGAGAACAAGCAATATTTTTAGATTTTCTAAAAAACTTCACATCAACACATTTTCATCTCTTAAAAAGCTTTATATCC